>JALPQD010000392.1:13514-613514 GCA_023101885.1 Typhlomys cinereus | reverse complement strand
GCTTCTGCAGTGTCTGCCTTCTTCCAAGCCTTCACAGGGAGAGGTTGGGGCTCCTGGTATTAAGAAGGGGTGCAGAAGAAAGTGGGACCTGTAAAGAAAGGCATAGCTTAGAAATAACTCGAGAAAGTCAGTGCTAGGAGAGAGTCACTCAGCAAGACTTGAAAACCAAATGCCTTTCAGAGGTCATTACCACTCATGACCAGAAGAGGGCAGTGGAGTGCAGAGGACAGGGTAGAACCAGATAGCTGCTGCCAAAGGTTCAAGACCAGAGTCCTCAGTGGGTCAGGCGCTGGCTAGCAAACCTGCAGACGTGAGTTCAATCCCTGGAAGCCCACATGGTGTATGTGTGTTCCTTTCTGTCTCCTCTGACCCCTCCATAACATAAATACATAATACAGAGTTTGGCCCAGTTGCTTCAGAAGTCCCCTGTAGTTCTGCCATTCTGAAGTTCAATCAGTCAAGAATTCCAAATAGTTTATGTAAAGAAGTCAAATGCAAGGTAGGGGCTGAAGTAGCTGCGGCTGCGTTGTCCAGGCTGCTCCGATCTAAGTGAAGCCAACATGGCAAGGATGGGGCGGTAGGGGGGGAGGGGGAGGAGAAGAGGCGTTAAGACATCTGTGTTAGGGTCATGTGCTTGGGTTGGGAGGTTTGTCAAACCACCCCAAGTTGTTCAGAATCTAATATTACAGTGTGGTCCAGCCTTTCTCTGGACCAATGCTTGATCTCAAAGTTACAGTAAACACCGCTCTTTGGCGGTTCCTCCCCCGCCCCCTTGCTCTTCCCGGTCCTCGCAACTCTGTACTTGGTAACAAGGCTTATTTTCTTTCAGGATGGAAATTCCTTCCAGAAGTGGTGTGATGCAGAGTCTGAGGTGGCCTTGGGGTGTCCCTTGGCAGAGATGAGCCGAGAAGTCAGGGAGCCTCTCGCAGCTCAAGCCAGGCAGCCGCGGAACATGCTTTATTGTGTGGTGGGGTGCAGAGTGGAGAACCCCAGGGAATTGCAAGACTTGCTGGGGACTCCGGCCATCTCAGGGACAGGGTGCTAAAAAGCACCGGAGTTCCTGCTCCTCCTCTAGGGTCATCAGGCTGGACCGCTTGTTTTATTGTGACAGTTAATTTCAATTGTCAACTTGCTGAGCTCTCGAATCCCCTGGGAGAAAGGCCTCTGGACCCGCCCCCTGCGGATGCTCTTGATCAGGTTTGTTGAGGTTGGGAAGACCCGCCCACCGAGGATGACACGGTTCCTGGTCTGGGGTCCTGGACTGTACACAAGGAGAAGGTGAGTTGATGGATGGTGACCTGGAGCTGGGAGCGCGAACATACCCTTCCTGCCTTCTTTAGGTTGACTTTGCCCGATACTTTAGCACGACATCGGGAAAACTAAGCAAGAGGAGCATCTCCGCTGGGCTCTTCACTCTACCAGATTCAAACAAACGCCACAAAAGCAGCACAAACGAGATGTGCTCAGGACTTTTCCACCACAATTCCCAGTTTCCTCCGCCTTTGGACTTGTTCTGGAAGCTGTTGGAGGCAGAATAGCCTACCGGCTAGGAACACATCGCCTTGGGTATGTGACTTGGGGCAAATTATTTAAACTTCTTTTTTTTTTTTTTTTAAATATGGAACGCTTCACGAATTTGCGTGTCATCCTTGCGCAGGGTCCATGCTAATCTTCTCTGTATCGTCCAATTTTAGTATATGTGCTGCCGAAGTGAGCACTATTTAAACTTCTTATTGGCAGGGTTCCTCCCCTGAAAATGGGGATGATTCAAACAACACTTACCTCGGTGAGCATTTCTGAGGATTAAATCTGTAAAGACTAAGAATGTGATTGGAGGGGCTGGAGAGGTGGCTCAGGGGTCAAGCCTCTGCCTTGCAGGCAGAAAGTCCTGAGTTCGGATCCTAGACCCCACGTATAGACGCCAGGCGGAAGCGGGGTCGGCCTGTGCTTCTGGTCCTGGTAGGGCGGAGCCTGTGAATCCCGGCGAGTACACGGGGAGGTGGAGTGGTCCATGGTGGTGAGCTGGGACCACACGTATTACAGACGCGCAGCTGCGGGACATGGCTTTCTTAAAAAAGTGTGTGGTGCAGGGAGTTGCTTAGCTGTTTCAGGATCATCTGAAAAAGGAAAAAACATTAAAGTGTATGTTCTACTTCCTTCCCTATCATTTCCTCCCTTCCTATCTCTCTTCCTCTCCCTCCTTCCCTTCCTTCCCTTTTCTTTTTTCTCTTTTCTTTCTTTCTTTCTTTCTTTCTTTCTTTCTTTCTTTCTTTCTTTCTTTCTTTTTCTTTTCTTCTTTCTTTCTTTCTTCTTTCTTTCTTTCTTTCTTTCTTTCTTTCTTCTTCTTCTTCTTCTTTCTTTCTCTCTCTCTCCTCTTCTCCCTCTGTCCTCTCTGTCCTCCCACTGTCCCTCCCCCTCCCTCCCTCCCTCCCTCCCTCCCTCCTTCCTTCCTTCCTTCCTCTTCTTCCTTCCTTCCTCCTTCCTTCCTTCCTTCCTTCCTTCCTTCCTTCCTTCTTCATTCTTCATTCTTTTGTTGTTGTTGTTATCGAGACAGGGTCTTGCCCTGTAGCCCTGGCTAAGTTGGAACTGGATACGTAGCCTGGGCTGGGCTTGAACATGCTGTGATCTTCTTGCCTCTCTTCCCAAGTGCCGCGATGGCAGCCCCGTGCCATCGTGACTGGGTAGACTGGACATCAGAGACGCTGCTGAGCGGCAGCAGTGGGCTCAGCTCCTCTGGTTGAAGGCCCCGGCCACTTGGGATGGGACCCAGTGCTCCTGCCTCCTCTCTTTCTCTTCTTCCTCTTGGCTCTGTGTAGGCCCATCTCAAACACGTGCACCTCTCTCCAGTCAGGAAAAAGAAAGAACGGGAAAGAAAACCTCCAGTGTCCATCTGTCACAGTTAGGTGGGAGTGTTGACTGACGGTTCTGGCTGTGGGCACATTGGCAGATAATGAGTAGCTGAGTTAAGCCCAGAGTGAATCAGTGGGAGCTTATCTGGCTGATGCGGATGGCCCAACCCATGGTGGATGGGACTAGGCCCTGGACAGGTGAATAAAACACTGACAGCTGGTTGAGGAAGTCGGCTGGCCAGACATGCTGGTCTGGCAAGTAAGGATCGTCCCTCTCTCAGCCGTTACGTGGAGATGGTGTGGCCAGTTCCCTCGGCCCCTTGGTGGTAGGGCATGTTTTCGTGTCAAGCTGGATACGAAACTCTAACTAGGAACTGTAAGAGGTTTCCTCACGCTGGTTCCTCACACTGTGGTGGTAATTTATCAGCAGCAGTGCAGGTGAACGCAACACCATCCATCATGCTTCTCGGACAATTTCTAGGAGGTGCCACCTTTGCAGTCTCCTCCCCTTCCTCCGTTCTACTCCCCTCTATGAAATCAAAATGGTTCCTTCTGAGTTGACAGTGTTTGGGGAGATCCAAGATCTCCCTTACCGCCTTTACCTCTCCCTGCCAGTGCCCGCTCCCTCCCTTTTGCTCCTGGTTTTCTTCTTACTTCCGGGCCACCACCCCTTGGGATTTGTGTCCCCCTCCTCCACCAGACCTGAGGAGGGGTCACGCGTGGCAGGAGATGGCGAGCCTCACGGTGCTCTGAATGAGCTCATTCTTCGCTCCTCTGGAGCCTTGGTCTCCTGTGACACCGATGTGAGCGGAGAGCTTTCCCGTCTGCCAGCTGCTCCTGGGAGCAGAGTCCCGAAGCCCCTGTCCTTGACATTGCCCACGGGACATCTCTGAACCCCACTGACGCTCACCATCCCATCCCCATCGTCGACTGTTGCCTGGACCCGCTCACGTGCCTCCTGACTGTGTCCTTGCTCACCCCCTACAAGTCCTCCCCTCACACAGATGCCAGGGTGGCGTCTCAACAAGGCGAATCTAATTAGCGCAGGGCCTGGCTTCAAACCACAACGTACTGTGGTGTCCCTGGCGTGCCGAAGCAAAACGTTGGTCCACAGCATGAGGGGCAAGAAGGGTGAAATGAAGGATTCTGTTGTGAGATTCTCATAGGCAAACAACATTGCACGCTCGAAGTGGGCTGCGAGATAAAGACGTTTCTAGAAGCCTAAACATCCGCTCAAATCACAAAATGAAGAGCGGTATCATTATAACGGTATAATATAAAACGGCCTCTGACCATTCCCTGAGGAGGGAACACGTGAAGGGAGAGAAAGCATTCCAGGTGTCCGGAACACGTGGGAGTGACAGATAATGAGGATGCTTCCTAGGGCAGGCCAATGTGTCAAAACCTACCCCAATGGCCACTTGGACATAAGCTTCTTGCTTATAAGGCCTTTGCTTAAGTCCAGCTGTTGAAAGGACACCTCCTGATGGTAGATTCTGGGTCACTTTTCTTTTCTTTCTTTCTTTATCCTTTTCAGTATCATTTTCAAAGTTAAAAAAAAAAGGAAAGAAGAGAAAACCACTAAATCTCTCTTTCTGTGCATGCGTGCTTGTGTGTGTGCGTGTGTGTGTGTGTGTGTGTGTGTGTGTGTGTGTGTGTGTGTACAAGAAGACATCTGAGTGTATATGCCTATGGGAATCCAAGGGTAGCATCGGAAACCACCCTGGATTACTCTACTTCTGTTTCTTTGCTCTGGAGATTCCCAGGTTCTGCCTTCCAAGGCTAGAAATGCTGACCAGCCCCATTTCGGCCTGGCATTTTTATGTGGGACCCAGGATCTAAACTCAGAACCTTCCGCTTGTGAAATAGAGGCTTAACCTCTGGATCATCTTTTCAGCCTCCAATAAATCAGTTTTTATAGAGGTTCTACATCAAATCATGACTCTTTCTTTGTCCTTGCAGAAAAGTCACATATATGCATACTCTGTTCTCTCTCTCCCCTCATTTCTCTCTTTACCTATCTGAACTCTGCCAGCTTCATTATTCTACAAGGCCTTTGTTACTCTGCAAGGCCTGTGTTACTCTACAAGGTCTTCATTACTTTACAAGGTCTTCATTATTCTCCAGACCTGCATTACTTACTCTGCAAGGCCTGCATTACTTAATCTATGAGGCTTGCATTACTCTGCAAGGCCTGCATTACTCTACGAGACCTGCATTACTCAAGGCCTGTCTTACTCTACAAGGCCTATATTACTCTTCAAGGCCTGTATCACTCTACAAGGCCTGTATTACTTTGCAAGTTCTACATTACTTTCCGAGGCCTGCATCTCTTCCTGGCTCTCCATCACCTAGTACACCGAAGCTCAGAATCTTTCCTGCTGTGTCGCACTGTTGACTGAGCAGTTCCCTAGCTATGGTGTGCTACGCCGGCCTGCTTCCCTGCAGTGGGCCTGCTTCCACTCAGAGGTTCCCCTGGCTCTTGGGCTTCCTCCCTTTGCATCTCCCAGTACTGACTACACATTCCCTTCAGAGAAGAAAAGCAAGAGACCTGGAAGTTTCCTTCCACATACTCAAGACATTGGGTCACAGAACAGGAAAACTGGTTTGGTCCTCTTCCTGTGCCTCCAGGTTCCTAGAAAAGAAATGACCTTGAACTTCGATGAGCACATGGCTATGTCAGGTGTGTGTGTGTGTGTGTGTGTGTGTGTGTGTGTGTGTGTGTGTGTGTGTCTGTGTGTGTGTGTGTGTCTGTGTGTGTGAATCTCTCTCATACATTACTTTCTAAAAAGTAATTTGACCTGGGCATGATGGAGTATGTGTGTTATCCCAGCCCTTGGAGGTCCAGGCGGAAAAATCTTGAGTTCAAGGCCAGCCCAGGCCACATTGCAAGACTCTGTCTCAGCAAAACAAAACAAGGCAACATCAACAACCACAAAACCCCAAACCAAAGCAAAAACAGCAACAGCAGCAAAGCCACAAAGGGGCAGATGGAATTCCAGACGTGACGAGGTCCTGAGTTCCCTTTCTGTTCCTCCTCTTCTGCCACTTCCACTCCACCCTCCCTTCTCCTCACACAAGACCCCCGTCCCCCTTGCAATGGCAATTTTTTGGTCTGCACTTTTAACAGCACATGGTCTTAAAATGAACCCAGCTGCCTCCAGTCCCTTGGGAAGCTTTCCCACAGGTGCCTCCTGTGAAGACCCCCTCCCTTTTCGTCTCCTACACACCTGCCAGCGCCCAGGCCCACCCAGTACCCCCCACTTTGGCCAGACAGAGGGAGGGTGGTCATTAGCAGGCATGCCCCTGCCCTCTCTCTGGCTGCCAACAAAACATTCCTGATGCCTGGTGAGAAGTTCTGCATGGCACAAGGTCTGTGAAATTTTTTCCCTGTGAAAACCTGAGAGCCTAGTTGCTGGAAACCAGGGGCGGGGATTCTGAAAAACCGTTTCTTTTTGTGTTGTCTCTAAAGGACTCTCTTTAAGAGCAAAGGCAAATTGGAGTGTTTCTGGGGAAGGAAAAATAGAAAAGCCCAGAAGAAACCAACCAGCACACAGGGTAATTACAGAGCGAGGAGAGAAGGGATTGTGTGTTGTTCCTTCGTGTTCACATTGGAGGCGACACTCCACGAAGCCGCGTTCTTGTGGACGAGCCCTATTTGTGCCAGTTTGGAACACAATCCTTTGGTCATGACTCAGGGCGGAAAGAATAACCAGGGCTCATTGGAGGAGATGAGAAATTCCTTGACCTTCAGTCTCCTGGTCTTCCAAGGGGGGGGGAAGCTGTGGATCTTGACTCTGTGAAAAGGGGCTTTGGTCTAAGGAATTGTCGGGGGGGGGGCGACCCTTGACCCCTGGGTAAAGCTTAGGTATGGATACTTCTTCCCTCAGTTACAGCATGTCCTGCCTGGCGACCGGCCAACTTATCTGAAATGCCATCAGGGGACTCAGGTGGAGGCCATGGAGAGACAAGGAGGCTGAGAGACATGTGAACTTTTTTCTGTTGGGAGGAGCATTTGTATGGACTCTGAATTCCTTTCTTGGGCAAATGATTTAATGTCTTAACCTAGCCTGTGTGTTACACACAGAGGCTGAAAAGGATGCTCGGTATTCCTTTCTATTGCTCTCTTTTACTTCCTTGACATAGGATTCCTCACTCAAGCTCATTCTTTCCCCCTCTTTCCCCCTCACCCCCTCCTGCAATGCTAAGGTAACAAGCATGCACAGCTATGCCTTAGCTGTTCATGTGGACGCTGGGGATTCAAATCAGGTCCTCACGCTTGCATAACAAGCACCCTTCTTTACCCCCCCCCCCCCCCCCCCCCCCCGCCTCTGAACCATTCCATCCTATTTTTTTGAGACAGGGTCTGTCCTTGAACCTGGAGCTGGCTGCTTTGGCTACACTGACCAGCTAGGAAGTCCCAAGTATGTGCCTTCCCCCCACACCCCAGAACTGGGCTTACAGATCCAACTGTACCTGGCTTTTCCACAGGAGCTGGGATCCCAAGTTGTGTTTGCTCAGGAAGCGAAGGCTTCGCCCGCTGAGTCATCTCCCGGCCTCTGCCTTTCCCTCTCCATCTCCACCTCTGCCCCGTCTGTAGGATCCTGTGACTCCCAGCCCAGCCGGGTTGCACCCTCTTGGTTAATCCTCCTTGGAAACTCGTTCGCAATCACACCTTTACTAATCTCCTAGGCCGCTCTCAGACCCACCAAGGTGACAGTCAGGATTAACCATCACAGATTCCTCAGGGGGAGGAGAGAAAGACTGGCTCCACGCGGAAAAGACTGTCGGATGGGACTTGCGTTCTGCTTCAGGGACACCTGTGTTTCCACCCGTGCTGGGAGTTTTTTGAGCTCAGAGCTTTAAAGAGATGAAGGGAGGAGATGGCCTCAGCCCACGGGGTATTGGAAGGACTGACTAAAATGCTGTAGAAACTATATACTGTGCTTGACTTCGTGCAAACATGATTAAAAGCTTTACAAAGCATTCCGCAGAACACTGTGCAGCGGGGATAATGGCTGGCTGCATTGTACAGCTTAAAAGACCCAGGGCTAGGCTAAGGGAGATTAAATCATTTGCCCAACAAAGTAGTTCACAGGTTGCACCATCAGGTCTGTCTGATTTCAGCGTCTATGGTCTTAAGAGCGATGGTCCAAGAGACAAGCCTAGAGCCCACGTTTCTGGTGAAAGAGGATTTTGTTGGTTTGCTGAATTTACCAGCAAGCTGAAGTTACTGACATCCCAAAGAGAGAATGGAAGTGTATGGAGCTCTTCTAAGCACAGAGAGGTTGGATAACCAACCCCATGTCACACAGTCAGGCCTCCTCGAGCTCGGTGATAGATGTCGGAAACAAGTGAACTATGGGGAATTCTGTTTGAAAGGGTTCTAAGTGGGAAGGCGGAGCTTGCAGAGGATGCTAGAAGTGGTCCGCTTCACTGAGAGGATGGCGTCAGGTTGCAGGGAAGAGTGGGGAGCGACTCCTGACCATGTGTGTGAGCATGTAGAGGTCTATGAATAAGGAAAGAAAGACTGATTTGAGAGAGGGAGAGACATAAGAAAGCAGGGTTTATTTAGAGTTGAGGGCAGTTTAGCCTTAAGCATTAGAACAGAAGAGAGCTTAAGGTCAGACAAGATAGGGAGAGAGTCGCAGAACAGCCTGGTGGGAGGAGAGACCCCAAAAGCTGGAGAGCAGGAGAGAGCAAGGTAAGGGAGATCTTAGGTGGGAGTCACAATCTTCTATAGTCTATAGTCTCCTGCCTTGCTAAGGACCAGTCTGGGAGTTAGTAAGGGGAGGCTGGAGGCGTGGTCTTTACAAAATGATGATTGACTAAGGTGGGGAGACATTATAGAAACTGAAGATGGCAGGATCAGGTGTGGCACCCAATGGTGGCCTGCTGTATGCCGCCTACTTGTTTCTCTAGCTTGCTGTGCTCTGGTCTTTCTGTTTTGGTAGCACTCCAATTTCCTCCCAACCTCAGGGCCTTTGCATTCCTTACATCTTCTGCCTAGGGCTGGATGCTCTACTTCCTGTATGGCTCTCAAGCTTCAGACCTGTCATTCCCACATCACCTGCCCCGACCACCTGACCAAAACTGCCGCAGAGCCTCCCACCTGTAATCACTATGCTATTCATGACACTGTAGCGCACGAGTGTGTGTGTGTGTGTGTGTGTGTGTGTGTGTGTGTGTGTGTGTGCGCGCGCGCTTGCATTCACTATTCAAGTTTCTTATTCACTTGCTTTTTAATTTTTTTTTGGTCTTAGCTTTATATTCTGCTGCTGTAATGAAAACATGACCCAAACAATTGAGGGGAATAAGGGGTTTATTTAAAGCTTCGGTCTATCATGACAGAAGAGTTACGCCAGCAGGAACTGGGAGAATTACTCCACATCTGTTGGAAGAGCTGAGAGAGGGGTATAATGTTTCTACCTTGCCAAAAGTCAGAAAAGGTTCTAGCAGGAGGTCTGGCAAAGCCACCCAGCTCTCTATTGTATCCACTTCCCGGGAAATGGTCCCATCCACTGTGGGCTGGGTCTTTCCTCATCAGATAACCTCCTATAGGTTTGTTTGCTCAGTAACTTGTCCTTAAGTAAATAATTCTTCACAGGTACGCCTAGAAACTCGGTTCTTTCTCAGCAGTCGACTTGATAGATAAAATCAACTGCCACAGGTCTCTCTACCTCATGTGGCTACAAGAGGGTAGTTGCTAGGGTAAGAAGCCAGAGAGTGTTATGCAATACAGATAAAAGGGACAAAATTCTGACTGTTGACAGTGGTGTTGTCTAATGCGTGGTGCATAGAACCTCTGAACGAATATTTGCTTGATGGCCAAGTGTTGACTATCTGGACAAAAATGGAGGGAAGAGCATCTATAAAGGAAGGGGTGGGGGGGATGGTCAGCCACAGGTGGTGGGGGTGTCAGCCAGACTGTGGGGGTGGCCAGTCACAGGACTGTGAACAGGGGTGCTGCTTGCAGACTCGGTGCTTTACAGATTGTGGGGTTGCATAGGAAGAATGGCTGAGGCTCTGGTTGTGGACTTAGCTCACCGTACCTGCCCAGCAACGCGAGAAGCCCTGCCTTGATCTCCGGCACCATGTGAACTGGGCATGTTGATGCGCGCCTGCGACCTCAGCCTCTCGAGGTGGCGGACAGAGCAACGAAAGTCCAAGTTCATCTTTGGCTCCACAGTAAATTCGAGACTACTCTGGGATACATGAAACTGTCTCAAAAAGAAAAAAAGAAGGAAAATAAAGAAAGGGAAGGGTAGACCACGTAAAGTTAAAGGCACTGTAAGAGGCAAGAGGGCATTACACAACTCAGATAAAAGGCACAAGACTGAATAATTCAGTCTGCCTGGGTGTGTCTCTGGTGCCTTGGGCGGCCTTGTGACATAGTTTTCTTGAAACAGGGTCTTCTGGTATCACTGCTGGCTGGCTGGAACTCCCTGTGTAGCTGGGGCTGCCTCACGCCTGTAACTTACTGTTGAATACATGTAGAAACTTACTCCAGGATGCGGATCGGTCCTGTGTGGAGCAGGCTGCATCAGAGCCTGGCGCATCCCTGTCTGGAGACAGAGCCCACAGCGCCACCTGCTGGCCACATCTTGTTTTTTCAGCGCTCTTCCGGAGGGTCTAGGTAGCCACACTCATGGACCAATAGTCACAGGATAAATACCCGGCGGCTCCTCCATCCTGGGGGTGGGGAATACAGGGTGCATCCTGCACCGCCTCTGAGACATCCCCTGACGGATGGAGTTGCCTAGAATGTCAAGCCGGTCAGTGCAGAACTCACTTTCTGGCTTCTCCCTTGTCTGGTGCTGCTTGGTGTTTCTGGGATCTGCTGTGGAACAAACCACTTCCATCTGAATCTTTGGCTCAAGATCCGCTCTTGGGAGACCACAGCCTAAGACAGTGCTCAGGCCACATAAGCTTCTTGTAAGACAGGAGCCAACCCCGGGAAGTTGGCAAATGGTGGAAACTGGTTTGGGGGCACTGGAAGACCCAGTGTCTGGCAATCAGCCTTCGGCTGGTTCACAGTTAAGTTCTTGCCCTGTTCTCAAGTGCTAAAAGGGATGCTGAAGTTCCTTGTTAGGTCAGCAGGAGGAAAAAAAGCCAAGACTCTCTGACAGAGCAGGTTTTAAGGAAAGAAAACCTGCGGGGGTGGGGGGGTGGGGAGGGTGGGGGGTGAGGAGGGTAGGGCTTTAGCAGACTCTATAGCCACAGACAGACTCGGAATGAGAGAGGAGAGGGAGGGGGAGGTTGGAAGTAACAGATTCATTAGTGCAGGAAGGTCTTGGGTCTAGGGAGATAAAATTGGAAGTAGATTAAAGTCGAGGGAGATTGGGAGTCTAGGAGGGATACGTACGTGAAAAGTAGCTGGTGTGGCGGACGCCATATTCCAGCCAAAATGCAGGAGGCTTTACAAAGTGGCATGGCCCAGGCCAACATTCTCTTGGGACTTTCATATAAGGGAAAGGACATTTCCATTGATTACCCCCCCCCAGTCTCTTCATTAATCACCTCCCAAAGCCTCTACCTCCTATTGCTACTCCCTCAGAGGTTGGGATTTTAACCTCCATTCTGGGAGCGGCATAAACTTACAGTCCATAAGAGATACCCTTCTTCAAATGTGACTTACATACATCGTCCTCCTTTCCTTTCCTTTCCTTTCCTTTCCTTTCCTTTCCTTTCCTTTCCTTTCCTTTCCTTTCCTTTCCTTTCCTTTCCTTTCCTTTCCTTTCCTTTCCTTTCCTTTCCTTTCTCCTTTCTTTTCCTTCCCTTCCCTTTCTTTTCCTTTATCTTCCCTTTTCCTTCTTTTCCTTCCTTGCCTTTCTTTCTCTTCCCTCCCTTCCTTTCTCTTCTCCTTTCCTCTTTTCTCCCCCCCCCACCCGCTTTCTTCTTGAGACAAGGCTGCCCGAGCCCAGGCTGGCCTCCACCTAGCAGTCTTTCTGCGTCAGCCCATTGAGTGCCAAGCTTACAGGAAAATGGCACCATACCTGGTTCTATTTAATCTTCACTAATATCTGAATGTGTCTGGCACGCAGGTGGCACCCGATATATACATATGGAGTGCACAAACGAATGTCGGCACCAGATGTGATATTCAGAATATTTCATAGAGGGCCAGGCATGGCACAGTCGGGACAGATACCGTGGGATGTCCTCGGTGGGCCTCCAGGCGGAACCCTGGTCCTGCCTGGGAGAGTGTTGTGCTCAGCCGTGGAAAAATCCAGTGCTCTGCCTCGGAGCGCCGAGCGCGTCCCGGGAGCGGGCATTGCCAGAGCTGGAGCCTCTGTTAGCTTAGCTGCAGTTTGCAGAAGGAAGCGGAGCTCGCGCCTCCCAAGCATTTAATCTCGTGCCAGGCCCCGGCCCAGGCCTTTTATGACTGTTATTTAACTTCACAGCTCAGTTGTTTAATCTCAAAATAAACCCGGGGTGCGTACTCTAACACTTTTTCTTCTCTGGGGTCTCCCCTTTCCCTTCCCTATGCCCACATGAGCAGCGCACCTGGAACTTAAAACGGCACCCCTGAGACCTCAGGGGCTGGTTGAAACCAGGCCGGGAGAAGTGGGCCGCCGTGCAGGTGGGCGGCAAATCCAGGAGAGGCGGCGCCGGGCAGTGCCAGGTGGTCTCCTTGCCTGTCGGCTTTCACACTTCATCCTTCTCGGTCACCTGCGACCCCCGCGCGGCTCTGCACCGAGCTGCCAGGCCGGCCGGGGACCCATCAGGAAGGCTGGAACGCCGCTGTTATTCTTGCTGCTAGTTATTATTATTGCTAGTATTTTCTTGAGCACGCTGTTTCTGCTTTTGTATGAATTTTGGCCTGTTTCAAGACTAGACCTCTGAGTCTGGCTTGGAAATTAACTTTAACATGAACTTCTTAGACTGTGTACTTAGTCCTCTGGGCTCCTGCTACATAGGGAGGTTCAGACCCAGGGCTCTCCAGAGTGTTTTTTGGATTCTGTTATTCTTTTGAATGTGGGTGGTGATAGGCCAGGAAAAAATAGGGTCTTCCACAATGGGAAAATTTTTTTCAAGTGTATGTATATGGTGAGTATGTGTGTGTAGGTATATGTGTATGTGGCTGTGTCTACATGAGTGCACTTCAGAGTGTGAATCTGTGAAGCCCAAAGGTAATATCAGGACTCATCTTGGATTCCTCTTTACCTTATTGCTGTGAACCTGGGTGTCATGGTTTGAAATGTGTCCCCCACAGTCTCATGTGTTTGGCAAGGTCATGGCACCTTGAGAGGTGGAGCCTTGCTGAAGGAAGGCAGTCACAAGGGATGGGCCTTGAGGTGGATTAGTCCCACCTTACCTCCAGGAGAAGTCTGCCTTTGCAGCAAGCAGTCTGCAGCTCTCAGCTTCCAAGATGTCTGCGGTGACTTAGCCTCCTCCAGCTTTGGCCAGCCAGCCATGCCGCCTGTGCCATGAGAAACTGCCTCCTCTGGACCCGTAAGCTGAATAAACCTCCCTTTCTCCCTTATTGGGTGCTCTCTCATGCAATAGTTAAGAGTAACCGTTACAGAAATTGGTACCGGATAGTGGGGTATTGCTATGAGATTAAGAATAGCTGGTATCCCAGCAGTATGGCCAATGCTGTGATGTGGCTAGTGTGCCTTTGGAACTGTTTGTTGGGAAAAATATGGAGAATTTTGGGACTTTGTGCTGGGAAAGTCTTTGCCTCTTGGAGAGGGGGCCAAATGGGCCTTTCTCATGAGAGCTCGGAGAGCAATGCTATGAGAGACGCAGGCAGTGGAAGCCCAGCTTGTGATGGTCCAGAGGGGAACAGAGACTGCATTTGCAATTGGACGAGTGACACATGGAGCCATGTGTTGGCCGAGAGTTTAGTGAAGTTTTGCCCTTGTCCTGAAATCTTGCCTGAAGTTAAGCTGGAGTGCTTGGCGGAGGAAATTTCAAAACAATGTGATATGGTTACTTTTTAGTTGTCGTCAGAGTTATGAAAAAGAGTAAGAATCAGGCAGAAGAAGCAAAAACTGTAAGATCCAATAATGAAAAATAAAATGGCAAACTTAAAGAGTTGAACCAGGGAGAAGCAGAGAACAAAATGGCCGTTGAAGAGATTAGCTCCATTTGTAAATCAAAGCCTGCTCACAATTTGAATAATAGGAGAGGCCCTAGCTTCAGGGCAAGATCCTCAGGGAAGACTCACTCATAAGAATGCAAATCCTTTCAGAAGACTGGAGCTAAAAGGTGGAGTTCCAAAGCAAGAGTTGGTTTCTCTTACTAAACAACTTCCCAGGAGTGAAAGAGATGGTCAACACAGAGAAGCAAAATCAGCTGTGATTCAAAGGGGCCAGTCTTGGCAAAGTCGTCCACGTGGTTCTGGTTTTAGAGGCATCAGTGATGCAAGAGGGAGGAGATCATGGAGTCCTCCTCCAAGATTTCAAAAATTGGCAGAATCCAGGCATCATGAGGCAAGAAGCCTGCAGTTTAGAGGCCCAAGAAGGGCAGTTTGTGCTGTGGAGTTAAAGCCTGGTTTGCCATTGAGAAGTAAAGTTGTTAGAGATTCCAGACACAACATGGGACACCTGCCAAAGAGAGCTGTATATCGTGGGAGGAGTCAGTTCAAGAGAGCAACGTATTCTATGGGCAGCTGCATTGGAGGGGTGGAACCAAAGCCCTTTGGAACTGAGATGATTTCAACAAGAGGCTCACCTGTTGGACTTGGAGCTACAAGATTTGGAGTTTGTCCTGCTGCTTTTCGGTCTTGTTATGGACCGATCTTTCCTGGATATGCCCCCATTCCTTCCTTTTGGAACAGGAATGTTTATTCTGTGGCATTGTATGTTAGAAGTATGTAACTTGTATTTTGATTTTACAGGAGGCTTTGGACTTTGGACTTTTGGACTGTTGGGACTACCATTGTAGTCTATGAAGACTTTTAAAGTTAGACTGAGTATGGTTTGGATAATGAGATGGCAATGAGCCTGTGGGGGCTAGGGGCGGAGTGTCATGGTTTGAAATGTGTCCCCCACAGTCTCATATGTTTGTCAAGGTCATGGCACCTTGAGAAGTGGAGCCTTGCTGGAGGAAGGCAGTCACAAGGGGTGGGCCTTGAGGTGCATTAGTCCCACCCTACCTCCAGGAGAAGTCAGCTTTTGCAGCAAGCAGTCTTGCAGCTCTCAGCTTCCAAGATGTCTGCAGTGACTTAGCCTCCTCCAGCTTTGGCCAGCCAGCCGTGCCGCATCTGCCATGAGAAACTGCCTCCTCTGGAACCGTAAGCTGAATAAACCTCCCTTTCTCCCTTCAGTTGATTGACTTTGGGTGCTCTCTCACAGCGATTGTTAAGAGTAACCGTTACACTGGGTTTCTAATAAACTCAGAGGATGCTGTTAGTCTTAGTCTGGCTAAGCAGCTTGCTCTGGGAACTCCTGGGCTCTGCCTTCCAAGGTTAGAATACAGGAGGGCTACCACACCCACCGTTGCAGTCTGCCTGCATGGTTGCTGAGGAAGGACCATCAAACGGCTTAAGGGAACAAGGGGATAATTTTCTTATGATAGTCTGGTTACAGTCTGTCCAGCTTGATGGGAGAGCACGCACCAACCCCAGGGCCGAGGGAACTGGCCACACCACCACCACATAACAGCTGAGAGGGGGATGATTCTTACTTGCCAGACCAGCGTGTCTGGCCAAGTATACACAAGGATGCCAACTTTTTCAGTCAGCTCTTGGTATTTTACACTAAGGTCCAGTCCCACCCACCACGGGCTGGACCTTCCCCATCAGCTAGACAATCTCCTGCAGGTTTGCTTTGGGCTTAACTCAACTACCAATTCTTTATAAATTGCCCAGGGCTCAAACCCTCAACCAACAAGTTGACACCTGTGCCCAACCATGACACCCACCCAACATTTTTAAGTGGGATCCGGAGATTTGGATGCGGTTCCTTTTGCTTGTGAAGCAAGGACTTAAACTACTGAGTCATGTCTCCAGCCCTAAATCTGGAAGTTTAATGAGTAACTTCTGTCTAGGAAAGATGGTTTCATTTCTGCACTCCTGTCCTGGCATCTCACAGCTTTCGAGCTAAAAATGAACGTGTTAGTTCATTGGTTCAGCCGATCACGTTATTGGGCATGATGCCACATGGCAAATACCAAGTCAGAAACTGTGGACACTGTAGATATAGATATAGATAGATCTAGATATGTCTTGCTAATTTCACTGTTCATTCAACTGTTACCTACTGCATTCAGTTAGAGCTTGTGATATGTGCAGACAGGATCTCTGTCTTGTACCTTACATGGAAGCACATGACCTTAGGAGTCAGAGAAGATCTGGACAAGTTAATCTGATTCTTTGTATTTTAGTTTAGTCTCTATGTTTGCACAGTGCCGACCACAGCAGTCATTCTTAGCTAAGGGAATTTCTGCTATGGGACAACTTAAAGGTCCAGTCTTTATAATGGTGTCTGGTAAATGCTCAGTCAGCGTTAGCTATTGACAGCCATCTAGCCACGGATCCACGTGGACCAGATCCCACGAGATAATAAAATCTAGGATCCGTGGCACAGTACAGAAACAGAACCATAAGTTCTGATGGAACAAGTTTCAAGGCAGTGAGGGATTGGCATTCAGCAAAAGGAAAAAGGATGAACAAAGACATGAATGTTGGAGGATCCAAGATAAAATTAAGAAGACCAAGAAATCTAGAGGAAGAGACCAAGAGGTAAGACTGACCAATGTAGAGGGATCAACATGAACTGAGAGTCAGATATACTTGAACTCAGATCTTGGTTCTATCACTTCCTGCCTTTTTATTACTGAACTTTTTGGACACATATATTTATTCATATGAGAGAGAGAGAGAATGAGAATGAGAACATATACATTCCATAGCACATGGGTGTAAGTCAGAGGAAGTCAGTTCTTTCTATCACATGTGCTTCTGGAGACAGAACTCAGGTCTGCAGGTTTAGTGACAGGTGAGCTATTTTTCTGGTCCTCTCCAGGTGTTTCTTAATGGCACCATGGAAACCCATGGTGCTCACAGAGCTCCTACCAAGTCTGTTCCTCCTCTGGCTCCCGTGAGTTGCCCGAGCCGCTGTGTCAGGTCAGCTTTGGACTCTTAGTTTGCCTCCGTTTGTTTTCTGCTGCTATAACCAAATACCACAGGCTGGATCCTTTGTCAGCCTCAGTCTTTTCACATCCAGCATTAATTTGCTCATGAGGGCTGAGGCCTCTTGGCCTAATCGCCCCTCAAAGGCTCCACCTCTTAACAGCGTCACTCTAAAGATTAACTTTTTAACATGTGCTTTCTTCCAGTGACACATACCAAACCCAGCGAGTCTCAGTTATTTTAACCAAACTTTCAGGTTTGTCTTTTTTTGTTTTTGTGACAAAATACCTGATTAAAAAAACAGCCAACTCTCACAGTGTGAAAGTTAAGTCCATCATGATGCGGAAGGGGTGGTAGGTACTTGCATGGAAGCACATGTGGTAGGATTGCCTTTCATAGATGTTTATAATCTATGACCTTGAGGGGAGGGACACAATATATCAACTCCATCCATTTACAGTGCTGGGTATTATCTTAGCCCTTCAGCAACGCTCCACTTCTCCAGGACCAAAATTGTCTTCGTTTCATAACCCGCTGCTGGAATAAATATATGATCCAGACCATTTTAGGGGAACCAGGAGCATACTGATGCCTAGGATTCTCAATTACAGTTGATCCGGCACTGGGAACCAAGGACATTGTCACACTAAATCCACAGGAGCAGCTGAGAGGGGATAGGGACCCGTGTGTGCCTTCTAGCTTGCCAGCTTGCCAGCTGCTTCTCTTTCCATCTTACCTACCTGCCTGGGAACCGCTACCATCCACTGTGACCTGGGTCTTCCCACATCAATCACGCAGTTAGACTGTCTTCTACAGACCAGCCCTAACTAGTGTTCTCTCAAGTGTTGATTTGACGCCTGAACCCAACTGCTGCAACTACATCCAAGCAGCGGGAATGGCCACAGCTTCGTCCTGCTTAACGCCAGCGGCGGGAAGGTAAGACGCGAGCTGCTGGACAGCTCTCTGGAAAGCCAGTCTCTATGGTCGCCTACCAAAGGAAGCTGCGGCGAGTTGACCAGAGAAGTCCTCAAGGCGTGTTCCTTGGCATTCTGAATTTGTGACTTCTTGTGTAACGGGATGTTGAGTTTTACTGTCGGCATGTCGACCAAGTTCCTCTAGGTTGAGGACATCTGTCTAGTACATGTTAAGAAATTGCGAAATCTGTTTTTAGTTTTGAAAACTTTTCTTAGTTCATCATCCACGAAGAGGACATATATGGGCAACCAGGGGGCTGATTGGGAAAGACTGGAGAGTGAGTAGTCCTGCCGAGAAAATTGTAGGAGCCCCGCGCATGTTTTCCTTTCCTTTTTCAGGAAGGAGTGAAGGGCGTTTCCCCTCTTCCTCCAACCAGATGAACAAAGAGGCTTCTAAGAACCATTCAGAAAAATCTCTGGAATTAAAGGAACTTATGCAATGGTACACAGAATTCATTCCTGGAGTGTGAATGAGAGAAACGGAACATTCTTCTAGCCTTGAGCTAACTTGCTTGCTTCTCTCTCTCTCTCTCTCTCTCTTTCTTTCTTTCTCCTCCCTCCCACTGTCCCTCCCTCCCTCCCTCCCTCCCTCCCTCCCTTCCTTCCCTCCCTCCCTTCCCTCTCTCCCTCCCTCCCTCCCTTCCTTCCTCCCTCCCTCCCTCCCTTCCTTCCTTCCCTCCCTCCCTCCCTCCCTCCCTCCCTTCCTCCCTTCCCTCCCTCCCTCCCTTCCTCCCTCCTTCCCTTCCTTCCTTCCTTCCCTCCCTCCTCTCTCCCTCCCTCCCTTCTTTCCCTCCCTTCTTCCTTCAAGCATTTGAGTTTGTGTGCCTGTGGAGATCCAAAGGTAACACCATCCTGGATTGCTCTACCTCCTTATTGCTTTACGCTGGGGTTTCCCAGGCTCCACCTTTCAGGACCAGAATTGCAGGCTGTTATTTGTTTGCAATCAAATACTTTAACCCCTGAGCCATTTCCCCAGGTCCCAGCCTTGAGCTTTCTTAGGCAGGTATGATAAAGGAGCACAGGATCATCTCAGGGATTTACTTGAATGTGTGTGCCTGTGGAGTTCCAAGGGTAACACCCAGAATCATCCTAGATTGCTCTACCTCCTTATTGCTTTGCTCCGAGGTTTCCCAGACTCTGTCCTCCAGGGCCAAAATTGCAGACAGCTACTTTTTCCACTTGGTGTATTGTCCATGGGATCTGGGATCTGAACTCCAGACCTTTGCTTGTGAAGCAAAGACTTAATCCCTGCATCATCTCTGGGCCCCTGACCCAAGCAACTGAAGGGAAGTTTAGCTGGCTCACCATTCAGGGCACATGAGGGAAGTCACAACAGCAGGAATCGCAAGCAGCTAGTCCCGTCAGACTCACCGTCAGAAGAGAAAGAAGCAAACATGCATGCTTTCTGGCTAGTGCCCAGCTCACACCACTTGAATATGGTGGGTGGGGCTAGGCCCTGGAATAAAATACAGAGAGCTAGTTGAGAAAGTTGGCATCCTTGTGTACACTTGGCCATACATGCTGGTCTGGCAAGTAAGGATCATCCCTCTCTCCACCATTAGGTAGCAATGGTGTGGCCAGTTCCCTCGGCTCCGGTGTTGGTGTGAGCGCTCCTGTCAGGCTGGACTGAGAACTGTAACCAGACAATCGTAAGAGAAAATAAACCCCTTGTTCCCTTAAGCTGTTTGAGGGTGATTTTACTAGCAACCATGCAGGTGAATTGCAACACCTATCTA
The DNA here is from genome assembly GCA_023101885.1 of Typhlomys cinereus. NCBI lineage: Eukaryota > Metazoa > Chordata > Mammalia > Rodentia > Platacanthomyidae > Typhlomys > Typhlomys cinereus. The sequence goes on along the minus strand of JALPQD010000392.1, from coordinate 593,875 downwards.
GGTAATGGTCCTGCCCACGGTGTGCCAACAGCCAACCAGACCACGGCATCCCGCTAAGGGATGCCCCAGAACTGCCTCCTGGTGTCAGGTTGACAATGACACCAACCATTGTGGGTGTTCCCTTTCTTCTTTAGGGAACTTTTTTCTTTTCTTTTTTTAAATATAATTTTTAAATATCTTTTTTCTAGTTTTACAAGCATATTGAGTAATTATCTCTGTCCCCCTCCTTCCTCCCTCCCTCCCTCTCCTCCCTTCATCAATCCATCTCACTTCCTCCCACCTTCCCGTCTGTCAGCTTCTATGGGTCCAGGGTTCCCTCTGGATGTCTGCTGGAGTGTGGGTTCAGGCACCAGGGAGCTTTTCTCTAACAGTGCTTAACCCTGAGACAAATGCCCTTAGGAAGAGTTGGGTTCTCCTGGGCTGTCTCACTGGGAGAAGGAGCCAGCACTTAGATACTAGCGTGACCAAGGACATCCACCTGGAGCAAACAATCCTGGTTCTACAAGATCTTATTGTTTTCCCCCCACAAAGTGTTATCTGTTTCTAAACATTTATTTACACATTTATGAGACAGCAGGAGAACAAACATGAAAGAGAGCAACTGTGCGTGCCATGGCGCATGGGGGGAGGTCAGAGGACAGCTTTTGAAAGCCAGTTTTTTCCTTCCATCATCTGGGCTTCTGGGAAATCAAGCTCAGGTCACCAGGTCTGTGAGCAGGTGCCTTGTTCACCGAGCCATCTCTCGAGCTCAACCCCCCTCTTCTTTATCTCTTTTTCCTCTTCTTCCTGCTTTCTGGGTCCCTTGCCCTGATCCAAAGAAACACAGTGAGTGGTAAAGGAGGGTAAAATTCCAGAGTGGGGCTCTCTTGCCCCTCCTGGGACTCCATGGCTGGAATCCGTGAGTTCCTATCTGACCTTTCTCTCATCCCTCATGGATTCCATGCCTGGAGCCCATGACTTCTCCAAGGCTCTCTTGCCCCTCACAGATTCATGCCTGTGAGTTCCCTTCTTTCTCTCCTTTAATAAACTCTGCCTTAGTCCTTATGTGTGTCCTGGTTTCAATCTTCAGCTCTCAAACTCAAGAACTGGACATATAAAGACCCCAAAGGGAACATAACTTTTCGACCAGCAGATCAGCCCTGTATCATTGTTACATAGTCCAGACTGGCCCCAAACTGGTGATCTGCCTGCTTCAGCTTACCCGGCATGGGGATTACAGTTGCCCTCCACCATACTGGACTCCTTATACTTTTTTAGTACAAGACTTATAATAGAGATAAGATTGGTAGACAGTCTCTACCGATCCGTGGCTTCTGTTCTCAGTCTCTTAGGAGTGTCTTTAAAAAAAAAATAGTCAGAAGCCCACACAATCCCTTCACTGCTGTCAGTAGGTCTGCATTAAAAAAAAAAAAAAAAAGAAGAAGAAGAAGAAGAACCTTTTCACTGTATAAGAAAGTAGAGATTTGGCCAGGTACGGTAAGACACACCTGTAATCTCGGCACTCAGGAGGTGGAAGCTGGATGATTATGAATTCTAGGCCAGTCTGGGATGCATAGGGAGGCCTTATGTCAAAATGCTCAGGGTTAGGAGCTAGAGAGATGGTTCAGTGGGTAAAGTTCTTGCTGTATAAACACGAGGACCTGACCCATGTGAAAGCCAGATGTGGCAGTGAGCATTTGTCCCCCCAAAGCAGGTGGAGTGGAGACAAGAGGGTCTCTAAAACTCACTAGCCAGTCTCCAGATTCAATGAAGAAACTGCCTCATATTACATATATACATACACACATGCATGCATATCTATGCACATATGTAAGTAAGTAAAGTGGGGAGCTATAGAGAAAGACAGCAGATATCAACTCCTATCCTCCCACAGGAAGGGACAGGAAGAGATTGTGGTGATAAATAAGGTTGTTCAGTAATATCTGCAAAATGTTCTTTTCAATTGGCTCTGAATTCTATGAGGGCAAGAAGCCAGACTAACCTTGCGACCCATGGAATTCCTAGTGCCAAGCAGTGCGTGTAGCTCATTGAATGAGCTCTATAAAACTTTGCTTAAGTAGCACTGAGTAGAGTAGAAGTGTTCCAGTAAGAGTTGGATGATTAGTGAGACAAAGAAACCTTGCCTCATTGAGGATTCCAGGGAAGGCTGTCTGATACAACATCAAGAACGCCATCTAAGTCCGGGGTTCCAGTTCTGCCTCTGTTGGCATGAGCAGATTGCTAGAACTTTTTGGACTTCGGTGCTTGGGCCTGAAAAACAAACAAGCCAGTTAGACTGGTAAGTGGATTCCAGACAAGGCTGTATGTGAGAATCATTGGGAGAGCCTTGTAAATACGAGCTGCTAGACCCATTGTGTGTATCATAGGTAGGCCTCGGAATTCTGAAGCCTTTAGGGTTTCTTAGAGAATCCGATGTATAAGCGTTAGTCACGTGGTGCTGCGGAGAGAGACTACTGGAGAACACAACCTAAAAGGAAAATTTTATTCCTGCTCACGGTTTCCAAGGTTTCATGGGATGGTCCACAGACTCCATTTCTGTGGGTTTGGAGGATGGAAGCTGTGGTGGAGCAGAGCTGCTCACCCTGCGGCGGGCAGGAAGCACATCAGCCGGAAGCAGTTCAGGGAGAAACAGCCTGCATTAAGGAGTTTCCTCCTCCTCTGCTTCTCCCGGCCCTCCAGATGGCACCGCCCACATCCAGCCCTCCATGGGCACCGCCCACATCCAGCCCTCCAGATGGTTCCGCCCACATCCAGCCCCTCCATGGGCACCGCCCACATCCAACCTTCCAGATGGTACCGCCCACATCCAGCCCTCCATGGGCACCGCCCACATCCAACCCTCCATGGGCACCGCCCACATCCAGAGATTTCCCTGCTCCCCTGGGGAGCCTGTGAATCCTGGGGCAGAAGGAGGTGGAGGCGTCCATGGTGGTTCGCGAATTTGTCCGTGGTTCTACACATACACAGACACACACACACACACATACACGCGTGCGCACATACACACGCACATGCACACAGTTGAATAAATAATAATAATAAAAAAAAAAGAAAAGCAACTTGCTCCTTCCCTCCTTCGTTTTCACCCCCCCCCCCTTTTTCCACCATTGTAGGGCTTGGCCAGTGGAACTGTCTGTTACCTGTGAGTTTGTCGGCGTGCATTTTACTCACAGATGATATAACTCGTCATGGCCCAGGCACATGGAGGGGGCTTAGACAGTGCATGATGCTCAGAGTAAGAGATGAGAGGACTGTGTGTATTCAGCACCACCAGCCCCCCACGTCCCCCCTGGTTTAGGTACTAAACAGTGTTTGTGGATGAATGAATGAAGTTCTGTCTTTCAGCCTTGGAGTCTGGCAGTTGGAGTTCTTTTCTCTTTGCATGTGCGTGTGTACATGTGTGTGCAGGCATGGGTACTAGAGGGATCTTGAGTAGTGTGCCTGTGAGTCTCAAAGGGTGACATCAGGAGTCATCCTAGATTGCTCTAGAATTGCCAGATCTGCCTTGTAGGGCAAGGACTACAGGCTGTCACCAGGCATTTAAAACAGTTTTTCTTTCTCTCTTTCCCTCCCTCCCTCCCTCTCTCTTTCCCTTCTTCCATCCATCCATCAGAGGGCACTGTGTGTCCTTGTGGAGGACCAAGGGTGACTTTAGGAATCATCCCGAATTGCTTCTACCTCCTTTTTTGCTCCACTCTGAGATTTCCCAGGCTCTGCCCACCAGAGCCAGAAATCCAGGTTGTCGCCATTTCTGCCTGGTGTTTTTTTATGTGGGACCTTCTGCTTGTGAGGCAGAGTCTTAACCCCTGAGCCATCTCTCCTGCCCCAGACTTTTTTTTTTTTTTTTTTTTTGCATGGGATCTGGGGTTCTCAGCTCAGGTCTTCGTGTTTAGGGGCAAAGGCTGTAACCATGGAATCATCTCCCTGGCCCTTGGGTGCAATTTTCAACAATAGCCTTAAGGTCCAAAGGGATCCGTTTGTGGTCTGAACCTTGCTCTCTGCATGATGGAGATGCTAATACTGAGTTCAAGATGCTATCTTGACGCCTAGTGATGAAATCTGGTAAAAACACACCATCGAAACCATAGGGGAGAAAGCTAGGGAGAGAGGCAATGGCGGGGGGTGGGGGGTTGGGGGCTGGGGGGTAGGGGGCTGAGGAGAGACGAGCATTTGCCTACTTCCCTCAGCTACAGTAGCTCTTTACTCACAGGAAGGGGCTTATTTGAAGACCCTGTCGGATGTATGAAACCATTGATAGTATCAAACTGCATACATACAACATTTTTCTTATACATACATATCCTGTATTCTAATGTTTGATTTATGTATTAGACACAACAAGAGATTAGCAACCACAACCAATAATGAAATAGAGAAGTTAGAATGATGTATTGTAATTGAAGTTATGGGAATGTAGTCTATTCAGGGAATTTTTTTTTTTTTTGTACTATGCATCACCGTGGGTAGCTGAAACTACAGATAAAGAGGCACTAATGTAGTGGCTGGTCCGGTCTCTGAACTAGCGCGCCCCCTCTAGATCTGAGACTTGGGGAACCAGCAAACAGGGCTAGGGAAGGTGCTACCCAGCTCCCGTACTCAGTGTGGGGCAGCATGCAGGGCCCTGTTGATTCTCCAGAGAGAAAGTTTGCTGGATCCCAGGCCATCGGAAAGCTAGCTTTATGATGCTTGGCCCACATCTGGAGGATCGACTCTGGTTGTACCAGTGTACCAAGATCAATGGGATTTTCAGACCATAGTGTGCCCACATTTCTGGTGACATTCATTTGTATGTGTGCAGTGTTTGAAATATATTATAGTAGGGTATGGTCAAGCAACAGAAGGAGATTGAAGAGTGGAGAGACATATGTTTGTTTGCCCTTCCTTCCTTTCTTCCTTCCCTTCCCTTTTCCTTCCCTTCCTCTCTTTTTCCCTCCCTTCCCTTCCCTCCCTTTCTTTTTCCTTCCCTTCCCTTCCCTCCCTCTCTTTTTCTTTCCCTTCCCTTCCCTTCTCTCTTTTTCCTTTCCTTCCCTTTCCTCCCTTTCTTTTTCCTTTCGTTCCCTTCCCCCTTTCTTTTTCCTTCTCTCCCTTTCCTTTTTCTTTCTCCTTTTCCCTTCTTCCCTTCCCCCTCCCTCTTTTCCTCCCTCCCTCCCTCCTTCTTTTCCTCCCTCTCTCCCTCCCTTCCTCCCTACCTCCTCCCTTCCTCCTTTCCTTCTTCCCTTCCTTCTTTTGAATGCCATATAGATCAAACTGCCTCAGACTTATATGTAGCGAAGGCCAGTTTTCAACTCCTGATCCTTCCTCTCTACTTCCCAAGTATGGAGACTATATCACACCTACTGGCTTGAGAAAACAATGAAGATTACATATGTATCAAAACTACCATGTCTGACTCCTTCTAGATCCTTAATAGCTATTACCCATTTTTCTCCTCTGCTGGATTAGAAGTTGATGAATACCAAGTCAGAATGAAAGCAGTTACAAAGTCCCTACCCTGGTCTAAGTCACTAGGTCCCAACACACTGCAGTATCATTGTTTTGCTTCAACTGCCCCGTACCAACTTGCTGTTGAATTGAATGCCTTCAGGGTAACCAGCTCCATCTCTGACGCTGGAGAAGTATCTGCTGTGTCCTGACAGCTCTCAGTGTTGGGAAACATACACCTCTAGTGGCCAAGGGGACAGACCCCAAATGATCTCCCCTCTCTTGCCAAAGCGGGACTTCAGGGGAGTGACCCCAAGGGTTAAGCTCGGACTGGAAGTCAAGAGACCTGACTCCTCTCTCTGCCACAGGTGAGCTGTGTGATTGATTGTGAGCAAGTTACTTAACTAACCCGGACTCCAGTTTCTCCAGCAGTCAATGAGCCGTTTGAACCAAGTGACCTCCGAAGTCTTGGCCGCAGATGGAATTGTTCCAGTGAGTCACTGCTCTTCTTGTAAGAGGATTAAGCATTTCTTCCCATGGCCACCTGACACGTTCCGTCTCTCAGGAGCTTGGACTTGGCCACAGACTTGCTGCAGTCAGAGGAATGTGGTCAGACGTGACAGAGCCACCGTTCTGCAGAAGCCGTAAGAGCCATTGCCCGGTTTGGATGCTATTCTGTTACTTTCTGCCACCAGGTGAAGCTAGTTGCTTATCCCAGTCTGAGTCCTGGAATGCAGTAGGTTTTCGCAATTGGAGCTACAGAGCCAGACCCAACCCATAGCATAGCAACACTCATTGAATAAGAAGACTTTCGTTGTTGTAAGCCATTGGCAACTTGGGGTTGTTTTTATTTTTATTTCTTTTTATTGTGGTCTTACCTAAGGAAAACAGACTAAAGTTTTTTTTTTTTTTTTCCCAACTTTGAAGTTCTGGGTTTTCCTGTGTCCAATGTAAAAATTCTCTTCATCAGTTGCCATGGTTTGAATGTGACTCGTTCCTCATAGGCTCATGTTTGAATCCTTAGTGGATGTTTGAGAACGTTGTAGCAACTTTAGATTTTATTTTTATTTTGTGTGTGTGTGTGTGTGTGTGTGTGTGTGTGTGTGTGTGTGTGTTGGAGGGCCCTGTCCGTGCCTGTGGAGGCCCAAGGCTGACTTTGGGACTCATCCTGGATTGCTTATACTTCTTTTCTGCTTCTTTCTGGGATTTCCCAGGTTCTTCCAGAGCCAGAAATACAGGCCATGGCTGTTGCCACCTGACATTTTTATTTGGGATCCAGCATCCGAACTCAAGTTCTTTTGCAAAGGCAGAATCTCAACCCCTGCGCCATCTCTCCAGTGCTGTCGCAACTTTAGGGGTGCAGTCCTGTTGGAGGAAGACATTGATGGATTCCCTTTCCTCTAATCCTGTCATAGTTGGGCACAGGTGTCAACGTGGCAGTTGAGGTTTGAGCTCTGAGCACATTTGTAGAGAATTAGTGGTTGGGTTAAGCCCAGAGCAAACCTGCAAGAGATTGTCTAGCTAATGGGGAAGGCCCAGCCCATGGTGGGTGGGACTAGGCCCTGGAATAAAATACAGAGAGCTGGTTGAGAGAGTTGGCATCCTTGTGTACATTTGGCCAGACATGCTGGTCTGGCAAGTAAGGATCATCCCTCTCTCAGCCATTATGTGGTAATGGTGTGGCCAGTTCCCTCGGCCTTGGTGTTGGTGCGAGCTCTCCCGTCAGGTTGAACTATGAACTGTAACTGGACTATTGTAAGAGAATAAGCCCCTTGTTCCCTTAAGCCATTCGATGGTGGTTTATCAGCCACTATGCGAGTGAGCTGCAATAAACCCCTACGTTCAGAGCAAAAGCTCTGCTTGCTGGTGAATCCCTCCACTCCCCACATGGCCAGCCGGCACTTGTAAACCCATGGTTAGTCATGTACTTCGTTGGGACTAATGACTCTCTCCTTTGACCCTTACCCTGCTTACAAGCCCAGGTACTTCACTCCACCCTCCCTTCACACCCCACGCCTCCCTTCTGAGAATTAGTCCATATTGCCATGGAGCCATGCAATCAATAAACTTTGTATTCCTTGTCTGTGGCATTGTATTTTCAGGCTTTTTATCTTACAGGCATGTTACAAGGGGCGGATCTGCCTTACTCTGCTTCCGCTAATTAGTTTGCAGCAGAAATTTGCAATCTCTGCCCCCATGATGGATGTGACTTAATCTGACTCCAGCTTCTGTCAGTCATCCATGCCTTTTCTTTTTTTTTTATTAAATTTTTTAAAATTTTTTTATTATTTATTTAATTGTGCATGTATGCGTGTGTGTGTGTGTGTGTGTGTGTGTGTGTGTGTGTGTGTGTGTGTAGAACCAGGGACGAATTCGGGAACCACCATGGACCACCTCCACCTCCTCCTTGTTTACTCTGTCCTGGGATTCACAGGCTCCACCCTACCAGGACCAGAAGCGCAAGCCACCCCCGCTTCCGCCCGGCATCTATACATGGGGTCTAGGATCCGAACTCAGGACCTTCTGCCTGCAAGGCAGAGGCTTAACCCCTGAGCCACCTCTCCAGCCCCCATCCATGCCTTTTCTGCCGTAATGGACAATATCTCCCTTCTGGAACTGTGAGCCAAATAAATCTCCTTTTCTCCCCTTAAATTGCTTGAGTTTGAGTGATGTCTCACAGCAGCCAAGAGAGTAACAAACATCTTTTCCTCGAGTCGATGGCATGGTGAGTGTACTTGTGTGTGGGCACATGTACAAGAGAGCCTACATACGCTCAAGGAAAAGATCAGGAATCATCCTGGATTGCTCTTTCACTTTATTTCTTTGTTCTGGGGTTTCCCAGGCTGTCTTCCAGGGCTGGAATTATAGCCAGTGCCATATCTGATTGGCCTTATGGGGAATCTAGGGATAAGAACGTAGATCCTTTTGCTTTGGAGACAAAGGCTGTAACTTGTGAGCCATCTCCCCAACCCCATGATATGATTTTTCTAAAGCCATATCTGGTTATATTCATTCCAGAGTTGATATAGACAGTCTGTAGCTTTGACCTGCAGAACCAGCAGGATGCCCTCTCTTCTTCTGTTGGTTCTGCTGCCCGGTGTTTGGTTTCTTTCTCATGCTCCATACGGTATATAACCCTTGGTATATAACCCTTCTAAGTCCCACCCAGCCCAGAAAAGGCAATTTCACCACTAGGACTTAAATATATTGCAAGAGTTTTCTCTGAACAGAGCAGCTTGGGCGAGCCATTCTCAGAACAGTCTCTGTGATTGATAGATGGAATTATTATGATTGGCTTGGCTGCTTGGGTGGGTGAGGCATCCTGTGCTCTGATTGGCCAGGTTTGGATCACATGACCCTCTCCCTTACTTAGAGGAACTAAGAGAGAGGATGAATATTTTTCCCAGGAAGCCCATAAGTAAACATCCTACTAATTTTGTCATTGGCGTACAAATGTATGCTAAAAAGCCACACCCACAATGTTCTAGTTTTCTCAGATGAATCCCAGCTGTGGTGACGTTTGCTGACTCAAATCCTCCTCCATTTCCAGTAAACCTTTCCCTCTTGGTCAGCGGCACTCTCTCAGAGGTAAAGACACCCGGGCTGGAAGTTGCCTGAAGAACCATAAAGGACATGCCAAAATAGGGCTAGGGAAATTGTGCTGAAATGAAATGTTTAGATTCAATCAACCTTTGGACACACATGTTATGAACCCTGAAATCAAGGAATGGCATTAGTTGAGAGACTCAGTTGGGCTGCGTGGGCTTCCAGCCACATTTTCAAACACCCCCTCACTCCCTCTGCTCTGGGACCCTCTGCAGCCTCAATGGTTTCAGTGCTTGGAAAGTGAGTGTGTTTACGAATGCTGCCCCTGAGCCCCGAGTGCCTTCCTTGTCCAACTCTGCTGAGTGTAATTCACACTTTCTAAATTCAGCCAGTCACTCCCTCTGATCGTGCTTGCCTCTGCTAGTCCAGGGGGCTGCAAAGCCTGTTTTGTCTCCGATTCCACAGGAACAAACAGAAGTTAGCGATATGCCCAATATGTATGGTTCTCTGTGGAAGCATCAAGTAACACTGTTTAATAACTACTGTGGCTAGGGTGCATGGATCCACATAAATGATTTGTTAAGGTTTCCACCACACATAAAATGTGATCTGAGAACATCTGTGGTAACAGCTTGAGGCTACGTCACAGGTACTGCTAATACCCCAGGGGTTTGCCGTCTGAGCTCCTAAAAAAACGCATGCTTCATTTCGGTGTCAATGAAAATTGAGGTTAAAAAAACCCCTTTTTCCATCCTAGTGTAAGGACCCCCCTAAATTTGATCTGTAGGTCGCAGGTTCATAAATCTGTTCCAGTCTAAACGATGTTTCTGACCTAGCATCTTGAAGTGTTCAGTTTCTCTGCATTATGATTCCCCTGTCTCCATTCCCCCCACCCCTGGGCCATCTCTCAAGACCGCGCTGAGACACGGACCCCTTCAGCCATCACATGACCTGCTTCCCTTTATCTCCCTCCAGGAGAGGTCAAGGCCAGAGGGAGGATGGAAAGGGTCTCAGGCTTTCTACTGGTGGTCAGTCAGTCCTCAGCTCTGTTCCCTAATCCGGTGTCAGCCTGAAAGTCACTCAGAAAACACCCCACACGCAGTTTACTGTTTCTCTACTGCTGCTTCCTCAACTGGACCCCTGGAAATCCGGTATTGGAGAACATCTAGAAGCTTCTTTCTGCTGAGGTAGTTTGTACTTCCCCAGCATTCACAGACTTTTCCCCTAAAGGTCCAACGTCTAATGCTCCTTCTCAGTTGAATGACTGAAGGGTGCAGCTGGTGAATTGGGGGAATAAAAGTCCATTTGCCGCTTTCCTTATTTCCTTTGTTACAAAGTTCAGTTGCTTGTCTGGGTCTGTCCTTAGTCTTGGTTAAGAGTATTAATCATTGATCTATAACTAATTCCCCTGATTGACTGGAAGTTCTCTGACAATAGGTCCAAGTCACATGTTACATATTCAATATTTTTTTGGAAGGAAAACTTCCACCAGAAAGAACTGGTTATTGAAGGTTAGTTTTATGTGTCAATTTGACAACCGAGAATTGAGTTTTAGGCACACTTGTAAAGAATTGTTCAATTAAGGCAAACTTTGATCAAGTCTGTAAGAGATTATCTAATTGATACGGGAAGACCTAACTTTAGTGGCCTGAACCATTCCCTGGGTAATAGGATAAGATGGAGAGAGATATTGGCTCTGGTCCATCTCTTCTTATGGATATGTTTGGTTATTTCCCTTGGTTCCTGATGTTGCTATAACTCTCTTGTCATGATGTATTCTTACTGAAACTGTGAATGGCCCCCTTGTTCCTTTGTTTGGATCACGTATTTATCACTGAAACCAAAGAGTAACTAAGACCACATCTCAAGAATAAGAACCTAAAATACTTGATTTTTGCTCTGGTCTAAGTCTTCCCCTTAAACATTTTACTAACAAATTTTTTTGAAGGGAGGGAGATGTGAGAAGGGTCCTGGGATTCAAACCCAGGGCCTTGTACATGCCAGGCAAGCAATTTGTCACTGTTACACTTCTGGCCCTTGACCTCTTCATTCATTAAATCTGTCTTTCCTCTTACCTTACTCTGCTCTCCAATCACACATTCCATCTCTATTTTTTGGGGCCAAAGGATTGGCAGTCCTTAGGAAGAGTATGAGAATATGACTCATTTTTACAACTTCATCTTTTCTTTTTGATGACCAAAAGAATATAAGGTAAAAAAAAGGCTATGCAGTTTGTCCATGAAAGTCCTTTTGCCTCTAGCCCAATTATATAGTTCAGATTTAATTTGGAGACTTTCTGATGTGCCACCCTTTGTTCCAGGTAATTTTGTTGGTTTCCTCTGGGAGCCACCTGGAACTTTAGGTGATGTAGCTTAAGTTATAAATTTTGGTTTATTGAGATTGGGAGTGACAGATTATAGGGGTAGACCAGATGTCCTAGCAGGTGGCTGACTTGCTTCTCAAGATATTTAAAATTTTATATATATGTGGCTGACTTATAAAACACTGGGAAAATGGAGCTGGAGACATGGCTTAGTTGCCAGAGGACCTGCCATGGAAGCCCAAGGACCTGGATTTGGATTCCCAACGTGTATAAAAAGCTGGGCTAAGTTGGTACACATAGGTAACTAGAGCTGGGGGAAGCTGGGACAGGTTTATGCCAGACAAGAACAGGTTCTTGCAGACAAGAACATGATTCATGGAGAGATGCCATCTCAGAAACAAGATGGAAAGTGGCAGAGACAGACATGTGACATAGTCCTTTGGCCTCCATATGTCCTCACTGTGCATACCCAGTCATATCTACTCACCATGTTCCGCCTCACATATATCCATTCTACTCTTCTGCCCTCAATATCAGGAAACCAGGTGTATTGCCTGGCCCAATACACTGGTAGGTCTGGCCCGAGCCCTCTGGTGTTGAGTGCAGGCTGACGTGGCCTGCAGATGGGCCTGCAGATGGGCCTGGATTCTGCGTAGACCACCCGCACCCTTTGCCCTCTGCTTGAACTCTCAGCCTTTCTGTCGCTTCTGGGATAACACAGGCATTCTCTTCATGGCCCACAAGCCTGGATGAGTTGACTCTGGCCTGTTTCTTTAACCTCATCTTGGTTCTCATAGAAACAGCAAACATAGATTTTGTGCTAAACATGATCTCCTTCCATTTCTAGAACATTCTTGACAGGAATGTACTACTAGATTCGTTTATAAGGGAAGAAGGTAATGGACAGAGGGACCTGTCATTTGTCCAAGGACACACAGCTAGAAAGACTACCCTACCTCCCATCCCACGCACACCCAAGCAGCCGGTCTCTGGAAACCCTACCCTTCACCCCTACCTCCCCTCTGTCTGCCTTCAGGTCAGGAGGGTCCCTCCCTACACAGGCTCTTACAGACCCTTTTCCTACTCCTGTCCCCCGAGCAACGTTTCCCCTCCACCTCTGCTTCTGACTCAAGTCCTGCTCCTTCCAAGGGTTCTGATGACACCAAAGTCCCAGATCCCAGAGTTTGGTTCTTTCTGTCTGGTAGTGTCCTCTAAGTGGAGCTTTGCCAATGGCGGAAACTGTGCCCTTGCACTGCGCCACAGAGCGGCGGCCCGCTGTACTTTCTTTAGTACTTTGCTCATGTGAATGGAGAGTGGAATTATTTACTTTGCTTCATGTTAATGAATTTGAAGTTAAGTGACTCTCTTTGGCGAGTGCCTGAAGGATTTCATAGCACAGCTGTGAGCGGTCACCTGTGGGGATTCTGTCCCCCGAGGGCTCCTGTGGCATTGTCCCGCATACCTCTGTACATAGACCTTGAACTCCAGGAGGGTAGACACAGTGCCACCCATGATGTCCCTCACCTAGGTGTTGGCTGACCAGGCTCTTGTCTCCATCAGAGGACAGCGTGGTGGACAGGGGCCATCTGAGACCCCAACACAGCAGGTGACACGGCAGCAACTACTTGTGACTCCAGCTTCAAAAGTCTCGCGTTCTCGGGGGGGAGGGGGCTCAGTTTCTCCACTGGGAGAATGAGAAATCTCCTACCTCAGAGGACTGCTTTTGAGGAATAAATAAGGGACTAGCCAATCAGTAAATTGTTTGCCATGCAAATGCAGGGATGTGAATTTGATCATCCGGATGCCACATTAAAAAAAAAAAAAACAAAAAACCTAGGAAGGTAGCATGTGCTATAATTCCAGGGCTGAGTATGTGTGTAGGGGGCAGGGGTAGAAAAAAGGGTCCTTGGGACTCACTGGCTGGCCAGCCTAGCCTCGCTCACTTAGTAAGTCCCAGGCTACAGACAGATCCTGTAACAAAAGTAAAATGGATGGTATCCAAGGGATGCCGGCTGTGGTTGATCTCTGGCTTCTATATACACAGGCACAAATGCGTGTGTGTCCTCACAACCATATGTATGAACACACACACACACACACACACACACACACACACACACACAGAGATGACTAGTTGCAGCTGTGATTGTTACACGCTAGGGTGGGCTTGCCATGCCTTCAGCAGCTTCTGAATATTGTTTCCCTCCCCGCTGTCATCAGGCAGAGAGGCAGAGGGTCGCAATGCAGGGACACAGGGGTGGGAGTGGCACCGCTGAGAAGCCTCAAAGCCTTGGACAGGCCAGGGCACCAGGTGTCCTTGAATGGGCTCAGGTGACCCTGCTGCCGCCCCTGACCTGGCATGACTCAGTGGGTCTCAGGAGCTGGTCCAGCTGGGAGAGGTCAGCCTCTCGCTCCTAGGGCAGGACAACTAGCATTCATGCTCCCGGGACACCTGTCTTTGAGACACTTGGACTCTGAGGCCCCCAAGCAGAGTAGAGGGTTGGAGGAGGGTAACAGAAAAGGAAGAAAGAAAAGTCTCCATCCAGGACCCGAGCATGTGGGGGTGCCAGCTCCCAGCCAGAGCTTTGCACCCAGGTATTGCTGGGAACGGTAATGCATTCACGAGGCATCTCCAGTGTGCCGGTTATGGCTTCTCTCAAGTCACCCCTCAAGACAGCCTTGTGATTTATTCCTGCCTGACTGTTGAGGGAACTGAGAGAAGAGGAGAAGCTAAGTAACCTGCTCAAGGTCACAGAGGTGCGAGAGCCAGTCTTCCAGCCTGTAACAGTTACTCTTAACTATCGCTGGGAGAGAGCACTCAAACTCCATCAACCTAAGGGAGGAAGGGAGGTTTATGCAGCTTAAGGTTCCAGAGGGAAGGTACAGTCTCAAAGCAGAGGCGGCATGGCTGGCTGGCCCAAGCTGGAGGAGGCTAAGTCACCGCAGACATCTTGGAAGCTGAGAGCTGCAGACTGCTTGCTGCAAAGGCAGACTTCTCCTGCAGGTAAGGTGGGACTAATCCACCTCAAGGCCCACCCCTTGTGACTGCCTTCCTCCAGCAAGGCTCCACCTCTCAAGGTGCCATGACCTTGCCAAACACATGAGACTGTGGGGGACACATTTCAAACCATGACACAACCCAAACCCTTGGACTTCCTAAAGTTTCAGGCAATGAGAAGGCTGGATGATGATTTTGAGAAAGGACTTGAGAATCCCAGAATTCTTTTCTCTGCTGACAGATCTGAGAATTCCAGGAGAAGGAGCCCTTAAAGATTTGCTCAAGGAAATTACAGGGTGGAGATTCAGCTAGGTCAGGACACAACTCTCTTTTCCTCTGACTGAAGCAATCCAAAGTCCACCATGACAGTGTCTGTGGGTGGAGCCACCTGCTCAGTATTGAGTGCAGCTTTCCTGGTACTGTGAGAGGGGGGATTCCAGGCAGGGAAGACAGGACAAGGCCTGGTGAGTTGCCATGTATAGTTGCTGACTAAGGGGGGGGACAGGGAATTCTCTATATTACCTAGACAGCAGAGTTTGAGATGTTTGATTTAGTGGTACTTAAGAGGGGGAAGTCAGGCTGATACAGGGTTTTTATGTATAGCTCTTCCGTTTGGGATTTGAAAATCGAAACCAGACATATGTAGAGGACTAAGGAAGAGTTTATTAGAGGAAAGGAAGAGCCGGAACTCAATGACATAAAGTTCATAAGTAGCAAGAGGACTGTCTGACGGCTGGCAGGGTCAGGGTATTTGTCAACTTGGGGGAGCTCTGGAAAAAAGTGGCTTTTTCACATTGGTGAGTTCTAGTTTCTGTGAACCTGATTGGTCTGTTATGGAGACCTCCAGGCTGAGCTGAGGAATTTAGTTCACTTGCATTTGCGGTGTTTCTCTCTACCTGCAAGTTAGTTCATAGAGGGTTGGGAGAAGTTGGGGCCTTGTCTCAGTGGGAAATTGGGCCAACTTCTGTCAAGCGAAATCTTCAAAAGACTTTCTACTCTATCTAAACTGCCTGGAAGAATATAGATAATTAAAAATCCTAGCTAGTTGGAGAAAGGGCGGGTGGTGCAGAGCGAGAGGGAGTCGGGGTGGGGAAAGACTGTTACTTTTGGTGTTGGTCAGACTTGGCTGTTGCAGCGTTGTCCTTTGAGAACATTCCCTAGGGTGAGCAGTAAATGTTCTGTGTGTGTGTGTGTGTCTGTGTGTGTGCATGTGTGTCTGTGTGTGTGCATGTGTGGGTGTGTGTGTGCATGTGTGGGTGTGTGTGCATATGTGTGTGTGTGCATGTGTGTGTCTGTGTGTGTGCATGTGTGTATGTGTCTGTATGTGTCTGTGTGTGTGCATGTGTGTGTCTGTGTGTGTGCGTGTGTCCCTGTGTGTGTCTGTGTGTCTGTGTGTGTGCATGTATCCCTGTGTGAGTGTGTGTTTGTGAGTGTGTGTGTGTGTGTGTGTGTGTGTGTGTGTGTTTGCTGAGCACTCTGCACTCAGGAACACCTCACTGTGATCACTGTAAATATTCCTGAAGGAACGAATGATTTCCAAAGCGTGTGGAATAATTGCTGCGCCCGGTGTACAGAGGTAAGTTGGACTTGAAACAAGATGGCGAGGTGTAACAGACACACATCACAAAATCTGAGGGTTTAGAAAAGTGGGGGAGTCGGTTGCATTTTACCTGGCTCCGTGACCAAGGCAGAAACCCTGAGTTTTAACTCCCCACAGATCTTTATTCACTTAGCATACATAGTGTTCAAAGATGAGGTAACAAATTACACGAAGGAGCTTCCTTCAAAGGGAACAAAGGATGACCGAAGCAGCAATGTGAAGTTTTCTAGGATGACAGTGATTTCAGGCAGGACAATGTGTCTTAAAGCCCCTTTGATCTTTAACTAGATAAAGAGCTCACCTTGACTCCTTACCTATGTGCATATCTGGCTTCGCCTAAGATAAGCCTTTTCTACAGAAAGGTGACTTTACACATCCACCAAATGTTTAATGCAGAGTTCAGAAAAAGCTGTGGTCTCTTGGGCATATCATGAAGGTTCTTTGGGGGCTAATAGGTCTTGGCAAAAGTCATTTAGAAAAACCCTCTGGAGGTGGGTGGGGGATGGGGGAGTTCTTTCTGAAAGACTTGCAGTGCTTTAGCTTCTGGGTTGTCTAACTCCATCTCTAGTCATGCATCTCAAGGTTACCTATTCTGATCTTTTCCCTTCCGTGTGTGTGTGTGTGTGTGTGTGTGTGTGTGTGTGTGTGTGTGTGTTGGTCGATGTGCATGGAAGTTTGATGTTGATATCTTTAATCATCCTTGATTATTCTTCCATCTTATTCTTTTTTGAATCAGGGTCTCTGATAAAACCCAGAACTTGTCTATAAGGCTAGTCTGGCGTCCAAGGCTAGACTTATAGGCAAGCTGCTATACCCTCCCAGGATTCTGCGTGAGCTCTGGGGGTCATTGATCCAATGCAGTCAGGAGATGTTTGGTGGGCTTCATGCCAGACTCCATGCTGCCTCTCAGGACTACTGTTCCTGCAGGAGCGGACAGAGCTCGGGGTTTAAGTTTAAGGATGCTGGAAAATAAAGAAGAGCAAATGAGAAGCTCTTGGGACAAGAAGCTGCCAGTAGAAGAGACCTGAGTTAGCTGGCTGGTGATTTCCTCTGAGGAGCGGCCAAGCTGGTTGGCTGCTTGAGGAAATGAAGAATGAGATTGAGCTCCGGAAGGTGACAAACCACTAAAATGACAGCTTGCATCTAGGTCAGACCATGGAAAGTGGGAGTCAATGCAGGTAGTTGGCTCTCTCTGCCTGTCTTGACTACATCTTGGTCCTGCCATGTGTTCCCTTTGGATCAATTGTGAACTTCCCTATCTTATTTTTTTCTCCTAATTTCTGAGTGATACTTCAAAACTGGTTTCTGTGAAAGTGACTTTCATTTTACCCAAGGCAGGTTTTGGCAACTCCGTATTACTTATTGTCACAACCATCCTTCCTGTATTAGAAACAAACTCCTCTGGGAACAAAAAGCTTGCTTTCTGTCTCATCAGGACGGATGGTTCTCCTTTAGGAAAGATGAAATGAAATTTAGGAGAATTAAGAGAAGGAAAAGCAGGAAGCTGGCTAGAAGTGAAAACACTTGAGTTCTGGTCCCAACAGAATGAAGTTTGGGCATCACTTAGCTGTGTGACCTTGGTCAGACAGTTATGCGTTTCCTCATTTATCAAATGAGAGGGTTGAACTAGGTCACCTCTAAGGTACTGGATCACTTCCTCTTGTGTCATGGTGACTCACCAAATGCTGGAGAGAAGTTAAGAGAGGAAAGAATGACTTTGAGGGTTTTTTTGTTTTGTTTTGTTTTTGATTGGAGTTTCAAGGGTTTCTATCGTCATGGTGGGAAAAGTGCATCATGGGGCATCTCAATTCATGGTAGCAGGAGCGTGTGGCAGAGGCTATTCACGTCATACTGGGACTGGGAAGCAGTAAGACAAGATTGCAAGTTTGAAGTTATCCCCCATTACATGAGTTCCAGGCCAATGTGGGATACACGGGACCCTTCTGTCAAGTATTACTTCTTCTGGGGCATCCTCCTTTTGCCCAGACTCCTCCACACTTGCTTCTACCTTCATACTCTTTCATTCCCCTTAACCATGGGCTGTTCACCTGTCACCTCTCACACTGCCTGTGAGGTACAACAATCTTTCCCTGTCCTGGGGACTCCATCCAAGACTCTGTGGATGCTTGAAGCCATGTGTCATCCTCAGGCACACATGTCAACTTGATAGTTGAGGGTTTGCGCTTTGGACACATTTGTAGAGAATTAGTGGTTGAGTTAAGCCCAGAGCAAACCTGCAGGAGATTATTTAGCTGATGGGGAAGACCCAACCCTTGGTGGGTAGGACTAGGTCCTGAATAGGTGAATAAAATACAGAGAGCTGGTTGAGGAAGTCAGCATCCTTGTGTACACTTGGCCAAACAGACTGGTCTGGCAAGTAAGGATCGTCCCTCTCTCAGCTATTATGTGGATATGGTGTGGCCAGTTCCCCCGCCCCTGGTGTTGATGTGAGCTCTCCTGTCAGGCTGGACTAAAAACTGCAACCAGACTATCATAAGAGAATAAACCCCTTGTTCCTTTAAGCAGTTATCCTGATTTATCAACAACAATGTAGATGAACTGCAACACCATGTCCTGTGTATAACATACTGACTCTGACGGTGGAGATGGCCACAAGGCAACTAACAGGAAAGCAGCACTATATACATTGTGGATGCACCAGACTGAGGAGGAATCCCATTCCAAGTGGGGCAGAGTGGGAGGGTTCATGTGAATTGTTTATATCTGAATTTTTCACTTGACATTCTAAGACGTCAGTTGACCATAGGTAACAAAGGGTATGTGCTATAAGGTGGACTTCAAAGTCCCCTCCAAGACCCATGTACTAAAACATGGTCTCCAGCCCGTGGCACTATTGAGATATGATTGGAAACCTTAGTAGGTGGGGCCTACTAGGAGATCTTTAGGTGACCGGGAACATGCCCTTGAAGGGAACATGGGAACCCTAGTTCTCTCTTTGCTTCCCAGGTGAATGGGTCTGTAGTGATGAATATGCCATCACAGGCCTGAGTCATGGGACCAAGAGACCACGGACTGAAACCTCTGAAGCCATAGGGCAGAAAGGAACCTTTCTCCCTTTGTAGTTGATTATCTCGGATATTTTGTTGCAGTAACAGGAAGATGGCTAATTCTGGGTATATAGAGAGCAGCTACCTATCTGACTCATTCAGTTTCCCTGGGCCAGGAAACATCTGGAAGATGAATGTGAATCCTTGATGGAGGGAGAGAGAACTGAAGAGCCGAAGCAGGAAGAGATGATGTCATGATGGTGGCTGCAAACTCCAGGCTCAGGCTGGTCAAAACAAGGATGGCAAGACCCCTCCCGGGAGCCCACTGGACGTGAGGCACTAGATGCCTGCCTGCTTCTAATGGAGGCTTAACACGCTCTGCTCTGAAAAACAGCTGTGTGTGTGTGTGTGTGTGTGTGTGTGTGTGTGTGTGTGTGCACGAGTAGACACAGAAAAACAGCAGGATGACATTGTGCCAGTTGTTAGAGTGATAGGAAGCTAGGAAAGTTCTTTCCATTAAAACATTGGAAAAATTTTAAAAAATACTATGACAGACAATGAAGAATCCATTTGTTTGGAAAAAAAAATACAGAAAGGCACAAAGAACGTGACAAATGCCCATGTACCTACTGGAAGGTTTTTATCTATGGGCCACCGGGACAGGAGTTTCGCTCCAGCCTATGACATTCCCCATGTCAACCCTATTCAGCAGGAAGTAGCAAAGAATGTACGGGTAACCCTTTACCATCACTAAGAGGCTGGATGATAGGATTCCCCTTCTGCCAAGCCCTACATTAGGGCAAAAGCTCTGTTTGCTGGTCACTGCTCCCAACGACCAGCAAGCACTTACAAAACCCACGCTTAGTCACTGTCATAGTTGGGCACAGGTGTCAACTTGACGGTTGGGAGTTTGAGCTCTGGGCGCATTTGTAGAGAGTTAGTGGTTGAGTTAAGCCCAGAGCAAACCTGCAGGAGATTGTCTAACTGATGGGGAAGACCCAGCCCATGGTGGGTGGGATTAGGCCCTGAAATAAAATACAGAGAGCTGATTGAGAAAGTTGGCATCCTTGTGTACACTTGGCCAGACATGCTGGTCTGGCAAGTGAGGATCGTCCCTCTCCCAGCCATTACGTAGAGATGGTGTGGTCAGTTCCCTCGGCCCTGGTGTTGGTGCGTGCTCTCCCGGTCAAGGTGGACTGAGAAATGTGACCGGACCATCATAAGGAAATAAACCCCTTGTCCCTTTAAGCTGTTTGATGGTCATTTATCAGCAACCATGCAGGCGGATTGCAACTGTCACGTACCTCATTGGGACATGGATGGATAGTTCACTCCCCTTTCTCTCTCCTTCTCCCTGCCCAGGGACAAAAAAATTTCATTCCACCTTTAAACGCCGCTTCTTCTCTCTCTGAGAATTAGTCCAGACATCATGTAACTATGTAATCAATAAACCTTTTCCATTCCTTGTGGGTGGTGTGGTGAATCTGCCCTTTCTTTTTAAAAAATCTTCCACCTTGAATCACTGTTATCCTTTATGTGTGAGTATGTGTGTGTGTGTGTGTGTGTGTGTGTGTGTGTGCGCGCGTGTGTGTGCTGCATGTTCCTATGTAAGTGAAGGTGTGCACGTGGTGCCACACTGAGTATATGAAGAGTAGAGGATACCATCAAATCCTTGTTTCTCTACCTTGTGTGTGACACAGGGTCTTTTCAGTACTGTGTAAGTCAGGTTGGCTGACCTAGGAGCTGTGAGAGCCGCCTGTCTCTGCCTCTACTTTTTGTAGGGCCACAGAGGCTTTGTAGATACTGTGGTACTATGCCTGGCTTTCGTGTGGGTTCTGGGGGTCTGAACTCAGATTCATTAGACTTGCATAGCAAGCACTTTCACCCACGGAGTCATCTCCCAGGTCCCCCTTCCACTATTTTATACAAGTTAAGTTAAATTTTAAAAACCAGATTAAGTCAAAGTTCTGCTTTCCATGGTTTTCTCAGTCTACTTCTGCTCCTTCTTTCCTCTCAATCTATAAGAGCTGGCAACACACACATACAGGGTTTTCTTTCCATTGTCTTTTATATTTGACCATTTGTTTTAAACAACACATAACCTGAAATTATTTTGTTTCTCGACGGTTTTTCTTCCGTTGGCTTCAAGAATCGGAGCCTTAAAAATCTCAGTTTTAGGACTAGAATTTTCCAGTAGACCTCTCTCAGATGGTGCTTTGTGGAGTCGTGTTACATTTTCACTGGGATTCCACATCACATCCGATTAGAGAGATGACAACATGACAGACCCTCCACATACATGGGCTCTGCAACCCGTGGATTGAGTTAAGTCTCAGATTGAAGTGTTTAGGAAAATGAAACAAAACAGAAATAACAGCTTGTACCTAGTGCTGGGGAGATGTCTCGGGATAAACTGCATAAACACAAGGACTTGAGTTCAGATCCCTGATACGCACAAAGCTGAACGCGTAGGGGTATATTTGTAATGCTAACACTGGGTTGGGGGGTATAAGAGGATCCCTATGGATGAACTCCATATTCAGTGAGAGACCCTCTCTCAAACATAAAGTGGGGAGCTCTCAAGGAAGACCCCTGATATTGACTTCTGGCCCCTTAGAGCCATCCATTCTGGAACCACTTCCCTTTAGGTACTAGGGGTGACTCCACACTCTGACCTCTCAACCTCATGGGACATTTTGATACTTCATTTTATGTAGGCTTTTCCAGAAGCGTTCAGGGAGGGTATTTCACTCCCATTTTAATGATGGGGACACAGACTTAGAGAGGTGACATGGTGTCTCGGGTTACTCTACCACAGCTAGAGGTGATGATCAGTAATGCTCATGTAGAGGGTCCTCGGAATGACGGGCAACAAGTTCTCCTGCTCACTAACAAGGACTTCTGTGGGGTGATCTGTTTTCTTTCACTTGCTCATAATTTTTCTGAAAAATTTCTTTCCTCCGGGCAACATTTTCCATCACAAGAGGTGATTTGTTTTGGAAAAGTTTGAGTTAAAAACACCCCAGCACTTCTTGATTGGCAGAGTGGAAAAATACGTAATTCGGTTGTATTTTTAATAGCTACTTTGAGAAACAACACGGCAACTCATAAATTATGGCTTGTTAATTACCCCAAATGCCACCCAATCGTGTTTCCAAGAATAACTGGTGAATAGTGAGTGAAGAAATTGACCAATTTTGCTTGAAATCTGAATTCTCTACTTCAGAAGTCAGCAAGCTCAGCTATCAATTATTTAATCTTTTCTTTTTTTAACATTTTTTATTATTATTTCTGCTCATACAAACTTAATAGGTACACCACTTCCCGCCCTCCCTTCTCCTCCCCCCAAACCTCCTGCTCCCCCTCCCCTCACCTCTCCCTCCCCATCCCCCAGTGTTTCCCCCCATCCCCAGAGAGTCCTTTAATGTGCATGCCAGACTCTCCTCTGGGCCCTCCTCTCTGATGATGTACAAGGACCCAGTGGCATTTCCCTGAACCCTTTCCTGTGTTCCCCTTAAGCATAGGAACACCACTGTGGCTGTCAATCCCTTGTCTCCAAGGATCTTGGTGCCTTTAGCAGATGCTAGACTTTGTGAGGTCAATAGTGTGTTGGACATTGCGCAGGGCATGCAAAGTCCAATTATGATTGCTTCGGCCCTAACTTGTGTGGAGTATCTTGCAAATCATTGCTCCTCCCATCCTTTTGCTCTTACATTCTTACCGCTCCCTCTTCCGCAAATGTCCCTGAGCTTCAGGATGGGGAGAGATTAGTCTGGCCTAGTTCTAAGTGGTTGATATAGAGTCTCTGAAGTTCTGGGTTGTGGTTTGTTGATTTTCTTTTGCAGTTTTGCTGCTCCTGCAATGCCCTTCACTCCATCCTGCTGGGCACTGTATGTCACCCCCTGGCCAGAGATAAAAAGTTATTCAACTGGAGTCTTGTTATAAGAGCAAATTCAAGGGTAGATGTAATAAAAGTAGGAAACCACAGTGAGGGAGGGGTCAATCACCCATTTGCAAAATGGTTACTTTTTATCTGCCAGACTATATGCCCTCCCCTTCTGGTGAGATCATACCCCCTCAGTTGTAAATGATCAGGAACCAATGTCTGTGAACTTAACCAGGTGTCTCATTACTTACTTGCAGTCCTTGATGGAGGCCTATTTTCTCTGCTGTAACATGGTCCCCTCTCTCCTTGTTTCTGGTGTGGCCCTCCAACCCCATCCCTCCTGTTCATAATCCTTGGAATTACTGTAGGTATTACATAGATTTATCTTTGAGTGTCTCCAGGTGGGCTGGGTGGGTTTGGTACTAGGAGCCATCTATGAGGGAGTACATATGGCACTTAATTTTCTGGGTCTGGGATACTTCACTTAATATAATTGTTTCTAATGACATCCATTTCCCAGCAAATTCCAATAATTCATCATTTTTGATGGCTGAGTAGTACTCCATTGTATAGATGTACCACAGTTTCCTTATCCACTCGTCAACTGTTGGACATTTAGGTTGATTCCATGACTTTGCTATTGTAAACAGTGCTGCTATGAATATGGTTGTGCTTGTGCTATCGAGGTGAATCTCTGTTGCATGGGGGGTTATTCCCCAAAATGGAATAGCAGGGTCATATGGCATTTCAATCTTTAGTTTCTTTAAGAATCTCCAGACGGCTCGCCAGAGTGGTTGTATGAGCCTGCATTCCCACCAGCAATGTAGGAGAGTTCCCCTCTCTCCACATCCTCTCCAACATTTGTTGTTGTTTGTATTGTGGATTTTTGCCATCCTGACTGGGGTGAGATGATATCTCAGGGAAGTTTTGATTTGCATTTCCCTGATGGCTAAAGAAGTGGAGCATTTTTTAAGATATTTGTTAGACATTTTAATTTCATCCCTGGTAAAGTTTCTTTTAAGTTCCAGGGCCCATTTTTTAATTGGGCCATTAGTTTCCTTGGTGTTTAGTTTTCTAAGTTCTTTGTGCACTCTGGACAATAGAGCTCTATCAGATATGTGGTTAGTGAAGGTTTTCTCCCATTCTGTGGGTTGCCTTTGAGCTCGTGTTGCCTCAAGCCTTCCCGGTGTTCTGAAGACATTTTGGGTGTACATGGTTCCTATCTGTGGAATTTCCAAGTTCAAAGTCTTATAAGATGGGCAAAGATATGCGAAGTTCCATAAGTGGCTGGAATATGTACAGTGATTGGCCATTCTGAAAGCATGTTCACAAACAAGATTCCATCAGCTGACCTGTAAGGCAGAGAAATGGCTGCTGTTAGGACAAGGGAGTAGTTTGCCAGTGATCGTCGGTTGACTGGGGAGTGGCAGAACCTCCTTTCTAACTAACACTTTCTCACCCGGGGACTCATGTGCTCTCTCTGCAGGAGATGAGCTGACCTGGGTTGTAATGTTGGCGCTGCTACCATTGAGCCAGGCACCTTTGATCAGAACCCCGCATCTCCAAGCCACACGCCTTCCTCTGTGTGTGTGTGGGGGGGACCAGGAAGCTGAGGAGACAAGTGTCTCAGATCAGGTTCAGCACAAGGGGGACTAACTGGGAGAATCCTGGGTATCTCATGAAAACAGTGTGTGGCTTAGTTCCTCCTCCTCCTCCTCTTTCTCTTCTTCCTCCTCTTCCTTTTCCTCCTCCTCCTCCTTCTTCTCTCTCTCCCCCCCACACCACACACACACACTTTTTTTTCTTTCTCCCCTTGTCTTCCTCTAGTCCCTTTCTTACCCCTTCTGTCCTCTCTATGTAACCCCCACAACCTATAGCCTTTCATCTGTGCCTGTTTTCTATCCTCTCTCTTCCCCAAGCCTTCTTCTACATCTGTGGAGGTTAGAGGACGGCTTTCAGAAGTCTGTTCTTTCCTTCCACTATATGGGCTCCGAGAATTAAACTCAGGTCTCCAGGTTTCTGCACAAGGACCTTTACCTGCTGTTTCTGTTGCTGTAATAAAATGCTCTGAAGGAAGCAACCTGAGAGAGTAAGGTTTTATTATTTGATGGTTTCAGGGGTATAGAGTCCACCATGGTGGGGAATGCATGACAGCCGAAGCAGGGGGCCGGTTCATATTCAAACTTCAAGCCACCCCCGGTGATGCTGCTTCTCCAGTCAGGCTCCATCGCCCGAAGGGGCTGTACTGTGTGTGTTCTGACAGGCATCCGGCTTTTTCTTTGGTTTAAAGTGTCTGTGGAGCCTGTCTTGGTTGTTCCTCTCTCAGGCTTCCAGCTCTCTCCTGTTCAACTCCAACACAAGACCCAAGCAGTTAAGAGGACCCCCCCTCCTCCCGCCAAAGTCTCCCCAGCCAACACTAAAGTTGCAGCTTGTCTTCTTGCTGTCCAATGCAAAGTAGCAGGTGGGACAGAACCATGCCTTTCTCAGTCCCCGTATGATGGGAGTCTGGATGGTCTTCTCACCACAGGGCTGTGTAAACGGGCTGGACACTTATGAGCTGCAGATTCATCCCTGGAAAGTTTGTAGAGCTCAGCTTGGGGCTGGGGAGTAAAGAGGTGTCTGGGTAGGGCATGGTGGGATCTTGTGATGGGACTTCAAGTGCCGGGTGACTCGGTTTCAGTCACCTGCTTGGAAGGTTTTACCCTCAAAACACACCACACCACGCACAAAATGGAAGGTGGGTTTCAAAACCTCAGGGTTAGTAGGTGGACTGATGGGGGCAGGTTCTGGGTGAGGTCCTTCCCTCTTGTAATGTGATTTCACTCACTGGCCACTAGGGGGCAGTGACCATCAAGCAGAAGCTCTGCCCTGAGTGTGGAGGAGGAGGGGGAAAGAAAGGAATGTATTCTAACACTGCTCTCTTTAATTACTAAGAATTCAAATTGATAGCAAAAAACAGAAAAATGGAATTTATTCGATAAGGCCATATTGCGGAGAAAGTATCTCTGGAGATTTGGTGTAGGATTTTTTTTTCTTTAATATTTCTTAAATATTTTATTTATTTGAGAGATAGGGAGACAGAAAGCATGTGTGTAGGCATGTTGTGGCATGCGGGTAGGGGGTCAGAGGGCAGTGTTCAGAAGTTGGTTCTGTTTCTTTCCATAGTGTGGGATTCCAGGGATTGAACTCAGGTCCTCTGCCCCCCCTCCCCCCAGACTATCTTCTGTAGGCATCCTGTGTCCCTATTCACATGCTAATAAGTAAAGGGGAATGGTGCTTTGAAGTTGTGCAAGTGAGACAGACAGACTTCAGGCCTTATCCTGGAGGCTACTGCTTCCCTGTAGCTCCTTAAAAATAATTATTTCCTTTCATTGTTACATTTCCCCCACTTTCTATTTTACTGTCCCATTACAATCCTGTTTCCATCCCTTCTGGTTAGTCTGTCTATTAACTAATCCGGTAAACTGGTATGAAGGGTGTTATAGCCACCAGAATGACACTGGGGTATGTCAAGGTAGCTCCTGAAATCCCAGAGTCTCTCCCTGTAGAGAGAGGAGCTTAAGAAGGAACAGGTCTCTAGACATGTGTCCAGGCCAGGCCAGCCTCCCATGGGATGCGGTCAGGAGGACGCGCCACACAGCGGCTCATATAGACCTTGCAGCCCCTCCCAGCTCTCTTGGTGAAAACTGCTGTCCTGTAGACTGTGGGCGTAGGGCCCCGCCCCTTCCTGGAGTTTGCCCATCTCCACCTATTACATTGGGCAGTCTTAGAGCAGCCATGCTGGGATGGTCTCTGAAGGTCTTGGAAGGTCATCCCCCCACTGCTGGGATTACCCCGAAGGAACATGCCTTTCACCAACTTCCCCTAACTCTGGGTTCATGAAAGGATAAGGAGATTAGTTCTCCATTGTAGATGAGCCCTACCTTGAGGTCAGGCACAAGAATGATTGGGTTGGGTCCCAATAGGAACAGACCAATGAGGTGCAGAGGACCAAAAGCTTCAATCAGATTTACAGAAACTGGAGCTAACCAATGAGGAAAAGTCATCCCCACCCTTCTCCTTCCTGGTCTTGCCTAAGTGTATAAATGCACCTGGCAGCCGTCTCTGGTGCCTGCCCCTCATGGCACTCCACATCTCAAGTCCGTGAGTTCTTTTCCAGCTCCTTGCCCCTCGTGGATTCCATGCCTGGAGTCCACGCGTTCTCCAGGGCGCCCTTGCCCCTCACGGTACGCCACATATAGAGTCCATGAGTTCTGTTCTTCCTCTCTTCTAATAAACTCTGGCTTAATCCTCTGTGCGTGTTCTGGTTTCAATTTTCAACTCATGAACATAAGAACCTGGACAAATACAGCAGAGTGACCCCACAACATGCAGAGCATCATGGGCTTAAGACTCTTCAGGGGCACAGAAGTCTCAGCAGAGACCCTGTCTCTGCCCAGCACCTCCCTCCGCGCAGTCTAGCTTTGAGCCAGTTCGTCAGATGTTGATCCTGACAGCAGTCTTCAATGCTCTTTCTGCCTGCTCGCGCCATCCTGGAGTTGGCTTTGGGAGAACCCAACCAACCACACACCATCAAGAACCCGTGTGGAGGAGACGCCTGTGTCTTGGATACCACTGACCAGTACATTCCTATCTGTCTACAACTCAGCTGGGATGTGGGCAAGAAAGACGCTTCTACCTTCCAGCCGCTGCTGTTGTTAGTCCATCCTTGCAGCAGGGTCTCTGTTCTGTGGTCTGGCAGGAGGCTGTGCAAAGCCATTTTCAGATCCTGCAGACACGGTATTGTAGAGTGGGCTCCTCAAACCTGCCTGAACATCCAAAGCATCGGAAACACAGCCCCCGGATCCTGAGAGTAGCCGGCCTAATTGGGATGCATTGGTGCTGGAGAGACACCCTGAAATTTGACTCGGGGACTCAAGTCTGCCCTGAAGGCATCCTTTCCTACCAATGTTTCTTTTCTGGGCTCCAATTTTCTTCATGGCTGAAACAGCATCAAATTATTGGAATGTCATCGTCTGCCCTTTTCAGAAAGTTCCAGAGGCTAAATTGAGGCCGGATGAGGACCTGGGAGAGGTCAGTCACTGTCTAAACACCGGAGGTGCCGTTATTGCGATTGCTTCTGACACCGAAAGGCTGTTTTGGGCACAGGTTGTACGGGGCTATGCTTGACAGATGGCGCTCCCCCAAACGCTCCCAGGGGCCTCGTTCCTGGAGGATTTTCCACTGACTGCAGCTCTTTTTCAAAGTTTTTGTTTTGTTTTGAAACCAGAGAGCCAGCTAGGAGTCTGGGCTAATGCTGGAGGTCAGTGAAGCAGCTGAGGCACACAGAGTGTGGGGCAGGCCTTTCATCCAGACTTGAACCTTCCTCTGACCTGAGGCATCTTTCAGCCCCCACTGCAGCTGGTCATGGTGGGCCACAGGTGAGCGGCTGACTCATTGCTGTTCTCAGAAATCTCTGGGCTCAGCTGAGATGCCAGCTTTCGTCTTGGTTTACTTGCTTTGTCAGATGTTAAGGACAGGGAGGGAAAGGAACGTGGGAGTCAGGGTGTTGGGGTTTGAAATGTGTCCCCCACAGTCTCATGTGGTTGGCAAGGTGGAGAGGTGGAGCCTTGCTGGAGGAAGGCAATAATAACATGGGGTGGGCCTTGAAATGCATTAGTCTCACCCTACCTCCAGGACAAGTCTGCCTTTGCAGCAAGCAGTCTTGCATCTCTGACCCTCCAAAATGACTGCAGTGACGTAGCCTCCTCCAGCTTCGGCCAGCCAGCCATGCTGCCTCCACCATGAGAAACTGTTTCTCCCCTCTGGAACCGTAAGCTGAATAAATCTCCCTTTCTCCCTTAAGTTGCTTGACTTTGGGTGCTCTCTCGCAGCAATAGTTAAGAGTAACCATTATACAGGGGAAACGTATAACTGGAGTTGGATTTTGAAGGGATCTTTAGCCGTCCAATCCAACCTTTCGTATTGTTAAGCATGATGCTCATCTCAGAGAGGTTTAGGAGCTCATTTTACATCACACAGCTCAACTCTTGAGACAGGGACAGAGCACAGACTTTCTGACTTCTCATCCCTGGCTGCTTATTGCCCCCACAGAGACTTTTGACTGCAGCCACCTCAGGGTCATCAGAACTGGGGAGGGGTGGGAAAGTTGGATCCAATTTCACAGCTCAGTCAGTACCTGCTCCCTTCCTCCGAGTA
This sequence comes from Typhlomys cinereus, assembly GCA_023101885.1. Lineage (NCBI taxonomy): Eukaryota > Metazoa > Chordata > Mammalia > Rodentia > Platacanthomyidae > Typhlomys > Typhlomys cinereus. Next base: position 564,895 of record JALPQD010000392.1, on the reverse strand, counting down.
TCACCAGGTCCTTATTAGATGGGCTAATCCTCAGAAACCATTCCACAGGCAGCGACTGAGATGGGCCTACTTAGAAATTCAGTAGCAAGTTGATGATGGTCCAATTTCTGAGTTCGTCTGAGAGTTCTTGAGGGCATGGTGGACGGGCAAAGCAAATCCGAATGGACAGGAGTGACATTGTGAGGTTGGGCTGAGTGAAGAAACAAACAGGAAAGGAACCCACAACCAGCAACGCCCAAAGAGCTCAGCTGGCCTGGGAATGTAAGGGGAGCAGAGGGTTTCTCTGGGAGAGGCTCTGGCAGGGTGTGTGGCCAAGGAGGGACACAGAAATCACAGTAGCTCAGGTGCAGCCGAAAGCTAGAGATACTGGAGCCCAGGAGGTGAGGTCAGTGTCAGGGGTCAGCCTGCTGCCCAGAGAAGGAACAGAGTGGATTAGAACAGGATGTGTCAAATTAATAAATCAAGTCTTTCTCATCTCATCATTCATTTATCTTGATATTTGTCTGTCTATCTATCTATCTATCTATCTATCTATCTATCTATCTATCTATCTATCTGGCAGGTAGTGACAAATTAATAAATTGAGTCTATTTATTTACCTTCCTACCTATCTATCAATCATCTATTTTTCCCTATCTACCAAGTTTTTACCTGTCATATCTAACATCTGTCAATTATCTCTCTATAACCTGTTAGTCATCTATCATATCTATCATCTATTATCACATCTTACCTACTGTTTATTATCTATCATCCACCTATCCAATCTATGCATATCTATTATTTATTGTACAAATCTGTATCCATCTATCCTCTATATATTATCTCTCTACGTATTTTCTTTCAGTCTATCATCTATCTCTATCATGTATATCTGCCTCTAGAAGGTAGTCAGGATGCAGTAGTGGAAAGTGTAGAGTCATTGGCCCAAGTTCAAGCTGGTTATTTAGCTCAGACCCTCAGTTTCCCCATCTCACAGTAAGGCCGTGGGGTTGACAGACCTATGTCAGGAATTGTATGGACATAGAGCAATAATTCATCTTACTGAGACTGGTGAAATTTCGTAAATCTTCCTGGTAGAAAAAAAAACAGCCCCTGTGACCTGAGAGTGTGTCTGTGGCCTGCCTGCATGTCCCCCTGTCGCAGGGTCTGAGGTCGGCTTACCCCCAGTTAGACTTTCTGGCCTCTTCCTCTAGCCCCATGCACGGCACTCCAGGGAGTCTTTCTTGGGACTTTCTTTTCCAGTTCGGCCTTTGAAAAAGAAAGTCTTCCAGCAAGGAAGCAGTTCTGGTGGAGCTGCTAAGAATTCACAGCTCCTTCCGGCGGGAAGGAGCACTTACTGTGCCCAGATCCAGTGCACAGTGGAGGGATGAGAGAAGATGGTGAAAGGACGGGAGAGAGGGCAGGAGAGGCACAAGAGGGACCGCCACAAACAGTAGCTGCCTGGGGTCCACTTGCCTCTTACCTTCTCCTCCCTCCCCACCGGCCCCGATGCCTGAACTGACGGACTAGGCCCAGCCTCAGATCCTTCTCTGCCTGGGCAGGTTCTGGGGCAAGTCACAAAGAAGTCTGTTTCTTTACCTGGAAAAAATGGAGTGATAATAATAATATCTTTTTTTTAAGCAACTTGAAATAAATAATGAACCTTGTTGGGAGGCCTGACATGAGATGTGCAAGCAGGCCATGGTTAGAGCAAATTAAACCAAAGACTGGAAGAGAAGACTCTCCAAAGACCAAATACAAACGGCCCATAAGCACGGGAAAATATACCTGGCTTTGTTCATCATTTGAGAAGTGAAAATTAAAACTGTAATGATCTAACAGTACATAACCCACGAAAGATAGCTAATGTCTATCTCCAGTTTACTGAGATAGCCCTTTAGGGAAAAGCAAAACTCGGGTGCAGGAACCAGAATTAGGTGAGAAAGCTACCTTGTGGAAATGTGGAGTCTTTAATTAGTAAACAAGAAAACAGACAGACATCCTCTCCAAGATCCTTGTCCCTCACAAGGGGACTGGCTTTGTTCCCTGTGGACTATGTAAGCTCCTTTCTGATACTTTGCTTTCTTCTTTGAACATTCCTTTGACATGGTCTGGTTCAGGGCTACAAAACAGTCACTTCCTGCTAGAGCAAGACAGTCTGGATCTGCAGACTGGCGTGTTAATGTGCTTGGGGACTAAGCAGAAAGATCTGCTCTTCCCGTGTGACTAGTTTTTAGAGTGTTTGGGGGACACGGATGGGGGCGGGGCTTTCCCACCTTGCTGGCCATGTGACCAGCCTCTGGTGTGAGAGCCAAAGGAAGAGGCAGGACTGGGCTCTGTAGTTCCCTTGATGAGAGTAGCAGGTAGGTTGGCTGTCTCCCCGGTTCATGTCTAGAAGAGTCTGTCCCTGTCTCCGCCCCCCCCATCTGATGCCATGCGGGGTGCCCGTGGTGTTAGTGAGCTTGTATTTTGTAACAAAGGACTGTAGTAACACTTGGTGGCTTAAAACAGCAGCCAGTCCTTTGGCGCATGAGACTGCGTTGACCGGCTGTTTGGAACCAGGTGAGACTCTTGTCCTGGGCTACGTGTCTGTGGTCAGCTACAAGCTGACTCAAAGACTGGCTGCAACACTGACCTAGTTTTGTGTCGTTTGCCTGCTCGTGTCGTCGCAGGGTTCTTGTGTTCAGGGTCCAAGATTGAAGCCAGAACATGTGTAGAGGATTAAGGCAGAGTTTATTAGAGAAGAGAAAGACTGGAACTTAGAGGCTCCAGACGTGAGTGCCATGAAGTGCAGGAGCCCTGGAGAACTCATGGCCTCCATTGAGGCTGGAGATGAACTCACAAACTTGAGATGTGGAGTGCATTGAGGCAGGCGCCAAAGATGGCTGCCAAAGTCAAGTATATTTATATACTTGGGGGGGGGGTAGAAGGAAATTGAGGGAGGGGAGAAGAGCATACTTTTTCCTCATTGGCTAGCTCACACTGGGGCCCAACCCAATTGATCTTGAGCTTAACCCAGTGGATCTAAGTGGGGCTTCTCTGTAAAGGGGAACTAATTAATCTCCATAGCCTTTCATAAGCAAAGGGTTGGGGGAAGTTAGCCACCTCCATCTCCGTGGAGGATTGGAGTCAGTTCCTCCTAGCTGCAGGGGATGGAGAGTCCTCTAGGGTGTTCCCAGCAGTGGGCATGATCTTCAAAGACCTTCAGAGACCAGCCCAGCATGGCTGCTCTAAAACTCCCTAAATATGTCTGCTAAGTCAAGGCCGTAGAAATTAAATTAGGAGAAGCTAGTATTTACATGTAAAGCAGGAGATCAAGAACATTGGGTAGTTACCCCCCAATTTAGCTTAGAAAAAAGGTTTATGGGTTTAAGAGGGACCACAAATACGGGCGTAACCAAATCTTTTCAATTTCCTTATGAATTTTTTCAAATCTTTTATTTACTTATGAGAGAAAAAAATAAAGACAGTTGCTAGAGAGAAGGTACGTCTTTGCCATAGTGCAACAGTGGAGGTCAGCGGTCAGAGGACCCCTTTCGAAAATGAAATTTCTCTACCGTGTGGGCCCATTGGGGACCACACTCAGGTCGTTAGGTTTAGTAAGTAGATACTTTATCTGCTGAGCCATTTCACTTTAATTTTTTCATGAAACATATTTATTCATCTGTATGTGTATGTGCTTATGTATGTGCAAGTGCACTCTTGGGCATGCCTGTGTACATGCACTTAGAGGCCATAATACAGACTCTGGGGAAATGGCCTAACTGGACTCAACCACTCATCTTCCACAGATCCATTAGAGAAAAATCAAATTAACAGTGAAAAGTAGGAAAAAGAAGATTCATTCAATATGGACGTATTGGGAAAAGGAAATCCTATGTTGTGTCAGAGTCTTTAAGGTTCGGGTGTGAGTTTTAGATTTAAATAGAGGGCAAGAGTTATATGAAGCTAAGCAGTTCTGGACAAGGTGTGATCCTGTATCTTGACTCTAGTCTGCAAGGCCATCAGACAAAATATCAGCACCATATGAAATCTATTTCCACCTCTACTCCCAGAGTGAAATTCCTGAGGGAAATTCCAGTTTCTCAGGGTTTCTGGTATCAACAGTCTAAGTAGCCAGGGTGGAAGGATAAGCAATCTTTCAAAAAAAATTTTTTTTTAAATCTCTGTACCACCCATTATAGCCAGAGCAACCTTGGTTGCTAGTCCTCAGCCAGTCCTCCACTTTGTTTTTGTGAGACAGAGTCTCTCACTAGTCTAGAACTCACTGCAGATGGAAAGTAACAGCTCTTATTGTACCAATTACTCTTTTTTGCTACTAGGAGATACCACTGAGACTCAAACACAGCTTAAGGAGATACATTTGACTTAAGGTTCCAGAGGGAGATATAGTCCTTCATGACAGAGAAAGCGTGGATGGAGGCAGGTGCTGGAGGTGTAAGTCACGTTCATTTTGATGGCTGAGAGCTGCAAGCTGCAAGAGTGGACCCAGGGTGGGGCTGGTCAACCTCAAGCCTACCCCCGGGGACATGCCTTCCTCCACTGAGGCTCTACCTCCCAAAGTTGCCACAACCTGCCCAAACATGAAGATAGGATTCAAACACATGAATCTGTGGGGGACATTCAAACCAGAGTACTCACCTTAAAGGGGAACCAAATGAGTTAATCGCAGAACTAAGGAAACCATAGACCCAGACACTTTTCAGATATATCAAAGGAACCAGCAGGTAGGTAGGTTACAGAAAAATAGGGAAATCTCTGGGATAAGCCTTAGATGCTAATTGATGACAGTCTTAGCTTTTTTGGTTGTTGAAAACCAGGGGTCTGGTTGTACATTTCAAAGGATTTACCTAATAATCACAAGGACAGAGGTTGCATACAAAGATGAGTGATAGATGGCTACTAATGGGGGCTAAAGATGGCCCAAGATAAATCTCGCCCTGGACTTGTAACATTCTAGACCTTTCTACATCACTGAAGCTCTCATGATTCATCAACCTTGTAGGCTCAGCTTATTCCCGGGCACTTTTGCCCACATCACCAAATAAGCCAGACTGGTTTGCCAGGGAGTTTCGGTGAGTCTCCTTTTTTTGCTTCCCCAATGTAGGATTGTGAACTCATGCTGCCATATGTAGTGGCCTCCAAACAGTTCATTTAAAGTGAGAACGTGTAGAAAGTAAAACTACAATACCAGTCCCTGCCCTGGACTCACGGCATATCGGGCATATTCTTATCTCCATATCCGTAGCCTTAAGATTTTTATCTCCTCTCCATAGTCCATTTTGTTTCACCACCAGATTCCTCTTCCAGGAAACCTTGTAAACAAAAGGGCATGTGTTTAAATCCCCATGATGCTGGATTTCTTTTGGGGGTTCTTGTGTTCTAGAGTCAAAGACTGAAACTAGAACACACTGAGAAACCAAGGCAGGATTTACTGGGAATAAGAGAAAAGGGAAGAAACTTGGTCCAGGAGAGGCAAAGAGGAACCTAGAGTTTAGCCTAAAGTGGATGAGCATTAGGGCAGAAGAGATAGGTTCAGGTCAGAGAAAACAGGCAGGAGGAGAGGGGATGGGGGGAGATAGGAGACTCTTGGATACTTGGAGAGAGGAGGAGCCCTGGAAGGGGGCAGAGTTAGGTAGGGTACTTAGTTCCTTTTTCATTTTTTTTTTAGAAGAAAACTTTATTACATCAAAGAAAAACTTAAAATAAGAGTAGGCTTTACAGGGGCTGGAGAGGTGGCTCAGGGGTTAAGCCTCCGCCTTGCAGGCGGAAGGTCCTGAGTTCGGATCCCAGATCTCCACATATAGACACCAGGCGGAAGCGGGGGCGGCCTGCGCTTCTGGTCCTGGTAGGGCGGAGCCTGTGAATCACGGGGCAGAAGGAGGATGGAGGCGTCCAAGGTGGTTCGCGAATTCGTCCGTGGTTCTACACAGACACACACACACACACACACACACACAGACACCCACGCGCGCACATACACACGCACATGCGCACAGTTGAATAAATAATAATAATAATAAAAATGTTAAAAAAAAAGAGTAGGCTTTACAATATTGTGTAGGACCATAAACAGAAATGTAACATCACAGAGCATTCCACAACGCACAAAAACAAATACAAAGGGACCCCACTCCATCCAAAAATCCAACCAAATTTAACAGTTTCTGGCTATATAAAATATATAAAAAACACAGTAGGCAGCCCTCATCAACTAACTTATTTTTTAAACATTACAGAGTATTTTCTAACATACAAAAATGGAAATATAAACAGACTGTATACTGTCCAAAAGTTAACCAAATTTATAGTTACTGGTTATGAAAACCATGACCAATATGAAACCAGTATGAATCCTCCAATGCCGTAGGTGATATTTTTAATTAACTGTGTAGATTATCTTCTACTACTATCTGGCTACCTAGACTGTTGATACCAGAAACCCTGAGAAATTGGAATTTCCCTCAGGAATTTCACTCTGGGAGTAGAGGTGGAGACAGATTTCATTATTAAATCTGTAGATTTATCTTTATCTTATATTTAACTTTATCTCTGCTGTGATCATATCAATATACCTAACCTTATTTCTGAATTTTACACCATAGAATTTGTTCACCTGATTCAAACAGTTCAGGTCTAAAAGTAGTTGTAATAAATTGAGCATGTATAGCAAGTTCTATAATCATATCGGAATTCCAAAACAAATACTTCAGTCATGAGTTTAAAGTTAGCAGTCCTGACAACCTGTCAGGCGTCCATGCAGGGCAGACTCCAGCTAAAGCAATGATGGGTCAATGATGGGCAAGACCATGGCGACCACTGTTATCATATCTCTCGCCCTCTACTCACTCTTATAAGAAAGAACATGTGGTGTTTATCTTTCTGTGTCTGTGATACCTTGTGTAATAATATCTAGCTTCAGTCATTTACCAACACATTCTATAATCACATCCTTCTTCATAGCTGAATAGTATCCCATTATGTATATGAACCACAGTTTCATTACCCATTCCTTTGTTGATTGGCATGTTGGTCTTGCTATTGTAAATACAGCTGCAATGAATGTTTCAGTTTTAGTTCCTTTAAATGGGCATTTTTTTTAGCCCTTTCATGTCTGATCGGTCTGTTTATGTTGGGGGTGGACCTCTGGTGACTAAGCTATTTCTGGAATTGTGTGGTGGGTGTGGTTCTCACAGGACTGGACTTTCCATACTGACTACTCTAGCTAACTGTTAGAAATTATTCTAGGGACTGGAGAGATGGCTCAGGTGTTAAGTCCGTGCCTCAAAAACAGAAGACCCGAGTTTAGATCCCAGATCCCAAGTGAAATCACCAGGCCAAAATGGCAGTGGACTGAACTTCTGGCCCTAGAAGGTGGAGCCTAGAAGACTCCAGAGCAAAGCAAAAAGGAGGTAGAGAAATCTAAGACGATTCCTTAAGTCATCCTAGGGCCTCCATAGGCACACACAGACACACCGACACAGACACAGACACACATACACACATGCCTATTTGTACACATCCCCTCCATACATGCATACAAAAAAAATCAGGATTTCTACTGTGTATCTTGGGGTGAATAATTCAGATTAGACCTATCTACTAGAGGAATAAGAATGAGGATAGCATTAGTGGCTCTCCAGTGATTCTGAAATTAACTAAACAACCTTTGCCAACACTTCCTGTTATAACTGTTCTGGCTGAAAGCGTTGGATGCTGAAGACAGGCCCTTGCATAACCTCCCTTTGTCTAGGGAACTATGGAAACAGAGGGCCCCAAGGAACTGGAATTTCCCCAGGAGTCTCATGCCAGGGGCAAGAAAAAAGCTGAAGTGCTGGTGTCAGCCATTCTGGGAGCTTGTCTCCCAAGAAGGGAATCCACGCAGTCCTGACAACCTGTCAGGCGTCCATGCAGGGCAGACTCCAGCTAAAGCAATGATGGGTCAATGATGGGCAAGACCATGGCGACCACTGTTATCATTTCTCTCGCCCTCTACTCACGCCTCCATTTCATGTTCATCCAGGAAGACAGACATGGAGGCCGCCGGATCTCTGCGTTTGTTCCTTTCTCTTCGCTTGCTTTGCACTGTGGAGTAAGTAAGCCAGAAAACCAGGATGTGGGGCTGGGCGGCTTTGACTTCTGGGCCAGACTCTGATGCGAAAGGTGTAACTCATCTGTCATCAAAAGAAAAAAGACTCCTAGGAAGGAAATCCCCTGCCGCCCTGGGTGATCCTCGCCCTACTCTTTGTGGACTTCCTTTTAAATCCAGAGCTTGAGCATGTGGTATCTGAAACCTCCTGACCATGAGGTAATAACGCAAGAGTTTCAAAGTACGTTAAATAATGGAGAAGAATAGACAACCTGTGCCCTACAAGTCTAGAAGAGCTGACCACCAAACAATTTATCTCTAGACTTCTTATCTTTCCTGGTAACATGCCTCTAGGCCAAGCTGTGGAAGGCAGTTCACTTGCAATTTCTAGTTGCTAGAATCTAAAATCAATTTTTTTTTTTTTTTTTTTTTTTGCAATCTCAGCCCCAAAGCTCACATAAAAAGGTTCTTCCTCTGAAGGGTCCCTCCGACACACACCCCCTTTTTGGTAACTACTTGAGTGGGATATTCTTTATTTTGGATTTCTGCATTGCGGTGTGTTAATAAAAATCAATCTGTACAATACCGTAGAGACTCAGAGAATGAAGGTTAATAATGCTGGAAGGGGGAGAAAGGGGCTACTTTTCCTAATGATATATATATATATATATATATATATATATATATATATATATATATATGTATGAAGAAACTGATATATGCATATATACATACCGATATATCATCCTTGTTTTAATAAGTGCCCAGGCACGTGGTTGGGTAAAACTCAGTGGAGACACACACACACACACACACACACACACACACACACACACACACTCACACACACACACAGAGGAGGATATGAGAGCAGTAGGAAGAATGGTGGGGAAGAAAGAGGTCTGTAGTGGGAGAAAGAAGAGGGTTGAGATTGGGTAATAAGGAATGAAGATGACATGAATTCATTGTATTCCTAAAAGAATATAAACAAATTTAAAAAATTAGAAATACTGGGCTGGGAATGTAGATCAGTGCTGGAGCAAGGCAGGATTAGAGCAGCTATGCTGGGTGGGTCTCTCAAGGTCTTTGAAGGTCCTTGGAATTCTAGAAGGCCATCCCCCATGCTGGAATCACCCTGAAGCAAGACCCTGCTGGGAACTGACTCTAATTCTCTCAGATAAGATGGGCAACTTCCTTGTGAAAGGATTATGGAGATGAGCTCTTCATATCCAACAAACATCTTGGTCTCTAGCCCACATGGGCCCAAGACCAACTGGATTGGGCCCCAATGGGAAAAAGACAGTTTCCCCGGTTTGTCTAGGTGTATAAATATGCCTGGCCCTGGCAGCCATCTTTGATGCCCTAGCTCTAGTGCCATGAGTCCATTTTTTGTTCCTTGCTCCTCATGGGTTCCATGCCTGGAGTCCATGAGTTCCAGCCTTTCTCTCCTCTAATAAACTCTGCCTAATTTTCTACACGTGTTCTGGTTTCAGTCTTTGACTCCAGAACGCAAGAACCCTACAATAGTGGGATGGTCGTTCCTGCAACATTTGGTCCCTGAACAGGGATCCTGAAACATTTGAACAGAGAGAAGACTGTTCCTACATTAGGAGCACTTGCCTAATTAAGGCAAGGACTGGGCTCAATACCAGACACTGAGAAGAAAGTGTGTGTGTGTGTGTGTGTGTGTGAGAGAGAGAGAGAGAGAGAGAGAGAGAGAGAGAGAGAGGCACTTCATACCAACATGTCCCTGTAGACTAGCGAGGATCTCAAGACAGATAAGAACACCTAGTGGAAACCTTGGGGACTTGGGTTTCACTTGGATGGGTAAAAGGGAATGCTCTTATCAGTGGGGTGGCCCGAGGAGGGGCCATTTGGTATGTCACAGAGGTCTGAACACCCACAAGAGTAGACAAGCCAGAGGGAACCCTAGGGTCCGTAGAAGATGAAGGAAGGAGGGAAGGGAGGAGTGGGATGGATTGACGAGGGGAGGGAGTGAGGAGGAGGACGGAAGGAGGGAAGCAGGGTAAGTACTCAATATACTTGTAAAACTAGAGAAATGCAGAAAAAAAAGATGAGGAACTTGAATGTTTAACTTTGCTCTGGCTGTAATCTAAGAAATCACAGTTTATAATGAACTAATACTTGGGAGAACAGCTGAGGAGTGGGCTCTGCATAGCCCTGCCCCCAGCTGGCTGCCACCAAGGCTGTCACGTGGAGGATCCTTTTCTGGAACCGACTTACAGTGTCTCACACCCTTCATTGGCCGTGTGCACACAAACGAGCCCTTGCATGGGGTTCCTAGAGTTTGCCTGGCTTCCCGGCTGTCTCTGCTCCCCCCCCACCTCTCTCTCTTAAGGTGGAGCAAACAGATTGGCTTGCAGTGCCAAGGCTGAGAAGATAACTGAGATCCATCTGGAGAGGTGGTCAGCCTTCCTAGGTAGAGGAGGTCCGTCCCGAAGCAGGGACTGCAAATTTAAAGCCAAGTGATTCCCACACTCTTAATACCTGCTAGTAGCCAATGAATTATCTCTTCCCTGGCTTTGTTGTGGGGTCGCTGTCCTGAGGTCTCTATTGTTAAGGAAAAGAAAAGAAGGAGGAAGAGGAGGAAGAGGAGGAAGAAGATGAAGAAGAAGAAAGAAAGAAAGAGGGTGGGGATGGAAAGGGAGATAGAATAGGAACCCAGGCTTCGTCCCCATAGACTCAAGTTTATTCAGGAAGCTCCTCCAAAACTCCAGCCAGGGAGCAGTCATTTCCCCTTCAGATGGAAATTTCTACTGATTGGGATATAACCGTTGGAGCACAGAGAGAAGGAATTTTGGGTTTGACCAGTTGGTTCCCTTTTCCCCCAGAATAATTAAGGAGTCTGTCCAGTTATCTGTTTTTCTTATCAGATCCTATTAACATTCCTGGTGGAGTCTCCAATGAAGATTTGTTTTATCTCAGATCTGGTGAGGTCTCTGGTTTTGAGGTCTGGTCCGGGCCTATCAAAATCAGACTCAAGATAAAAAGGAAAATTGGGAGGAAATGGGAAATGGGGAGAGAGAGCAAAGAATCTCTTTCAACTGCTTCAACTGCTGGTGAGGGGCGTGTTGAAAGTTGTTGGAAGGCTCATAAGGAGATGATGTGTGCATTAGTTGATTGGATGTTCCAGATGTGATGTCTTCCATTTAACCTTGGCTGTTGTGCAGGAGTCAGGGGGCTAAGAGGTTAAAATAGGTGGCCATCAGTGGACCTAGACAAAGAGAAGGTAGAAGCGTCTTTCTTGCCCACATCCCAGCTGAGTTGTAGACAGACAGGAAAATGTACTGGTCAGTTGTATCCAAGATACAGGCGTCTCCTCCACACGGGTTCTTGATGGTGTGTGGTTGGTTGGGTTCTCCCAAAGCCAACTCCAGGATGGCGCGAGCAGGCAGAAAGAGCATTGAAGACTGCTGTCAGGATCAACATCTGACGAACTGGCTCAAAGCTAGACTGCGCGGAGGGAGGTGCTGGGCAGAGACAGGGTCTCTGCTGAGACTTCTGTGCCCCTGAAGAGTCTTAAGCCCATGATGCTCTGCATGTTGTGGGGTCACTTTGGGTTCTGTATATATCCAAGTTCTTGTGTTTGGGAGTCGAAGATTGAAACCAGAACACGCACAGAGGATTAAGGCAGAGTTTATTAGAAGAGAGGAAGAACAGAACTCACGGACTCCAGATGTGGCGAACCATGAGGGGCAAGGGCGCCCTGGAGAACCCGTGGATTCCAGGCATGGAACCCACGAGGGGCAAGGAGCTGGAAAAGAACTCACGGACTTGAGATGTGGAGTGCCATGAGGGGCACTTGCATCCTGAGAGGCTTGGAGCTGTGCCTGGTCTTTGCGTCTGTGTTATTATCGTTATTATCTTGGGAGCATTCAGTAGCACTGCTAGTGGTCAGTAAAGATGAACTCAAGCACGCCTTCCTTTTTTTTTTTTTTTTAAATATATCTTTTTAAAATTTTTATTTAGTGTGTGTGTGTCCCCGTGGAGGGCCAAGGGTGACTTCAGGAATCATCCTGGATTGCGTCTATCTATTTCTTGCTTCACCCTGGGATTCCCAAGATCCACCCACCAGAGCTAGAAGTACAGGCCACCACTGTTTCTGCCTGGCATTTTTTATGTGGGACCTGGGATCTGAACTCAGGACCTTTTGCTTGTGAGACTGAATCTTAACCCCTGAGTCATCTCTCCAACCTTCACTCCTCCTTTTGAAGGTCTTTGTTCTGGGATTCTACCTCTGCTCAGATCACACCTTTCCATGAGATCCCATCTACGGTTTCAGAGAAAGCATCCGTTCCTAAGAACAGGGATTCCTTCAGGCACTTTTCTGGATAATGGTAGATGGAGGCCGCTTTGGGCCCTCAGTGTCTGTGGCGTCCACTGACCACAGATTGCAAACTTGTACAAACCATCCCTCTTAACCCAGTGTGGATTCTTCCAAGTCATTATTCTCTACATAATTTGTTAATGACTTACATGGCTTTTCATTGAGTGATTGATAAGTAACCTAGAGATTTGTTGTTGTATGTGCATTTGACCATATGGATGAGCATGTATGGTGTGCGTGTGGAAGTCAAAGGACCACCGTGTGCAGTCAGTTCTCGCCCTCCACTTATATGTGGATGCTGGGTTTGTCAGACTGGTGGGGTATTTTTTTAATCCGCTGAGCCATCTTGCCAGACCCGAGTGGGACTATTTTTCTCGTTTTGTTTTTTTGGATGTGTGTGTGGGCTGAGTGATATGGGGGTTCCAGACTCCGTGGCTCATTGCTGGATCTGTGCTGTGACCAGTGGTCCTTCTGGTCTCCCGCCTCAGCAGATACACGCCTCTCTGTGTGAACTACCTGGGGCGTGTCCCTGGCTCCTTTTGGCTAGTGCAGTGAAGTGGTCCTTGGGGTCAGAGTTCACTCATCACCTACTTCGTGCTTACTAGGAGTGGCTGGTACTGCCTCTGAGGAGAGCCCAGGTATCCTGTTACTCTTCGTGCTGGTGTGAGACAAGACCGCAAGTCAAGCAACTTAAAGGGAGATTTATTCAGCTTATGGTTCTAGAGGGGAGACACAGGCTCTGCCTTCCAGGGCAGGAAGTGCAGATCACATTTTTTTTTTTCTAATTTAACAAACATAATGAGTGGTTGTTCCTCCTCACTCCTCCTTTGTCCCTCCCTTTCTCTCCTTCTTCTCCCTCCCCACCCTTCTGCCTGTCTGCTTGTGTGGGCCTCAGGGTTCCCTTCAGGATGACTGCTCTAGTAGGGTCTCAGGCCTCTGTGGCAAGTTAAGTGGCCCTTCTTTGGGGTAGACCCTCAGATAGTGGCACTCCCCTTCACTAGCTCTAGCCCCTAAGGTTCCCACTGCATGTAATTATTCTCCTGAGTTCATTGCTGTCTGTGGGGGAATGTTGATATTGTCAGTCATTACGCAGGTCTGGTGAGGATAAGTCTCATTTCACTGAGTTTCTCTGGATGCAGCAGCCCTGTCTTGAGTGGAATGGCCTGGCTAGCCGCGAACCTCGCCAGCTTTAGGCTCTTACAATTTTACCTCTTCTGCAAGATTCGGAGCCTTAGGATGAAAAGAGGTTTGGTTGGCCTGATTCCAGCTGAGCATTTTAGGGTCCCTGGTATTCTGCATTCGGGTTGGTTGCTGTTGTCTGTCTCACTGCTCTGCCGTTGCACCAGGCTTCATCTTGTTTGGGTGCTGAGATCTTTTCTTACCCGATGCAGGGGTCCAGTCTTGAGGAGGGGGAGGGGACTGGGGCTCAGCCTAGCATTTTTATGTGAGCTCTGGGGATTAGACCTCTAGCCCTTTTGCAAAGTCATCTCTCCAGCCTCTGGAATAGCATTCTTATGAGATTTTTCTCCCCCCTCTCCCGCCCTCCCCTCACACACCTAAGGATTAGAACAGCAGTTTTAGCTTAAGCAAAGCACAGACTGGGGTGAGCTGTGTTATCCTGGCTCTTGTTAGCATCTGTAAAATTGGGGAACTAAGACCTCAGGGACATAGAATCTCTGGGCTTCCCCTGAATTTCCATCCCCTCCCTCCTGACAGCTCCTTTGAGTCCTGACTCTTGCCATCAGAAACCAGCGGATCCCTCTCAACCCTGGGGCTGGGAGTTTGCAGAGAAAAGTGACCCGGCCACTAGGTGGCGCTGTGGGAAGACATTTGTGTTGCTAAGGGCATCTCAGTGGTTGGAAAACATGCGGAAAACCAGAAGGGTGGGCGGGGATGACCTGGGGAGCGCTTCATTCACGTGGAGCCTGTGCTTTCAGCACGTGGCATATCCTGCTAATTCAGTTGGTGCTAAGTTCGGGAGCTTCAAGTATTGCAAAGAGGATGCTTGTGTTGGAAGAGCAAGGGAAAGCTGGCTCGATGGGACGAGGTTCTCCACTCATCACTGTTTCTAGAAGTTTCTCCGTTGTTTGCCTTCTGTCCTGGAGGGAAACCTGTCTGTACACTGCAAATGTGGTTTCTTTTGGAGCCAGAGATAACCAATTCAGTGATCTTCATCTTCCTGCAAGATCACTTGTCCATGGTTTGCAAGATGCGATATCATTTAGGGGCGGCTGAGGGAGATGCCTAAAAAAATGTCAGATGGAAATGGCAGCAGCCTGCACTTCCATCCCTGGTCCATGGAGCCTGGGAAATCCCAGAGTGAAGCAAGAAGGAGGTAGAAGCAATCCAGGATGATTCCTGAAGTCACCCTTGGTGACGGATGAAACTCAGTAGACACTCAGAAAGACATGACATCCAGGAGGAGACTCTAGGGAGAAGGCTTGCATGGGAAAGAGTGGGACGATAAGACTGGGCATGAAGGGGATAAAGTGACATAAGTTCACCATATTCATGCATGAAACTCTAAAAGGAATGCAAATTAAAGAAAGAGGCCTCAGCACTATGCTGTCATAGTCACAGACGTGCATATATATGCTGGGTTCTGGGTGTCAACTTGACACACCTGGCATCAACTAAAATCAGCTGACACCACCTGAAGAGATTATCTAGATCAATACATTTACATTTAATGATACATTTAATACATTTAATTTACATTTAATACAATACAATACCTTTAAAAAGACTAGCCCTAGATTTCATTGGAACCTCCCAGTAGCAGGCCAGATAAAAGGAACCATAGAACATGAGACTGGGAAGAAGAGAGACTCTCCAGGAATCCTCCAGGCTTCAGTTGTCACCCACTAACCTACTGGATGTCTGCCGCGACTTAGCCTTGTCCCCAGCTTCAGCCACTAGCCGTGTCTCCTCCACTGTGAAGATCTGTTTCTCCCCTCTGGAACTGTCAGTTGAATAAATCTCCCTTTTCTCCCTTAAGCTGTTTGACTTTGAATGCTCTCTCTCAGCAACAGTTAAGAGTCACCGTTATACCGGATGGTGAGTGAGCAGGTGGGTGCCGGCTGGGTGCAGGCTGGCTACGGGCTGGGCGCAGGCTGGTTATGGGCTGGGCACAGGCTGGGAACATACTTAGAGGATAAAGGCCTTCCAGAATGAGGCCGGGGAAGCAGGTGCTGGGATGGAATCTGGGGCTTGTGCCTCATCTGCCAGGAAAGCCACACGCCTGTCCCTCGCCAGTTGGCTCCCTGATCAGCCTGGCCCTGTGGGGCCCAGGGCCCGGGGCCATCTCAGGCCTGGGTGACTTCTCCAGAGCAGGTGGGCCAACCGTCACTGCTGACCTGCCTGGAATGTCCCCCATCTCGTGCCTGCTTTGAAGGTCTTATCTCTGGTGACAGTAAACGCAGCGAATGCAGAATGTATCATTGAGATGCCCTGGGTCTTGGCCTGGTGGAGCTGAGAGACTTGTCTCCCATGGTTAACAAATACAAATAAAAACAGTCCAGGTAAATAAATACAGGCAAGCAGGGGAAGAAGGCCAGGCATAAGTCTATTTTTTCCTGACCTATTTTATTTGCTCTTTGTTTGTTTGTTTGGGACAGAATTACTGGGGAAACTGTAACTATTTTACATGGTGATTAAAGATCGGAGAGAAGGAATTTAATAAGATTATTCAGGTAGAAAAATCAGCAACTACTGTTTTGTCTGTGCTTACCACATAGTTATTGTACTCAGCACTTTGTAGACATTATTTCAACAGTGACACCAGGTAGGCGCAAACCCCGGAGGGTTCTATCACATCACTCCTAGGGTCTGTTATGACGATGCTACTGTTGCAGATGAGGAAATCTAGGTCATAGGAGTAGAAGATAAGATGTAACTCAAACCATCCACTCACCCTTTATCCATTCCACATAAAAATCGCTGAGCATCTGCTTTTTACCAGCTACCAGGGATCCGTGTATGAAGAGCACAAGTAAAAGTCCCTGTTTTGTGCCAATAGACAGAACAAATACGTTCTGTGTAACTTGTGGTTATGCGATCGTGAAAAATAGAGTCTAGGAGGGAGGAAAGATGTGGGAAGAGAGGGGGTCCGTAGACAGGAAGACCCCGAAAGACCCTGAGGATGATGGTATCTGAGCAAGGAGCTGGGTGACTGAGCTGCGTGGCGCGGAGGTAACTTGACTGCCCATAATCTTTGCTCAATGGTGCAAGCAGTCAAGTTACTAGCCAGCAAAGAGGTCTCTGGATTCATCTTTCCGTAACGTCATCACTTCTTTTCTTGGGTGAGATATGTCCAGGATAGGAAGCAGAATAGTAGCTTAAGGAAATAAAATAAATCCGTGGCCCCTTCTGCCTGAGTTAATTTCATCCCTCCATTGCTGAATGAATACATGACTCAGGCAACTCAGGGGAGCAGGGAGTTTATTCCAGCGTGATTCTCAGCTGCGCTTATCAGCCTAGCAGGGGAGTTCACACCTGTGTCGGGAGCTGAGGCCGGGGTACACCGTACCCACAGGCATCATTGAAAGAGGAGAATACTTCCCTTCTCTCTTGCCGGTATGCCCAAGTATTGAAACAGTTCTCCTTACCTTATCTGCCACTCCAGGGAATGATCCCACCCGTGTGGGCTGGTGTCTTCCCACATGAATTAGATAACCTCCCCAGGTCTCCCTCAGGTCTTGTCTTAATTAAATCATCCTTCATATACGAGCCTAAAGAATTAATCTTCTTTTGTCAAGTTGGCACTTACAACTAATTGTTACACTGTCTTTTATCATCCATTTGTCCTTCCAAACCTCCCATCTCTCTATCCCTCCCTCCTATCCATCCTTCCCATCCATCCATCCATCCATCCATCCACCCACCTACCCATTCCATATTCATTTATGCAACTTTTGTGCTCATTACAAGCCCTACTTATACTTTTTCCAGAAAGACGACTCAGATGTTAAGTCGGTACTTTTGGGTACTGGAGACACTAACAAACTGCTGTGGCTGTGAATGACTTGAAATATGGCTATGTGACTGAAGAACTTAAATTTTATGGAATGAACTAAAACTTAAATAATAATAATAATAAAAAAACCCTGAAGAAATGAAACACATTCTTTTGTAAGACACAACTTCCTTGTTTTTCTAGGGTTACATCTCAGCCAAACAACTGAAAATTTAGCTCGGAAATGAGATTAGTAGACACAATGGGTCTGGAAGAAAGTACAGGAAAAAGAATGTCAACTATTTCGTTAACGAGTTGTTTATATTGACTATATATTGAAATGGTAATGCAGGGGCCTATCTGTCAAGCTCTGCTACATTATTAAAAGTTATTTCTCCTTGACTTTGTTTTCGAGATTGGCAGGGCAGAATGTGTATATGTAGAAATGTAGCTCATACCAACTCTATTTCTATTGGCCAGTGCTGTGCTGGACTGTTCTTTCCAGAGCTGCTGGGCAGTCAAGGGACCCCGGGTGTACAATGGATCATTGGAATGTCATGATGTAAGGGTTATAATAGACTCAGGAACTGAATGCTGTGGGGATAGAGAACTGAGCCATCGGATTGCCCCATGAGGGATCAAAGGAAAGGTGACGTCTTCCCCTGGGTCTCCGAGATGAGTAAGAGCTTGTCATTTGGAAGACAGGAAAAGAGGCATTTCCCAGCAGTGGGCATGGTGCAAAGGCCGAGAGGCCTAGACCAGTAACGAGGACCCTGGGATGTAGGGTACTGGAGGAGGGGATGGTGTGCACACAGGCAGGAGAGTCCTGTTAAAGTCAGTTCAGATAGAGAAGGAGAAGGAAGCACTATTCATCCAGAGAAATGGGCACCGTTACACCTCTATGTGCCAGCCGTAGTCTGATGCTTGCTTTTTAAAAAATTTGTGTATGTGTGCGTGTGTATGTGTGTGTCTGTGTGTATATGCGAGAGGGACACTATGTGTGCCTGTGGAGGTCCAAGGGTGACTTCAAGAATTGCCCTAGATTGCATTACCTCTTTTTTGCTTTGCTCTGGAATTTCCCAGGCTCTGCCTTTCCAGGGCGGGGAATACAGGCCACCGCCATTTCCTCCTGGTATTTTTATGTGGGATCTGGGATCCGAACTCAGGACCTTCTGCTTGGGAGGCAGTGGCTTAACCCCTGCGGTCTCCCCAGATGCCAGATGGATTTTGTTGAGTGCTTATTAGGTGGCAGGCATTGTTCCAGAATTGTCTCAGAATTACACAACTGGCGCATGACAGACAACCCCTCCCCCGCCTCCTGCAGGGGGCTGACACTCAGGGAACGGTATCCAAGACATGGAAGAGAGAGGGAGAGCCAAGGTCAGAGGCTGAGTGACTCAGGCACACACAGCTGGTGCCTGCTGAGGCCAGGACTCTGATCTAGGTGCTTCTCTGGTCAACACCCACACTCTTGGCCCTGCCACACTGCACACTAAGGCAATCCACAGTCTTGGAGGAAGGACGCACAGGGACAGATATGTACATGTGTGAGACAGGAGCTATGGGGCCGAGAGATGGTTCAGGGCTTAAAGCCTTCGCCTCTCAAGCAAAAAGACCTGAGTTCGGATCCCTAGTCTCACGTAAAAATAGCAGGAGGATATGACAGCAGACTGCAATTCTGGCCCGGAAGATGGAGCCTGGGAAACCCCAGAGCAAAACAATAGGAGGTAGAGCAATCCAGGATGATTTCTAATGTCATCCTTGTGACCTCTGCAGGCACACATACTCAAGTGTACTCTTCTATACACACACACACACACACACACACACACACACACACAGAGAGAGAGAGAGAGAGAGAGAGAGAGAGGAGAGGAGAGAGAGAGAGAGAGAGAGAGAGAGAGAGAGAGAGAGAGAGAGAGAGAGAGAGATAAACTGTGGTCCTCATGAAGAGAAAGGCTGGCATTGTGGGGAGCTGACTAAAGTATTCTTGCAGATGGCTCCCCATGACCCCTGACCTCCTGTTCCCAGCAAATCACCTTCCTCCCCACACATTTTCAATACAGTGGCTAGATGGAGACATTTCCAGCTCAAGCCTGATCAGACCAATGGCTTGACTCAGAATAAAATCCCAAGTTGTAACATCATTCCACAGAAACTCTACAAGGTTCTGTCTACTGTGTCCTCTCCACTCAAGGCTACCACTTGCTTTCCATTCTCATTCCATTCACATCAGGTCTTTTCTGTTCCTTGATCACACCAGGCAGATTCCTGTCTCTGGGCCTTTGCACAAACCAGTTCATCCCCTTGAAAGGCTTTGCCTCTAGATATTCAGTTGTCCACTCTTCCTTGATCCTTGGGCTCAAATATCATCTCATCGGAATACCTCCCCATCTCATCCTATTTACGACTTCCTAGATCCCTTCATTTTTGGTGAAATTGTCTTTTCTGTTGTGGCTGTTGGTGGCTTTCCTTCCACATGGCCCAGTGAATCTGTTTCTAGTGACTGGTCTCTCCAGCATGGTGCCACACAGGGGGATTTTATCATTAATGTTTGTTTCTCCCCCCCCCTGTTAATAGAACCTTCTAATGAACCTCATGAGGAATGAACTTATTCTTCAGTGTAAAGTTGAGGATGGAGACAGACAAGGGGGCCAGAGCTATCACTGTTCAACTCCTTGCCCAGGAAGGTTGGCAAAGGAAGAATAAGGAATGACATCTCTACAGGACTCAAGACCGTCAGTGCCCAAGCGTCTCATGGGTGGATCATCTCCTGTCCCGCTGGCTGCGGCCATATTGCCACCCACTGGACAGAGAATGAGAAGGGAAACCTCACCTTGGCTGATTTTGGTGGAACCCTTGTATCACCCTCCGATTCTATTGTATAGGCCGAGTATCCCTCACTAAATTGCTTTGGGGTCTGATTTCTTTTGTCTTTTGGATTTTGGAACATTTGCCTACATAGGGCAAGACATCTTGGGACGGAGTTTTGGATGAGGGATGTTCAATTTGTACTTTTTTTTTTTTTTCAAATGTTGTCTGTTTCAGAGAGAGAGAGAGAGAGAATGTGCGTGAACGAATACCATGGTACACGCGTAGAGGAGAGGACAACGTTAGAAGTTAGTTCTCCCCGACCATCATGTGGGCCTACAGGAGATCAAATTCAGGTCACCATGTTTGTGAGCAGGAACATTGCCCACTGAGCTATCTCTCTGACCTTTTATTAAAAGTTATTGATTGATTGATTGATTGTGTGTATCAAACAGCACTGTGTGTCCCTGTGGAGGACCAAGGGTGACTTCAGGAATTATTCTGAATCGCTTCTACCTCCCTCTAGGATTTCACAGGTTCCACCTACCAGGGTTAGAAGCACATGCTGCTGCCACTTCGTCCTGGCTTTTTTTTTTTTTTTTAATGTGGGACCTGGGATCCAAACTCAGGACCTTCTGCCTGTGAGGCAGAGTCTTAACCCCTGAATCATCTCTCCAGTCCCTCTTTGGCCTTTTAAAAAGGGTTTCAAAAACATTTATTTATTTGACAGGGAAGGAATGACAGAATCAACCCGTACTTTTCAAATATATGTATTTAAATATATGTATGTGTTTGTATGTATGTCCGCATGTATGTGGGCCCATGTGTTTCAGCGCATGTATGCAAAGGCTAATAACTGGCATCAAGTGTTGTTCTTGATCACTCTCTACCTCATTTATTGAGGCAGAACCTTCCAATTGAACCCAGACTTCGCTAGCAGCTAGTCGAGCTGGCCAGCTTGCCCAGGGGCGGCCCTGTCTCTGTCTCCCAGGTTCCGAGATTACAGATGGATGCCACACCTGCCTGGCTCAATCCATATTTTCCTTTCAACCCATAAAGAAGCCTTGTCTTACGTTTGGATCCACGAACGATAGTACCAGTGGGAAGGTGGCAGAGAAAAATGACCGCCTGGCGTCAACTGTATGCTGCTGCCTGGTCTTGCTGGCCTTCCGTGCTTTTTGTTTCCTCGTGTTAACATGGTCTGTTTTCTGTTTGTATCAAATCTGTGACATAATGGACTTATGTGAAGTTATTTAGGCTCACAGTTTGGGAGGTTTTGGTCCATGACCGATTCACCTGCTGCTTTGGGCCTGTGGTGAGGCGGCACATCTTTGTGGGGAGTGCATGTGGAGCAAAGGACTAACCCCTTCACAGCCACTGGATGAAGGGCAGAGGGAAAGACCAGCGTTTCACCATTCCCTTCAAGGGTACACCCCCAGTGACTGGCAGGTCTCCATTAGGCTCCACCTCTTAAAGGGGACCTAGTCAATAACACTACAGTGAAGACTAAGCCTTTTACATACTGGGTCCTTCTGGGACACTTAAGATCCAAACTATAGGAATCTTCAATGAGTTAATACATCCCAGCTTGAAAGATGACAAAGCTGCTCAGGACAACCCGGCTAGAAGGTGAAACTTGGCTGGTTTTCTTTCTGGAATCTATGTTCTCAGTTACCTCTGTTACAGTCTCTGTAGCCACTTAGCAGGAGGAAGAAATAGATAGAGCTTTGCTATTGATTCATGGGCAAACTTATCTATTCCACCCTGAAATAGCCTAGGTTCTCCCAAGTTTAGTGACTGGGAGTCAGCCCCAAGCCTGTATCAGCCCAGCACATTAGTAAGAAAGTAATATTGTTGAATGAGTAGATGGATCACTGAGTGTCTCAATGAGACTGTTGAATATTGCCTCTCATTAGATCTTTGGTAAATGTAACTTAGGGAAAAATTAAGGAAAATCTCTTCACCCCCATAATTTGCTATCTCCCTAAACTAGTTACTTTCCTTTTAGTTGTGATCCAATTTCTGAAAGAAGGAACTTAGGAGAAAAAGGACTTATTTCAGCTCACAGTTTGAGAATGTATAGTCCATCACAGCGGGGAAGATGTGGTAGGGAGAGCATTTGGCTGGGACTCCCCACGTCTCTGGGGATGTGAGGGAGAGAGCATGGGGAACAAGACTAGCTATAAGACCCTCTAGCAGCGAACCCCTTCTCTCATCCTTGTTCTACAGCCTTCCCGAGCAGTGCCACTAGCCGGGCTAAGAGTTCAGATCTATAAGCCTATAGAAGACATTTCACACTCAAATCATTACATAGTCCTTACACAAACACACAGAGAATAAAAAAGCATCCATTTGGTTTCTAATTATTCACAAGGTTATTACAGTCTGCTTGGCACTTTATGGGTAAGTACAGATGGAGCGAACTGTATGTATTAGGACAGTACTAGCTGCTGTAGCATATAGACTCTCCAATTTCAGGGACTTAACACAATAGTTTATTTCTCATTTGTGTACCATCCAATGTCCTTATAAGAGAGTGGTGTTACTCCTCAAAATGATAGACAGACACAAGCTTTTTTTTTTTTATTGTGAGGGTTTATCATCCCTTAAGGGTTTTTGAGACTTCCGTTTACAGATGAATAAAGCTGAGAGG
The DNA here is from genome assembly GCA_023101885.1 of Typhlomys cinereus. Taxonomy (NCBI): domain Eukaryota; kingdom Metazoa; phylum Chordata; class Mammalia; order Rodentia; family Platacanthomyidae; genus Typhlomys; species Typhlomys cinereus. The sequence goes on along the minus strand of JALPQD010000392.1, from coordinate 542,058 downwards.
GCAATCTACTTTTTAAACCCGCTGGCCTTCGGGCAATAAGCCCTCACATGCTTATATGGTCATCAGTGAGAAACAGTCACTGGATGCAAGGGAAAATGGGAAATATATCCCAGGCTGAAAAGCCATCTGCTCCCTTGCAGTGGCGGAAGATGAATTTTTGGCAGCCTTCTGAATGAAAGCTAATGTTGTAACTCTTGCATGTGCCTCTTGGATCACGTGTTCAAGTTAGAAATGTCACAATTGTAGGTAACTCACTAAACCCCATCTGCCATATGGAGGAATAATGGAAAGCGGGTGCAGACATGTCAGTTGTGTATGTGCAGCTTGAGCAAAGGCCACAGCAGATATTCGGGTTCATTTCTTGACTTGGACCATTACTGGTTGACAATATGCACCTTTGCGTGTGCATGTGTGTGTGTGTCCACATGCATCTGTGCATGTGTTTTGCATGTGGGTTGGTGACGTATGTGTGGGCTGAGCATGTGTACAAGAGGAGACTTGAGCGTGTGTGCATGTGAAAGTCCAGGGGTGACATTGGATATCATCCTGGATTGCTCTACCTCTTTATTGCTTTGTTCTGGGGTTTCCCAGGCTCCACCTTCCAGGGCCAGAATTACAAGCTGACGTCATATCGACTAGGCAGTTTTTATGTAGAATGTGGGGATCTAAACACAGGTTCTTTGCTTGTGAAGCAAAGGTTTAAACCACCTAGCCATTTCCTCAGCTTCCTGGTTGACCTTTTTGAGACCCAAATTTCCCAATGTTGCAATGGGAATCCTAACGCCCACCTTATGGATTTATTGGAATTCGTGTATATGGATTGGGGATAAATGATAACTGACAATGACAGCAATAATAAACAATAACTGGTATTTCAGGGCCTTCTAACAAAGACATCTGAAGAAATCAAACATACCATCTTTCTTTCACATTACTTTGGAAACGGCAAGCACAATAAAGGACAAGTAGTGTGACTTATATTAAGATGCCGGATGGTGTGGCTGTCATGCCTCTCAGTACAACTATTTCAACATCTGTCCAGCTTCTGGGACAGAGCGAGTGATCTATATGGAGCCAAGCAGTGTGATCATGTTGCTGATAATTCTTTAGAACGCTAATAGGATCTATGGAAGAAAAAATAACATTAATAGCTATGATCTACTGAGAAGGTATTACATACCTTAAGCTCCACAGCAAGTTTGGAGAACATGTTATTATCACTGCCAATGACGCATAGGTGTAAACCTGCCATTTACTGATGAGAGGACTGAATAGAGTGAGGAAAGACATATTTACAAGAGTACAAATCTACTTTTATTTTTTCACTTTCCATTAGTTTAAATCCGTGAGGGGGGCACAACGTCATACGGATTCTGGCCCAATGGGCCTTTGCGGGAAGGTCGCTTCAGAATTTGGCCCAAACCATACTACTGTTTCTGTGCCTCCCCCCCCCCCGTTACTTCGCCCAGATTACTCTGGTTTAGTTTGGGTTGCCACTAGAAATCAGTGTTGTTTTTTGCTTTGTGCACATAAGCACATCTCTTGTCCAAGTAGAAGTCAGTTTCATCTTGGGTATAAACACCTTCAATTTTAAGAAGAGCAGCGTGCTCCCTTTGATTCTGGAGACCTCACTTACTGCCAACAAAAATGTCCTCACACCCCAGCCTTCCCGATGTATTTGCCCTTTAGAAGTTCTGCTCCCAGCAGATCTCCACAGGCTCCAAGATGGCAGAAAGAAGAGCAAGCTGGGTAACCTAAAGCCAAGTTCTAAATTTCTCCAATACGATTGCTTTACTTTAAAATTGGGAACATTTTGGGTACCATCTAGGGGAACATTTGTTGCTGAAAATTCTATTCTATTCTATTCTATTCTATTCTATTCTATTCTATTCTATTCTATTCTATTCTATTCTATTCTATTCTATTCTATTCTATTCTATCCTACAAACATGAAGTCCTTTGCACTTGAGGGTAACACACTAAATTAGAATAGGCTAGATTCTCATGCTTCAAACAACACCCATAACCTGGGTTAAATCTATCAAAAGAATGTTTGGTCCTGCTGTTTTTCCAAGGCAGTTGGCCTGGTTCTATCCTGTCTCCTTTACATACAGTCCCTGCTTGCTCCAATTCTTCACTTAGTAGGTCTGTCAAGGCAGGAAGTGGGTGTGCCAGTATGCTTCCTAGATGTCCCACGTTGTCATGTGGAAGAACTAGTCACCACTTTGGCTCTCGTTCCATAGACCTAAGCAAGTTATAGAGCCACATCTGAACTTAAGGGAGTAAGTTAGGGGATTCTCACCACATTCCAGGGAAAGGAAGGAACCAGGAAAAATATGGTAACCAGTTTTAATGACCACCAACAGATGCATGGTCTTGGGAAGACAGACCCACTGTAACGGTTACTCTTAACTATTGCTGTGATAGAGCACCCAAAGTCAAATAACTTAAGGGAGAAAGGGAGATTTATTCAACTTACAGTTCTGGAGGGGAAATGCAGTCCTTCACAGCAGAAGTGGCATGGCTGGCTGGCCGAAGCTGGAGACAGATTGTCATCCCCATCTGTGACTGCTGAAGGCTGGATTTCTGAAGAATCTCTCTTCTCTGTCTTCTGTTTTGTGGTTCCTTTCATGTGGTCCTCTACTGGGAGGTTCCAATGAGATCTGTGGTGGTTCTGCTGCGATCTTTGCTATGGTCTTTGTATTGATCCAGATAATCTCTTTAGGTGGTCTCAGCCCATCTTAGTTAATGCCAGGTGTGTCAAGACGACTATCACACCCACTATTTATTAATTTTGTCTGCATGCTCGTGTGTGTGTGTGTGTGTGTGTGTGTGTGTGTGTGTGTGTGTGTGTATGTGTATCAGAGCACACTGTGCGTACTTTTGGAGGACCAAGGGTGACTTTGCAAATCATCCTGGATTGCTTTTATCTCCTTGATCCACCCTGAGATTTCTCAGGCTCTGCAACTTTTCTGCCTGGCATGCTTTTATTTTTTATTTTATTTTATTTTTTTTCGAGGGACCTGGGATCCAAACTCAGGACCTTCTGCTTGTGAGGCAGAGTTTTAACTCCTGAGCCATCTCTCCAGTCCTAAATTCATTTTTTTGAGGATTAAGGCAGTGTTTATTAGAGGAGAGAAAAAAACGGAACTCACAGACCTGAGTCGGTGAAGGTCAAGAGACCCCTGGCGAACTCATGGAGTCCAGGCATGGAATCCATGAGGGGCGGGAGAAAAGTCTAACAGGAACTCCAGGCATGGAGTATCATGAGAGGTAAGGAGCCCCTAAACCCATGTTTTAAGAAGAAACCAAAGGTCCAAGGAGTTGATGGCCTTTGATGAACATCGGTCAGCCAATCCAGTGGGGAGTGCATGCCACTCACCCTCTCGTCTAATGAAGCGCCACGCTCAAAGTCTACAGACTGCATCACGCAGATTGTTCCTTTCAGGATGGAGGCAAGGATGCCCAGCAAGGAAGGAGAAAGAACCAAGGAATGACATGGTCTCTCGTTCAGGCCGAGAGCAGACAGGGCCAGAGGAACTCATTTAAGCCCCAGTAGGAAAAAGTTTGGCGATAAGAACATCAAGCGCCTGATTTGGGAAGAGGGGTGGTTGGTGTTTCAGGCCCTGACTCTGGCAGGGGGAAGGGGGAAAGGGAGGGGAGTCCCTGGGAGGGCGGGCGGCTGCTGAAGTCCAGTGTAAGGCGATAAGGGGCGAGCGGAGCGGAGACAGAAGGAATGCAGCGGAGGGAGGAACCGGAGACCTGCCCGGGAAGCCCCAGTTGGTGGAAGAGCGACCTGCAGAACCACGTTCAGCTCTTTCTTTCTAACCATCCTAGTCGAGTGTACTGTAATTTATATAAAAATTAATTTTAAAAAGGCCTCTTTTTCTCATGCCTCTTAATTGTTTCCTCCCCTTCTCTTAGGAGAACCAGGGTAGTCTCCTCGCGGCTGGGAGGCCCCTCCCGCCTGATCCTCACCTGGTAGGGCAGGGTCTAGTAATTAAAGGATACTCAACGCCATAAGAGGACCCGAGACCCCTGGGTCGGCAAAGGCGCAGTGCAGCAGTCCCTGTAGGGTGGGCGACCCAAGCGACCCAGTCCTCCCCCCATCACCCCTGGATGGTGTCTGAAGGCCTTGGCCCCGCAAGGGGCGGGAGGCTGTCTCCCAGTCTAACTCGGTTCCCCGACACTGTCTTTCTTCGGAGAGGGCGCAGCGGCGGGATCCGAAGCGCCCTGGCCGGGGCTTTCCAGGACCCCGCGGCCGTTCCAGCAGGGCGCAGCCCCGGCCGGGCGGGAGGCGGTGGGGGCCAGCGGAACCTCGGCGGCGGGAGGGGACCGTGACTCACCGCCTGTAACCCTACACCGCCCGGCCTCCTCTCCCCAGGCCTCCTCCAGGTCCCTCGGGCCTGGCGGCCGCCGCGACATCCAAAAAGAAAATGAAGGGACGCCCAGACCCGCGCAGCCCCCGGCCGGATCGCGAGCGGGCCCCGGCTCGGTGCGCTGTCGCCTCTCAGGCCGCAGGGCTCCGCGATCTGCCGCCACCCCGGAGCGAGCAGGAACCCAGGTCCATCGGCCCGAGCCGGCGGCGGCGGCCCAGGGCTCGCGGTAGCGGCGGCGGGTGAGCCCGGGGAGGGGCGTTCAGACTGGGGTCTCCCCGACCCTAGTGTCGGTCCCCGCCCGGCGAAGACAAAGCCCCGGGCCACCCCTGCGGCCTGCGCGGAGCCGCACAAAGGGCGAGTGGCGACGCGCACCCCGCCCCCTCCCGGCGCGGTGGCCGGGCGGCGACGCCGGCGGGGAGGTGGGGACACCCGGGCTGCGCCGCCCCTCGCTCCCCTCCCCCGATCGGGCGCGCGCCGCCCCCGCCCCGTCGGCGCGTCCTCCTGGGAGGGGGCGGGGGGCGCGGCGCCCCACATAACACTCCCCCTCCTGCGATCGGAGCCACCCCTCTTCCCCTCCCTCTCTCCGACACCATCGCCTCCCCTGCCACCGCCGCCACCTCGCCTGACGCTCCGCAGCTCGCCGCGGCCGGGGGGCGGTGCGCCGAGCGTGCGCGCCCGGGGCGCCAGATGTGCAGTCCCCGCCGCCGCCAGTGACCCAGCCGCAGCCCGAGCGGGATCGGGTCGTCTGGCCAATGCCGCGGGGGCGACCTTGAGCGCACCCGGGTTTCCCTCGGCTGGGACTCCAACATCCCCAAGCCTCCCGTGTGGTCCCGGTCCTGCCCTCTCCAGCAGCCCTCGCCCTGCGTTTGGACATGGAAGGAGCCGCTGTGCCCGCGCCGGGAGATGGCCCTGATTTGGGGTCGGGAACGCCGGACTCTCCACAGGAGGCAATGGCCGGGGCGACTGCAGCTCCGGTGGCAGCGGCAGCGGTCCCGGAGCCCAGGAAGCCTCACGGGGTGAAGCGACATCACCACAAGCACAACTTGAAGCATCGTTACGAGCTGCAGGAGACTCTGGGTAAAGGCACCTACGGCAAAGTCAAGAGGGCCATCGAGAGATTTTCGGGTCGAGTGGTAAGTGCAGAAAATCCCTGGGGGGCACCGGCTAGCCGCAGACCAAAGAAGGAGGGGTGATCTGTGCACACCCGGATTCTCTGGAGCTAGAGGAAGCTCCGCTGGCGACCCCCCACTATCAGACACTCCACTCTGCCCCCAGCACCCCAGGACTCAGGCATCGTCTCTCTGGAAGCACTTGTTACGTCCTGTCTGCACATATTTCGGGGCTTTCCCCCCTTTTATCTCAGTGAGCAAAGTAACCTCCAACACTTTGCCGCTTTGGGACGGTTGGTGGGGTCTTCTTGGCTGCCACATATTCAGACCTTGCTTGGGAGTTCCTTATTTATACAATTCCAAAAAGGTCTATTTTACTTGAGAACTGGCCCCTCAAGTCTGGGGTCCAGTTGTTGCTTCCCACCCCTTTCCTCCCCCATCTACCTGCAGACCCTCTGTATGCATCTTTCTGCTGGGATGTCTGATTCATCTTGAGGTTGCAGATAAGAGAGAGCTACTAGCATGTCTCAGGATTGTGACAGTTTGCACTCTGGCTTCTGGGTAGACTGATAAGCGCAGGCATGGGTGGCCATTCAAACGTGGAGCTGAGTAGCAGCAGACTCGTTTGCCCTGGGTTCCTGGCTGCAGGACTACTACATTGTCTCAAGGGATCTGGCCAGCTGCCCCTGTAGCAGCTGAAGTTCTGCCAGGGTGCCTGCCCTTGCTTGCCCAGCTCTTAGGATGCTTTGAGTGACCGTGGAGCGGTGGAGGCTCTCTGTATTGTCCCTAATTGGTTTGTTGTCATTTTCCTTTCTCTGGGACAAGTCCTTGAAATCCACACTGCTTGTGGTTAGAGAGTTGGGTTCAAAGTGACTGACGGTTGCAGAGTTTGTGTGGTGTGGGGCAGAAAATCCACATGGTTCTTTGATTTAAAACACAGTAGATCTATTTTAATCGGTTTAAGGCTGGCGTCAGGAACGGATGATGAGACTCCTTAATGCACACTTTTGTGGGTGCTTTGGGGCCCAGTATTGCTGATAAACTTAACCAGTGGCCAAGGAGAAAGGAAAAATGAGCTGTCATGTGAAGTATTGGTACTTTTTCTTTTGCATAACTGTAGGGACATTTCTGTAGAAAAAAAGGGGTACCCAGCAGCAAGGTTCAACAGTCCCCCAGATTGCCAAGGTAGCCAGCTAGTCTCACTATTCAGACTCACTGCGTAGGTCAATACAACTTTATTTTATAAGCTAAAAATGACTGATGTCAATGAATTGGTGATTTTCAGCAATGAGGTGTGTATATGTACTTATAGGTTTAAGTTAAATTGCCCCTGCTGTGAACGAATTCAGTGACTGGCAAGTTGAGAATTCACTGCACAGGTGCCTTTTCTGTAGCATAAAAAATCTGAAGAAGAAATGGTTGCAAAGTTGACCTCTGATGAAGGAATGCACGTTCCGGTTTGTGGAAGAGCATGAGGAAAACATGCGCTTCATTCATGCTTTTCTTCTGAGGTGATATTCCCAGGCTGGATGTTGAATAAGGGGGGAAAAGCTTAGCTCCTTGCTTGCGTTGTCTTCATAGCTGGGAAGCTGGAAAGTGGGATAATGAAAAACAGACGCAGCCCGAGGTGCAGGTTGAGGACTGACTGCAAGGTTGAGTGGGAAGGGTGTGTCTGGGATGCTTAGAGAACATATCCTCTCTAACCCAGGACTCAACTGTTTGATGAAACCTTGATTTCGTGGCAGTTGCTTTCCTGAGTTTCACTGGGGCTTCCTGTGAAGGGCTCTTCTGGTTCTCAGTTGAGGTTAGAGGCTTGCTTTGGTAGACAGGAGCCTGCCTTTCTCTTCGGGTGGCTGTCTGGCCTCTGCTTTTTTGCACGAATTGTGAACATTCTCTGCCAGGAGTTGGTTATATGGCCACTAGGGGGCGCCCTGAGCACGACGGAGGCTCAGAGATCCCAAGTCATCGGTTATTGTCCAGTTTCAGTTCCCTCTCCTATTGTGCTGTTCATTTCGGCTAAATCTCTTGTTTTACTAAAAAAAGACAAAATAATAATGAAATAAAAATAAAGGTTTTGAAGCTGGCAGCAGATCCAGCCTCAGAAACTGGCAGTCCCCAGACTGCTTCATGTCTCCACGAGACTGTCTTCTGCTTGGAGCGCTAAGCTTAGAATGCAAGCGAGACCCTCTGGTGAGCATCTTGCATCTAACAGATGGGAAACTGAGGCTGGGAGGAGGGAAGTCCTCCTTGGCCCTGCACCCTTCTCTGTTGAGTACACCATCGTTCACAGATGGCAGAAGAACTTAGGTGAGGAATGGGAATTGTCAGGTGGAAAATTCCCTGGGTCTGACTGAACAGAGGACACGACAAACAATAAAAGAATACGGGTTAGCAAGCTGTGCTTGCCCATCCCGTGCCTGGTGACTCAGGCGGTGTCAGGAGCAGCTAGAAATGTTCATCCAAAGTTCATGTGGATGTGGAGTTTTCTTGTGTCGAGCTAAATACCCATGGTCTGTCTCCAAGCTTCCCTTGAAACTTAGCAAAGCGCATCTCGGTTCAGCCTGCTCTATCTTTGGGTAGAAATCTGATGGATGGTTTAGCAACCACCCCTCTCAGAGCATCCCTCAGGAGGAGCCGTGGGGGTGGGGGTGGGGGTGCAGGGGTTCTTGCCTGCTGTGCATTAGGTGCTGGGTGTCAGCCAATAGGCATATCCTGCCCAAAGCTGGAGCCCTGCTCAGAGAGGCGGGGCGTGTGTTCTCAAGGAATGAGCATCTCGTAGATTGGAGCCACACATCTGGAAGTGCTGTCTGAGTGCGATGCACCATGCATGATGCGGTGTCACCTTCTGCGTTCTGGGAAGTGTGGTGCTGAAGAGGGCTGCAGAGTCAGGAGCCTGGGGCCAGCAGGATCTGGGCGTCGTCATCCTCAAGTGCGATTTAGCAGCAGCCGCTGAAGCATGATTCCAAAGCAGGGATGCAGGAAAGCCTGAGATGATCAGGCCCAGCCCAGCACCTGTGCAGAACAGCTTACAGCCCTGGTTTCCGTTCAGATCCTCAACCAATCCCTCATTGGCATTGTGTTAGGTAAACTACATCACCGTGAAATGTCACTTTCTTTCAAGCTGCGAATGGTTTTAACTTCTTGAACTTTGTTTTTTATTTCTTTGCATATGTGATGTGTGGAAGGGAGGCCAGTATCTTGCGTTCTGCCCTGTCAGTCACTCTCTACCTTATTCCCTTGATACACATGGTCACACAATCAGCCTGGAGCTATGTTGGCAGTCAGTTAAGTCCCCAGAGCTCTTCTCTGGAGTTGCTTTTTACTTCCGTGTTAGGGATTTGAACTCAGGTCCCTTGCTTGTGCTTACCTATTGAACTTTCTTATTTGACTTTTGAGAAACAATTAAAATCACCTAGATATATAGCTTGAAAAGGAGAATTGAGATCTTTTAAACTTTTCTTTCTGCTGGATTTTCTTACTTCATTTACAATTTCATTTAGAAGCAGTGGGCTACTAGCCTGGTATTTTGCAGAGAGCGAGAGCGAGTGAGAGCAAGTGAGAGCGGGTGAGAGAGAGAGAGAGAAATTAAGGGGGGAGCAGATACTCATCTTTCCAGGGTAATTAGATTAATTAGGGAGGTGTGGGCGCAGGAAGGCAAGACAAGCAGCCAGATCCAGTGTTGAATGTGGGCCTCATTCATTGCACAACCTTTGTTTGGATGCAGTTGTGAGCAGGCTAAGGTTAGCTTCTGGGGTCATCACATGGCATGCACTCTTTTTCTTTCTTTTTTTTCTTGGGGTGGGGAGCCAAATTCCTTGGACTTTTAGGGCACGCAAATCTTGCTAAAACAAACAAGACAGAGCAAAACAAAACAGAGACTCAAACCAAAACTCACATAAACTTTTTTTGGGGGGGGGGTTGGGCATTGACTCAAGCAAGTGTTACAAGCACAAGCCAATGCCCAAAGCTATTCACAGCCCATGATGGAGATCTGCAGATGAGAAAGCAAATAAACAGGGTGGTCTGCCAAGCTATGGCATGCGGCAGGCATACGCATGGTGGCTGAGGTGCTGTGCTGTAAACTAACACTCAAGCCCATTTTTCAGAGGACCAGAGACCTTGGGGGGAAGGGGAGAATGTATCATCCAAATCTTTCATCCTCAAGATAGGAAAAAGCCAGTCACAGAGGTGTGAAGTGACTGAGTTGGGTCACTGAAACCTGATTGAAGTACCTACAAATTGTGAATAGATTTGTTCAGCTGGGCTAAAGCCAGGTCAGGGGTTGGACTTCCTTGGGAGTCACCATCATTTTAGGTGGTCTCCCTCCTTATCACCCCTGCTGCCGCCATTACCACTAGCTGATATTTGTGTGCGTGTGTACACGTGTGTCATTGTCACATTGTCACAGACGTCAGTCATGGGTTTTGTTCCTCAAGCGCACCCTCCTTACTTTTCCACACAGCCTCTCTCCAGCTCCCGCAGCAGCCTGCACATTACCAGTTGAGCCGATCATCCCTCCCCCAATAGCCATCCCTCTCCTTCCCTCGTCCTCCCAGACGCTGATACTTTTGAGAAGCATTTGGTGATATTGTGCAGGGCTTAGCGCTTTGCAGCTGTCACTTACTGCCCGTCCCGAGAGGCATGCACCTGGGTTAGGTCTATTTTACAGATGGGGAAAGCAAGATATAAGTAGGTAAAGGATCAAAGGTCAAGCGGCTAGACAGTGTTCCACGAATCTATCTGTTCGGAACCCATGGTGGCTAGAGAGATCGAGTCCCTTCCTTCGGTTGTCCAGCGGGTGACCTCTGGGCCTGGCACGTTGCCAGTGGGCTAGAAGATTAGCTCGGGTGTGATTCTTTCTGTTAGGGAAGCGGATATAGAGAAGGGGGCGGTGACAGCCAAGTCTTGAGGGACGGGAGCGCTGTCCAGCCAAGGACTATTCACCGAAGTGTAGAGTCTGCAGATAACCTTTGACCTCAGGTAACACTGGGATTTGCTGGCCAGAAAAGACTTGCCTGGGAATGAATGGATGGAAGCAGCGAACGTCTGGCAAGACGACAGACCCTTCCCTGCTTCCTTACCCCCCCTCCCCCCCCCCGTTTAAAAACTACTTTGTGTCAGCTAAAGGGGGGGAAGGCAAGTACTTTGGAGATGCCTTGAATTTGGCTTCAGAAGCCTGAAAGACGGTGCAATGCAGGGGAAAGGTGAGTGGGTGGAACTGTGTGGAATGTGGAATTTGTGTTGGGGTTCAGGAGCAGGCAAGATGGGTCAGGGAGGATGGGAACAATGATTGATGGTAACGACCACCTCTATTGTTTTTGCGTGTTTATGGCATGCTGGGCACGCTAGCCAATCCAACCCTATCATTTTCCAGGAGAGGAAACTGAGTCCCACTGAGGTTATTGAGTGTGGTTCTCCAACTTGCCCAAGGTCACATGGAGCTGCGGGTCAGGGTTTGGACCCAAACATGCAAACACAGAGGTTTTGACTTCAACCCTTCTGGACGCTGGCTGAGCTGGTCTCTATGTCTGAGACTTTGCGGGTGCTGGCTTGGGGCAGGGAAGATTTCACAGGAGTTGAAGTGTGAGAAGATAACGATCAGAGGCATCTTGGGGCAGAGAGATGGTCTGTGGATGGTGAGCTGTTTGTTTCTGGACCACCCCCCCCCCACACCCAGTACATTCTAATAAATCAGGCCAGGGAGCATGCCAGCTGGCTACACACTGCCGTCTTTGTTCCCCAGGCATCTCAGACCTTGAATCCCTTGGGGAATTACGGTGGCTCGGTGCGTGAGTGGGTCACGTCCCTGCCCGCAGACAGACTTGTACCTACACTTTGCCAGGATGTCTTGATCTCCTTCCTCCTAAGGAGGAAGCAGGAGTTGGGCAGCTGAGTCAAGCCACCTTGTCTGTGTTGCGCTCTGTTTAAATTATCTTGAACCCATCCCACATGGCCTTCCGCCGGGGCGATTGCCTCACCAAGTGCCAGGCACAAAGTGAGTCCTCGACCGAGGCTTGTAGGGATAGAACTGAGATGAACTAATCCAGCCAGGGAGTATTGCGGAAGGTGTAGAGACGGAAGGTTATCTCCCCTGACCTCGGGGAACATTTAGATTTGTTGGCAGGAAAAGCTATGGCGGGATATGAATGGATGAGTGTAGCGGAGTTTGCGAAGACAGGCAGCCCCTTCCCTGGACGAATTCCTTTGCCATTACATTTGCTCTGCGTTCGTCAGGGAGACACGTATATATATCCAGGGCTGGTCGGGTTCCTGGTCATGGCTTCCTGTCCTCAGTGGCTCTGCAATCAGAAAGCAGAAGTCTCATTTGTCTTTCCCACATGAAAGTCTCGGAGCATCTGTAAGTTATGATTTGTGAAGTATTGCTTTAAAGCAGAACGCATTTATCATCGAGCTGGCCCAGACGACACTGGTGAGTGCGGGATGAGAAGATCCCAGGCCCCAGGATAGGAGGGGCTGGGCCAGATGACCCACCCGTGAGTTGAGTGGAGTCTGTCTGGATTGATAAAATTCCCTGGAAACAGACCAGGAACAGCCAGATGTTGGTTTCATGGCGAGACTCTTCAGTAAACTTTTCACTGCCTGTAAAAACTGGAGCTGGGCAGTTTTGCTTTGAGGTCTACCTAGGAGTGCGAACCATGTGTCCCCATGGAGATTTGTACACAAAGGGTCAGAGCGACATTATTCCTAAGAGTCTCTAAGTGGAAGCAAGTGTCCGCCAACCAATGGATGGATGCATGAAACGTGGTATTGTCCACTTATATTATTTGGGATCTGTTGCATAATTTTATTTGTGGAATGTTATTTAGTAATAAAAGAAATGAAGGGCTTCAGACATGCTTGAAAACATTATGCTAAGTGAAAGAGACCAGTTACCAAAGGGCCATGTGAGGTATGATTCTATTTGTACAAACTGTCCAAAACGAACCAGGACATAGGGACAGAGAGACAGTGGATGTCAGGACCCAGGGTGGAGTTGGCAGCACATGGAAATTAGCTGCTAATGGGTCTGTTGTTTTTTTTTCCTCTGTTGGGGGGGGCACATAAATATTTAAAAATAGTGATGAATGTTACACAACTTTGAGCGTGTACTAGAAGCTGCCTGAATCCAAGTGTCTGTTTCAAAGAAGCGAATCGCAGGATTATGTGGATCCTGTTTCATGAAAGCTATGATGTGGGGCTTCGGCAGGGAGTGAGATGACAGTGGAAGACCGTGTCCATCGGTCTTCCTCCAAGATGCCAGCCTGCGGTCCCACACACCTCTCTCTTTGTGCAAGAGGTGGAAGATGGTATCCTGCTTGCTCGGAAAGGTGACCCTCTGTGTATCCCACCCCTTGGGAACATGGTGGGGACCTTCGACACCAGCTAGTTATTAACTGATATCTTGCTTTTTTTTTTTTTTCCTTTTAGGCTCTTAATACTTCTTATTTTATGAATTGTTGAGAGGATTTGATAAGCCTGTTGCTATATGTTATTATACATAGGTGTATACTAAACACCACCAGGGCCTTTGGTCCTTTGAAAGACACCTTTGTTGGAATTAGGAAACCTCTTTGGGTGTAAGTACATTTGAAAAGGCTATACCCTGATCTATAATGATTCCAGATCAGTATGAGAACTCTGGGTCCCGGCTGTTGTCCAGTTCCCCTCCCCCCTACTCCCCCATTTGGGTGCTTTGTGCTTTATGACCTACTCATTCCAACTTGGCAGCCTGAGCGGCAGCTGTCTTCCACTCTTCTTGGCTACTAAGCCATGCTCTGTGGCTGATGCTTCCCCATAGGCAAGCCACAGCACCCATGGGACCTGGAGCATTTATTCTTCCTCCTGGCCTGACAGTCGGGGGTATTTAATAAATGTTGACCGTGGACTTGGGACATTTCAGAGCAGACAGTTCGTGCTGTCGAGATACCCAGAATTCAGAATGTCATGAATAATTCCTGTGGGATAGTCTGAGCAGCTGCAGGATGCCCCCGGGAGCTGCATGTGTTCTCAGAGCTGCTGATTTCTTGTCTAGTAAATACTCCTCCCAGGATTTTACCATCAGAAATAAAATGTGAAAGCTTTCAATGTAGAGCCAGACACATAGTAGGATCCTTTAAAAAAGAAGTTAGTAGTTTTGCTACTGAAAATGTCTAGATTGAGGCTTTGCATAACGAGCAGCAGGTGGAGGTGGGCGTGGTGGTGCGAGCGTGTAGTCCCATCTCTTGGGCCTTGCTGGAGTCTCAGAAACCAGTTGCTAGTGTTATTTGGGGAGAAGTTTTGCGCTCTGCTCCTCTTGCCACAAACCTTCCACAGGTGCACAGAGGGGCCAAGTTCTGCATTTGTCATGGCCATTTAGGCTCTGGCCTGGAACCCCAGATTCCGTGTCCCCATTCCTCTATTCTATTCACTGCTGGTTTCCCCCCCAGTGTGTGATCAGACAGCTTTCAATCACCAGGGAGGAAGCAGAGTGCTGTCTGTCTTCCTGGTGCTGGGCACGTGCTAGGTGCTCAGCGGGAATGAATGAATGAATGAATGAATGAGAGTGAATGAATGAGTGAGTGAATGAGCAGCTGAGGGAGGTATGAACTATCAGTTCTAGGGAGCAGGAAAGTCCCCTGGGGGGCTGCTGTCTGTTCCTGGGTCACCACTCTTCTTACTCCATGCACAGGATGGATCTCACAGGACTGTCGAGTCCTCTCCTGATGCTCCACAGTGGCTGGTTTGTGCTTCTTGGAAGCTGCGTAGCCTCCTGGCCTGGGCTGCTCAAACACTTGCCTGCCTTCCTGTGATGGCCCCCCTTCCCCCCAGTCTGAGAAGCCCTGCTGATCGGCTCTGCAGAGCGCAGGCCCTAGATGCAGAAGGCATCTTGTAAGGGTTCCAAAACGTTTCTCCCAGGGCTGTAAATCAAGCACTTTAAGAATTGTAAATCGGCTGGCGCGCAGAGCGAATGTATGTCTGGAAAAAACACCATCATGATTTGTCTTTTCAACTTGAGAGAAGAATTCCGCGTCGCTTGCTTTCATTGGCGATTTGGAGACTTCCATTGGGCAGGCGGCGAGGGGCAGCTGTGGTAGGTGTATGTAGAAGGGGAGGTGCGGCTCAGTAGTTCGGGCTTAGCTTTCGGCCCTTTGACTGATGGGTGGCTTAGAAGAGGACTTAGTGTCTCAAGCAAACCCTTTCCCCCCACCTGTGGCAAGCTCCTACTCAACGCGGAGGGTCGCGGAGATGTCTGATGGCAGCAGGCCAGAACGCATCCTGACTGCCTGTTGTCTTTGTACCCCCTCCGTGGACCAAAGGACAATCACTTTCAAGATGATCCAGTCTGTGAGTCAGAAAGGGAACACGCTGAGGCAGACTGGCTGGTTGGAGGCCCATCCCTTCGCGAGCATCCCGGGTCACCTGCGGATTGTTGGCCATGGTTCGATTTCTTCTGGACGAAGCAGGGAAAGCCACGAGCATGCAGGAGGGGTGTGTGCGTGCGTGTGTGTGCATGTGTGTGCGCGTGTGTGTGCATGCGTGTATGCATGTGTGTGAGTGTGTGTGTGTGTGTGTGTGTGTGTGTGTGTGTGTATGTGGTTCTGAGAAGAATGAGTGGTCGTCAGTGCGTGGCCAGCATTATTCTTGGGAAAGGCAGGATAGAGGCCCCCTACTTCTGCATCTTCAGCAGCCTGTGCACAATGTGTCGCACACAGTAGGTGCCATATAGTGGCAGGAACCCTTGCTTCCCCTTAAATTGAGTAACAGACACTATGCTCTTTGGATGTCTCCCACCTATAGGGGGAGAATCCTAGGAATCAGCAAGTGGCGTTGGTGAAACATAAGCTTCATTTCCATGGCTGGGCTTCTGGCATGAGCTCTCCTGGCTGGTAAAAGGGGAGGAGCTTCAGTGCCCAGAGTTGCCTTTCCGTGGCCTCTGGCCCTGACCTTGTGTTCTGGTTCTGCCTCTCAGCAGCGCTGACTTTCTTAAGTAGAAGGTGGTTCTCAACTAGACTTTGTGATGCCAAGACTCGCCCTCGATGTGCCTTCCGCTCTCGCCTCTGTGGAGTGGGAATGGTGGCAGTGGGCTTTGCCTCCTTCGTTGGCATAAGAATTCATGATGGAGTAGCTGGGAGAGGCTTAGCTGGAATAGAGTCCTTGCTGCTCAAGGTCAAGGACCTGAGTTCAAATCTTTGCGCCTGTGTAAACAGTCAGGTGTGGTGAAAGTGCCTATAGCCTCAGAGCTGGGGGATGTGTGGATCCCTAGAGCCCACTGGGAAATCGGTCTCAATAAATGAGGTGGAGACGTCATTGAGGAAGACACTGTGACGTCGACCTCTGACTTCCATGCGTATGTGCTCATGTACTTGTGCATACATATGTATCACATACAAATAATAAAAAGTGCATATACACAGAACGGATCTGGCCCATGTCTGAGCTGAGCTGTGACTATTTGGGGTTCAGAGAAGGAACGCTCCAAGTACCTTGGAGGGATGTCTGCTTTTGGATACTTCAGAGGGGACATTACGTTTGGTCCAGCAAAGCTGGAGACTCCTGGCTGCCTCTGTCCTTGCTTGGCCGTGCATTGGGACCTGTAGCTTTAGTAATTCTCCTGGGGGCATTTTTCATTCTGAGACAGCTTGGCTGCTTGGTTCCTGGTGGCAGATGAGACGGGAGGTTCCAGCATTGAGGGAAAAATGCCACTTTCTCTCCAGGGCAAGGGATGCTTCTGGCAGTCCCCAGTCAAGGAAGACTCCACTAATACACCTATTACCTGAAAGGTACACAAGAGTGATGCTGGCATTGCTGTGATGCTAGCCATTGCTACACATCGTCCATTTGCTAAGGTCATAGCTGTGTCATCACACAAACTCCCAGTGATCCTGAGCGGTGGAGACGAGGCCCAGGTCTGTATCGTTTAGACCATGGAGACGGTGGAGAGGATTGGACCCATGTCCATCTGAGGACTATTGTGTTTCACAAGAAGGATCAGAGACATCATTGTCATTTTTTAAATTGTTCTTTTTGTTTTTCTTACTGTGGCAAGTGTTCCTTCTGCCTCTTCCAGGTAACTGGTTAAAAAATATTTATTCAAACATTTATTGAGTCCCCTTTGTGTGCCAGGAGCCTCTACTGAGTACTGGGAAAGGAGTTCACCCTCTCTAGATTCTAGAACATTCATCTAAACTTCACCTTTCCTACATCTTCAGTGTTTGTGGTTCCCGCTAATCTCTTCTTGCTGGACCATTTACGGAGACCGATTCGCTGCTGCTGTTGATTTTTCCCTTAATCTCTCAGAATTTCATCACTTTGCCTTAAAGCATCCTGCTCTCTCGTCTCGTCCTTGGCTCCATCAGCATGCATGACGAGAGACGCCAGCAGACTCTGAGACGCTCCCAGTGGTCCTCAATACTGTGTAATTACCCCATGTGCTTCTCAAGGATTCGAAAGCAAACTGTCTTCAGCTAGTAGAGTGGTGGGCGGAGGAGGCCCTAACAGGCAGTTAGTTTATCAGAGATACTCAGGGCCTAGGGCTTGAATGCCTTTGCATGGGAAGCGATGCGCTCGCTCTGGGCAAAGCCCTGCTTTGCATCCGAGCAAGGGAAAGAGTCAGGTACAGCACTCAGGGAGGCAGAGAAGAGAGAGCAAATGGTGACAGATATGCTGAGACAGAAGAATTAAGTAGAAATCTCACATGCTGAGTGACACCCACCTTCTGGGATATAGAAGGGGGTCCAGAACAGAAGGAGGAATCCTATTCGTGGGCAGCATTTATTGAGTGACAGCCCTGTGCTAGCCACATAGACTACCTTTTTTTTACCCTTCCTTCTGTTTTGGAGGAATGTGTACATGTTGTGGGCAAGGGGAGGCTGTTGGAGTGGGAACCCAGGGCCTTGTACATGCTCTGCTAGCTCTCTACCACAGAGCTATATCGGCAGCCCTTTAAATGCTTTCCCGCCTTTGGACTGTGTGATAGTCATTTTGCAGACCTGGATGCAGAGGTTTAGAGGGAGTGGCCAAGGACTAACCCAAAATCAGAACTGGAATTTAGGGCTGGGTTGTGTGAGTTCAGGGTTCAAGGTTAGGATAACCACCACCTGAGAACCCTGGTGGAGGCGTAGGGAAGCTGGCTCCTGTCCCCAGACACAGCAACGGGAGAACTGAGTTCTGTGATACCAGTCATTCCGTCTTCCTTACAACTCCTGGTGCTTATACCAGGGCCCGACCCGCTGTAAGAACAAGTTTCATCTAGTTTTCTGAGCAGATTTTTGTTTTAGGAATCATCGCTCATTCAACAAATGCAGATGTTCCTCGACTTGGGGTTACATCAGATGCACTCGTGTCAGGAATACGACGAAGCAGGGCACACACTTCATGTGTCTGGTCCACTTCACGTCTCAGCTGGGCCACACTACAGAGTGAGTGTCTGCTGTGTCCCCCTGTGATCACGGGGCCGCTCGGGAGCTGTGGCTTTGTGCCACTTCTCGGCATCTTAAGGGGAGAATACTGCACCCCGTCAGCTAGGAAGAGATTCTGATTCAGAATCTGAAGCGCGCCTCCCAGTGGGTCTTCACACTACTGTCAAGTCAAAATTCATGACTGGCCACATTTACACAATGTCTGGTGTGTCACACACCGCCCCAGACTGCAATGGTGCAACGATCTCAGGAAAGTTGATGCATCTCACATTCTAGACTTTTCCACAGGCTGTGTTGTGTATCTTCCAGTCCTTTCCACAGATTGCTTCCAAGGAGCATGAGCTTGGAGTACCCTCTTCTTCCTAACCAGAAGGCAAACTCCACCACGCAGGACTTCTCCCCGGTTTTGTTCATAGATGCACCCCATGTTTCTAGACAGGGTCTGGCTAAGAAACATCCATCACATGCACCCGTGAGTGATTGCAGTGTCTGTCTGTTAATGAAATCTCAGAGCCAGGCTTGGAAGCTTAAGGCAGGAACAAAGCACAAGTTCAAGGCTAGTCTGGGCAACTTCACTTGGCAAGACTCTCTCAAATTCAAAAAGACTCTAAATGACTGGGGGTATAGTTCAGTGATAGATTGTTTGCCTAGCCTGAGCATAGCTCATAGTTCAATTCCCAGTCCTGAGAGGGGGGTGGGCATGAAAGAAATCCAAGATATAAAAATCTGGGAGCTAAATAAAGCCCAAGAAGAAAATTAAGAAGCAGAAGGTCCCCTTTCCAGGAAAAAAAAAAAACGCTGTTTTTATAAATCAAGATCCAACAGAAACTAGGAAGGTTTATTACTCCTGCTGGTTGAAGGATGAGGGAGACAGGCAGGATTCCTTGCCTTTTGGTCTGGTGATGCATTTTGCAGACCAGAACAACAAAACAAAACAAAACAAAACGAAACAATCCTCTCCTTTTTCTTTTCCCTTTGCTCCAAGCAGAAAAAGCATTTGCTTTCTTAAAGCAGCTTGTGAAGGAAAAACTTACAACAAATATTTAGCATTTCTCTGGTGGCGGCACAGTCTGAATTCTTTTCAGTCCCACAATGAGTTCTAATTTTATGAAATGTTTGGATTAGCCACCAATTTTCCGGTGGAATTTAGGCGGCTTGTATTCGTATTCATGCTCGAAGCAAAGAAATCTCATAAAATCTGCACAGTGTCCTGGGCCCAGCGGGATGTTCTAGCCAAGGACAAAATGACCATCCGTGGAGTGACAGGGGAGAAAGACATCTCTTTGGCAGCTGTGGCCCGGCATTTGCGGACAGTGATGTGCTCTTGAGTTTCTGTCCCTGGGGTTTGGCTGGACTGCATACCACTTCCAGCTGATCATGAGCTATAAAAATTCCAGTCCAAGCACAATGCCTTATACCTGACCTTGTTCTTTCAGTATCCCCGGAGTCAGGGAACATTAGGGCATCCAGTAATTGGGTGAGAGGCATTTGATAGCACACAGCACCCAATGTGCCCTCGCTTGGAACATATGCTTGTTTGTGTTTGTCCTCCTGTCTCCTGACTCCTTCCGCCCCAGACTAGTACTATCAATAGGGATATATTCATATAGCTATGAAAATTAATCACAATGAAATAGAATAGAAAAAATTCAGTTCCTTGGGTGCATGAGCCAAGTTTTAAGTGTCCAGTGACTCCATATGGCAAGTGGCTACCACTGGGTATCGCAGAACAGGTCGTTGCCATCTACACAGAATGTTCCGTTGGTGTACTTTGTAGATTCTGAGTTTAAGGAGGGTAGGAACAGATCACACCCATACCTCAGCTCTTGGCATTACCCGTAAGCATCTCTTAGTATTGTCTTCCATTATTTTGGCTGTATCGCCAAATGTCTAGAACGGTTCCTGGAAATAGTATTTACCTAATAAAGACGCTTGGCACGTGCCTGGTTCTGGGTTGACTTTCAGAAAACATGGGACAGATACTTTTAGAGTTGTCATCAACCGGATTCCTCTGATGCGTTTCGAACACATCCTAAGTGTCAGATGCTGCTCAAGGCTCTGGAGAGACAGGGCTGGCTAGACAGATGTGGCTCCTTCGGTTTGGGAGCTGATCTAACCCAGAGATTTTTAAAGTGAGTCCACAGGGGCCGCTTGGAAGCTTCTTAGGTTGGGACGCTATCTAGACCTTCTCCTGACCCACAGGGGTAAACCTTGGATGGAGAGAGTGACCCGACCCTTTCCTCCATCTCAATGCTGGTTAAACATCAGAATGAACCCAGGGACCTTGGAAAACACACTGGTATCTGGCTCCCCTAAGTGATTAAAGGCTGCTGGGGGAAGGGGTGCAGGCACCTGTGCTTTTAAGCAGACTCCAGCTTGCGGTGTCTTCTTGGAATAGAGAGCCACTGATGGAGGTGTGCGGATGGTAGAGCCCCAGGGGCGCCTGTCCCCGAAGATGTCCTTATCTATGCCTGGACAAGCTGAGACTTTGCTCCTAGCAAGGGGACCTCTCCCGTCTTTGCCTCCAGGCCCCCATGCCATCGCGCTGGGCCTGCGCTGGGTCCTTGTGCTGTGTTGCATCAGAGCTGCCCGGAACTCGGCAGCTGACTTGTTTTCTTTGTAGGGTCCCAGTTGTGGTGACCTTTGCCTGTCTGTTTATTTCAGGGAAATAATTCCATCCGGAAAAAAAAAAAAATCAATTCCCTAGGGGCTATCGAAGTAAGTTTGGAGGGGACTTCTCCGAGTGCGGCGGCCTGAAATGGCCTCTCAAAAGAGGCGACAGCTGCTTCCTCTCTCTCAGCCCCTTCTTGCTTTGCCCTCTGACATCGGTCTTGAGTGCTTTATGGTAATGCACTGACACCGCACTGCATAGCTCCCCTCAGCAACGACAAGAATAAAAACAGCAAGCATCTTTGGAGCGCACGGGGCCCTGGATGTCTGCATACTGGGCATTTCTATAGGACACCTCATTACCCTTTGAGCTGGCAGAGTAGCTTGGTGAGCCTGAACAGCAGTGAAAGGAATGGGGGAACACAGACTATCTCCCTTTAAGTGGAAATGCTAATGAGTTAGAATAGAAAGCTCTAAAGGTAAAGTGGTCCAAGCCCTAAAGGTAAAGTGGTGGAAGCTCACTCCCGAATGCGGAACTGGTCCCTTAGAAATTGTAAGCCTCTCAAGGAAATCTTTGTCAGAGGGATACATCTAGAACCTTTCCTCTCCTTGGAATCATTGGCTGCCTTCTAAATGGCCGTCAGTATTGGGTTTGGGAATCCTTATGTCTGCTGTTTATGGTGTGTCTGTCTCCTCTATCAACTTCAATTCCTTCTTGTGACCTCTTTGAAAGATGAAATTCTCTTTTTCTCTATAGCAAAATGGATACTCGAAATTGAATGCTTGCAAGGCAGAGATGTTAAAGATTAAAAATAAAGTTAGTTATCGTGTCTTTAAAGATGTATATATGTATTTGTGTTGGCGTGCCTGTGACAGCCAGTGTTTTCTTCAATCATTCTCTACCTTTTTTTAAAAATAAACTATTTATTTGTGTTTATGTATTTATGTATATGTGTGTGTGTCAGTGTGCGTGTGTGTGTGTGTGTGTGTATTAGAGGGCACTGTGTGTCCCTGTGGAGGGCCAAGGGTGACTTTGGAAATCATCCTGGATTGCTTCTGTCTCCTTTTTTTGGGATTTCCCAGGCTCCGCCCACTAGGGCTGGAAGTGCAGGCCGCTGCCTTTTCTGCCTGGCACTTTAATGTGGGATCTGGAATCTGAACTCAGGACTTTCTGCTCGAGAGGTAGTCTTAACCCCTGAGCCATCTCTCCAGCCCTCTACCTTCTCTTTTGAGACAGGGTCTTCTACTGAACCTGGAGCTCACTGACAGGTAAGCTGGTTGGCCAGTAAACCCCAGGCATCTCCCCGCACCCGACCCTTTCCTCACACTGGTCACCGAGCCCAGCTTCTGAACTCCAGTCTTCATGCTCGGGTGACAAGCACTTTACTGGCTGAGCCATCTTTCCGGCCTCCTGTGTCAGGACTTGATTCTATCAGTGAGACTATTTCTAGTCCTGTTTGTTTCCAGCTTCCCTGCATGTCTGGAGCTGTGACTCAGCCTGTTGCGATTGCACCAGCAGAAAAACTCCAAGTGACCATCTAGTGGGGATTAGTGCGTGGATTGTGTGGCATTTCTTCGGATGACTTTTCTAGGGCTTAATGGCCTGTTTTTGTGTAGTCTACAAAGCTGAATTGGTCCGGAGCATGAATCTAGAGAGATTTTTATTTATTTATTTATTTTATTATTTATTCAATTGTGTGTGTGTGCGTGTAGAACCACGGGTGAATTTGGGAACTACCACGGACTGCCTCCATCTCCTCCTTGTTTACTCTGCCCCGGGATTCACAGGCTCCGCCGCCCTACCAGGACCAGAAAAGAAGACCGCCCCTGCTTCCGCCCGGTGTCTATACGTGGGGTCTAGGATCCGAACTCAGGACCTTCCGCCTGCAAGGCAGAGGCTTAACCCCTGAGCCACCTCTCCAGTCCGGAATTTTTTTTTTTTTTTTTAAGTGACAGGATGAGCCAACTTGTGGGGAACAGGGGGTCTCTGGGGTCATCCAGTTGGCACATGGCCGAATTGGGTCTCACAACTCAAGGTCAAGTACATTTTCTAGTTTGCTACCTGTTACTTGTGTTTTAGATTGTGGGTTACGGGATAAGTGGTTTTGTAATAAAGGAGCTATTGCTATGTTTGGATAATTGAAACCAGAAAAATAACCCCTACCTTTTCGTTCAACCATCTAGGTTGCTCAAGTGACAGATTTTTGAGCTTCTTTTCTGAAGGAGTAAGAAGCAGAATTTAGGCCCCTCTTTAGCATGCCAGACTAGTCTCTGTTGGAACATCAGTCTTAGATTAATTCCAAGATGGACTCAGAAATATACTTGAAAGCAGCTTGTATTATTATCTGTACATAGCTTGCATTTTATGACCTGCTTAGAGATGTAGGGAGCATAAATCTTGGGAAGGACGCTCTTATTTACTTCTCGGTCTTGTCTGCAGATGGGATGTTCGCCTTGGAGACAGGCTGGCTTCAGATGTGTGCTCCAGGATGTTTTAGCTGAACTGTATGAGTCTATTAAACAAATGTAAGCGTTTCAGGGTGGGGGCAAGAAGAGCTGTGTCGCAAACCAAATGTTTTACATGGCGAACATCTGGGGAATACTGGTATTTGTGTGTACGGTACATCAAGCAGCTTGGCGGGGTTCCACTGGATGTTTCTGGCCTGCGGTGGCTGGGCCTGACAGTGTTGCTGGGAGAGAGTGGTTCTTGTGAAGTACGGCCATGAAGGTGAAGTGCTGCGTCCAGCAGGAAGGAGTGTCCTTGTTTAGTTGCGCATTCAACTTGTTCTGAGTAGCTTGGCGAGCAGACCTTCCACAGCATGTGAACAGTTCTACTGCTGAGCTAGCCTTCCCCAAGACTTAGCCTCCAGAGAAGGGAAGTGTCACAGTGCCAGTGTCTTCTCCATCCGGTGCTTCGATGGATTCCACCCAGTGTGGACACATATATGAGACCCAGGGGAAGCGACATTAACTCCCGAATCCAAGTTTCTGGGGGTATCATCTTGATGACCCATGGGAACACGGAGTTCCCTTTATGGGGGTTGGTTTTTTTCTCTCCTATAGACCAGTGTGCCTCGGGGAGGGACGTTGGCAGAAGGATGACACGGTGCTCATGAGGGAGTTGTTCATTCACAACTCAGTCCTGTCTGGTGTTGTGATCTTACCTACAAACACAAAAAGTGTTCCAGGTTGTAGCGGAGTCTGACTGGCTTCACCGATGTAGTTTACTGGAGCTGGGTTGTTGACAGCAGGTAGATGTGTAAGAAATGATTAATGTGGGGCTGGAGAGGTGGCTCAGGAGTTAAGCCTCTGCCTTGCAGGCGGAAGGTCCTGAGTTCGGATCCTAGACCCCACGTATAGATGCCAGGTGGAAGTGGGGGTGGCCTGTGTTTCTGGTCCTGGTAGGGCGGAGCCTGTGAATCCCGTGTTTCTGGTCCTGGTAGGGCGGAGCCTGTGAATCCCGGAGCAGAGTAAACAAGGAGGAGGTGGAGGCGGCCCATGGTAGTTCCCGAATTTGTCCATGGTTCTACACACACACACATACATACACACACATACATGCACACATGCACACACATGCATACACAATTGAATAAATAATAAATAACAATAAAAAATTTTAAAAAAGAAATGATCAATGCTTATAAAAATGAAGGCTTAGGTTAACTCATTATGTCTGATTCATGAGACCCATTCGATATTGGTAAGAAGTGTACCAGTTTCTCTCATGATGTTTCTTGTCTTGTAGTGTGCTTGCAACATCTGGAGTGTTGGCGGTGAACCACCCTCTTTTTTATTGGGTTACACTTTAACTGTCATTTAAGTAGCACAGATAGTGACTGGCAAGTGTTGAGTAGGTGTGGACATGATTGGCAGACAGTGTGGCTAGTCTTCTTGCACCTTGGTGCTCAGTAGGTCAACATGATCCTTACCATCTTTCCCACAATGGAAACCCCACAACAACTTAATGTATTGTTGCGCTCCTGAGAGATGTCAGGTGAGAGGAAGCTGTAGAATCTGAATGGGTCCCACAGGTGGTCTTTGGACCTGTGCTAGGCTAGTAAAATAACCACAGCCTGTTTCCTAAGAGGGTAACTGAGTGTAAGGCACGTGGCTGGAGAAAGGGTCAGCGGAAATGCTGCTTTGGTTGTTTTTAGAAGGGGAGGATGAGAAACTCCAAGAGGGGTCTCTGTTCTGGTTTGCAGCAATCCTCATGTAGGGGACACTGGGTGGAAACAGGGTTCTCTTGAGGATGTCCCCCTTCTGCACATATGCTTGTCAGGAAGGTGTCAGTGTTTTAGAAACAGCTCCTCTGTCACGTGCTCTCCATTGGCATGGAGAAGAGTTTGACTGGTCCCTGTGAAACTGCATCCAGTCAGGCGGGACTTGTCTCCAGAGGAAAGACAGGTACCCAATAGAAGGATAAACGGGGCCTCCACAGGGCTGGGCTCCTGTGTCCACTGCCTTTAACTGGACTGTAACCCACTAAAGGGCAGGTCTTCCGTATGCTACCGAACTGGGTTGATGAATAGAGGGAGTTCTTCCAAAATTGCTTGTTTGGGATTGGATTCTATAATTGCTGTACCATTTTAGAGACACGCCTCCCAGACTAGCCTGTCTCATTTTGCCTTTGTCCATTTGCCCTGGCTGACCATACAGACCATACAAGGGACCCCGGTGGATGTACATTTTAAGATGGAATCGGTTTAAATATGCTTTAACAAAGACTTTGAATGGGGTCTTCATGTTCAGAAATTCCGACTCAGCTCGTATTTACCAGAGACCTACTGTGTGCCCGGCACTATACCAGCCACGTTATTGGTGTGGCAAGGGTTTAGGAATATATCCTTTGGGCTTAGCAAGACCCAGTTCTCCTGTTTACCAGCTGTGCCTTAGGGCATACTACCTGACCTCCCTCGGGACTGTTTATATTCTTTGAGAAAGCATAAATGATGTTGTTGCAAGAACTTAATGAGCGAGAAGTTGATTTAACAGTACCCAGTGCCTGGCACCTAGCACGGGCTTGATAACTGGTAATTATTATGATTCTTGTTAGCTGTTATTATGAATCATCCTCAGACTTTCTTGGAGTGTGCTCAGTTATTATCTCCGTTTGAAAGACAGGAAGTTCAAGGCCGGGAGATTTGGGAACAAGTGGGAATTCAGCGCTTGAGACACTGGCAATCAAAGGCGATCCAGCATCAGATGCTTGTCATTCAGGTTGGGAGGAATGAGGAGACCCACTGTGGCTTTATATTTTTTAATCCGAGTGCATTTGCAGCAGCCTTTTCTTTTTGTAGATTCTGAGCATTGGGCACTTGCTTGATGCTAAATATGCCATAATTCGGCTTGGCCGTGCCCCAGGGACGACTTAATAAAAAGCTCCTAGAGAACGGTAAGTGAGGTGATGGGCGGGTAGCCAGGTGTGCATCATGGTGTGGGGGGGTCTGTTTTAGGGGACCAGCCGTGTCTCAGGCTGGATGCAGAGGTGTTGGCCAGCTGAAAATGTTAATTGCAGAGCGATCCTGGTAGAGAAAATGACACGCGCACACTCCGTCCACCCAGGGAGTACTTGGGGTAACCACAGACCCGTGCCCCAATCTTCTTGTGTGGTAGGGTGGGTAAGTCTCCATGAAGTTGGGGTGTCATTGCTTGGGACTGCTCATTTGCAGCTGGAGGGGCTGCTGCCGCTAGCAAGCATCCCCTGGCGGGTTTGTGGAGTGCTAATTGGGAAGCCGTCAAACTGCTACGGTGCTATGAGCTGGGACCAGCTTATTAACTCCGAATAATGAGCCATGAGGACTCCTCTGGCAGGGAACAAAGGTGCTACTTCTAGCTGTAGAAGGAGTGAGGTTTACCCAGACACTGGGTGCTCTCCTAAGGCCCAGGGGACAGAGCGCAGACATTGTGACCCTACAATGCTGTGCCCCTGCACACTGTAATTGCTATTAATAACTTTTCCAAACAGTGGGAATTCTGTCAGGACAGAAATAGCTTCTGACGAATCTTTCCTTCACTTATCTATAAAATTGGCTCATGGTTTTTAAGACAGTTTCTGTTCCCCTATTACATTTCACCATCTTAAGAAACCAACCACTTTGTTTTCTTTCTTCCCCCCACCCCCACCCCACGGGGACAAATTGAACTCAGTTAATTTCCTTTCCCCTTTGGAAGCTGAACTTGATCTCTCAGGCCGTTGGTATAGTTTCCGCATTGTTCCTAAAGCCAGTGATTCAGTAGCAGCCTGAAGTTAATATTTAAAAGCTGAATTTGCAGAGAATTAGGAAACGCTGGATAAAGACTCCTTTGGCATGCATTTTTTGTGTGAGGTATCATCAAGTTTTGGGTATTGGAGCAATATTTGGACTACATTGGACAAAACAGTGATGGCGGCGTGGTAATTGTGCAGACAGCACTCTGGCATGACGTGGAGGTGCAGTCATGTGCCATGCTGCGAATCAAGTCGTAGTCTGCCAGTGTGCTCGGAAGGGTCTGTCTGTCAGGCCTGTTCTGGGCTTATGAATAATGCATCAGTTCTGGGGATGTGCGGCAGCAGGAGCCTGCCTTACATATAAATGTTAGCAAACCTTTGTGTGTCAGCTAGTTCTACTGTGGCTTATAATTTGGCCAGACTCTTTGTTCACGCTGCTTAATCCCTCTTGGTGTGACACTCAGGACTCTTGTATTGTAATTCGGGTTTTGTGAACCTAGGCCTGTATTTTAACCTCCTGGGATTCAGTTTCCTCATCTGTCCAATGGAACATTCTGAGATATTTGTAGATCTGACATCTACTGATGATGCCAAGTTACTCTTTGCTTTTGTGTGTGTACAAGACAGCACTTGAGTGTATGTGGCTGTTATAGTCAGCCTGCATGGTTGCTGATAAATGACCATCAACTGGCTGAAGGGAACAAGGGTTTATTCTCTCATACAATTTCTGGTTACAGTTCATAGTCCAGCTTGACGGGAGAGCACGCACCAACACCAGGGCCGAGGGAACTGGCCACATCATCTCTACACAACAGCTGAGAGAGGGACGATCCTTACTTGCCAGACCAATATGTCTGGCCAAGTGAACAGAAGGATGCCAACTCTCTCAACCAGCTCTCTGTATTTTATTCCAGGGCCTAGCCCCACCCGCCATGGGCTGGGCCTTCCCCACCAGCTAGACAGTCTCCTTCAGGTTTGCTCTGATCTCAACTCAACCACTAATTCTCCACAAATGTGCCCAGAGCTCCAACCCTCAAGCGTCAAGTTGACACCTGTGCCTAACGATGACAATGCCCAAGGGTGACACTGGGAACCATCCTAGATTGCTCTATGTCCTTACTACCTTGTTCTGGGGTTTCCCAGGCTCCTGTACAATTGCAGCTGCCATCATAGCTGCCGCCTGGCATTTTTACATGGGATCTGGGAATTTGAACTTGGGTCCTTTGGCTTTTGAGACATAGCCTTTAACCTCTGAGCCATCTGCACGGCTCCATACACACAAATCTTGTGTGATCTCCATATTGACGTTTCGAGGTCCCTTTCATTTGCAGATGGGGTTACTGAGTCTGTTACATGAGAACCTTCTGACCAGGGATGCGCGGGCAGGAACCAAGGGCTGATGCTGGCCAGGGCTCTCCGGGGGTTCAGAAGCCTTGGCCATGCTGGGCACCACCCAGGCCCACTGTGGCAGCCGTCCAGCTTAGACATAGCCTCAGCTCCAGCTTGTTCTTTCCCTTCTGGTCTCAGCATGGTCATCCCTTGGGAGAAAAGCAGTCATACTCCAGAACCGTGCTCTGGGGGTGCCTTTAGTGCTCAGAAGCATGCAAGGCAAAAGAGAAGCTGCAGTTTGGTCATTCCAGACCCAGCTCCCAGCCTTGCATTTCATCTTGTATCTGGCGGTGTGTGAGTTGGCAGATTGTGTGAAGACCGTGAGGTTCTTCCGTCCGCAGCAGCTTCTGTGGTCTTAGATCATCCGTGGGCCCACCTTAGGTGAGCATCAAGGGCAGGGCTTTCTATTTGCCAGGAGTGAATTAACCAGGTCTCTAGGCTTCAATTGCCGTCTGTCCACGTGGGCAGCTCCTTAGTTCTGTCAGCCATCGAGTGTGTAATGCAAATGCATCAAACTTCAGTTACAGAATAACAGGCACCGACAGCATCACAGTGGCTCTGGTTTGAGGTGACACCTGAGTGCAGTGGCCACGCCCGAGACGTGGAATTTGCGATGCCGAGTCTGCCCCGGCCTCACCTCCGTCCGCTCACTCTCTGGGCATCAGATGCAAGTGATCTGCCTCCACCATCCGGCAGATCTCTGACTCAGAGCATCTGCCTGCCCTTCCTGGCTGGCCCACATTGCACTTTTGGCACGCTTGTCCCACACTAACTTTCTACTGGTTGCCTTTCACCCTTCCTTGGGTTCTTGCTTGGTCAGCCATGGTCACTATCTCGTGTTTACAAACCCTGACACCATACATGGAGTGCGAGTCTGCCCTGAGCTTTCTTAGTCATCAAGTCCTCCGTCTTGCAACATCACTATTGCAGTGGGGACATTCTTGGTCCTTGAAAAGGGGGCAGGTGATTAGGGGTGGGTGTGGAAGAGCAACTTTGAGTGGACAAAAACTTCCCAGCCCTTTCCTCAGATCAGGCTGTGGCCAGGCAAATACAAACTCTGGAGTTTCATTACATTCTGGAGATAGGACACATTTTTTTCAAGAATCATCATGCTTCCACAGTGCGTTTTAGGAGACAGAGATAAGGACTTTTCAGGACTTCTAACGGTGGTGGGCTGCCTCGGAGCACACGCACATAATTCTTCCCTGTCTGAAAAAAAAACCACCCATGCAAATAACATGAATGGACAGGCTGGAAGGCGGAAGAGATACTCTGTTCCCCCAGGCTGAGCTGGCTGGGACCCTACGAGGCCTCTTGCATCCTGGCAGCTTGTTGGGGCGTTGGTGTGGCGCCAGCCCAGGCTCCTCCATACAGAGTTGAGGGTCATTGAATTCGCTAGGGTTGGGGTTGCAACACGGGCTTCTGGGTGGCGTCTCCGTTGCCATCCAAGCAGAGGCTTTCTGAATAAAGGCCGTGTGGTCCTGGGATGTGTGTGGCCCACGTGGACTGTGGCCTTGTCTCAAAGTCTCTAGAGTGTTTAGAGGAGAGTCCTGGGTACATATTGGCTCTGCCTGCCAGGGTTTGCTCCCGCTGTGACCCCAGAGAGCTCTTGGTGAGAAAAGAAGAACACAGCTTCCCCATTTGACTCTGATTCAGCGCCCCACAGCTCTTGTGGACCGCGGAGCTGGAATGTGACAGGTGTGAGGTCATACCTTGTGAATGGCAGGGAGGTTGCCAGCTCGCTTGCTAGGGTTAGTTGTGTTCTCATTCTCCCTGATGAAGCTGATGCCCTGAGTTTATGACCAGCTTCTTCCTTAAGCCTCATGCCCAGGGGTCTTCCTTCAGGGACCTCACTTACAGCCCTAGGGGACCCATCTCATGAGCACAGGCCTTTGGAAACCTTTTCAGGTCCTTCCAGATGATGACCTGCCCTCACTCCTCATCTCACTGGAATCCTCGGCCTCCCACAGTTGGCAGCCTCTGGGCATTAATTAATACCTGGCCCCAAGTTCGTGATCTGGATTTGACAAGTGGTTAAGTTGGTGTTGCAGTTTGTCTGTATAGTTGTTGATAAATAACCATCAAACAGCTTAAGGGAGCAAGGGATTTATTCTCTTATGATTACTGGTTACAGTTCTCAGTCCAGCTTGACAGAGAGCATGCACCAACACCAGGGCAGAGGGAACTGGCCACACCATCTCTACACAACAGCTGAGAGAGGGACAATCCTTACTTGCCAGACCAGCATGTCTGGCCAAGTGTACACAGGGATGCCGACTCTCTCAATCAGCTCTCTGTGTTTTATTCCAGAGCCTAGTCCTACCCATCATAGGCTGGGCCTTCCCCATCAGCTAGACAATCCCCTGCAGGTTTGCTCTGAGCTTAACTCAACCACTAATTCTCTACAAATGTGCCCAGAGCTCAAACCCTCAACTGTCAAGTTGACACTTGTGCCTAACTATGACAGTTGGGGTCAGCATTTGTAGTCTCTGTACTCTTGTGTTCTTATCTGTAAAACGTAGTGTCGTCAGGACCAAATGAAATAAGATCTGCCACTCACAGGTAACACATCCTGTGTCAGCCATGGCTGTCATTAGGAGCACTGTCAGGTGGCGCATGCCTGTGTAATCCCACCACTCAGGAGACTTGAGGCAGGTGGATTGAAAGTTTGAGGTTTGCCCGAGCTACAGAGATAGTTCCAGGCATGCTTGGGCAGCTTAGAGAGACCTTGTCTCAAAGACAATAAATAAAAAATGTCCGAAGATGTAGAACAATTGCCTAGCATGCACGAGACCTTGCGTCCAATCCCTAGTGTTGCAACATATATACACAGTATATAGAATGGTTACTCTTAACTACTGATGTGCGAGAGCAGTCAAGCAACTTAGGGAGAAAGGGAGATTTATTTAGTTTATGGTTCCAGAGGGGAGATACAGTCTTTCATGGCAGAGGTGGCATGTCTGGCTGGCTAAAGCTGGAGACAGGCTGAAAGCTACCAGACTGCTTGCTCCAAAGACAGACTCCTCCTGGAGGTAGGGTGGGACTAATCCACCTCAAGGCCACCCCTTGTGACCGTCTTCCTCCAGCAAGGCTCCACCTCTCAAGGTGACATGACCTTTTTAAACACGTAAGAGACCGTGGGGGACACATTTCAAACCATCACACACACACACACACACACACACACACACACACACACACACACATTACCGTGACATATACATATACTGTTAGGTATTAAAAGCATTGATACGTTAGAGATGAACTGTAAACCCTGACTCCTCAATGTGTGGTCCTCGCCATCGCTACCATCACCTGAGTACTTGCTACACATGCAGAAAACCCACCCTTGCCTTCTAGATTCAGAAGGTGCATTTGCACAAGATGTCTAGATCTCTCCCTTGAGAGGTGCTGGTCTAGCACCTCTTCTGAATGGGCTGTTGATGGATCATGTGCAGGGGAGGCAGGCGGCTGGGGTACGAGAGGATCTTGGTGGGAGCCTGGCTCTTGCTCACACAGTCTGCCTGGAGTCTCCTCGTGCCTTAGAGCAGGGCCAACTGAACCGTCTGTCTGTCATCTCCAGAGTCCTCTGGGCATGGATTTAAAATTTAACCTGCACTTGTCACTCAAAAGGGATAGGGAGTGTGTGTGTATGTACATGTCTGCTCATACACAACACACACACACACACACACACACACATGCCTGGGCTGTAACAGGAGCTACCTATGGTATGACTTGCTGTGGTCTTGTAACGCCTTCAGCATATCCTAGGACCCTATAGCACTGTATCCCTCTGCCAGGCCTGGTTTGTAATCACTGCTGTTCAGCACATACTGTTTGCTGATTGTAACTTACCTTTTATTTCTCTGGCTCACAGCCACCCTAGGGGGGCAGCCTTGCTAATTCTAAGAACAGATAAGAAAACCGGGAGTTGTCGTGTTCTAGAATGGGCAGAGCCTGAGCGGAAGCCCACCTTCTAGCAGTTCACTAGCATTCCATCAGGGAAGAGGATGCCTTGGAGGCTGCAGAGCAGGTGGTTGGGAGTGATTATTCTACAAAGGAGAAATTGCCAGCTCCCAAAGACGAGGCAGAGCCCGTGACACTTAAACGAGAGATGGGAATTGCTTGGGCTCAGCGTGCCTCTTACACAGCAGGTTACACAGGGCGGAATTCACAGGGCCATAGCCAAACCCGCTACCGCACACGGTTTCAACATTAAGCCGTAAGGTGGCCTCATTTAAAAGCCGGCCATTTTATAAGGCGGATGGTGCTGTCTAGACTGGAAGGAACGTTTGTGAATGTGGCTGTGCTGTGCTGGGGCACAAACACGTGAGCTCCCTGCTCTAGGTGCCCCAAGCTTGCTTTCTACTTTGTGCTGCAAAGATGTGGATTTGGGCGGGAGAGAAGGTGAGATTTCAGACATTTGGTCATTGTTTCCTTATTACCTCTGTTTCCCTTTGTTGAGAGTTGAGGCAGGCTGGCAGGATCTTTCCTCTGGCAGTCCCACCTGTACCTGTTTGTTTCTTTGATGGAGGGTCCATGACCAGCATAGGTACCGGAGGGGGATCAGCAAGAACTAAATCAGGCTGGGTCAAAAGGGGATCTTGGAAAAGCCGAAAACCAAGTCAAGTTTATTATGGAATCTTATCCTTATATACCCTGAAACAAGGGGTGAAGTCTAAACACTGAGCAGAATGATGACATCAATAGTGACAGACAAATTGTAGGTGCAACAATAGGTGGGACCACCACCAACAATACAGCCCTGCCAATCCTTAGACGTGTAAATAGGCCCAATGGCTCTATACTTGGTGGGGAAAGAACAAGCTGCTGATAGGGCGGGAACATGGTGATACAATGATAACACTCTGTCACGTCCCCCCCCCCTTAGATATGCTAATTAATGTCTCTACAGCTTCCAAAGAACTAGAAGGAATATGTAAAGAACAACCTTGAACCCAATTCAAGATAAGACAAGATCCATCCCTGTCCCTTGCGGGGAAAGTCAACAGGAGTCAGTCTACGACTATACTGGTATAGACTGACACCTATGCTGGCATAGGTGCAGAACTGTGCTGATATAGGAGGCACACTGCAACCTGAGACTGCTGAGGAATGCCTTTGGCATCCATCCCTACACTTTGGTAGCCTGGCCACAAGGGGAGTTAGCCAAATTTTTGCTTATTTACCAACCCCAATATCAACTATGGCCTACGTTGAGATGCCTAGTGGAGGCAAAGTTACTATTAAAAGACTGGTGCTGTCCAGTTCTGTAAGAACTTTGGGGACACATGTGGTTTCCATGCTTAAGACCTCCCCTAGCTGTCTCTGGAGGAACCAGGAGAAACCTGAAGTTTGCTCTGAGGAAGAAAGAAAGGAAGAAAGAAAAGGTTCTGCATTTGGGACACTGGCTCTGGGTAAAAGTGGGTGACGTTTTACTTAGCAGTTACCTGGGTCAAGCATGCAATACTACAGGGGTCACGTGACAGAGGATGAAGAGGTTCTCTAACCTGTTCTAGGCTGCACAACTAGAAAATGGCTTTAGTCGGGACGGAAAGCAAGCTCATAACCATTATCTGCGGTGCCTGTCTGAGCTCTGCTTCTATATCCTACAGCTCTGCGGAGCAGGTACTTACTCATTCAGTTGTGGTAGTTACACGTCTGCTTTTTCAACAGCCCTTTAAAAATATGTCCCAGCCATTTTTAACTCTCCAGGTCCTCCAGAAACAAATTTGATATTCAGCAAATGAAGAAAGAAGAGAGATTTCAGCTGGCATTAAATTAATCCGAAGAAGATAACATAAGAGCGATAGGAGGGAGGAAGGCGACTGTAAGCTGGGAACGTACAGAGAGGGCTCCCTAAAAAGGAGGTGCATAAAGCAAAAGCTTGCATGAGAAGAATGCCAAGATCTACAGCATGTGGAGCTCCCTGTCCTGTGTCTGACCAGGTGTTCAACAAACTCTGGTTGTTATGATTGTTATTGTTATTGTTGGTTCCTTGATTTGCTGTTCACTGGCTGACTGACCTTGGTGGATCATCTCAGAGTGGAACTGAACGTCTGTGCTCTAACTAGGCAGTTGCATGGTCGATCCTAAAGGGTCTCTAGCTTTTTCCCATTACTGACTCGCCACACCACCTCTTTGAAGACAGAGCAGCATGAGCCCAGTGACATCTCCAGTGGAAGATGCATTGCAGGTCCAGGGAAGCCTCAGTGGTTGGGTAGTCACCGTGTGAGGAATGTTCTCGGAGCCCTTGGAGCGGCTGCGGCACTGAATGGTGTTGAGTAGAACATGGGCACTTTCCTTTCCATGCCCACCCTCCCTGGCAGTGGCACCGTGAGACCGTGGGCCTGTCTGTCGCTTGACTCTTGGGGGGAATGGACAGTGGGCTCCCTCTTACCGGTTAGCGCGTGGCTGGCCCTGGATGGCCAAGGAACGCGTTCCCATTGTCAATGGACAACGGGGCCTCCTCCAGGCGGGACTCAGCCTGCAGCATAATCAGAGGGGGGTTTCTGCGCTTGGCACGACTTCAGTTTATGGAGAATGTAGAAGTCGGTCCAGCAACCACCCACATCCTCCGCGGGCTGTGTGTGCTCACTGTCTGCTTCCTCCAGGAGCAGGCCTGGGACGCAGACCTTCCGCAGACAAAATAAAGCCTTCCAGTCACCGGCTCCGCCCCTGACGTCAGCAGAGGAAGCTTTTCTTGCCTGGCCCGGTGGAGACACAAGGGTCTTTTAAGCAAAGCCCCTTTAGCGAGCCCCAGGATCCAGCTGCAGTTTCTGACCCTGGGGTCTCCACCATGACGCAGGGGAGAGCGGTGCCTCCCCATCAGCCCACAGCTTTGTCTCCCCTTTCTCCTTCTTCAAATTGCTCACGAAGATAAGCTGTCAGAGAGACCTGACATCATCGTCCTCACCCGCCCGTGTCATGTCGGTGGTCGCATTTAACTGGGTGGTCCCTTCTCTTTTGTTCCGATTTCACCACTGCTTTTTGAGGCTGGGGTCTCCTCATTGTCACGCGTGAACCCTTTCTTCCCACACTCCCTTCTTCCCTCCTTCTCTTCTCTGCCTTCGCCTGCTGCCTGCCTGTGCTGACTGTTTGTTCAAGTTCGCCATGCACCAAGCCCAGGAGAAAGGACTGGAGATAAAGCAGAAAGAGCTACAGGACAGGTTCCCGGCCACCCACCGCTGGGAAAGGGGCCTCGTGCAAGGAGAAACACTGGGAACTGACGGGGAGACTTAACCTGCTTTTTGGGAGGTCAGCGAACGGCAAACCAATAGCAACCACTTCCCAATTCTTCTTGTGTCCCAAGACTGTGTATTTAGTGTTTCTGGTGGACGTGTTGTATTTCAGGAATGTTTTAGTTTCTGAGTTGGTGGTGGAGAGCTGGGTAGGGCAGAAGTTGCTGGATGCTTGGTCGCGTTGTGAATCTGTTCTTCCTGTGGCTTGCCGGGGTCGACCCCGTGATGGTCCAGATGTAGCTGCAAGCTGCCAATACCAGAGACTTGTTTTTCTGCACATAGCACTTTGCTGTTTTCATCGGGAGGAGTGGGTTAGCTGCCTTTCACCTAGGAAAGGACATATAGGTAAGAAGAGAGGCCAGGAGAGATCTAAGCAGGCTTTTGAAGGTGGCAGCTGATTGGTTGATGAGCATACCTGCTTCAGTGTAGTTTCGCTCCTGTTACATGAACAAAGACGACAAAGATGAATCCATCAGCAACTTATTTCTCCTTATTAGATTGTTGTTGGCATCTAATGCCTTTTTATTGGGAATCTCAGATGACATTGGCTGGAGGTTTTGGAATTGGCTGTGTCTAGGGCTCAGAGAGGAGTGACACCCTTGTTTCGTTTCTGTCTCTGAAGGGTGCTGTGTGCCACTCCCCTTGCAGCAACTGAAGGCACTTTGGAAGGGACTTTGGCTTCTGAGCAGTTACGTGAGTGCTGCCCAAGCTGGAGTCTCCAAGGTTTGATGCAGAAGTGGCCTCAGAATTGGCCAGTTACTTTTTTTTTTTTTTTTTATTCAATTGTGCATGTGTGTGTGTGTGTGTGTGTGTGTGTGTGTGTGTGTAGAACCATGGGTGAATTTGGGAACCACCATGGACGCTTCCACCTCCACCTTGTTTACTCTGCCCCGGGATTCACAGGCTCCGCCCTACCAGGACCAGAAGCTCAGGCCGCCCCCGCTTCTGCCTTGTGTCTATACTTGGGGTCTAGGATCTGAACTCAGGACTCCGTCTGCAAGGCAGAGGTTTAACCTCTAAGCCACCTCTCCAGCCCTGGCCAGTTGCTTTTTAAAGTGTCTTATTGATTTATATTCATTGAAGGCTTCAAGCATGAATTCATGTCACTTTTACACCTTAACACCTAATCCCAATCCCCTGCTTTTCCTATTACAGACTTTCTCCTTCCCCACCAGCCTCTGTCCTGCTCCCATGTCCTGTGTGTGGCTCACCAAGGCCCATCTGGGTTGCTGCTAATGACACGTGTCCGGGCACTTGCTGATCAAGGATGCACGCTAGTAGGCATACCCCTGGGGAGAGTAGCTCTCTTTCTGCCCTCATCCAGCATCGACCTTCGTTGGTCTCTCAGGGAGCTGGGGTTATCTCGGGTGAGCTCCGCTCTTTCATGCTGCAGTGTTGATAATGCCAATTCGTGCTGCGACGTCAATATGCCAAATCTTGGGCACGCCCACTGGAAGTCGACACAGTTGCAGAGGGTTGGTTCATAGATGTAGAGACCCCCTATCCTTCCCCATCTGCAGGCTCTTACATTCTTACCACCCCCTTTTCTGGGATGCTCCCTGAGTCCTGGGTTGGGATGACTTGCATGTCTTGTTTAGGGCTGGGCGGTCCACAGTCCAGCGCTATGCTTTTTAAAGTAACCACCGCCACAAAAATGGTCCAGATGTTTAATCAGTGTCCCTCAAACTTACTTCTCCCCCTTTCCCCTTTTTTATCCAAGGGATCAGGATTTGTAAAATAAATGAATGAAGCCTAATTAAGTAGCCCTTGCTTTATGATCCCAACTCCCCAGGCTGCAAAAAACCTGATTTTGGGGGGGGCGGGAGAAGGGCCCCCCCCAAATGAAAAGCATGACTGGTCATTTTGAAGCTGTTTTGCTGATTGTCAGTTCTGCCAATGACTAACATCTGTATTTATTTTCCAAATTCCCCAACGGCTGATTTGCATCTGTTTAGTTCTCTGAATAACATCTCATTTCCTGACTTTATAGGTTGCTATAAAATCCATCCGTAAGGACAAAATTAAGGATGAACAAGACATGGTTCACATCAGACGAGAGATTGAGATCATGTCATCTCTCAGCCATCCTCATATCATCAGTATTTATGAAGGTCAGTGATTTTTTTTTCCCTCCCACTTCCGTATTAGTTACCATTTCTCATACCACTGGGGCAGGGTGGGGGGAGTGGAGGGGGATGGAGTAGGGGTGTGCTGCCAAGACTTTGAGGTAATTGCCCTTTTGGGCAGGAGCCAAATATTTTGCCTTCCGATGTAAAAATAGCCAGGTGTTGTCTCTCTTACTTGGTTACCTTGAATGCAGCCAGACACATCGGACAGATCATTTTGGTCATAAAACATCTCTGGTGGGTGCGTTCTCGCCTCTCTGCTCCTTGTCTGTTGCTAAGCAACCTGCCCTAATTGGAAGTCAGTCTTGTTGGCGACTAGTAACAGCGGATCCCTTTGTCAGTGTCACTCTCCAAAGCTGGTTCCTACTGGTGACGTGGTGACTTATTCCAAGAGAGGCTTTTTGAGTTAGGAACAGGCTTCTCTAAGCAGGTCCAGGAGGCATTGAGGAAAAAGGAAAAAAAGGCTGCTGCCACCCAGGCCCGGGAATGGAGTCCAAATTGTGGCTGGTGTTTATGAAAACACAGGGTGGGGAAAAGCTATTACAAAAGGGCTCAACCCTGGGCCTTCACAAGAAGAAATAGAAAGTACAAACCTCCCACAGCCACTAATCATTTTTTTTAATATTCTGTAAAGAAATTACACAAGCAATGTGTGTTTGTAGCAGCGACTGAAATGCAAATGTTAAAGTTAAAAAATAATTTCTCTTCCAGCTCCCAGCTTGATAAATAATTCTTTGGTGTATGCTTATTTTTAATGTATTTCTCTACAGCTGTACATCTATACATCAGCAGGCAGAGCAGATTTTTATTCCAGGTTAGATTATACTTTTTTTTTTTTTTTGCTGCCTTTTTTCTTTCTTTCTTTTTTTAATATCATCTCCTTCTCCATCAATAAATGCTCTTCATAAAGGCATTTTACAAGGCTTTATAATATTCCACTTATGGTCATACCGTAATTTATTGAGTCTAATTCCTTTTGCCAAACATTTCAATCGTTCCAAATTTCTGGCTATTATAAACAAGGCTTTGTTGATGTTCTTTTATTAGCCTTCATGTTCACATTCATTTCTGATTTTTTTTTAATGAAAAAGTCTTAATCTAAGAATTATTGAATTAAAATGTTTCCCCTTGATAGATTTTTTTCCTAAATGGTTAAGTCAGAAAAGCGTACCTTTTCTTTTTTTAAAAATCATTTCTGATCTGACCATAAGAAGTAATGAGGTAAAGGAAATAGGTGGTGACCCTAATTATTTTAGTTTTTGTTTTTAAATCTGGTTTCATTTTTTTCTCTCATTATTTATTATCAGAAGTGAAACATCGGTAATGTCTTTTATCCTGATCTTCCTGTGTGTGTATGTGTGTGTTTGCATGTGTGTGGTGTTTGCATGTGTGTGGGCTCACACATGGAGGAGGCCTGAAGTTGATTATTGGATGTTTTCTTTGATCTCTCTCTTTTTGCTATTAAGGCAGGATTTCTCAGATGAACTGAGAATTCACCAGTCAGGTAGGCTGGCTAGCCAGCCTGCCCTGGGATCCCTTGTCTTTGCCTGCTGAGTGCTGGGTTTACAGGCGACCACCACACCTGCCTAGTGAGGGGTTTTACGCGGCTGTTGGGGATCCGAACAGTGCCGCTTACGCTTCCCGTACAAGCACCCTAAGTCCCAAGCCATCTCCCTAGACCTATCCTGACTTTCTCAATCTCATTTTTTGGAGTCCCTAAAGAATAGACTTTTTTTTGAATGTGTGTATGTGTGTAGTGTGCCCGCATGGGTATGTGCATGTTTGCATATGTGCGGGAGCACATGTGGGTAGGCATGTTGGCACCCTGAGGCATGCATGTCGAAGCTCGATGTTGACGTCCACTTCTTCCTTGATTGCCTTCTGCTTTGTTTACTGCGGCAGGGTCTTTTGCTGAACCCGGAGCTCACTGATTGGCTAGTTTAGCTAGGCACCTTGCTCCAGATCATCCTGTCTCTGCCTCACAGTGCTGGCATTACACTTGGGCTACCAGGCTTACCCAGCTTTTTGTGTGGGTGTTGGAGATCTGGAGTCGGTGCGCGCGCTGGGCGCGTTCTTTGGAGCACACGCTGAGTCGTCTCTTTGGCCCCAGGGACAGGATATTTTTAAGGAAGGTGTTTGCTTGTTCAGTTGTGTGTTCATTCCACAAACATCTCTTGCAAGCGACTCTCAGCGCAGCATCATTTGAAATGAACAAAGGACATCTGTCTCAGATCCTCACCTGGGACCACTGAGTGGGGGATCCTCTGTGGGTGGGGTCAGGCCATCTGAGCGCCAGCAAATGTAAGAACCACTGGCTTATGCAGTGCCTGCTTCTTGTTAAACACTCTGCTAGGTGAGATCAAATTTCAGGACGAATGTGGTGTGCATTGCACGCTCAAGAAACCACGAGGAAGCATCCACTTCTAGGTGGTGACTTCGACCACTTACCAGGTAAACAAGCGAAGATCGTTCTGGATCTGCAGGGAAATGCCACACGCTTCCCTCTCACGGAAGAACTGGGCCTCCCCTGCTTATTCCGGAAAATGCTAAATTTGATGTGTGGGTGTTCGGGGGAGGAATCAGTTATATGGAAAGGTGTGCAAGGCTCAGTTACTTGTAATAAGGAAAGCAGGAAAAAAAAAATCGACGTTCAAGGTTAGGGAATGGTTCAGAGCACAGATTCCCAGGGTGACAGCTGGGGGGGAGGGTTGCAAGGCAGATTTTGTATCTGTAAATTGATGGCGCGATGCCTGCTTCGTGCAGTTATTTTGAGGCTGAAAGGGGAACTACACAGTACACATAGTGTAGCCAGGGGGGTGGCTCCTCAGGGGTAGAGTCTTGCTGTGTGTATGTGAGACCCTGGGTTTGATTCCCAGCACCACCAAACAAAGGCTTAGATGACCGCGTGGCCTACTTGGTTTTCATTATTATGGAGTCCTTAAAAATAAAGTGGATAGGAGGAAAAAGGGAGTGGTAGGTAGACGAGACAGAGTTTCAGCTTTGGAAATATTTCCCGAGTTGTGCTCACCACGAGTGTGGGAATATTCTTAACATCACTGAATTGTGCTTTTTCTTTTTTAAAATATTTTACTTATTTATTCACTGTGTGTGTGTATGTGTGCGCACGCGTGCTTGCGTGCATGTGTGTGTGTGTGGTGTGTGTGTCAGAAGGTGCTGTATGTTCCTATGGAGGACTAAGGGTGACTTTGGGTATCATCCTGGATTGCTTCTATCTACCTCCTTGCTTAGCTCTAGAATTTTCCTGGCTCCGCCCACCAGAGCTGGAAAGGCAAGCTGCCTGCGTTTCTGATTTCCACCTGGTGTTTTTACATGGGCTCTGGGATCTGAACTCAGAACTTTCTGTGTGGGAGGCAGAGTCTTAACGCCTGAGCCATCTGTGCTTTTTAGTGGTTAAGAAGGTCTAGAACAGAGTTGGTTGACTGTTGAGACACAGGGAAGTCATGTTCTTGAGTTAGAAAATAGTGTGAGGTTATATATGTCTTCTAAGCAAAACGATGTGAAAGGAAAGCCAAGAGTTAACAAAAGAAATAACCTCAAAGCCTCACAGACAAGATGTCACGGAGGCCTAAAGGTCCACGTGAGTCTGTAGAACTGTAGAACTCTTGCCCCACATGTGCCCTGGGTCCAAAACAGTCGTGTAAACATGCGAACAATGTACCCTGGACCCTCCAGAAGCCTGGTGGTGGTAGATGTTTTCATGCAGATGTTGGTTATTCTGGGCAAGGCTTCAAGAGGATTTTTTTTTTTTTTTGGAGGGGGGCGGGGGTAGGACATTTGGCTAAAGCAGCAATATACTCTGATAGCACAGATCTGAACTTGCCTAGTGAATGAGGGGGATTAAGAAGTGAATAGAGATCCAAAATGCAGGGTGACAAGTGAGGTTTATTCCATCTGCCAGCCTCTGACCCCATTACCATAGAAACCTCAAGGTCAGGGGGAAGAATGACCTGCAGGGTGTGGGTGGGCTTGTGTCCCCGAGGCCATGGGATTCCTGGCCTAGCTCGGATCTGGGCTTCTCAAGAGAGCAGAGTCAGATGCCAGCGTGGAGTGTACAGGTTTGCCATTTGGGAGGTGATTCATAGTCACTGAAATTGGAGAAATTGGTTTCCAGACCAGCATTTTGTCCTCCCCCGGGATTCAGACAGGAGGAAGAGGAGGAGGAACCATCCCGGCCAAAGGGAAGGTCAGAGATGAGTCTTCAAGTGAGAACATTCCATGTCTGTCCCATCCTAGGCTTCTGGAAAAGAAGCCCTTGTGTTTTAACTTTAAAGATGGCTGGCTACCCACGTGAATCACGGGTCTGCATTTATAAAACAGGTTTTAGGGAGTCGAGAGCTTGAGTTTGTATGGTCGGACAGACAGATTCTGTCCTAAAAACTTCACTGGGGCTTCGAGATTTGGGGGAAGATGGTTTCCATAGCCACGCCGATACCATGGAAACGACAGGTCTGGGAACACAACATTTGTGTAGCATGTGAGAGGCCCAGATTCAATTCCAAGTCCCATGCAAAAGGGAGAGGGGATGGCCAGGTCACCACCCTTCTTAGGGCTGTTGATAGACTGAATAGCACAATACACTTAAGAACTTAAAACAGAATCACGAGGATGACCACACGTGACTAGCGGCAACTGTACTGGGAGGTGTAGGTCTAGAATGTTCTTATCACTGTAGAAAGTTTTTTGGAGAAGTGTTGATATATGTTCTATTTTGTTATATACATGCGTTGATTTTGGGGAGAAGGTGCATAGCTCTTACCAGTCTCACCGAGGTTCTACCACCAAATGGTTATAGAAACTCCATTGTCTGCAAATATCCTGGACCTTCGAGTGTCAAACAAATAAATCTCCAGGAACTAAATGTGGTCCTTTTTTTTTCTTCTCCCCCCCTTTTTCATTTCTTACAGACCTCTGGTTTCTGTTCTGTTCCTTTTCACTTCTCCCACGCAAGTTCTGTTTCTCCACCTCCACTGAATAACTGTGGAGGAGGCAGCTCCCCCACCCTTCTCTGGGGGTTAGGAGCAGGAGCTTGCTAAGGCTCCATTCCAGCCCTCACACCTCGGACTGTGACCCCACATTCCCCAGTCCCATGACTTATTCCCTCTTCCTGCCTAGCATCCCAGGATCCAGTTCTGAGGGTGGAGTTGGAAGTCCCAGCGGGGTCCCTCGAGCTCCGTGAAACTTACAAAGGTCTCTGCACCTCATCTCCTTGGATCCCCAGAGCAGGTCTGCGAAGCAGGCTGGCCAGATGTTCCCATTGTACAGTTGTGGAGACAGAGGCTCTGGAAGGTTAATGGGTGTATGAGTTCACTAAGGCTGCGGTGAAGTTTCAGATCAAGGGGTCTGGGAGAAAAGACGTTGCTTCCTAGTCTTTCTCCTAACCTTGTGGAAGGTCTGTATTCAAGTTTCTTCTTCCTGGGTCATACTGGATTAAGATTTATACTGATGGCCTCATTTTGCTTTGTCTCTTTGAAGACAGTCTTCAAATAGCATCTCATTCTGAAGTGCTGGCCTCGAAGCCACTTCTGTCTGGCCTTCTCCATCATGATCTCCCTGTCACTGTGTGTGGAAGGACAAGGGTGGTGTCAGCAGGGGATAGAAGCCTCTCGTGTCTGTGGGTTTTTTTCTCCTGCCACTCACAGTGTGGGAAGGAACCTTTTCTGGAAGCCGATGGATGATGGGTCAGGCAGGAAGCTGCCAAGTGCAGAAGTGCATCCATTTGCTTAGCGGAAAGTCGGTGCTTTGAGTGAGTGGCTGTGTGGACATTAGCCAAGTAAATAGGAGCTATTAAAGCATTTTGCACTTTCTTCTTCGGTGAGGAGCATGTAATTAACTTTCTCTTTGCACACATACACATATGCATGCACACGTATGCACACACACACACACACACACACACACACACACACACACCAGCACCGCCAGTAACATGCCAAACAATTTGTTGTTCAGTCCTACATGCTTAATCCCCTTGGCTTCCTGAGAGAGAAAGGCAGCATCTCTTCTCTGCTAACTAATGGCGATCAGGGATGATTATAGTCCCAGAGAAAAATTCATTCATTAAACAAACATGATGCAAATAAGTACTGTACTCAAGGCCCTGTTTTCAGGCACTGGAAATATAAGGACAGACAAGGCCAGGGTCCATCGTTCTTGGAGCGGACGTTCAAGGAGACAGGAAGTCGGTACAGCAAGCAGTCGTGTTTGGTCAGGCCATCCTGGCTGATGTGCTGAGTGAAGGTTCAGCAGGTGATTCTTGAGCCACGTGGGGTGGGGGTGGGGTCTAAGCCCATAGGAGAGCGCGCCTTCCAGGCAAAAGGAGCAGCACAGGCAGGTCTCAGAGGAGGTGGGAGCTTGTATTGACAGAAGTGACAGAGGACCAATGAGCGGCTGGCAGGAGGGTGCAGGCAAGTCTGAACCTCCCAGTCGAAGAAGGAAGTATGGATTCTGTGCCAGGAATGGGTAACAATTGGAAGGTTTTAAGGAGGAGGTAATGCATTTTCAAACAACATATTTCTATTATGTTCATACATTATACACATTACAGTTTCCATGCTCATATTACAAATCTATCATGTTTATTTTATTCTGTATGAAGTAAAAGTAATAACAACTCAGGGCGGAGGAGACGGCTCAGGGGTTAAATAAAGTCTTTGCCGTATCCCCAAATCTCACATAATTATGCAGGATGGGGGTGGTGGCCCACTTGTAATTCTAGTCCTGGAACTCAGAGTCTGGGGATCCCCAGATCACGCTGACCAGCCAGACTAACCCTAATGGTGCGTGCTGGGTTTATGTAGCGACCAGACTCCCAGCAGCAAGTGAGAGTGTGGTCGAGGGTGATTCCCAGTTACCACCTGGGGCCTCTACAGGCGCACACGCTCAAGCATGCTGGCTTGCACACATATACATGAAAGAAAAAAATAGTAGCTCAACAGTTCCTGGGTGTATACCTGTGCTAGGAGGTAACATACACATTTCATTTAATCTTCATATCTGTGAAACATGAGCCCCTAGC
Organism: Typhlomys cinereus; assembly: GCA_023101885.1. Lineage (NCBI taxonomy): Eukaryota > Metazoa > Chordata > Mammalia > Rodentia > Platacanthomyidae > Typhlomys > Typhlomys cinereus. The sequence goes on along the minus strand of JALPQD010000392.1, from coordinate 497,556 downwards.
TTGTCTCTCAGATGGATAATTGAGCTTGGGGACAAAGTTGATTTTGTAAAGTTGCATCACGTGGTAAATCGCGGGTTGGATTATTGAGCTAGGCAATGACACTGTGAAGCCAGGACCACTACTCCACATCTTTGGTGGTCTGCTGAGACCCTCACTGAAGGACAGTGTTCTAGACTCTTCAGTACGGGGAATCGTGGTTTCACAGCATCCTAGAAGTGGAGGGACTTGGCACACTATTTCTGCTCTCATCTTGAGAAGTCTTCCTGTCCACACCTGGAAAACGCACAGATCTAATGTTTTCTAGACTGCAGAAGCCAGTGAACGTGTGAGTTATTTATATATCATTCTCAGTACTCCCAGCTCCATAAAATGTTAACTTCACTGAGTCAATCTGTTATTCACTAGATCTCATACATAATTCTTCTTACATGTGTCTTTCTGGAGGCAGACTCTGGGGTCAAAGGTCCTTCTGACCCTCCTGTGAAGGGTGATTTACCTTCAAATGTGTCAACTCTGTGTAGACACAAACTATCACAGGTTTCTACTGCTGATTCAATAAGAGGAGAGACATGCGCTTTCTTGCCTTTCTTTAGTGCGTGCTGAGTAACCTGATCAGGATAAAAGAAAGCATCTCACAGCACCATCTCAAAGGACGCCCATTGTCTCTGCAGGATGATAATTGACCGTGTGGAAAGAAACCACTGAAAGAGGAAGTGCCTGCCTAGGACTGTTACTAGGATGGAAGAGATAAGCACAGATGTGGCCTGAGGTTCAGATTTCAGGACTGAGTTCAGATATCAAAGGCCTGTTGGCTCAGCCCTGTTTCCTCCCCATCTCCCCTAGGAGACCCAATCCTGCAAACCTGCAAGGGATGGACAGCTTTGCCCCTTGCCTCTCTGGGAACTCCTGATTAGCTTCTGGGACCTTGTCTGCATATGAAAGCTCAATCTCTCTTCCTGCCAGCGGGAGATTGCCTCTCTTTAGTGGCCCTTGTATAGTGATGTGATAAGAAGGACTAGCCCTTTCATGATTTCTGTATCAGGGAAGAGGGGGTGGGATAGGGGTCCTGGCTTGTGAGGACTCAGGAAGAAGCTTACGAGGCACTCAGGAGCTGTGGTCTCTCTGTGTTGCTCCAACGGAACCAAACAGTAAACTAGAAGCACAAACACACTAAGCCTTATCTCCTTGATAAGGCCCACCCTTATCTCCTTGATAAGGCCCACCTGGTGAGTCCTGCCCCACCCAGTGGGCCCTGCTCCTGATGCCCTTGAGAAGTCTGTATTCCCATGGGCTTTGGATTCCTACCAGGAAAGCACTTTGGATGAGCCCTTAGCCAAAAGCTCTTCCCATCTTTCTAGAAATTGCATTAAAGTAAGCACTTATTTATGTGTGTGTATGTACGTGAACCCGTGGCCACGTATGTGTACAGCGACCAGGGAGTGAAGTCAGGTATCTCCTCAATCATTTTCCACATTATCGTTTTCTCAACATTTTTTTCCATTTTATTTATTCATGTATTTGAGACAGAGAGACAGGGAATACACAATGTGGAGGTCAGAGGACAACTTGTGCTAATCGATTCTCTCCTACTATATGACTCCCAGGACTGAACGCAGGTCCCAGGTTTGTGCACCTCTGTGCTGAGCCTTCTTGATGACCCATTTTGAATCAGAGTCTCTCACCGAACTGTGAGTTCAGAGTTGGCTGGACCGGCTGGCCAGTGAGCTCAAGTAATCCACCTGTCTCTGCTTCCCTGGCGTCCAGATTGCAGATGCGTGTTGCCGCACCTGTCCCTGGGAATCCAAACTCATGTCCCGTACTGACTGAGTCATCTCCCTAGTCCCCAGATAAGCTATTTTAAGGGTGCCTATGCCTCGCAAGATTTTCTCAGATCCTACAAGACCAGGATACTTTTCTCGCCTCCTGTTGGAAACCTCTGCTCCTAAAAGCAAGTGTGTCAGATCCATGTTAGATTTTTCTAAGTTCCTGAAGTCTTACTGTCCTTATCTATCCCATGGGCCTTACTGTCCTTATCTATCCCATGGGCCTTACTGTCCCATGGGCCTCTATGTAGCTACTTTATAGACAAAGTTGGAGGATTCAGGAGCTAATGACTAATTTGCCAAGCACATACTAGGATCCGCTTAATACATTGGTTTTGGTGCGTCCCCATGTGCTGGGGATCTATGAGTTGTTTCTTCTGGTTGGAATAGTAACTTCTCTCAGGAGGTGGAAGACTGAGGCCAGATCATGATCATCCGTGTGGGTGGGCACATTGGATGCTCACGGGGTGCTTGCAAATGACATTGATGTCTGGGCTTTATCTCGGAGGCTTCTAGCTTAATTAGCCAGGCTGGAGAGATGCCAAGTGATTACTGTAAGCGAAGGGACCATGAGCCTGGCTCTAGAAACTTCTCTTGGCCTTATTATCTGTCCTAGTGAGCCAGAGAACCAGTGTCTGGCTGTAAGGATCAGTAATTGACACCTTGAGCTTGGGTTAACTTCCTTAACCACTGGGGTGCTACCTTCTTTGGGAACCCAGAGCTTCATGAAACAGGTTTGTTGAACTTGGTACAACCAACTTTTGAACTCATGGCAAATTGCTGAGTGTCAATTTACCCCTTTCCCTTCCCTGTCAAGTACATAAGTTCTCTCTTGAAATCCTCTCAGGCTGAACCCCAAGGAAGGACTCACCCCTGGCCATAAACCCTAGGGGCTTGTCTTCACTTTTAATCCTAGAAATGAGCTCTTCAGCTTTGAGTCCATCCAAGCACTTTTTTTAATGAGTTTCCTATTAAGTTAGCTGTTTGACCCTCAAGTGTATTATGCTCATTGTTTTTGTTTGATTACACCCAAGTCATTTATCTAGAGGCAGGAGATTAGAGAAAACAAACCCAAAGCTAATGCTACTTCCCACTAGTCCTGCCTCACCCTCTGGGCTTCCTGGAATTCAATATTTTCTAGTGCCTTAAATAATACCATTGGTATTTGAAGCCTTTTTTTTTTTTTTCCTTTGAGAAAAAAAGAGCATAGGGCCTTTTGGAATGAATTGGGCTGGCTTGTGTCATTAGCTGAAGTCATCAACAACTTGCATTTAAGAAGGTTCACAGAGTGACCGTGAGGTTGGATATTGAAGACAGAACCTGCAGATTTGGTGTTTTTTAATGTGGGAATTCATGCTCTTTACCACCTCCATGAATTCTGACAGTAAGCTCATGTAGTCGATTGTTAACTATGATTGTTAACTACGTTGTCTGCAGCAGCCGGAAGCTGGGCCCAATGGACATTCTTTGGACAATACTGTAGATTAGAGTAGGGATTCTAGTTTAAAAAAAAAAAAAAAAGAAATCTAGGATTGTTCTCACAGCATCTCAGCCTTTGCAGTGAGACCTGATACAGAAATGAAAAAAATAGAAATTGAAGTGTAGGCACCACTTGGGGAAGAGAGGTAAACAAGGTTTGCTAAGAGTCATGCACTCATGCTAAGATTTTAAGTGTTATGTGAGACCTACTACGCAATCCTAGGAAGATGGGACCTAGCAACAGTCTTTCAAGTGCTGGGATTGATGTCCCTCCACGCCCAGCTTTCGTGTTCTTTTGCTTCTGGGTTTCCTCAAGTCTACTGCTGGCAGTGGGTGGCCTGGCTGGCATATGCCGCCCACTTTTGGCGGATGAAATGATGCTGAGTGGGGACTGAAGAGATGGCTCAGGGGTTCTGCCGTTGCTTTAGCAACAAGCAAAAGGACCTGAGTTTAGATTCCCAGATCCCATGTGAAAACGTCAGGCGGAGATGGCAGCAGCCTGTACTTCTGGCCCTGGAAGGTGGAGCCTGGGAAACCCCAAGCAAAGAAATAAGGAGGTAGAACAATCCAGGGTGGTTCCTGAAGTCACCTTTGGGCCTCCGCAGGCGCACACACTGAAGTGCCTGCCCTCTTCTTTCCAAACCCATACCCCATACATATATATACCCTCACACATATGTGAAAATAAACAAACAAATCATTTTTAAAAAGCAATGACAATGAGTGAACTAAAGGGTGCACAGTGACTTGACGCTGGCCACCCCAGTGCCTATGGGGAGCTACCAATCTAGTTAAATGTTCTCACCTCTGCTGCCTGGTGTTTCCAGACTCAAGACACCAAAGGACCGATTTTTTTGTGACTCCCCTGAGGCATTTGTAGGGTAGTTCTCAGGAGTACACTCTTCAAGAATAAATCCTGTAATGACTCAATGATCTAATTAGGTGGCTGATGATTCTTTCAAGGAAAGATTTGAAATGAACACTACACAGAAAGCTACTTTCTGTGAGGATTTTCCAGGCCTTTAATAAGAACGGAAGGTACTTCTGTCTGAGGTGTGAGGACAGCGGTTAAAAATTCCCATCTGGGGGGATTGGCCATATCCCAGAACCTTCTAAAGAACCGGAAGTCCACTGAAGGTAGAGCCACGTAGACAATTCTGACCTGGCCACTCTTAAACCTATGGTCCTTTCGTGTGAAACCATTGAGTCAATTTTCCTCCCCTGAGAGAACACCTAACCTGTCCACCATTTACACAGGAAGAATCCTTCATTTTCCAGAACCTTCTGTTCCTAGAGTATCCTGTAAACCAGTCTCCAGTTAAATGGCCCTAGTGGTCTCTAAAATAGCCAGTGGATGGTTAAATGTCCCAAGATCTCCTCACTCGTCATGTTTCTCTCAGGCCTGAGCATTGTTTTTATAATCCTCATTTTCTCAAGTTATACAAGTTTGTGTTATTAACCTTGGGGGCAGCAGGAGGGATTCGTTAGGAGTCACGTAATTAGCCTGGTTGTGAAAGCCAAACAATCAGAAGTCAGAAGCGGACTGTCAGAGAATCTGAACAACTGATGAAATTCAGGATTAATTTAGAGAAGTGGTTGTTGCTATAGCAACCGCTCTCCCTTGAAATGGAAAATAAACAGAAATCATGAAAAGTCATTTAAGTCGGTGTCTGGGAAGAAGGAAGGCTCTTGAGCAGAAGAAAAGGAGGAGTGATGGGATATTTTAGGGTATGTTAAACAATGGCCAAAGTCTCTCCTTGAAGCACCCCCAAGCCATTTTGTCTGGTTCATGTCCCTGCCTGCTTTCTCTAGAAATCTCTGCTGCACACTCACCTCCTGGGTCTTTCTCTTTGGTCCTCTTGGTACTGAAAGTCTGAACCATGCCAAGATGGTGCCTGGAGTATAAGTTCTAGTCATTTCCAACTAGAGAGCAGTGCTTTGAAAGCAAATGCCTTTTATTGTGTTGGATCTGCCTTAACCCAGAGTGACATGCTCAGAAACAAGCTTTTCACACAAATCTTTAGATGGGCATCATTTGACCCCAGAGAATCTTTGCAAAGAACCTTTGAAAACCTGGAAGAGTTGTGGCACAATCGTATACTTTTGTATCATACAACTTTGGTTCACATTCTCACTGGGTATCTCTCCAGCAGTGGTGCATCAAAAACCATGCACAGGAATGTTTGCAAGAACCCAGCTTCTGCACTGGAAACAGCCCAAGGTCTACCTGTGCCATAATCTAGCTCCAGGATGCAGTGCGGATGACGAGAATGAACTCTCTTCAACTACATGGAGCAACTCAGGGTGTTCTCAGCAGCATTATGCTGAGCGATTGCAGCCAAACACAAGAGATTATAGCTTACATGTTCCATTTTCAAAAACTTCAGAAGGCACACAATTCACAGGCTACTAGGAAAAATACCTGTGATATTTGCTTATGATAGCTTTGCGGGTGCTGGTGGTTTTGCTCTTTGACGTGAGCGCTGATACTTGCTTAGACAGTGGAATAACGCTGATATATGTTGAGCATCCTAACCCCCAAACTCTCAACTCTGACACGTTCTAACAACTTAGACTTCCTGGGCACCCACATTTCACCACGTGTGGAAGATTGCCCACCCCGAGACTTTGTTTCACGCACAAAATTATCAACACCAAAACTTCAGGTTCTGCATATAAGGTGTTCCATGAAACATAAATAAATTTCATGTTTCTACTTGAGTCCCCAAGATGCCTCATTATGATAGACGTGCAAATGTCCCCTAATCTAGAAATGTCTGTGATACTTTTGCTCCCAAGCATCTGATCTCTGTACCTGATTTATAGGAGCGTTCTGAACACTGAAGATTTAACCCATGACGTGAGGTCACTGGGAAGCAAAAATTTGCTATTGTTTCGAGGGAAGTAGAGTTTACCGCCTAGAAAGTCACTTGGAAGGGAGCGGGTCTTGATCCATTTCCTAGATCGGCTCTCTCAGACGCTGCACTGGCCTTCATTTCCATTCCTTTGTGGTTCTTGCCACCTGTCTGACTGCCTGGGAGCTCCTCGTGGGCATTTCCGGTCTTGGCGTTTCATTCTTAGCCCTTTTCTTGCTCCGTTCTTGTTTTCTGGTGTCTGCCACTGGCTGGGAATGATCCTGCTTGCTACCTTCCTCCTGTCAACCCTTCCCCTGCTGCCCCTTGATCTGGTAACGTCTTCTATCATCATCCTCAGTGCTTTCCACATAGTAGGTGCCTTCTACCTTGTTGCTTTTCTAAATCCCAGGCAGGGACCTGACACAGTGCCACAGGCTGACTCAAGCTGAGCTAAGTTTCTATTCGGGGCATGCAGTTTCCTGGTAGACCTGGCATGTCAAGGGCCACCGTTTTCTTCACCATTCTGGAGCCACTGGGCTTCTGGGTAAAACTGTCTGGCCAAGAGACACAGGCTTTCATTTTTTCAGAAAGGAAACCCTTCCCAACTGATGGAAACAAGCTTTTGCTTAGTGACTAATAATATAAACATAGACGAGATTTCTGGATTTATAAATAACCAGTTGTGAAAGTGCCCAAGGGAAGTAAGCCCTGCCAGAAGACTGGCAGTGGGTATCCTACCACCTTTCCCATGGGGACCTTAACCATGGGTAAAGAGCCTGTCATTCTCCAGCGTAAATTCCCAAGACTTTACTCTTGGGCGTTATCAATGCAGGGCTATTCTGGTAAAATAATAGGTGATTTCTGAACCGTTCCTGCTTGGAAACCCTGTGATTCGTGTGGCAGCCATGATATACTTTGAAGAGAGGCACTGGCGGGAGGAACATGGTCTTAGGATTTTGCCTTGCAGAGCCGCCCAAGGGAAGGTGAAGGGGCCAGGCGAACCTGCCTATGTGCTGAGCACTGACTGAGGTGCTGTGCTGAGTCCCAACCCTTACCAGCCTCAGGCCCTCATGAGGAGCGTGAGACGAGGAAGGCTGGTGCATGTGGCTGGTTACGTTAGGCCGAGCTTGGAGTTTCAGCCCTGCTTGAGTTCTCTGTAGCTGTGGCGACTTTTTTTTTAACTTTATTTATTCAAATTAGTGTGTGTGTGTGTGTGTGTGTGTGTGTGTCCCTGTGGAGGACCAATGGTGGCTTTGGGAATCATTCTGGATTGCTTCTACCTCCTTTTTGCTGCACTCTGGGATTTCCCAGGCTCCATCCTGTGCTGCCTTTTTCACTCTGGCAGTTTTTTTACATGGGACCTGGGATCTGAACTCAGGACCTTCTGCTTAGGAGGCAGAGTCTTAATCCCTGAGCCCACCTGTGGTGATTCCTTTTTGTTGTTGCTATTTATTTGTTTGTTTGTTTGTTTATTTGTGTATGTGTATATCAGAGGGGATTGTATGTCCTGTTCAGGACCAGGGTAATTTTGGGAATCATCCTGAATTGCTTCTGTCTCCTTTTTGCTTTCTCAGGCTCCGCCCACCAGGACAGAAGTACAGGTCACCACCATTTCTACCTGGTGTTTTTACATGGGACCTGGGATATGAACTCTGGACCTTTTGCTAGGGAGGCAGAGTCTTAACCCCTGAGCCACCTCTCCATCTAGACTGTGGTGATTCTTACAAGCCTTGTTGTTGTACCAAGTTTTATCATCTGTAAGATAGGGAGACTCGAAGGACCACATTTGTGAATATATTCATGCAAAATGCCTCTTAAGTACAGGGCTGGCACATAGTAGGTCTACCATACATATTATTCTTGTTTGGAAAGGCCCCCTAAAGCTTTGGTCTTCCTGGGGTGCTGTGGGGTGCTATTTCAGAGCCAAGTCTAACCACAGGGAGATTTCTGTGACCCCGTTGCCTTCCAGTGGTTTTGTCACTTAGAACTTAGACCCACGTACATCCCCATGCTGGGTTCAGATCCACGGGAGCATGGAGACGGCCCAGTCCAGCTGCCTTAGGATAACCCAGCCGAGTCATAGAATCTATTCCCCTTTTCCCCCAAGGCACCACCTTGCAGGACCCATACCCTGTAATCCCAGCAGGGGATTGATAGAGAAGGGCTGGAAGCCATTAGGATGGGCAGGTGACATAGGTGGATGGACCTGAGGGCGTGGTTTGGAGTGGTCAGCTGCAAGAAGCTGCTTAGTTGAAAAGAACGCCCAGTCAGTCAGCTGGTTGGAAGGGGCGGAGACTGTCGCTGCAGCAGTCCTTGTGTCTGTGAGAGGCGTGGCCAGACTTTCTGATGACAGCCACTAGGGGGATGGGGGGGGTGACTTTGGCATCCTTTAGGCATGCCCCAGATGCTGGGATGTGAGGTCCTCCTCTAGCTTCATGTCAAAGCACTCCCCCTCCTTTCTTTCTATTTTTTAAATTAGCAAACTGCGTCCCCGCTGACATCGCCGGGTCGTTTTTTGCAGCCGGAGCCACACATCCCCGAGCAGGCTTTCCACTGCCCAGCATTTATGGTTAATGAAAAGTGCACCCCAGACTGGCGTCCTGGCAGGCGATGCTGTGGCAGGATGCAGAGATGCCCTGGCAGCAGGTTTTATCTGGCCATCCCGTCTCCTTCCCCTTCATTTTATCAGAGAAGTTTGGCTGGACTGGAAGGAGCCAAAAAGGAACTGGTAGGAAGGAAGGCTGCTTCTAACAGCCAGTCACAAGGTGTGTGAGAAGAGGGACTCTCACGAGGTGTGGGAGGACCCACGCCTGAAGCAGGTTTCAGTTCAACTAGTTGCTTGTTGCATGTGCGTGTCAGTCTTGGTGCGAGGCCCCGAGTGCGGGCTGTAAACGTAGACTTTGTTCTCAGCATTTAACATTCTGCCATTTATCAATGTTTTTTAATTTTATTCACATTTTACAGTTGATAAATGTGAAGTCCAGAAATGATAGTTGTGTAGTCACATGCAGAGCAAGAAGCTTAGGGAACGCTAGTTCCTAAACTATAGATGTGAGCTCTCTCAAGCTAGCCTCACAGTCCGGGCAGACGGAATGGAGATGTAACCAGGAAAGAAATTGCATTCAGGCAAGTATGGGCTGGGACTGAAAAGGCAGAAGGTAGATCGTTTGGAGACACACTTGAAAGCACAAGGGCACAAGGAAAGGCAGGGAGATGAGAAGCAGCAAAGGATATGAGTGTGATTGTGAGAGGTGACAGTTCTGCCCGTGGGCATCAGGACCCACCAGCTGAAGAGACAGAGGGAAGTGGGTGGAGGGAAGATCAGGGGTACCCTCAGTATCCCCTGGGAGGAATGCATTTCAAGACAGTTCTCAGTTTTCTTTTTGCTCAAAGGACATCTTTTTAAATTTATTATTATTCACTTGACACAGAGAGAGAGAGAGAACTGTGTGTCCCTGTGGAGGACCAAGGGTGCCCTGGGAATCATCCTGGGTTGCTTCTACCTGCTTTTTTGCTTGACTCTGGAACTTCCCAGGCTCGGCCCACCAGGACTGGAAATGTAGGTCGCCTCTGTTTTCTCCTGGTGTTTTTACGTGGAACCTGGAATGCGAACTAAGGACCTTCTGCTTGTGAGGCAGACTCTTAACCCCTGAGCCATCTCTCCAGGCATCAAAAGACATCTTACTTGAAAACCCCCAGTATGGCTTCGGTGGTCAAGCAGTGGCTTTGGTTGAAAGTGGTGTGGACGACCTACGTGCAGCCGGACCTTTGCTTTCTCTCTTCTGCTCCTCCATGTTGGCCTCAAATGTCTCCCTGAAGGCCTGGATTTGATCATCACTGGTAGAGAGCCTCAAAATCGGGGAGAAAGGACATTTACACGCATGGTGCAAAAAAATATCTAGGGAGGTTGAGTGAGAAGGGACAGGGGATGGAGCCATGGGGACCCGGCCCCACAGGACTGCGGCGATCACAGCTCCACACCAGACTGTGGTTCCAGCTGGTTCCAGCCGGCTCTTGAGAAGGCCCCTGTCTTGAGTAGATCTGCTCTTGGGCTATGCATCTGGCCACGCAAATCTAATAACTTCCATAGGCTTAGTGAAATTTCAGTTGTTCCTCACACTACTGCTATAAGGTTTAAATGAGGGAGGATGCACATTTCAGGTGCTCAAAACCTTACAGGAGCCTCGTAATACAGTAGGTGCTGGGTGCGTCTCGATCATTGTTCAAAGCGCATTCAGGAAACTTGTCCCATTCATTAGTGCTCACCCACTCCCTGTGACAGATACATCAGATTCCACTCTGGTGAAACTGGGAACGCCTAAGTGAGTGAAATAGACAGGACTCCTTTACACTCAAGTGGGGAAGATGGATCAGATGGATATGTGGCAGAATAGATGTGACGCAGGATTAAGAAGGGCCTGTGCTGGACTTGGTGAAGCACGTTAAGAATCTTGGGTCCTTAGCAAAGACATGACAAGATGGGACACTGGATTGGGAGCCAGAGGTCATAGGTGAGGTACCTGGAATGTATCAGATGCTCGCATTTGGTTCTCTACTGTCCCCTCTATGGAGAGCTGTGCTGGGAAGGACGATGATGGAGAATTGCTCTTGGCTAAGGGAATGGGGTCCCTAGGAAAGAGTCACATCTGTCTTCCTCACCAGTGCAGGGTGGGTCGCGGGACCAGTGAAGCTGCTCTTATCCCAAGCTCTGCTGATGTTCTCGACCCGTCCTCTGGACCCCAGGCCTGGCCCAGGGACACCTCCACTGTCTTCTCTTGCTCGCTCTGCAGCTAGACGCGAGCCTGCTGGATAGACAGGGTGTTTACTTATTCTCCCTTCCCAACAGTGTTTGAGAACAAAGATAAGATTGTGATCATCATGGAATATGCCAGCAAAGGGGAGCTGTACGACTACATCAGTGAGCGGAGGCGCCTCAGCGAGAGGGAGACCAGACACTTCTTCCGGCAAATTGTGTCTGCCGTGCACTACTGTCACAAGGTATGAGCCCTGGAGTCGTGGTGGGCGCTTCTGGTGCCGCGTGATGCTTTTCTTATTGTAAAACCATTGCCTGCTCATTGTAGCACATGTGCAACTTTTCCAAACTAGAAGCAAACCCACACTGTGTGCGTGCGTGCGTGTGTGTGTGTGTGTGTGTGTGTGTGTGTGTGTGTGTGTGGTCAGTGTCTTCCTCTATTGCTGCTCTCCATCTTTTTTTTGTCCATTTTCATGTGTATGTGTGTGGAGTGCTTGCAGGTGCATATGTATATATGTTTGCACATGTGTAGGTTCGCATGTGTGTCTACATGCTTATGGAGGCTAAAGATGGACTTTGAAAAAATTCTTGGCCATTCTTCCACATTATTTCTCGAGGCCAGGTCTCTTGGTCAAACCCAGAGCTCAGTGATCCAGCTTGCCTGGGATCACCTGTCTCTACCTTCCAAGGCTGGACTTCCAGGCAGGGTGCCACATCCAGCAATCATTTATGTGTGTTCTGGGCTCCAAACTCCAGTCCTCTTGCTTACATAGCAAGCACTTTAACTGCTGAGCTATCTCTCTGGGCTTCCAACTTGTTATTTTGAGAGGGTCTTTCACTTAACTTGGAATTTGCTCTCTCATCTCGAATGGCTGGTCAGTGAGCCTCTAAGGTTCTCCAGTCTTTAGCCCCAACTGCTACAACACTGGGATTACAGATGTGTGCTACAGTGCCTGGCTTTTGCGTTTGCTGTGAGATCTGAACTTAGGTCTTCATGCTTGTGCTGCAAACACTTGACCAACTGGACTATCTCCCGAACCGTCAAACCCCACACTCTTAAAACCAGTGAAGAGTGTTCTACCTGTCTGTGGATGAGAGAGACATCCATGATTCAGATCACATGTATTTTATCCTCAGGTATCACTGGAAAGCACTATGGATCATATTCTCATTATCTCAAGTGTGCAAACACATGGATTCTGTATGAACGATTCCATCTTATTTTGAACAGTGGGAATATAGGCACATGAACCAAACTGCTCCCCGTGTTTAAAACCAAACAAAAGCACTTTCCTCATTCTCCATATTTTTCCTACAGGAGACACTGTGTGTGTGTGTGTGTGTGTGTGTGCGTGTGTGTGCGTGCGTGTGTGTGCGTGTGTGTGCGTGCGTGTGTGTGCGTGTGTGCGTGTGTGTGTGCGTGCGTGCGTGTGTGCGCGTGTGTGTGCGGGTGCGTGTGTGTGCGCGTGCGTGTGCACCCTTTTGAATTCAAAACACCTTCCTGGAGGCTGGGGTTAGCAAGAGTAGTGGAACTACACGCTGTCGTCTCTCTCAAGTCTGTGGATCGTGGAGAGACTAGAAGCTGTCAAACGGAAGGGAAAATAAACATTTGGGAACCAACTGTAAACATGCCAGCAGCTTCCCTCCGGATGGCTTTACGTGGATCATATCAGGGGCACTGCTTATTGCCACGGCACCCTCAAGCAGCCACTCCTTTTAGTCTCCTGCTCTGTCTGCCCATCCCCAAGATGAATTGGGTCTTTAAGAGAATTGAGCAGGCTGGGTGTTAAATAGATCCCCCACCTATACACACATGCCCTCAGCCCACCCACGGGTGACCTCCCCGCCTCTCAGCTGGCTGGCCAGCCTGAAGTCCAGCCCTGGCCTGAGTTGACCTGAATAAGAAAGTCGATGGCATGACTGTGGCTAGTGGCTCTGGTCTCGCTGGCTTCTACCCACACCTCACTTTCACCCAGTGCTGTGGCCGGCTGAGCAGAGAAGTCTTCAAGTCTTTGGGCTGGTGCTTTAGGGGGCACCCTGAAATCCTCAGGACACAGTTCAAGCCCCTGTCCAGCTTAGGAGACGTAGACTGGAAGGCAGGCAATAGGCAAGCAGGCCGACCGGCCGGGAGGCCAAGTCCTCCAGCTGAGAGGTCTGCTGCTTCCCTGGATCCCCATCTCAGACAGACGGGGTCTGCACAGCTCTCTCACAGCAGGGAATTACATTCCGACAAAGCATCCCCCTGCTGGTTCACAGGCTCTGGGGGAGAATGGATTCCAGTCATTTTTCCCTTAACCACACAGCAAGTGACTAATGCTCTCCTGTCGCTGGTTGCTGTCTGGGGAGCGTCCTGACAGCAAGGACAGGCCCTGAAGGATGGAGGTGAAGACCACCGGGGGTCGTGATGTTCTTTCATCCGTCACACGCCTTCCTCCGCTCCCTCCTCCCACCCTACTGGACCTCTTCCCTCCCCAGCTGTCCTGCTGCTCCTGTTCAGCTGTCTTCTGCCTTCTCGTTGCAGAACGGTGTGGTTCACCGGGACTTAAAGCTGGAAAACATCCTACTGGATGACAACTGCAATATCAAGGTAAAGCTCTTGCCTCGCCATGGCTGGGGCGGGTGACCCAGTCTGGAGCGGTTCGCCTGTTACCAGGCTGTAGCCTAGAATGAGTCGGGCCTTGTAGGCAGGTGCTGGCAGAACCTCTGGGCTCTGTCCAGTTCTCTGCTGGGGTAAGAAGAGGTAACTGATATCACAGTCTCGACTCTTAGGAAGCTCATATCCGTAATCGTCACCATGAAAGTAACATGTGTTTCATACATATTTCACGTCTGTTTTGCATCCCGTTTGTGTGCTGTTACTTAAATTCTGTCTTTAGGACAACAGACATCTTACATAGAGGAAAATTTGAGATACAGAGAAAGTAACTGAGCTGGGGTCATAACCGTATGTACAAAGGAGTTGCAGCTTGAATCCCACAGACCCGAGTTCATTGCGATGCAGGAGGTGTTTGGCGGGCTCCGTTATTGAAAGCTTAGAGCCTTTCTTTGGGGTTGGTGGGGGTGGCTTTTGAGACAGGGTTTCATGTAACTGGGGTGGCACTCTTGCTCCCTGTAGAGCACAAGATGACCTTGAAAGCTTGACCCTCCTCTGTTCCCCCCAAATCCTGGGAGCGCAGGCACGTACCACCACAGTTGACGTAGGTTTTTCCTGGGCCACTTTTCTGTCGCTGCCTTTCTTGTGTCTCCTCTGAACTCTCTCAGCCCCGAACCAGCTGCAGAACCGGAAGCCGGGTGGAAACGATGGTGGCATTTGCTAATCATCTGAAGGGCGAGCGATGGAGTTCATTTTTGTAGAGGGTATTATTGCTGGCTGCCGCTGGAGCTGGAGAAAGCTCTCCCAGCCCACAGGGTTCAAAGGCCTCCTGGGGAGCACTCTGAATGTCCTTTAGATCATGCCTACAAAATAAGCAAATACGGTTTCAAAATAAACGGAGCTCGCTGCACGAGTTTCATTATGAAATGGCGCTATTACTCCGAGCACCATGGGAGCCTTCCAATTGGACACTTGTGACGTGAACGGCTTATCCCTGGGAACAATATCGTACCTTCCTCTTTTTTTTTTGTTGTTATGGAGGAGTTTGTAAGGGGGCCACTGCTTGGAAGGATGGAGTTGCTTGGGGATTTGGAATCTGTAGGTTCACTACAGCAACCATTAGTCACCATCATTCTATGAGAGGCCCCTGGAAGACATGTCCCGGTGACCCCTTATTCTCACAGCATGGTTGACGTTAGTTGCGTATTTCCGTGTAGTCCCATAAGTAAATGAGTGAGTAAGGAAGGAGGGAATGAAGCTGCTGAGAGCTGGTTCTTCCCTGGAACAGGAAGTGAAGTCTCTAGGACGCCTGTCTTTTTGGCAAAGTAGCTGGATTATTCTAAAAGGAGCCATGATGACCAAGTCAGAAAATTCTGGATTCAGTGGCGGAGCACTTGTTCATGTGGGCAAGACCCTGGGTCCAGTCCTTTGTACTGTAAGGAAAAACAACTGTATGGTTTACTAGCTGCTGGATTTTGTTTTCAGTTTCAGAATGGGATAACAGTAACTCCCACAGCTTGCTCTGGGCCAGGCCAGGAGTAGCGACTTTGGAGTTGGGCAGCCTGGGATCGCGCCTCTGCCCTGCTTGAGCACTGCTGGCAGGATTTTGGGTGGATTACTCCGTGATCTGAATTTGTTTCCAGCATCCAGTACAGACAGACAGATCCAGTTCCTATCTCTTGGGGTTTTGATTTCTTCATTTTCTTCATGAGTATCTTCTGAGTTCTTTTTGTAGACGGTCCTCAAGTCCTGACCTCATCAACTGCACATGTGAAAAATGTCATGAACCATATAGTCAAAAGACAGCACCTATCTGTTTCCATCCTGGGGTCCTGATTTAAATGGCTGGGGAAGGGAATGGGCCCAGAAGTCAGCCGTGGGGAAGGTGCTGAGTTCTGGGGAATGGTGGTCAGGCCCTGGCTGCAAAATTGGATCCCAGCCTTCTAAGGGTGTGTATCACTGCCCTTGGCCGCTCTCGGTCGTCCTACCACCTGTCCTTCAGAGCTTTCAGAACTAAATGAAGTCTTTACAAGGCCTGGAATGTGAGCCTGCAGACTGGGATCGGGCTCTGTGGTACGGCGTGACCTCTTGGTCCCATGATGTAGTGCCAGAAGCGATAAGGCACATAGCTTCCTGCGGAGTCATAGAATTCCCTAATGGAGGAGAAGAATGGTTAGAATTCTGAAAGCAATTGTGCCAGCCAGACAATGGGGTTGGCAGCCTGGAAGAGTAGCTCATTTGCATACATAATAGGGCCTTGTCATAGGCCTGCCCCACTGCTCCCTGGGACCTGATGGCAACTTTGGGATCCTGTGTTTTGTAGGCAAATTACACTCACATAGAATCTACCACAAGGTTAAGGCTTGACCGTATCTTTGTCTTTTTCTCAGAAATCTTTCTGCTCCTGGCACATCCCGGGATTAGAAATACCACACACATGCACACCAACCCCCAAACAAATCTTCCCATTTCTATGTCATTTATTATTTTTCTACTTTTCCAAGGAATTCAGCTGAGAGCGCAGATGCTAGGACTTGAAAGGACTGTGTAAGGTGTGTAACATACAAGTAAGAGCTGTGTGTGTGTGCAATGCACAAATAACTGTGTGTGATGCACAAGTAAGAATTGTGTGTGTGTATAATGTACAAGTAAGAATTTTGTGTTATATATGTGTGTAATGCACAAATAAGAATTCTGGGTGTAATGCACAAGTAAGAACTCTGCGTGTATATGTGTGTAATGCACAAGAACTCCGTGTGTGTGTAATGCACAAGTAAGAACTCTGTGTGTATGTGTGTGTGTATAATTCACAAGTAAGAACTCTCTGTGTGTGTATGATGCAGAAGTAAGAACTCTGTGTGTGTGTGTGTGTGTGTGTGTGTGCGTGTGTGTGTGTGATACACAGAGTGTGCACGGAGCTGTGTATGCGGGGGGAGGCCAGGGGAGGAGGTCAATGTCTTGCTCTATCTCTGCTTTATTTCCTTGAGACATGATCTCTCACTGAGCCTAGATCCAAGGCTGACAGCCAGCAAGCCCCACCGCAGGTCTAACTACATCTAGCTTTTTCAGATCCACCTTTCACAAGGTGCTGGCGATTCAAAAGTACTCTTACCTACAAAACCATCTCCCCAGTTCTCCAAAAAAAAAAAACTTCTTGAGAGTCATTCCAGCCCTGACAGTTATTTTATACTGTCATCTCACCGTGAACCAGTAGCTTGTCATGTCTTTGCTCCCCCAGAGCACCCCAGGGTACCCGGCCCATGTCTGCATATAGAACTGTTTGATTTGGGAGCAAGGGGGCGACGGGCCAGTATTAGAACTCACATGTCTGACTTCTAGGCACATGCTCTTTTCCTCATCTCGCACTCACTTCCAAGGTTTGTTAAATGTGTTTCAGCTGCTGTTGATTCGTCTTCCGGCCCTATAGGCTCCTGCTCTTCCTGACTCAGCATTTTGCCGAATCCTATTTAGAGAGGACACTTGCTGACAGAGGCACACATGGTTACAAGCTGGCCTGTGTGTGCGCGAGAGTCCAGGCCGTCTATGAGCTGTCTGGACCCGGGGAAGACAGATGTGTCCGCAGCCAACCCCGTGTCAGTAGGAAGGTCCTCCCCAGAGCCCACTGAGTCCACACCTTCCACGGTTAAAGCCAGGAGGACGATGGCCCAGAAAAGCTCTAAAGGTGCTTCTGGCTTCAGCTTGTCACAGGTTGCTGTAGTTTTGGTGTGAGTCCTGTGGCTCATTCCTCTCCCCTTTCCTGCCTGATGTTGATTTGCGAAGAGCACATCTGGCACTGGGAATTATTTATCTGGCCAAAGAAGAGGGTGTGGTTTCTAAAAATAACCCACACAGTCCGGCGTGGGCAGAAAGAATGAATGCGATGCGCCCTTCGGGTTGCATTCCGTCCTCTGTGGAAGCATGCACTAAAATAGCACCCAGCACAGCATTAATTTGCAATTAATAAAGACGGGCCAGATTCACATCTCACTCTCTGGGAGAATGGAATGCTGACAATTCCCATAGAAGGTTCCTGTAAGAAAAAAAAAAGCCTCCACATGAGAAGAGGGCCGGGCACCCGGGTCAGCTGACCTCTTCCAAGAGGGCTGGGAATCGGCGGAGCTCTCAGGGCCCATGGTAGAAGGACAGAGGGGACATGGCCTGCTGCCCCCGGTAACAATGAAAGCATGGCAGCTGCGGATAAGAAAAGAAGTTTTGAATGGCCAGGATAGAAATCTCGGAAGCTTGATAAGACTTGTGGCTTGGAATCGTGGGCCCCTGGGCTTTGACGTAGTGAATGCGAGAACTTTGATTCATTCATTAATCAGTTCATCCATCCATTGTGTGTGCCTGCGGGTATATGTGTGCACGTAGGGGACTTCTTTATCTCCCACGTACCGATGCCTGCCTACATTCGCTCTTCTCTTTCCAGTTCATTCATCTGTTATGGGCAATATTTATTTGATCACAGAAAATGACCAAGTACCAAATACTGTATGTTTTTTCCTGTGCGGGGCGTTGGGATTGAATAACGATCAGATGGCTGGGTCTCTGACATCTTGGAAATCAAAATCTGGCAATCGTTAAGCTAGCAGTAATAATGAGCCACCAGAAAGAACAGAGTTTTTTGTTTTTTTTGTTTTTTCTTTGAAACAAAACAAAACAAGGTACTTCCCCTGCGGACTTGGGATTCCAGCAGTTGTCTGCTGAGGATCAGGGTGGAGGAGCCTGGTGGTGCTAATTCAGCTAAGGTGGTCAGGGAGAGACTCTTGCCTTGCGCGTAAACGCCTCCAATCCACCAGGTTATCTCTGGCTTCCTGACCGTGGAATACATGGTTCCGTCCCTCTGTCACCAATGCCCTTCCATTCCTCCTCTGTCTATCCTTTTGGGCCCTGGTTGAATTCTTGGTCCTCCAGTCTTCCCGGGTCCTTATCCCCTGGCAGGCTAGATGCCCCGTGTCCTGTGTTGTGGAAGCACTGTGCAGGAAGTGGTGTTCACCTGGAGGGACCAGAAAGTCTCTGTGTGGAAGAAGTGATGTTACAACTGGACTTGGAAAACTGGGGAGGAGGAGTTAAATGGAAAGAAACGTGCTCCTAGCCTGTCAAGAGGAAGGTATAATAGCCGCCTCAGGAAAGGGTGTGGAGACTTGACTGGAATAGGAAAGTAACCGTTTCCCGAACCCAGGCTGGAGGCTAGAGTCCCGTGCCAGGCTGTCCGTCTATCACGTGGATCTTAGCATGTCAACCCCTGTGCAAGGGTGACTGCCACCTTTTGTTAAGGAGGAGATTTCCAGCACTCAGAAGGACTAGGACTAGCTACCACCTGTGGCCAGTCCATTCTAGATTCTACCTCCAACCTCCCCCAATCTCCCCTTTATTCAAGGGAGGGTCACCCGAGGGTCTTTTTGTCCTCCCTTACCTTGAGTGCGAGTGGCTCACTGTGCTGGGGAAGGAGCGATGGAGTGCATCTCTCTGCATGTGGAGCTGTATCTTCCTGGGCTCGACAAGAAGTCCATTTCCTCTGACCCGTGGCTCCCCTTGATGTGGCGCTGAATAGCCGGAATGGCCCTTCACCCCCTCCTCAGGGAAGCCTCTTGAGCTGCTGGTGCCTCAGTTCCCTCATCTGCAATGAGACCTTTCTCCTCGCTGGCTGGGAGAATCTCATACGGCCGAACATGGAAGGCCCCCGGAGTGATATGCTAGGGTCATCGCGATTCTTAGCCCATTGGATTTGAGTTTGGTTTTCACATTACAGGTTAGTGCTGTTGCAATTGCATTTCATAGCAAAGGCAACAGAGATGATTCTGGTCGGCAGACCTGATAGGAGTGGGCCAGGGCCACCCACATAGGTCAATCTAGAACTGGTAAGATGTGAGTCCAGTCTTTGAACCAAGTAATTTAAGCCTTATGTCCCTTGTTCTTTTCAGCCTGTGTTGTTGTAGCCTTTACACTTACATGCCCGTTTTATGCATGGGCGATAGCCATATCCCTTGGCTTTGTAGTGGGTACTGGTTCTTAGACTTTCTGGGTTTGCCTCATGAAGCCAACAGTTGTTAAGGCAACCAAATTCTCAATGTTGTTGAAATGATTGTAATTTGTAGTCTCCAGGCCTTTTGGCACCTTTGTAAGCTGAATTCTGGGTCCCGTTTTGCAGACGGGAAAGCCGAATGACTTGGTAGATCACACCAATCGCTTAGTAATCACTAGGTCGGCGTTAGCCGGGGTTCTCCTGGTTCCTTAGCCTCTGGTCTGTGGAGTGCATTGCACTTCCTGTAGATCCCCAGGGCCAGTCTGATGTCCCTGATTACTATCACTGCGGGCAACTTCCTTTTTTGGCAGTTAAAAATCAGGAGGTGAGGGCTGGAGGGATGGCTCAGGGATTAAGACTCTGTCTCACAAGCAGAAGGTCCTGAGTTCAGATCCCAGGTCCCAAGTGGATGCCACATGGAAATGGCAGTGGGCTGCACTTCTGGCCCTAGTGTGCAGAGCCTGGGAAATCCCAAAGGGAAGCAAGAAGGCAGAAGCAATCCAGGATGATTTGTGAAGTCACCCTTAAGCCTCTACAGGTACATGCGTGCACTCTGACACACACACACACACACACACACACAGGATCACGAGGTGAGCTCCTGACCCCAGGGGCAATCCCCCCCTTCTTTGTTATAGTAACAACAACAATAACAAAATCTAACTCTTACTATACTTGGGTGTATTGCACAGAGGCATGAAGTGTTCTCAATGGGCGTGTTGAGCTCTCACTACTTCTGCCTCTAGACAGTGCTTGTCTTCTCGAAGGATCTTCACACCCACATTCTCTGCCTGTCCCCTCCTGCTCCCTTAACCCCTGACAACTTCCACAGGTATCTACTTTCTGTTGCTATGGGCTTGTCTACTCTAGGGGTGCTATAGAAGTAGAATCAGACAATGAGTGCTTTTTGTGTCCGATGTATTTCACTTTGCGTGTGTCTTCAGAGTTCACCTGGGTCATAGTAGGATTAATCCATTTGACATGTGAATGATCACGTCCTAATTTATTTATTTTTTTGCATGCATGAGTGTGTGCACGTGTTTAGCATGTGTATACACATGTATGTGTGGATGTGTGCGCCAGAGGGCACTTGAGTGTGTGTCTCTAGAGACCCAAGAGTGCATCCGGAATTATTCTGAATTGCTCTATTTCCTTATTGCTTTTCTTTGTTACCCAGGTTCCACCTTCCAGGGCTGGAATTATAGATTGCTGCCATATCTGCCTTGTATTTTTATGTGGGATCTCGGGATCCGAACTCAGGTCTTTTTTGCTTGAGAGGGAAAGGCTCTAACTACTGAGCAATCCCCCAGCACCTAATTTATCTTTTATTTTAAAACTTTATTTATTCATTCATTTAGTGTGTGTGTGTGTGTGTATGTGTGTGTGTGTGTGTGTGTGTGTGTTCCTGTGGAGGACCCAGGGTAACTTCGGGAATCATCTGGATTGCTTTTCCCTCCTTCTTCCTTCGCTCTGGGATTTCCCAGGCTCCATCCACCAGGGCTGGAAGTGCAGATAGTTTTTGTTTACGTGAGACCTGGGATCCAAACTCAGAACCTTCTGCTTGCGAGGCAGAGTCTTAACCCTTGAGCTATTTCTCCAGCCCCTAATTTATCATTTTAAATCTGATTTTTTTCCCACTCAGTAGGGCACTCTTCTAGAAAGGATTGATAGTGATAAGTGCTGCCTAAATTAAAGACAAGAGCCTTGACTTCCCCGGAGTCTTTTTGGAGTCGAGGCAGAACTGCAGAGCACAGTGGAAAGACATAGGACAGCGCTGGTCTAACATAGGGCAGGGAGGAGGAATTCAGTCTCACCAAATCTTTTCACCATTGAGTTGGCAAAGAGCTACTCCAGGGCAGGTTGCAGAATCCCCTGGACTCATGGCTGCTGTCCGAGCAAGAAGAAAGTGAACTTCTGTGTGTTGTTGGTTTTCTTCATGAACTTGGTAGATCTTGTTGGAACCCTGAACCTGCAGTGATGTTCGAGCAAAAAGCAAGGTTATTGTCTTTTAGGGTGCTTTGGCATTGAAGCCAGTTCTGAGATGCATTTAATTTTGTTCCGTTCTATTTCAATTTAATATCTCAAGTCTTCTACACTCGTCATGGATTTTACCTTTTCTTAGGCTGTGCAGCTTAGTATTCATTTAGCTTATGTTAGTTTTGAAAGTGCATATCTATTTTAAAAAGAAGTGTGGTCTTCCATGGAAAATCAGCTTCGTGACGGAAGGTGAATGCAAAGGAAACAGAACCGAAACCAAACGATGTTATCGCATTCTAGCTTGATGTTGGTTGGTTGCTGGTACCAGCTGTGAGTTCAAAATCTGCTTGCATCGATAAATGTGGAGACCTTAAATCGGACCCACGTGGCTCACCTGAGTCTGTCTCCCTAGCTTCTTTTGAAGGGCTGAGGGAACATCCACAAATAGTTTCTCCATTGTTTGTGATTCAAACTCATTTACTTCCACGACAATTTGGCACCTTGAACTGCTCTATCCCTTCTCTGGCCAGAGTCGCTGGTATTGAGATAAAGTCTGACTCAAGCATCATGAAATACATTTCCTGTCTGGGTGAAAGGCAAATATTTATTTAGCCCCAGTTACTATGTGCATTTTCCACACTCGATGTCATTTACTCTTAATCACAATACCACAGAGGGTAGGGTCTCTTCTTGCCCCCATTCTACTGCTAGGGGGGATTCATAGCCAATGGCCTCTCCCCACTTAGCAGCAGTAGATGTGATCTGTACGGGGCACTAAATCCTAGAGCTGAAGGCTAAGTTTGGAAGGCTCAGGGTCTAAGAACTTGTATATGTTGATTAATATTGCCTTTCCGTTCAAGTGCCAAGAACATGGGCTAATCTAGATTTCTATTAATCTTGTGTCCGCGGCCATGACAGTTTTACAGGGAGAGGGTGATAAGCATCAGTCTGCAAGGGAGTGGGCCATAACATAAACTCACTTCTCCAGAATGGAGAGAAGCAAGCAGGAATGCTGGGCACTGCTGAAAGATTCCAGAATGAGTGTGAGCGCGTACACACACACACACACACACAGAGTTTGGAGTCTCCGATATGCCCCAGACAGTGTCAACACTGCTGGGAATGTATTTCCCTTTGTATTGTGGACTAAGCTATGCCAGAGCTGCAATCAGAAGGAGGTGGAAGCCTGCTGACTTCTTGGAATCCCCAGAGCTGCAGCCATTACATTTGTCTTCTGATTGACAGGGCATCCTTCATAAAAGCTTCCCACCAACTTCCTGCGAGCCAGTCAGGGACCTTGATAAGCAAGTGGAATTCAGAGCAATTAAGTGCAATCCGAGCTGAGCTGGGAGAATGCCTTCTCCGGAGGGCGGCTATACACCAGCTGCTTTCAATGACATTCCATTCATTCAAGGACAACTTTTACAAAATAGACTTATTCTAGGGTCTTCATTCAAAACAGCCTTCCTGGCATTCAGGCTGAGCTGCCTTCTGTGCATGCGAAGCACCCGGCCCGTGTCTAGTCCTCAAATAGAAATCAAATCAGCAACGGCAGAACACAGTGCGGGCCCAGCTCCTACGGCTGACTGAGGTGATGTGAGTTCTGAGCTCTCTCTCGCAGGGGAATGCTGACACTTTGGTTAGAGGCCCGAGAAGCACCCCCATGTACCTCACTATTCGCTTGGTATATCTCTTTGGATGAGTAAACTCAATCCCTTAAACCTGTTTTCTCATCTGTTAAAGGAGTTTTTTTTTTTTTTTTTTTTTTTTTTTTAATAATGCTGAGGGTCTGGAGAGATGGTTTAGTCAGTGAAGTGCTGGCCGTGCAGCATGAGGACCCGAGTTTGATCCCTCGTACCCACTTGTAATATCAGTGCAGTAAATGATAGGAAATCCTGCAGCCTGACCAAACCAGTGAGCTCCTAGTCCAACCGAGAGACCTTGTCTCCAAAAAAAAAAAAAAAAAAACAGAGTGAATGGCTTCTCAGCAACACCTGAGGTTGAGCTCTGGCTTCTCCACACATGCACACGCATACGTGTATACATACACCCACACAAACACATATGAATACACACATCCTCCCAAGTACACTCAGTTGAAGTAAAATATTCATAACATGATATTGATCATTTTTCCCTGTTATTTTCATGTGCATGTGTATGTGTGTATATGTAGAATTGCATGTATTTGTAGACATTTCAAATATTTTGCATGTATTTGTAGACATGCATGTAAAAGAGTGTGTGTAGAGGCCCGAGGTTGAGACTGGGAATCATCCTTGATTGTACCTCCACCTTTTTCTTTCAAGTCAGGGTCACTAACCAAACCCAGAGCTCGCTTATCAGACTAGTCTGTCAGCCAGCTTGCTCTGGGAATTCCCCTGCTCTGCCTTCCAGGGCTGGAATTGCAGGTGTGCCGCCACACTCATTCTGGGAATCTAAAACTCCTATCCTTTTGTTTGCATAACAAATGTTTCAACTGCTAAGCCATCTCCCAGCCCTATTTCTAAACATCTTTAGATGTACAGTTCAGTGCCAGCGAATATATTTATATTTTTGGCTAAATAACAGTTTTCTGTAGAATTAGATTAGAGGGGGCTGGAGAGGTGGCTCAGGGGTTAAGCCTCTGCCATGCATGCAGAAGGTCCTGAGTTCGGATCCTAGACTCCACATATAGACACCGGTCGGAAGTGGGGGCGGCCTGCCTTTCTGGTCCTGGTAGGGCGGAGATTGTGAATCCCGGGGCAGAGTAAACAAGGAGGAGGTGGAGGCGGTCCATGGTGGTTCCCAAATTCATCTGTGGTTCTACACACACACACATACATACATACACATGTGCACATACGCATACATGCGCAATTGAATAAATAATAATAATAAAAAAAGAATTAGATTAGAGGATGACACAGTGCCAGATAATTGGGATTTGTTCAATAAGTGGTAATTCAGCGTATTATTGTTGCTCTGTATTTCCTTTTAATAGCTTGTGCTGTTCAATATATGATGCCCATTCTGATGATGAGCATTTCTTGAGCAGGGGCAGGTGCTAAGCATGGGGTCGTGCAAAGATGAGGGAATATGTGGAACCTGCCACCTGTCTCAGGGGACTCAGAGTCTGATAGAGAAGACAAAGTGTATATGTACAGCGTATGCAGATATGTGTATACATATGTGTGATAGGTGTCTATGTTCATATGTGTATGCACCTGCTATATGTGTACATATATGTGTATGGTATAATTGTTGCTACAAAGGACAAAACCCTTCAAGAAACCAAAGAAGACAGCGAGTTCACAGGAGCGTGCAGTACAACAGAAGCAAGGTTATGTAGCACATTTGCCCAGAGCTTGTGGGTTACAAAACACTTTGGCATTCATCATTTTATTTCCATTGGTTTTGTTCTTGTTATTCATAATAAACCTGTGAGCTCACACAGGGTAGGGGAACATGGGTTCCCATTTTATGGTAGGTGAGTTGAGGTTCGGAGTTGCTCAGTATCACATGGGTGCTAGTGGCCGTTTAGGGTGTGAGGCAGTGACTCAAACAAAGCCCAGTGTTCTGTGTGTCGTCTTGGTCACATGTAGACCGAAGGCAGAAAAGATGGCGGTGTCCGCGGCGCAGGGCAGGATGGTCTAGAGATCGTGACCCACGGACGACTGTGGGATGCACTGTGGTTTTGAGGGGGTCACAGAGGGGATTTGAAATGAATAGCTATACAATAGCTCCCCTTTAGCCAGCACTGGTGACACAGACCTGAAGTCCTAGTGACTCAAGAGGCCCAGGCAGGAGGGCTGAAAATCAAGACCTGCTTGGTCCTATTCAAAGCCAGTCTGAGAAACTGACTCAAAATAATAAAAGACCAAGTGGGGCTGAGCTGTCTCTGGGGATAGAAGGCACTTGCTTGGCATGTACAGTGCCTTGGGTTTGATTCTCAGTATTGCAAGCGGTACAAATGGAAGAACTGGGGGTGTAAGTCCGTGGTGAGTGCTTGCCCACTATAGAGCCTTGTCTTAGATTCAATCCTCACGTCTTCTTTTTCGAGATATGACTTTCTTTGGTTTTTAGCTATCTACTACCGTGAACCTTGATTCAAAAACAATTTATTTGCCTTGAATTGTGCACCACTCTGAGTGGCGTGACATAGTCTTGTGCTGTCCAAGTCTCTCCTGAGGAGACGTGAATTATCTCTTTTGCCCAGGCATTCACGCTGTGGATGGGACTACCCGTCACTCACTCACTAGCTGCCCCATTCATCAGATTGACTGTTGTTGATATTGTGGAACTGTGTTCAAGTGACCTTCTTTTACTCAGTGGTGGCACAAAGTTGCAAAACTGGCAGTTTCAGCTATGGATCCTATTGCAGTCATTGGCTATAATTTGTTTTTGCTTTATTATTAGATATCATTGTTAATTTCTTGCCATCCTTGATTCAAAATTACTTTATGTTAGAAGAGTACACATACAACCAAACACCTGTGAGGTTTGGCACTGTCCCTTGGAACACCCTCCGCAGATTAAAAACGTCTATGGTTCACGTTCATGCTCATTGGTCACATTGAGTGGTGACTTTGTTGAAGATGCTATTCTTAGGGTACTGTGGTTTGAATGGACAATGTTCCCCATAGGTTCATGTTGCAGTCCGTCTGCATGGTTGCTGATAAATGACCACCACACAGCTTAAGGGAACAAGGGGTTTATTTCCTTACGATAGTCCGGTTACAGTTCTCAGTCCAGCTTGACGGCAGAGCTCACACCAACGCAAGGGCCGAGGGAACTGGCCACATAACGGCTGAGAGATGGACAATCCTTACTTGCCAGACCAGCATGTCTGGCCAAGTGAACAGAAGGATGCCAGCTCTCTCAACCAGTCTCTGTGATTTATCCAGGGCCTAATCCCACCCACCATGGGCTGGGTCTTCCCCATCAGCTGGACAATCTCCTTCAGGTTTGCTCTGGGTTTAACTCAACCATCAACTCTCTACCACTGTGCCCAGAGCTCAAACCCTCAACAGTCAAGTTGACATCTGTGCTTAACTATGACAGCTCGTGTGTTGGAATACTTGTTCCCTAGCTAGTGATACCGTTTTAGAAGGTCATGGACCCTTTAGGAGGAGAATCCTTGCTGGAGGAAGTGGATCATTAGGGGTGGGTCTTGAGGTTTTGCAATCCGGTTCCTGTCTGTTTTCTGATTCATGATGTGGTACAAGTGACCAGCGCCTCAGGCTCTTGTCACCATGCATGCCTTCCTTGCCAGGGAAGACTCTATCTCCTTAATACTATAAGCCAAAATAAACCTTCCATCTCATTAAGTTGCTTTTTGTCAGGTATTTGGTCACAGCAGCAAAGAGAGTAATTAATTAACATGCAGGGCCAGTCTCAAGGAAAGCTTAAATAGTCTGTACGAAATGGAATTTTAAGTAGCGGAGCATCATGCTCTGTGTGGATGAGGTAGTGCCCATCTTGGGCGCTACGGAACCCAGCAGTTAAACCCTAGCCTGGCAGACGCAGGACTGGAAAGACAGGTGCTCCCCGGCTCCGCCGTGAATCTGTTTGCAGGTGCCAACACTTTAACAAAGCTCTATGGTCCTTGCTCCTCTTGTAGATCGCCGACTTTGGGCTTTCCAACCTCTACCAGAAGGACAAGTTCTTGCAAACATTTTGTGGGAGTCCTCTCTATGCATCTCCTGAAATCGTCAATGGGAGGCCTTACCGAGGCCCAGAGGTGAGCAGGCTGTTATTGTTGGGGGTGGGAGTGTTAGAGGGAAAAAGATGTGTGTGGGGAGAATTGAATCTAAGAAACTTAAAAAAAGAAACTCAAAAGTGCATGCAAAGAAAACATGCCCTTGTGTGATTTATAAGAATGTTAATATGTGAGTGTATGTGTATATATGTGTGTGTGTATATATGTCTATATTTAGAGAAAATTTTGAAAAATCTGGAGATGCCAATGTGGGGAAATAAAGTTACCTGCAGTCACTCACTGACCGTAAGGTGACCGCTTTGTATTTTTGTAGCTCTTCCTTTTCACTTTTCCAAGGTAGTTCTGTACATTCCAGAACTAATCGAGTATCTAAAAATAATTGAGGTCAAATCAATAAAGGGCAAGCTCTGCACATATGACACATACATTTCTGCTTGCCTTCCAACCTTCAGCCTTGGAATTACGTTGTCATATCTTCTGACTTCTGACATGATTTGTAATCACTGCATAATGACTTGTTGTATGTATTTTGCTAAGTTTAACAGTGTCCCTGGCTTTGGATTTCTTGTTATCACAAGACAAACAGAAGAACAAACAGAGCCCCTGGGTGAATACCATTGTTGGCCCGTCCTTTTGGGACCTCGTGTGTGTGTGTGTGTGTGTGTGTGTGTGTGTAAGGAAATAACATTTCGAGCATCTTTGCATTCTTGAGAAAGTCTTTCTTGACACGCCCTAGAATGCCGTCAAGAATCACATAATGGACATTTGGAGTTAGCGTGTGTTGTAAGAAGATGCTTCTCTTTACAGAGGTTCATCCACGCAGTGTCCTTTCACTAGCAGCAGCTCAGCGTGCACATTTTCTTCCAAATATTTATACATTTAGGAGTGTTTGGGGGTGAACAGGAGAATGCCAAGCTCCTCCTCCACCAATTAAAGTCAAACAAGAGCCTTTGACAAAATAAGCGTGTGAGGGAAGAGCATAGCTTTCAATTCAGAAGCATTTGGAACTCCAAGTTGTAACTCCATTACGGATCATGCCGGTTGCTTTGGTCTGTCTGAAGTCACAAGCTGGCAGTCTCCAGTCAGGCCAGGGAGCATGCTCTTTTTATTTTTTCTTTGTTTTCTTTTTTGGCCCTATTCATCTTTATATAAAACAAGATTGAACAAACGTTTAACAACTAGGAGAGTTCTCAGAAAAGTTGGGTTGCTGCCATCTGTGAATAAACCAAAGGCTTTGGGAGCACGGGGCCTACATCTCTACATCCTGGCCACGAGTCACTGTTGAGAAGTTGCCTGCCCAGAGCCAGCTCGTCTCTGTCCCCAACATTCTATGTTTCAGCCCAGATTCTTTTTACGTTGCTCACATTTGTTGGCTGGCTGGCTCCTGTAAGATTTGAGTTTGGAGCCCGTCGTGTTCCTTTGCAGAGGGTGAAAGGAAGAATTTGATTCTTGAGATAGCAGTGAAGAGTCCTGAGCCACAACTTTACCCCTGTCACTTGAAGCACGACTTCTGGGGGAAACCTTTTAGGATACTGAACGCCTGTTCTCATCTGTCCGATGGGGCTGGGGATAACCCAGGCCCTGCCTGTCTCACAGTGAGGACCAAAGAGTTCTTAGATAGCGTGTTCTGGCATTGCTCTGGGCTGTCGGGCTGTGGGGAGACCCTGCTGCCAGGCGCAGGGTGCTGATGGTTTGGAAGGCGTCTAGAGGTCTGCGTCTCTTGTTCCAGGTGGACAGCTGGGCGCTGGGTGTGTTGCTTTATACCCTTGTGTACGGAACAATGCCCTTCGATGGTTTCGATCACAAAAACCTCATTCGGCAGATCAGCAGCGGAGAATACCGGGAGCCCACGCAGCCCTCAGGTGCGTGTTTTGTGGAGATGCGGGGGGGGGGGAGTGTTTGGTTTTCCTGACCCCCCCCCAGCTCATATGCTGAGCTTTCTAGGTCTGTAAGGAGCCTCTGCTTTTCTGCGCTCTTCTCTCCAGAAAAGTCTTCCTTAGAAAAGCTGTTTTCTGGGGTTGTTTTATCCCAATATTCCCATGTAAAAAATTTTCAGAACAGATGTTCTATAGGATAGTCAGCCCAAGAGTCTCATCTACTTTCTGTGTGTATTTGTGCAAGGCAGTTTCCCCACTGTAAGTGGACAGGGTATTATATGAAGTCCCTCCCAGTCCATGTAGACACACACAGTCATCTGTCTTTCTAGGTGGTAATGGCCACGTGGGTGGCCACTTTGACTATCAAACTGTGGCTCATGGGGACCCTCCCATTACTTTTTCTTGTGTAACAACCGTGCTAACTCCCCGAAACAAATCCAGTGGCTTAAACCACCACCATGGGTTATATTGTCAACCCTTTGGAATGGACTGTGAGTTCTGGCCTTTTGGGGTTCCTTGTGCAACTCCAATCAGCCAGCACCTGGTGCATGTTTCTGGGTGAGTGTTCCACACCTTTGTGCCTGTCCCTGGGGGCTGTCTGTCTCTCTGAGGTGCCTCCCCGTGGCCTCTCATTTCACAACTGAGCCTGGACCTTTTACCTGACAACTTGGGTCTCTGAGGAAGATGAGGCTGCCAGATGTTCCTGTTGATTGTGGCTGGACATTGGGTTCCTGTTGCCTTCGGCACATCCTGCTGGGGAGAGCCGCCAGTATTATGGCGCCATCTCTTCGTGAAGAGCATCTTGTGTGTAGAGAGTGAGCAAGAATAGGTGGTCAGCATGGAATGTTAAGGTAGCCACTTCATAGCTACGCAGACACTTCCTATCTGTCCAGACAGCTATTATATACACACATAGCTGACTCTCATTATTCCCAGTAATTGTATCAAATAGCTGTGAATATTGACTGTGACTATTGAACCATTGCTTTTAGGGATTGTGAGCCTCCAAGCTTCAGATTTTTTTTCTACTAGTCAATACTTTGTTTATAATATATTTATGTTAAGAATACTTTATTCAACAGGCACTTTTTCTCTAGTGACACCAAGCTCGGTGGCAAGTAGCACTTTTATTCATGCCTGAACAAAGTTTATCTGACATGCGCATTTTCTGCCAGAGGTACATCAAACCTTCCTGTACTTCAGAATGCAGCCTATTTGTACCGTGTTTGGGGCCATTGTAAGATGGCAGGAACATAGAAGCACAAAAAAAGTGAAAAGTGGGGGACAAAGTAGATTTAGAAGGGTCACCTGTTCAGTCTCAGATCTACAACTAGGCTGCAAGGACATCATTAAACATCTTAGCCCTGCACATACAGCGACCACTCACGAACTGTGGAGATTGACTGGGAATGACAGGCAACTTATAGTGAGTAGGGGTCTTCTTTGCCTCACTAACTAGTACCTATGAAATTCTCAATTATTGCAGGACTTCAGAAAATCCTTTAGTGAGTCTCTGTCTTCCTCCTTTTCAGGAGTGGAGATTATTCCATCCCCATTGCCAGACCTCTACCAGCTGCTTTCCTAAGAAGGCAAGGCGAGGGGTGGCAGGGTCTCAGGATATAATTCAACTCCAGTTCGGGGGTGGTGGTGGTACAGTTTGATCCCAAAAGTCACTTTTTCCACCATGAATGGTCCCTGTGGTCTCCTCCACATCCTTAGAGCCTTTCCCCCAGATCCCTGTTAGTAGAAATTTGTAAGGGAGAGTTTTCTTTTTTCTCCCCAGACAGATTGTGGACGCAGATAGTTGATACAAATCAACTCCCAGATCTGACTGCTTGGTGGCTACTGATATGGCTTGGGTTAGGGACAGGAAGGAAATGAGCTCATTGGGCGTGGCTCTCAGAACTTGGTCAGGAGCTCTTCCACACAGGTGTGTAGGTAAACGCCACACCTGTAACAGGTGATATATCCCCTCAACGTGTTTACAGAGACTAAATTTGGAGATATCCTGAACACCTTCTTTCTATTTGGTAATGTGATGGCCACTAAAACATTTGTGAGGCTAAGTCTGAATTCTTTCCAAATTACCTGACCTTCGTTTGATGAAGATCTGGGATGATGGAGAGATTAGTATTTCTAGAAAATTCCTTCATTCACAGAAAGCAGGGGAGGGAGATGGCCAATGCAGCAAAGTGCTTGCAAGGACCTGAGTTCGATCCCCAGAGCCTATGTAAAAAAAGAGTGTTGGGGTACTCTTGTCATTCCAGTTCTGAGGTGGAAGCAGACACATTTCTGAGGTTCAGAGACTCAGTCACAGAAAGAAAAGGACAGTCCCTGAGGCAGGATACTGAAGTTGTTCTGTGACTAGGGTGTGTGTGCAAACACCCTCCCCTCCCACACAAAGCAGGCCAGGATTGGACCGTTCCTTAGACTGGTTCTGAGCTGTGGTTCTGCTTGATGTGTGGTCTGCAGGGCTTTGGCGTCTCTCTGCATCAAGAGGTTGGAAGACGGGTCAAAAACGATTTTCTCTGACGCGACATATCTCCTCGGGTGCTCCTGGAGTCACTGGCCGCTGAGCCCCCCAAACTCCCATACACGGCCTGATTCTGTCTGTCTCTTGTCCCTTAGATGCCCGAGGACTCATTCGGTGGATGCTGATGGTGAACCCCGACCGCCGTGCCACCATCGAGGACATCGCCAACCACTGGTGGGTGAACTGGGGTTACAAGAGCAGCGTCTGCGACTGTGATGCCCTCCCGGACTCCGAATCCCCGCTGCTGGCGCGGATCATCGACTGGCATCACCGCTCCACGGGGCTGCAGGTGGAGGCGGAAGCCAAGATGAAGGGCCTCGCCAAACCCGGAGCCTCCGAGGTCGTGCTGGAGCGGCAGCGGTCCCTGAAGAAGTCCAAGAAAGAGAACGACTTTCCCCAGTCTGGACAGGAGTCGGTGCCCGAAAGCCCATCCAAGCTGAACTCCAAGAGACCCAAGGGCATCTTGAAGAAGTGGGGCAACAGCGAGCATCGCTCTCACAGCACCGGCTTCATCGAAGGCCTCGTGGGGCCCACCTTACCATCTCCTTTCAAAATGGAACAGGACTTGTGCCCGACTGGAATCCCCCTCCCCAGCTCTCCTGAAACGGATACACCCGGGAAACTCAGCCCCAAGCAGTCAGCCACGATGCCCAAGAAAGGCATCTTGAAAAAGACCCAGCAGAGAGAGTCCGGTTACTACTCATCCCCGGAGCGTAGCGAGTCCTCTGAACTGCTGGACAGTAACGACCTGATGGGCAGTGGCCTCTCTTCCCCTGGTCCCCCGGACCCAGCCAGGGCCACGTCCCACAGCCTGTCCTGCAGGAGGAAAGGCATCTTGAAACACAGCTGGCAAGTACTCAGGGGGGACCACGGACTCTGCCCTGGCCAGCCCGGAAATGCCCACACTGGGATCCTTGTCGTCACCCGGTGTCCCCTCCGATGGCCTCTCTCGGAGCTACAGCCGCCCCTCCAGCGTCATCAGCGACGACAGCGTGCTGTCGGGCGACTCCTTGGACTTGGTAGATGTGCAGGAGAATCGACCTGCCCGCCAGCGCATCCGCAGCTGTGTCTCTGCTGAAAATTTCCTCCAGCTGCAAGACTTTGAGGGGCTCCACAATCGGCCCCGTCCCCAGTACCTGAAACGGTACCGGAACCGCCTGGCAGACAGCAGCTTCTCCCTCCTCACCGACATGGATGACGTGACTCAGGTGTACAAGAAAGCTCTGGAGATCTGTAGCAAGCTCAACTAGCCCTCCCGGGCTCAGGGAGAGCAGGGCGGGTGGGCGGGTGGGTGGGTGCCAGGGAAGAAGGGGTACAGGACTTGTGCTGACAGGCCAGTTACCTCTTTACTGGCCATGCGGCAGACTGGAAGAGGACTGGCGCCGTCTGGCCTGGCCAGGTTGCAACCTTGAGCCAGCACCTAAAAAGGCAGTGACACAGCTCTCTGCCAACGCTGCCAACTACCAGTGAGGATATGGGTCCTGACTGGCATTGGCATATGGCGGTGCCTCTCGGAGGAGCAGCTGTCCAGGGAAGGTGGAGTTGGCTAGCACTTAGTGGGGGTGGGCCCAAACGGAGAGAGGCACTTCCCTTATAGTCATCTAAATATTTTGGGAGGAGAGGCCAGAGGGATTGGGAAGGACCATGTGCTTTGGATGAATCCAGAGAGCTTGCTTCTTTTCTTGTGCCAGAGCAAGCGCGGTCTGACTGCAAGGGGCTGGCACGAGTCAGTGATTGATTGATAATGTCTTCACTCTGTGCCGATTGAGTTGAGGCACGTCAGAGAGTGTTGTGATGGAGTACTAATGGCTGCCTTGGGGGCGGAAAAGCAGCACTGCTCACGACCTGTGATTGTCCATTCTCGCCCTGACTAAGCCCTGGGAATTGGGTTTAAAGCTTTTTGTAGGGTCTGCATTATCTCATGCCGCTCGTGTGGGGGGCATTTGTTAATTGGCTATTTGACCTTGAATGGAAGTCCAAACTTTGGTCAAAGAGAAAATACTCTGAATTCTACTGAAGAGGCAGGCCGTGGTAATTTTGGGCTCTCTTCTGTCTACCTTCTCTTTCCCCATTCTGCCTGGTGCTTTGGCACGATCCTCTGAGAGCGAACGAGGAAAATGATGGTAGGGGTCAGAGAGCAATGTTGTTGAGTGTGGAGGGGCACGAGGTTCTCTGTGCAGCCGAGTGGAAGGTGAGACGTGCCAGAAAGGGGCAGCTGGGCGACATTCTCTAGCGTGTCAGTGTTAACTGGAATACGGCCCCTTGGCTTCTCACCTGCCTGCCGTGCTTCCCTGGGAAGCAGCATCATCCACAGTCTCCAGAGGACCATCTGACTCAGCCATCGGTCCTGATCTCCATCCACAAGTGTGGAATCCTCACGGTTCCATGAGTTTGTTTGTAGGAAGTTAGTGTGTAGATGTGTTAGTCGGATGAGGAGAGGAGCGGTCTCCATAGAAGGTGTTTGCTCCCTAAATCTAAGTTTTCCTGCCTCGTGGTTTTGAGCTCTGATATGAACTCCTGTGCTTGGGGAGAAAGCTGAGTGCCATCTATCCATTGAAGAAGGTTCCAGAAGAACAGAGTGAGTCGTGGGGAAGCCGGCAGAGAGGAATGACTCCTCAGGAGCCTTCCAGATGCCTGTGGAGGAGGGAAGAAAGGTGTGACAGGATTCCTGAAAGTGTTTAAGCGAGTTATGCAATCTCCCAACACCCAGATCACAGATGATGTCATGCCTCCTAGGGAGAGCATCCCGAGGGAACTGGGATCCTTCTGGGAACGATCTTGCAGTCCACTGGTTTAAGCAAATCAAAATCCTTATTTCAAGGTTGCCACCTTCTATAGCTCCTCAGAGAGAAGGGAAAACTCATCTTTGGGGTATCTTAGGAAAAACAGAATTCACGTTCCGACACTGAGCGCCAGCCGTAGGGAGCCGTCCTCCTTTCTTCAAGGAGGTTGTTGCGCTGCTTCCCACACCACCCACCCTGGTGGTCCTGTGCATGCCTCCGGGTTGAGCCGAGTCGTACGGTGGGAAGCCGCTTGGTTTCCTTTCATTCAATTCCACCTCCTTCCTGAACTCCAGTAGAGACTGAAAGGGAGAAAATTGATAGATAAGGAATTGCGTTTGGAGAGTGTGGGGTGTCTGGAAGGCACCCTGTAATCTCCAGCCCCCGACCCCCATCTCCTTGCCTTCTTGCGTGCAGCCCTTCACGAAGAGCTGTGCTGCCAGTCTCCCCCGCCTTGCACCCAGCATGGCTCCGACCTTATCAGTGTCTTAGGGTAACCACCAGCTACTGTAGTAGACTGCATCTGCTTAATAAATAGCTCCCATCGTTCTAGTCTTTAAGTAAAATCGATCCTGTTAAGGAAAAAGCATTCTATGCCCCCTTTCCTCTTGCCAAACACCAGTACGTTCTCTTTTGTCAATATACTTAAAGACTATGAATCATGGTAAAAAAAAAAAAAAATAGTCCTCATCGGACAGTCAGTCCTACTCTGCTGTTAGATCTCAGGCACCTGCAGTGTTGTGGGAACTGTTTTCCTGTCTGTAAGGGGCAAAGGGGTGGATGGATTGGTCCTTCAGGACCTTGCTCAGTTCTGATCGTCTACTGACACCGTCCAGATGAGGTGCTAACCATCTTTCTCCGACAAACCTACGGCGATGTCCCCGAGACAGCTTCCCAATGAAGCCCTCTCATCCCTACCCACCAGTTACCAGCCAAAGAAGGTGTGCTTGGTTCTCCTCCTGTCTGTCCCAAGTGACAGACACTTGGATGATCCGATGGATACAGCAGCACTTGGCCAGCAGCTCCTGGCTCTGCCCCAGAGCCCTGTCAGCATCTTAGTTTACACATCTGCCAAAGGGGCGGAGTTCGGTTTCGTTTTGCAGGTCCATTTCAAGGCACAATCAGTTTTCAGGAACGCGCTTCAAGACCCTAGGCAAAATGACAATGCTAAGATTCCCTCTGAATTTTATTTAGTCCCTGTTACCAAGTGCTTTTTGTCAAGCGACAAGGAGCATTTTTTTCCCCCGCCCAGGCCTGCTATCTTGAGTACAAATGTGAATGATGGACTGACTGCTTGTTGCCAAACTGGAAATATTCTGTAGGGACTTACTGGCGTGGTATCATTCCTAGGAGGAAAGAAAAAAGGAATAGAGAGAGAGAGAGAAAGAGAGAGAGAAAGAAACTTGACTGCACATTTTTTTTTAAATCCGTGTTGTGACTTTTATTTAATTTCTATTTTTTTTGGTAATAAAAAGCTGACTTTTTAATTTGAATTTGTCTTTTTTTATTTATTATTGGTCTGAAAGGCATTTCAAAGGTATTATAATAATATATTGGTGTAATTTAATTGGTGCAACATGCTTTATGGCTCCAGTCAAAATTGGTTTTCACTCATTTGGTTGGTTCAAGAATAGCCTATAAAAGAGGGAGAAAGCTGGATAACTACGCAAAGTGTTTGTTTGCAATTGGAAATTTTGTCTTTTTTTGTTTCTGTTTTTTTTTTAAATTAAATAAAATGCAATGAACTGAACTGCTTCTTTTTCTTTTTTTCCTATTAACTAAGTAAGTGACAAGGTAGTTACATTTACAAAAAGTTTACTATTCTGGCCTAAGCACTCAAAAGTGGGGAGGCGGTTTTCAATGCTTTGGAACTAATGTTTGCCTATCTCCCCTGGTACGCTACTTTATGCTTTGTGTGTGTGTGTGTGTGTGTGTGTGTGTGTGTGTGTGTGTGTGTGTGTCTGTTGGGGTGGCAAAGGCCAGAGAATACCCTCAGGTGTCCCAAAGGAGTGGTCTACCTTGTTCTTTTGGGACAGAGTCTTCCATTGGCCTGGAGCTTGCCCATATATCTAGACTGGCTATCCAGGGGACAGCCTGTTGCATCCTAATACCAGCCTGTGGTATTCTAAATGACAGTGCCTTCAGAATCACAGTATGGGTGTGTGGACTTGCCAAAGGAAAGGCTACAGAGCAGGCAAAAGATCCAACCTACCTGTGTTAGTTACAGGTTTTTTAACCTCGGTGTTCTGATCTATAGAATAACATTAGATGCTGCCAGACTCTTAGAGTTACTAGAAGGTGGCATGAGCTAAAGCAATGGGTATTTGGAATATTTGGAATCTATGCATTTCCCTGCAGACAGCAATATCAACGCTATGAAGAAGAGGTTAATCTCAGGTGCGCTCTGGAATTTCACCTGCAAGGGAGACTCTGGGCGTGTCTGTGGGGAATTATTGTCTTGATTGAGCTCATTGATGATGCAGCCCCTCCTCTGTGGGTGGTATCACCATCCCCTAGGTTGGGATCCCGTGTGAAAAAGCAGAAAGGAGGCATTTAGCACTCTGCCTCCCAATTACGAACACAACGTGACCAACTGCTTTGGGCTCCTGTTCCTCTGACTTCCAGGCCGTGACTGTATCTTGACCTCTGAGTCAAAATAAACCCTTTTCCCTTAGGTCGCTTTTGTGGGTATTTTGTCACAGCAATAGGAAAAGACACTAGTATAGAAGATAAACTTGTTAGGAAGATTTTTCTATGATATCAGCAATAGCATCGGAGAAATTGGCTGACCTTTCACAGGGGCTCGTAGACAAGATAGGTAAGGTTGTTTTCATAGTGACTTAGGTCTGGTGGGGTAATTGGACAAGAAACCTATTACATATACTAATGAATTGTATGAAGGATAAATGAATAGGAGTCAAAGGAGGAAGGGGCGCCTCTTGTAAGAGGCCAGGGTGTCTCTGATATGTCTGTCTGCATCTCAGATCTTAGCACTGGGGCTCAGGGGGAGACAGGTGGAGTCCCAGAGCGTGACAACCGCTTACTTTAGCTGAATGAGTGCACTCTAGGTTCAGAGAGAGACCCCGTTAAGACATGTAGTGAACAACCCCCACTCATACACCACACACACACACACACACACACACACACACACACACACACACACCCCGTCTGAGTAAGTTTCTGTCACTTGTCACCAAAGCTTGGCCGCAGGTTAAGATATGAATTTTCTTGGGTTACATGGGAAACTACCTTTCTCTACTCCTCACCCCCCCCCCAAAAAAAACTAAAAAGGATAAAACTAATGGTAAGAAGAGTGAACATTGAAGGCAGGGAAAACAATACATACAAAGGCCCTGGGGTCTTTAAAACAGTTAGAAAAAGTTGCTTTCTGATTCACTGTTAATAGGGCAATAATGGTCCAGAGGATGTGGTGTTTTGCTAAATAACTGTGTCTAACATGGACTGGCTGTGATCATTTGTGGCTTTGTATATCCTTAATTATAAATGGCTGATGCCTTCAACAGACAGTTCCCAGATGAGACACATGCTCCGAGAAGTCACAGCAGGATTTTCCTTCATGTTCATGTGTGTATGTGTGTGGGGGAGGGTCATGCATGTGGGCCTTTCTGCTCTGTGTGGGGGTATATAAATTGCAGTTCCTCCTCTGCTGCTATGAGAAAACATTGACCCAAGCAGCCCGAGGGAAAAAGGCTATTTATTTGGTTTATGGTTCCAGGGGCGATAACGTCTCATGGTAGGAAATACATGGCAGAAAGCATGACGATTGGAGGCAATGGTGCACCAGGGGCGTATTTTGAGATTTTATAGCCTAGCTCCACTGCCTGTTGATCTTCTGCTCCCTCACTGCTGTTAGAATATGACAGAAGCCTCCCACCCTTGTCACTGTGCTTTCTTTGAGAGCAGGAATTGTTCTCTTGAATTGTAAACCAGGATAAATCCTTCTTTCTTTAAACTATTTCCTAGTCAGGTATTTTATTCCGACAACAAGAAAAGAAACTAGAAAACCATCCAACAAGAATAGCCATTGTATCTTGGTGAGTTAATTTTCCTGGTTCGCTCCACCAGTTTGGGTTTGTGGATGATTCAAGAGACTGTGTTATGTAAAAGCACCAAGAAAACCACGCAATGTCAGTGATTCGGCATAATCAGAATTATATTTCCCACTCACTCTGCCCAGCACAAGTTGGGTATTTCTCTCTTCGTGCCACATCCCAATAGATACTCGTTGTATCCTGTGGTTCTGACATCTTAGGGTTCTTCATTCCTGGCTATTCAAGCGAAAGGGAGAACACTGAAAAATCCATCTTCTCTGGATACTGTGTGTGCGTCATTCATTCCCCCAGACCGCTGGTCAGCACGCAGTCACCTCACTCCGATAGAATGTCTTAGGCAATCCTTGAGTCTCCAATGTTGGAAAGTGGAAAGTAAAAAGGGGTGGATGAATATTTTGCAACACTTATACCACAGCCTTATTTCTGCTTCCTATGAGGAGTCCCCTCCCCCCGCAAGAAGAAAAATAATTATGGTTAATATTAACCAAGAGCTTGCTGTCATGGTTTGAAATGTGTCCCCCACGGGCTCATACGTTTGGGTAGGTCATGGCACCTTTAGGAGTTGGATCCCTGATGGAAGAAAGCAGTGACAGGGGGCGGGCCTTGAGGTGGATTAATCCCACCCTACTTCCAGGAGAGGCCCGCTTTGCAGTGGGCAGTCTTGCAGGTCTCAGCCTCCTGGATGGGTGTGGCTTAACCTGTCTCCAGCTTCTGCCTCTAGCCACGCTGCTTCTGCCATGAAAGACCATATCTCCCCTTTGAAACCCTAAGCTGAATAAATCTCCCTTTCTTCCTTAAGTTCCTTGACTTCGGGTTCTCTCACAGCAACAGAAAAGAATAACTAGTATACTTGCCAGGGGGCAGTCTGTGAACCTGCCCTTTTTGTCTGTCAGGTTTAGTGTTCCGCATGTGCTTTTGGGCCCGTTTGCACAGATGAGGAAACAGCTTTGGGAAAAAAGAAAACTGCAGACTGGCTCAAGCCAAATGTGGGCCTGCAGAAGTACAGGCACCTCGCTGCACATTGCTGGTGCGAAACGTTTCTCCTGCTGGCAGCGAGTACCCAAGCACAGGCAAGAGCAGGCATCTCTTATTGGACTCAGCGGAACATATACTCAAGGAAGGACAGTGGGATGAGACGGAAGCATGTCAGAAAGCAGAAGTTTCTCCGTGGGAGAAGGAGGGATGAGGTAGAATAGGCAGGGGAGAAAACAACAAAAATTGATTATAATTTTAGATAATTTAAAGTAACAAAAAAGTTCGCAAAACCAGACAAACAAAGGCCTGGCTGACTGGTTTCTAAGTTCAAGTTGATGGTTGCTGTCTTGACTACCTGTGATGATCCTTTTGTAGCTCAGACGTCATGGTCATAACCCCATTCTGGTTACCATTTTGCTCATGAACCTGTATAGCATTTCCCTGCAGGAATCAGGCAGATGTATCACTAGGGAGGAAGATGCTGGTCAAACTCACTACAGTCTCCAAACAAATATAAAGAGGAGAGTCGATGTCCCCCAGCTCGCCACTGATGTCAGGTTCTAGAATATCCAGGCTCAACAGATGGGATCCTTGGCATGATTCAAGTTCCTCGCTTCCTTAGCAACGGAATGGGATGGAGGGGTGCATTTCACTCCATCCTGAATTGCTCAGAACCCAGGAGTGGGGACGGGCAGTGCTAGGAGGCCTGAGAGTTCACAGCCACCCACCCAGAGTCATGCAGAGACCCACAATGCTGGGCCGGGCTGCGTAAACCTGGACAAGGTCAGGCACCACAGCAGTAACTTCCATCACACCAAGAGCAAGACAGGGTCTTGTGACACCTCGGGACATGGGCCAGGCCCTGCCACGTCACATCCCATAGTCAAGTGAAACTGCAGCTAGAGAAAAGTGTGTGCTAGAGACAACTGAAGAAAAAAAAAGGACTAAAAAAAAAAAATCCTTTGTCTGAGAATGTTTTGCACATTGGAATTTGTGCATCACTGAAGCTGAAAAATGTCTGATTCAGCAGTGCCTAGGGCATTCCAGAAACTTCCGCCATCAGGCTTCAGAGTCCAGACAAAGCATGTGTGCAAAGCAAAAAGCCAGATGCAGACCTCAGAGTGAGCCCTGCTGGTTTGCTCCAAAGAGGACCCGCTTGGGGGTTCAATCCCTGTGAAGGACAGATGGTCTCTGGAAATGGGACCAGCTGGGACTAGCTTCTCAAATACATATGTCATTGGCCACCAGGATGCAGGAATAGTCACAAGAAGAACCGGTTGAAACTGGAGAAGCAACCCATAACCACAGGCTCAAAGTGCCCAAGTGCTCTCAGGACCCGGAATGGTGGGTATGTTGCCCGTGAGGTTGAGTTGGAGCTTTTGGTAGAAAAGAAGATTCTAGAGGGAATGAACAGAACAGAAGAGGCAAGTTATCTTCTGAGGGTCCAGTACAGTTATGAATCTTTGGGGGTTTGACCTGAGATCTCCTTGGCCTCGTACCTTCCATTCTGACTGATCTCCCCAATTCCTGTCTTTATACATGCTGCCAACTATAATGATCACAATCAAAATCCTTATTGCTTCTTTGCTTCCTCCCTGTCACCTATCATTTATTATCATTTATTTGTCTATTCATTCATTTATTTCATGCTTATGTCAGTGGAGATTCATGTGTGTGTGGATGCATTTTCCTGTGTGTTTGGACATGTGAATACAAGTGCAAGTGAATGCTATGCATGTGCGTATATGTGTGTGTGTGTGTGTGTGTGTGTGTGGGTGTGGGTGTGCTTGAAGTTGTATCTTCTTGTTGCTAAAGCAGGGTCTCTCAGGTGGGACGCAGTGGCAGAGTGCTTTCTAGCATGTAGTACTCTGGGTTTGATCCCTGGCATGAAAAGAGCAAAGCTAGTTTTGCCAAATGGCACATGGACATGGAAATAGTGATACCACGTTACTTGAGTCTCTGCCACTGGATGTGGTAGATATATTTTGTCTTGTTCTACACTTTTCCCCACTGAGTGTGTGTGTGTGTGTGTGTGTGTGTGTGTGTGTGTGTGTGTGTGTTTGCAACAGGGCACTTAAGTGTGTGTGCTGGAGGCCCAAGGGGAACACTGGGAATCATCTTGAATTGCTCTACCTTTTTATTGCTTTGCCCTGGGGGTTTCCTAAGTTCTCCCTTCCAGGACTGAAATTGTAGACTACTGCCATATCCACCATGCATTTTGTCGTGGGGTCTGGGGATCTGAACTCAGGTTCTTGTCAGGCAAAAGCTTTAACTGCTGAGCTATCTCCCCAAACTTTCCCATTGCATTTAGGATAGAAATGTTCTACACTTTTTAATAGGAAGTGCATTTGGCCCTGCTTTGTTAAATGGTTTATTTAATGAATACTTGTATATATATTTTGGATGCAGAAGATTCAATAGTTAACAGAGTCATTAATTTAGTTCTAGAATATCCATGATTTTTACCTGTTTCCAAACTTAAGCAAAAAACGGTTACTTTGTACAATTATATCTATTAGCTCTATATGCCCTCTATGAGATGGCAATGAAGATAGAACCTCTATGTTACCATACACCTCTACCATGAACCCCTATATCTCTAGATGGCAGAACAGTGTTTTTTTTTCCTATTTTCTGCATTTATGTGCATGTATATGTGGAGGCCTGAAGTTGATGCCCATTGTCATTTTTGATTGCTGTCCACTTTTTATTATACAGGTAAGGTATCTCACTTGAACCCAGAGCTAGATTAAATAGCTTACTTGCATTGGGGATTCCCTGCCTTTACCTAAGTGTTGGGATTACAGGTGACTATAATGCCTACCCAACTCTTTATATGGATTCTGGGGATCCAAACTCCTGCCTTCAAGCTTTCAGAGAAAACTATTTATCTATTGAGTAGTGTTTTGTTTAAAGTCTTTTTCCTAAATTTGTCGAGATAACTATGACTTGCTTTTTACTATGTTAATACAGCGTTTGCCCCGATTGATAGTTGAATATCAAACCAACCTTGTATTCCTGGGAAAATTTGCATCTTACCCCTGTTACATTGTTCTTTTACATTATTGGATTTTGTCTTGCTGATGTTTTTGAAAAGCATTTTCTCTCTTGTTTTACTATCCCTATTTCTTTTCTATTTCCCTCTCACTTTTTCTTTTTTTTTTTTTTTGTCTGCCTTCGTGCATTTTTTCCCCTTCAGTCTTTGTTTTTGCCTAATTTTGTTAGCCAAGTAATGCTAGTCTTAAAAAATATTGAATTAAAAAGCAATAGTCTCTTTAATTCTATGTTCTGAAAGTTTTAAGTAGAACTGGCATTATCTCTTTATTGAATATTTGATCTTGTTCATTATTTGTAGTATTTCATATTATTGACAGGATTTAGAATCACCAAGGAGGTGATGCTCTGGGCATGCTGGTGAGGGATTATTTAGATTATGTTAACCTCTGGACCTGCTTGTGAAGGATTATCTAGTTGGTGCTAATTGAAGTGGGGAGAACCACCGTCACCATACTGTGATGGTACCATTCTATGGACTGGAGTCCTGGACTGAGCAGCAGCATTCACACCTGACTGTGGATGTGTTATGACCAGCTGACTCAAGCTACTGCTGCCATGCCTTCCCTGTCATAATGGACTGTATCGCCTGCAACTGTAAGCCAAAAATAAGCCTTTTCTTTCTTTCTTTTTTTTTTTATTAAAAATTTAATTATACATTTTAAAATTTTTTACCAGTTCCCTCCCTCCCCCGTCCTCCCCCTCCCCTTCCCCCAGTGCCTCCCCCCCAATTCCCAGAGAGTCCTTTATTGTATACGCCTAACTCTCCATTGGGTCCTCCTCTCCGATGACATATAAGGACCCAATGGCATTTCCATAAGCCCTTTCTCTTGTTCCCCTTAAGCATAAGATCACTACTATGGCTGTCAATCCCTTGCCTCCAGGGGTCTCGGTGCCCTTACAGATGCTAGACTTTATGAGGGCAACAGTGCGCTGGACATTGCGCAGGGCATGCAAAGTCCCATTACGATTGCTTTGGCCCCAACTATTGTTGAGAATCTTGCAAATCGTTGCTCCTCCCATCCTTTTGCTCTTACAATCTTACCGCCCCCTCTTCCGCAAATGTCCCTGAGCTCCAGGATGGGGAGAGATTAGGCTGTCCTAGTTCTGTGTGATTGATATAGTCTCTGAAGTTCTGGATTGTGGTTTGTTGATTTTCTTTTGCAGTTTTGCTGCTCCTGCAATTCCCTTCACTCCATTCTGCTGGGCACTGTATGTCACCCCCTGGCCAGAGACAAAAAGCTGTTAAACTGGAGTCTTGTTGTAATAGCACATTCAAGGGTAGATGTAATAAGAGTAGGAAACCTCCCTGAGGGAGGGGTCCATCACCCATTTGCAAAATGATTACTTTTTATCTGCTAGACTATATGCCCTCCCCTTCTGGTGAGATCAGGAAAGAACGTCTGTGAACTTAACCAGGTTTCTCATTACTTACTTGCAGACCTTGATGGAGGCCTATTTTCTCTGCTGTAACATGGTCTCCTCTCTCCTTGTTTCTGGTGTGGCCCTCCTAACCCATCTCTCTTGTTCATAATCCTTGCAATTACTGTGTTTCATAGGTTTACTTTTGAGTGTCTCAATGTGGGCTGGGTGAGTTTGGTACTAGGAGCCACCTATTAGGGAGTACATATGGCGCTTAATTTTCTGGGTTTGGGATACTTCACTTAATATAATTCTTTCTAATGACATCCATTTCCCAGCAAATTCCAGTAATTCATCATTTTTGATGGCTGAGTAGTACTCCATTGTATAGATGTACCACAGTTTCCTTATCCACTCGTC
Source organism: Typhlomys cinereus (assembly GCA_023101885.1). NCBI lineage: Eukaryota > Metazoa > Chordata > Mammalia > Rodentia > Platacanthomyidae > Typhlomys > Typhlomys cinereus. The sequence goes on along the minus strand of JALPQD010000392.1, from coordinate 453,273 downwards.
AACTGTTGGACATTTAGGTTGATTCCATGACTTTGCTATTGTAAACAGTGCTGCTATGAACATGGTCGAGCTTGTGCTATCGAGGCGAACCTCTGCTGCATGGGGGGTTATTCCCAAAAGTGGGATAGCAGGGTCATGCGGCATTTCAATCTTTAATTTCTTTAAGAATCTCCAGACGGCTCGCCAGAGTGGCTGTATGAGCCTGCATTCCCACCAACAATGTAGGAGAGTTCCCCTCTCTCCACATCCTCTCCAGCATTTGTCGTTGTTTGTATTGTGGATTTTTGCCATCCTGACCGGGGTGAGATGATATCTCAGGGAAGTTTTGATTTGCATTTCCCTGATGGCGAAGGAAGTGGAGCATTTTTTAAGATAATTGTTAGACATTTTAATTTCATCCCTGGTAAAGTTTCTTTGAAGTTCCAGGGCCCATTTTTTAATTGGGCCAGTGTTTTCCTTGGAGTTTAATTTTCTAAGTTCTTTGTGCACTCTGGACAGTAGAGCTCTGTCAGATATGTGGTTAGTGAAGATTTTCTCCCATTCTGTGGGTTGCCTTTGAGCTCGTGTGACAATCTCTTTATCTGAACAGAAGCTCTTTAATTTCACAAGATCCCGGGGCTGGAGAGGTGGCTCAGGGGTTAAGCCTCCGCCTTGCAGGCGGAAGGTCCCGAGTTCGGATCCCAGATCCCACGTATAGACGCCAGGCGGAAGCGGGGGCGGCCTGCGCTTCTGGTCCTGGTAGGGCGGAGCCTGTGAATCCCGGGGCAGAAGGAGGTGGAGGCGTCCATGGTGGTTCGCGAATTCGTCCGTGGTTCTACACATACACACACACACACACACACACACACACAGACACGCGCGCACATACACACACATATGCACACAGTTGAATAAAATAATAATAATAAAAAAAAATTTAAAAAAAAAAAAAAAGTTAATTTCACAAGATCCCAACTGTTGAGAGTTGGTAGCAGTGATTGTGCCATTGGATGTCTGTTTAGGAAGTGTTGGCCTAGCCCAATCAGCTCGAGGGAGTTCCCTATCCTTTCAACTATGGTTTTTAAAGTCTCTGGCCTGATATCAAGGTCCTTGATCCATTTGGAATTAAGTCTTGTACATGGTGACAAGTACGGGTCCAGCTTTAATCTTCTGCATGTGGAGATCCAGTTTTGCCAGCACCATTTGTTGAAGATGCTGTTCTTTTTCCATTGGATTCTTTGGGCCCCTTTGTCAAAGACCAAATGGCTGTAACTTTGTGGGCTTATATCTGGGTCTTCAATCCTTATCCATTGATCTGTCTGTCTATTTTGGAGCCAGTACCAGGCTGTCTTATAACTATGGATTTGTAGTATAGACTTAGGTTTGGTATGGTAATACCTCCAGCTGTGTTTTTGTTACTCAGGATTGTTTTTGCTATCCTGGGTCTTTTGTGTCTCCATATGAACTTTGAGATTATTTGGTCAACTTCTTTGAAGAATTGCTTTGGGATTTTGATTGGTATAGCATTGAATCTGTATATTGCCTTTGGTAGGATGGTCATTTTTACAATGTTGATTCTGCCAATCCAGGAACAAGGGAGGTCTTTCCACCTTCTGGTGTCTTCTGCAATTTCTTTCTTTAGGGTTTTAAAGTTTTCATTGTAAAGGTCTTTTACCTCCTTAGTTAGGTTTATACCAAGGTATTTCATTTTTTTAGGGCTATAGTAAATGGTATTGTTTCTCTCAAGGCTTTTTCACTTCTTTCATTGCGGGCATATAGGAAGGCCTCTGATTTTTGCACATTTATTTTGTATCCTGCCACCCTGCTGAACTTCTCAATTAGTTCCAGGAGCTTCCTGGTGGAGTTTTTGGGATCACTCAGGTATAAGATCATGTCATCTGCAAATAGGGATAGCTTGACTTCTTCCTTGCCGATTTGAATCCCTCTTATGTCCCTTTCTTGTCTTATGGCTTCAGCTAAGACTTCAAGTACAATATTGAATAGAAGTGGTGAGAGTGGACAGCCTTGTCTAGTTCCTGATCGAAGTGGGAATGCTTCCAATTGTTCCCCATTGAGCATAATCCTTGCTGTGGGCTTGTTGTATACAGCTTTTATTATATTGATAAAGGTTCCTTCCATTCCTACTGTCTCTAGCGTTTTGATCATAAAGGCTGTTGGATCTTGTCAAAAGCTTTTTTCTGCATCTATCGAGAGTATCATGTGGTCTTGGACTTTGGACTGGTTTACATGATGAATTACATTTATTGATTTGCGTATGTTGAACCAACCTTGTGTGCCGGGGATGAAGCCTACTTGGTCCCCATGAATGATCTTTTTAATATGTTTTTGAATCCGATTTGCTAAGACTTTGTTGAGAATCTTTGCGTCTGTGTTCATCAGGGAGATCGGCCTATAGTTTTCTTTTTAAGTGAATCTTTATTAGGTTTTGGGATTAAAACGATATTAGCTTCATAGAAGGAGTTTGGTAGTGTTCCTTCCTTTGCTATTTGATGGAACAGTTTAAGGAGTATTGGTGTTATTAACTCCTTAAATGTCTGGTAGAACTCTGTGCTGAATCCATCTGGTCCAGGACATTTTTTGGTGGGAAGATTCGAGATTACTTCCTCAATTTCCTTATATGTTATAGGACTATTTAAATAATTCACAACTTCCTGATTCAATTTAGGTAAGTTGTGTTTACTTAGAAATTCATCCATCTCTTTTGTGTTGTCAAACTTCACAGAGTATAAGTTTTTGAAATATGATGTTATAATTCTCTGGATTTCTTGGGTATCAGTAGTGATAACTCCATGTTCATTTCTAATTTTGTTAATTTGGGTTTTCTCTCTCTTGCTTTTGGTTAGTTTAGCTAGGGGTGTATCCTTCTTGTTGATTTTTTCAAAGAACCAGCTTTTTGATTGGTTGATTTTTTCTATCGTTTTCTTAGTCTCGATTTCAGATATTTCTCCCCTTATTTTGCTAATCTCTTCTCTTCTACTGCTTTTGGGATCAGATTGCTCTAGTTTCTCTAAAGCTTTAAGCTGCATTGTTAAGTTGTTTATTTCTGATGTTTCCATTTTTTTGACGTGGGCATTAAGAGCTATGAACTTACCTCTTAGAACAGCTTTCATTGTGTCCCAGAGATTTTGGTAAGTTGTATTTTCGTTATCATTCACTTTCAGGAAATCTTGAATTTCCTTTTTAATTTCTTCCTGAATCCAGTTCTCATTCAGCATCATAGTGTTAAGTTTCCAGGAGTTAGTGTATTTTCTCTTGTTTGATGTGTTGTGGATGTCCAGCTTTAGGCCGTGGTGGTCTGATACGGCACAGGTTAGAATTTCAACTTTCTTGTATATGTGTAGATTCATTTTGTGGCCCAGTATGTGATCTATTTTGGAGGAAGTTCCGTGTGCTGCTGAGAAAAATGTGTATTCTTTGGTGCGTGGGTGAAAAGTTCGATAGAGATCTGTGAGGTCCATTTCTTTCAGGGTTTGATTAAGTTCCAAAGTGTCTCTGTTAAACTTTTGACCTGTTGATCTATCCCATGTAGAGAGGGCAGTGTTGAAGTCCCCAAGAATTATCGTTTGGGGGTTGATTTCATGCTTTAGACGCTGTAGGGTTTTCTTAATGAATATGGAGGGGCCCGTATTGGGTGCATATATGTTCAGTATTGTGAAATCTTCCTGATGAATTGTACCTGTGACTAAAATGTAGTATCCATCCGTGTCTCTTATAATTTTTTTTGGTTTGAAATCCACTTTGTCTGATAGCATAATGGCTACCCCTGCCTGTTTTCTGCTTCCATTTGCTTGTAGAATTGTTGACCAGCCTTTTATTTTTAGAGCGTGCCTATCTTTTGTGGTGAGATGGATTTCCTGCAGGCAACAGATTGATGGATTGTGATTTTTAATCCAAGTTTGTAATCTGTGTCTCTTGATCGGTGAATTAAGTCCATTAACATTTAGTGTTATAATGGAGAAACTATTGTTAATTCCAGAGATTTATTATGTTTAGTAGCTTTTATAAGTATATTGCTTCGCTTTTAATGGTGTTATATTTGCCTTCTGTTCTCCTGGATATGCCTGTTTTTTTCTTCACGCTTGAGTATCATTTCTAGCAGTTTTTGAAGGCCTGGTTTGGTGGCCATGTATCTCTTAAAGTTGTCTTTGTGCTGGAAAATTTTTCTTTCTCCCTCGATCATGACTGATAGTTTTGCAGGGTAAATCAGCCTGGGTTGACATTTTTGCTCATTCAATACTTGAAGTATGTCTCTCCAAGCTCTTCTTGCTTTTACTGTTTCGACTGAGAAGTCATTTGTTATTTTAATAGGTTTGCCTTTAAAAGTGACTTGTTTTTTCTCCCTTGAAGCTCTCAGCACCAGTTCTTTATCTTGAATGTGGAGTGTTTTAACTATTATTTGCCGCGGTGTGCTTCTATTTTGGTCGTATCTGTTTGGGGTGCGGAATGCCTCTTGTATATGAATGGGCCTCTCTTTTTTTAGATGAGGAAAGTTTTCCTTGATGATCGTTTGAAAAATTTCCTCAGGGGTGGTATTTTGAGATTCTTGCTCCGGTATTCCATGAATACGCATGTTAAGCTTCTTCAGGGTGTCCCATATCTCTTGGATATTTCTCTCAAGTATCTTTTTGGCTTTAACAACCTCTTCCATTGAGCTGGTTAGTACTCCCACTTTATCTTCAAGATCTGAAATTCTGTTTTCTGCTTCATTAGTTCTGTTGATAAGACTCTCTGTGGCGTTCTGGGTTGAAGATAACTTGTCTTTTAGCTCAGTTTTAAACTCTGCTTGAATTTGTTTTAACTGCTCTATGCCACTTTTTGTTTCTTGCACTGTTTTTCTCAACTCCTCCAGATGTCTGTTGTGTTCCTCTTCAAAGCTATTGATTCGATTATGTAATTCCTCCCGGATTTCCTCTTTCATAGTATTGAACATGGTAATGATCATATTTTGAAAGTCGTTATCCTGGGTCAGGCTTTCTTGGCCTTTTCCCGCGGGTTTGTTCTTGTTGGAATCTAACATTATGGGATTAATTTCTTCAGTGGGAAATTTGTTTACTTGAGTGTTGCTTCTCATGGATTTGCACTTTGACTTTGGCATTGTCATTTTAACTCTTAAGATCTCTCAATTTCACTAAACTGAATTATTTGGCCTGGGGTACTGGTAGGCGGGGCCCGAACGGGGACTCACCTAGGGCGTGGGGTGAGGCCCCGGTGGACCGCGCGCGTGTCCCGACCGGCGGAGCGGGGTGGGGTGAAAAGGGAGGATGGGCGTGTCGGCGTGGAGCTATTTAACCCGAGGGCAGCTGGGGCGGGGCCCGGGCACAGGGGGAGGTCCTCCTCGTCCCTCGGCCCCCGCGCGGCTCCGGCTGGATGGCGGGAGTCGGAGCCGGGTCCCTGTGGGCTGACCTGGGGGTCCTAGAGCGCGTGGTGAGAGTCCGGCTGGATCTCGCGTCCGCGTCCCGACCGGCAAGCCCTTTCTTTCTAAAGGCGATTGTCAGAGATTTTGTTACAGCAACAAGAAAAGTGATTAGCATATCAATGAAGCTACTTAAACCCATAATTTCCTTCATGTAGAAAGGTTTCAAATTGTATGTTAGGTTTCTACTTCTTCTTGAGTTGCTTTGGGAAAGTCACCGCTTTCAAGGAATTAGTCCATAGTATTTAAGGTTAACTACTTTTTGGTATGACATTGGTTCCTGAAATCTCATTACATTTTGCAGGATTTCTAGTTGTCATAATTAAGTACAGGTGTCAACTTGACAGTTGAGGGTTTGAACTCTGGGCACATTTGTAGAGAATTAGTGGTTGAATTAAGCCCAGAGCAAACCTGCAGGAGATTGTCTAGCTGATGGGGAGGGCCCAGCCCATGGTGGGTGGGATTAGGCCCTGGAATAAAATACAGACAGTTGATTGAGAGAGTCGGCATCCTTGTGTACACTTGGCCAGATATGCGAGTCTGGCAAGTAAGGATCCTCCCTCTCTCAGCCGTTGTGTAGAGATGGGGTGGCCAGTTCCTTTGGCTCTGGTGCTAGCGTGAGCTCTCCTGCTAAGACGGACAAACAGCTATAACCAGGAATCATAAGAGAAAATTAATCTTGTTCCCTTGAGCCGTTTGATGGTGATTTATCAGTAGCCATGCAGGCGAACTGCTACACTAGTGATGATGCATATTTTATTCTTAACTTGTATCTTCTTCTCCTTCTTATTCCATCTCCCGCCCTGCATGGTTTCTAGAATTTTATTACTCTTTCTTCAAATAATTTGTTTGGATATATCAGTTTTTTTAAAAATGTGTTTTCTTTGGGGGTGGGGTAAAGTATCTGTTTTTGATAATTTTTTCCTTCTGCTTACTTTGGGTTTAATTTGTTTTTTCCTTAGAATTTTAGAACCTTAACTCATTAATTTTGCTTCTTTTTTCTTTTCACATGTAAATAATGAAAGCTGTATATTTTGGTCTAATAACTGCTGAAACTGCATCTCACAAATTTTGATAGGCTGTGTTTTTATTTTCAATTGGTTGAAACTATTTCTGGTTTACTTGCTAATTTTTTCCCTATGGGTTATTTATAATTGTGTGGTCTAATTTCAAAATATTTGTTTTTCTTCCAGATAGCTTTCTGTTACTAATTTTAAAGTTAATTCTTCTGTAGCCAGAGAATATGCTTAATTTCCACCCTAGTACTTCATGGAAACTAGTTTTAGGTCTAATATCTGGTCTAAGTTGATGAATATTTCATATGCATTAGAAAATATTCAGAGGATTTTATATTGGTTGTTTTGTTAAATGTTGTTGCGGTCAAGATGGTGTTTTGGTTTCACAATCTAATACATCACCCAAGCGGTTTAGGAACAGAACATGTGTAATTGGCTCAGAATTCCAGTTCAGAGTCCACCACTGTGGGGACCTTTGAAGCAGTTGGTCACATGACATCCATAGCAAGAGCAATGAATCAACACATATATTCTTGCTTATGCTTCCCATCTTCTTTACCTCTTTTCCATTTTCATGTGTATGTGTGGGAGGTGTGTGAATATACATGTTCACATGTGTGTGAGTGCACCTGTGTGGGTGGATGCATGTGTGCATATATGCCTGTGAACGTGGAGGCTCAAAGTTGATAACGGGGAACCTTTATCACTCTTCCACCTTATTCTTCTGAAACAGGATCTCTAATCAAACCCAGAGCTCACTTACCCCTACTAGTTCAATTAGCCAGTTTGCTCTGGGATTCCCAGTCGCCATATTCCAAGGTTGGAATATAGACAGACCACTTAGCATGGGATCTGGGGATGTGAATACAGTCCTTTTGCTTGTGTGGCAAGCACTTTAACTGCTAAGCTGTATTTCTCATTAGCCGGCTATTTCTATCTTTATATAACTCTGAACCACCTGCCTTGGGCTGGGCCTGTCCCCTGTGGATTGGGCCTTCATACAATTCTGGACTATCTGCATAGGGACTAGGTCTGTCCACTATGGCTGGACTTTCCCACATCAATTAATGTAATTAAGACAATCCTTCTTAGGCATGTCTAGAGGCCATCTTTGATCTAGAGAATCCCTCTTGGGAATGCCAGAAGGCTTTCCTCTTTGATGTCAGGTTTACAATTTAGCATTGTTTTAAGTCTTCTATATCTCTACAAACTTTAATCTGTCTCTTCTGTCAACATGAAGAAAATCATTTTTAAGCACTAGTTCTCTACTATAACATTCCATATTTTTCCTGTCATTTTTTTCTTTATGTGTTTTGAAATTTATTTATTAAACACATATATCCATTGTCGTCGTGTCCAACATTAATTAGGACTATCTGAACTGATGATTTTAATGACTTGATTTCTTATGTAGGTCTGGGATGCTTGTTAGGTTCATCTAGTGAACGAGATGGTGGTTATAACCAAGACAGCTATAGACAAATCCAGTCATATCCTTGCAAGTGTTAACTGATAGTGAGTGTGGCGATAGATTTCTTGGGAAATGGTGATAGGTGGAAACTTGGGAGAAGGAAAGTCAAGTCACTTAGTCAAGTCACTTAGTTGTTAAGAACACGGTCATAATTTGAATCTAGGCCTTCCAACTTCAGAGCCTCTGGTCCTAATTCTGTTCTACCATCCAAGCATGCAAACCTGCTAACCATGACCAAATAGTTTCTTCTTCATTACGGCTGCCATCAATTAAGCATTTTGCATGTGCAGTCCCTCTGCAGAGCACTGGGTTTTGTGTTCAAGGTCATTTGGGCTCCTTGTGTGTTGTCCAGATGTTACTTGCCAACTTTGGGAATGATTTCTTCCCAGTTGCGGTTGGTTGGGTGGGCTGGAAGTCAACAAGGAAGTCAGGCCAGCTATTGCCTAGGACACCAAAGGAGGGCAGACAAGAGGACACAAAGATATTCTCATCCTAAAACTCTGCACAACAACTGGGCAATTAAACAAGAAAGGGCTTTTGAGGAGAACAGGAATTAAATGATGGTCTATTGCGAGATTTATTGTTGCTGGAATGAGAAAGCCTGGAGTTAGGACTTGATGGGTTAATGAAATCAATGCATTTCCTGCTTTTCCATGATTTTATTTCCAAGGCTGCAACTATGTAATAATTCAATAAAGCTGAAATGGAAGGAATGTCTGGCAGATTTTTTTTCTTTGGAATAGGATATTTAGCTCATTAGAGTGGTTTAAGTTCAGGATCAAAGTGGGACCTGAGAGGACAGCAGCAGCATGTATGTTTTCTCTGCAGTTTCTGACACCTCGGCGCAGCCCGCTCGTCCCACCTTTCATTATTCATGCCACGGTAACAGGTTAACTTGCTGACAGCTTCCTGAAGCTTAAGGCCTATTGGAGAATGATAAAGTTTCCAGCTTCCTGCCAACTGTGGTCTGCAGAATTAGTAAGTTTACACTTCAGTGAATGGTTTCTCTTTTCCTCTTGGGGTAATAAGAGACTTTATCTCTTTCTCCTGAGCAATGCTGGGATTAATGCTCGTTCCCGTTTTCCTTGGTTAGGGCCCCAGGGACTATCTGAGACCTCTTCCTGGTGTGTGTGAGCGTGTGCATGTGAAACGGACAGGCAGGAGGTAGCGCTGATACCAGTAGAAAAGTTCTTTCAGTTTCCATACTAGCGATATTTATTTATTGAATACGTACCCTGTTCTAATTTATGTGGTAGAAATGTGTAGGGTGTGTTTTTTAATGAATTCCATGATTCTGTATCATATTCATGGTGTGATGTTCTTCCCAATGCAATGGATGCTAGCTAGCGGGGTATCACTTGGCCACATGGGCATCTACACTGCAGGGGGATACTCTTCACCCATTCTTGCTGCTAGGACTTCTATTTTTCTTGGACTCTGGATTGACCCAGGATTCATTCCAAGACACAAACAGGACTACTCGGTGACATTCATTTCAAGTAGGGATGCTGGAGGAGAGGGCTCTTTGGTGGTCTCCTCCCTCTCTTCCTCTCTCCCTCTTTCCCTCCCTCCTTCCCTTTCTCCCTCCCTCCCTCCCTCCTTCCCTCCCTCGCCCTTTCCCTCCCTCCTTTCCTTCCTCCCTGTTTCCTTCCCCCTTCCTCTTTCCCTCCCTTCTTCATTCTATCCTTCCTTCCCTCCTTCCTTTCTTCTCTCTTTCCTTCCTTCCTTCCTTCCTTCCTTCCTTCCTTCCTTCCTTCCTTCCTTCCTTCCTTCCTTCCTTCCTCCCTCCCTCCTCCCTCCCTCCCTTCCTTTCTTCCATCCCTCCTTTCTTTTCTTCTTCCCTCCCTTCTCTTCCTCTTCCTCCCCATTCTGTCTCTCTCTCCATTCCTTTGTTTTTCCCTCTCTACCTTCTTTACTTTTTTTTCTGAATTTCCATGAGAATGAGGTCAACTAGAGCCAGAAAGAGTTAATGGGTGGTAGGTGCTGTGGTGTTGGGTCTCTGAGTCTAGCTGCCCCTAAAACAAGTTGGGAGCTAAGATGTGATGATGCTGTGAGGTGCCCCCTCATCAGTTTGATTTGGGCTGTTGTCACACACAACCAGAGGATTCTTGACTGATAGCATTTCGGAGCACAATGTGGGAGAAAAACACAAGGGAACAAACACCTAGTGGTATTCAAGGCAACCTTGGCTTCTGCTCTTAATTCCATTCATGACTCAGAGGGAAGGGGGTGCCATTTCCCTGGCTACATCAGTCAGAGTGTGTGCTTCATATACTAGAAGCAAATTTTGACCCCTTTCAGCAGATAAAGAGAATTTAAAAAAAAATTATGTGTGCGTGCGTGCGTGCGTGTGTGTGTCAGGGGATTAGGGGTACTGGTATCCCTGTGGAGGACCAAGGGTGACTTTGTGAACCATCTTGGATTGCTTCTACCTCCTTCTTGCTTCCCTCCGGGTTTTCCCAGGCTCCGCACACCAGGGCTGAAAGCTCAGGTCGCTGCCATTTCTGCCTGGCATTTTTAACGTGGGACCTGGAATCGAAACTCAGGACCTTCTGCTTGTGAGACAGAGTCTTAACCCCTGAGCCATCTCCCCAGCCCCAGACAAAGAGATTTTAATAAAAGAACATTTATAGGGCTGGAGAGGTGGCTCAGGGGTTAAGCCTCTGCCTTGCAGGCGGAAGGTCCTGAGTTCAGATCCTAGACCCCATGTATAGACGCCAGGCGGAAGCGGGGGCAGCCTGCGCTTCTGGTCCTGGTAGGGCGGAGCCTGTGAATCCCGGGGCAGAGTAAACAAGGAGGAGGTGGAGTTGGTCCATGGTGGTTCCCGAATTCGCCCGTGGTTCTACACACACACAGACACACATACACACACACACACACACACACATGCACATACATACGCACACACGCACAATTGAATAAATAAAAAAAAAAAGAACATTTATAAAGTAGGACAATGCCTCAGGAGTATCAGAAAAACAGAACTGCTATTGGATTTTTGGAGACCTTTGCTCATAGGCTCTGTGAGAGGTGTTCTTAAGGACAGCAGCCAGCCAAAGGTGACCCTTGAGGGAAGGAACTTGGAATGACTAATGGGGTCTCAGTTTCCCCTTCTTTCTGGTCTGCCCTGTAGTCAGTCAGCTGAACTTGTAGCAGAGCCTGATGGAAGGCGATAGCTTCCAAGGCCCTCCCAGGCAGGTGCAGGGGTGAGATGGCAGTTGGTGTAGCTAACATAGGCACCGCCTATGTTACCAGCCTAGTCAGCAGGCTGTTTGGGTAGGTTGTGCAACCCTGATCTCAAAGTTCAAAATTCAAAATGTTTTTAAAAAATTCCAAAACTTGTATTAACCCCACAATGTCACAAATGGAAAGTTTCACATCTGACCTCATGTGTTCAGTCACAGTCAAAATGCAAGTCTGCTAAAAATACTGTATAAAATACTTGTCATGGCTGTGTAAATTTTTATGTCACTGGTCACAGTCAGAAGGCAAGTGCACTAAAAATACTGTATAAAAAATAAAAATGCTTTATGAAATATCTTTCAGACTATGTATAAGTTTCATAGGAAACATCAACAGATCCCACATTCAGACATGGGGCCCATCTCAAAGATCTCTCATTATATATATGTAATGATTTCAGAATCCAAAATAAGTCTAAAATCCAAAACACTTCTTTCCATCCAAGCATTTCAGATAAGGGACATTCAAGTTATATCCTTATTTTAATCCATGAGGAAAGTAGGACTCAAAGAAGCCACATAAACAACCGGCTGAGAGATTATACCTATAAATGGCAAAGTCGGGTGGCAGCTCTGTCCTGACTCTGAATCTGCCCCCAGAGAACTCAGATGGATTCTTTGCTTTGGTAAAGAGACCCACAAACCTCTGCGTCCAGCCAGAGAATGGAGCCCAATGTCCATGTGACTTCTACGTCGTGCCAGGCTCTGGACCGGGCATCTTGCTTACAGGTCTATTGATGTGCTATTATAGATTCTCATCTACATGTGAATGATCATGATCGGAGCTTCGGTGAGCTCGGGTAACTCCCTAGAGGCCACACAGGAAGTTAGGGCGCTAGTCCAAGTCAATGGGATGCCAGAGCGCATGATCCCTCTACTGTCTGCTAGGACAGAGCCCGAGTGAGGGTGGAAGGAGTGTGCGGGAGATGGGGAAGAGGCCAGGGGGAGGGGGACGAGAACGGTTGGAGATGGTAGGCAGGGGTGCAGGAAAACCCAGGTGGCGGCACCCTTCTCGGCCTGGGGAGCATAAGGCGCGTGGGCAGGAAGCCCAGAGTGCCATCTGGAACCCCATAATGTCCCTGAGCCGCCTTTATCTCTCTGCAAAATGACAGCAGGCATGTGAGGCGCTGCAGGCAACGCGGAGGCATCAAGCTTGTGCTTTGGCAGCTGAAGCCCAGGCGGATGATTGCTCGGCAGATGGGAACTTGAGTCACGTGCTTGGCATGGAAGCAAACAGACCACACTGCCCAGCCCGACTTGTCAGGATGTTAGGAGCAGGTTCTTGTCCCCCTGCTGGTACCTTCCATGCTCTGACTTCCTCTTCCGCTCTCCCTCGCCTTGGCTTTTAATTTTCTCAAGTTTCCTCTGCCTCCTCACTGGGCGTGCAGATGGCTCTGCAGCATGATTGCTCTTCAGGCCTCCCAGGTTCAATGCGTTCAGATCAATGTCCCTTCCTCCTCCCCCAGCAAACTTCTTGTCCTTGGCTTCTCAGTTGCTCCCTGGCACCGGATGCTGGGGACCCACAGCTAGGAGGAGGAGCTGGCCTCACTTCCTGCCCGGCTGGCCGCTTCACTTCCTGTCTCATTTCCTGCTTCGTGTCCTTCCTGACCTCCCTTCCCTTCTTCCTTCTTCCGCCATCTTCCCCATTGCTTCTCAGTACCCCCTTGGCTTCCCCCGACTGGTTCTGTTCACAGCATCTGTCACTTGAGATCTTCGGCAACTTTCTGAGCAGAGTTTCCTTCCCACACATCCATGGGTGGGACCTCACCTCAGAAGACTCAGCAGTAGGATTAAAAATAAGACCCTTGCCGGTGCCTTTGGGAAGAAGGGCGTGTTGGCAGACTTACATCCCCCGTGGGATTCCAGAGTGTGACAGGTCATCCTCATTGTTAACTCGACTAGATGTGGAATCCCCCAGGAGGCACATGTCGGGGCGTGTCTGTAAAGGGGTCTCCAGAGACCCACCCCAAATGTGAGTGGCGCCATCCCATGGTGGAGCTTCTGAACTGAATCAAAAGGGGAAAAGAACGTGAACTGGGCACTAGTGCTCATCTCTCTCTGCTTCCTGACTTCAGATGCCTCACACTCACTCCATACCTGCCCCTCCATTTTGGACTTCATCCCCCCCAATTTATCAGTCAAAATAAATCCGTTGTGACGGTTAGCTTTGCCAGTCTGGTGCCTAGGTGGCAGGTCTCCCGGACACTCGAGCGTGAATTAAGATTAGTCTCTGGGTGTGGCTGTGAGGGATGGCGTTGATGGCATAAACATGGAGAAAGTAAGCAGAACATGGGCAGGCAAGTAATGGTCTAGCCATTGGGCACTGCTGTGCCCTGTGAGCTAGGATAGTGCTGGTCAGTATGACTACATGGGCTCTCGCTTGTCCCAGAAGGCTCTGACGCCGGACAGCCATAAAGAAGTGGAAGTCCTTCCCAAATGATAACCCCTCTCGTTGAATCCACAGAATCACCTAGCAGGGGCTGCTAGCATCCCCGCTCTACAGATGAGCAGACTGAGACCCCAAGGAGACGAAGCAGCTTCTTGAGCTTGTCCAGATGGAGCTAAAACTTGAACCGAGGTCATTAACTTTTCAGTGTGTCGCGCAGAGTCCCTCTGTGGCGACTTCAGCTGAGGAAAGGTCAAACTCTAGAGCCTTTCTCAGAGAAGAGGCAGGTGGATCTTATTTGGTCCTTGGTGCTGAAGACTCTTGGGGGGCTTCTTAAGTGGGGCATGAGTCAGACCCAGTTCTGACCCAACTGCTCGCAAGGCTTGGACACCCTGAGTTCTTTTTCTTTTTCTTTTCTTCCAACATGTCTTCAGGTCGGTTCCTTTTTGTTACTTGTATTGTATGAAACGCACTACCGTGGATCAACCTGGGATGAGGATAAAGGATGATGGGGTCTTGATGAGACCAACATTGGGGATCCTACCCCCCCCCCGTCTGCATCCAGCCTCTTCTTGCTCCCTTTGCTGTCCTTCTGCCCCAAGCTTTGCAAAGAAAATCCACGTGGTCCTGCCCACCCGGGATTCCACCATTTTAAAGGACCCACAGCTATGTGTGGGTCAGGGATCCACCTGGCACGCTGGGTTCTTGGCCTGTCTAGCATCCTCCATCCAGCTGTCTTCTCCCATCACAGGTTCTCTGCGCTCTGAGTCAGGTTAGTGGCAACGAACAAAACAAGCCCCCATGGGATCTGGAATCTAATCCTGGACTCAGGAGTTCTGGGACAGGTCTGGTTCAGGTCAGGGAGGAAAAGAAATACGAGTTACCCGACTAAAGTAAGGGTCCAGCTGCAAGAAGTAAACACCAATTCCCAAGTGCCTGGGAGGAGCGCCGATGTGTGCTCTCTGGGAGTGTACGCTTGCATTATACATGAGAACAGGCCACATACAGATTCAGCAAAGGTTTTCGCTGTCCAATTAGAGAAAATAAGTGTTCGATGCATCCATGTCTGGTATTTATTGCATGCACCTGGTGCTATGCAGTAGTGTCTGAGAAGTAAACAAGCAGACTGTGGAACACTATGTGTTAGGCATCTGCCGTCCTTGTCTTCAGTACATGTATGCTCAGCCTCTGAAGTAGTTATCGCCATGACTGCGGCTGATGTTTTAGAGCTGATTAACATGGGGAATCACAGTAGAGAGATAACGTGAGGAAGACTGCTTTAGCATGTGGCAAAGCACAGGGGTGGGTGGTCAGTTACTGCTCTTCAGAGTCATTCTCATTATTAGTAACGACCAAAGTGAGTGGGATCAGTGATCACACCTGTTATCTAGTCCACAGTTCACTGGGTCAGTCAGGAAGAGACCACGTGGTAAAACACAGAATCTAAACTCAACTCCTGTTTCTCCTGATTTGAATGGGACATGTTCCCACTGTCCCAGGTATCCGGGCTTGGTTTCTGGCTGGTAGGCTTTCAGGAAGTGACTGGATTCTGATGCTTCTCGCTTAATCCATGTTTTGATGGATACATAATACAGTGGTATTCTAGGGAGGTGGTAGGAAGCCGAAGGTGAGGGCAAATCAGAGGCTGATGGTCACTGGGCGAATGCAACCAGGACCACACCTTGACTTTGGTCAAAGCTACCTTGAGGTTAAGCTCCATTGCTGGGAAATGCATCCTACCTGGCATCCTTAGGGTCTCTCCCTGCTTTGTGCTCATTAGAGACGAACAGCTTCTGCGACCATCACCCCATTCCGCCTCCCCCTGGGCCCAGGAACACACAGCCAAGGGGCCATGTGCTGAAATCTGAAACCAGGAGCCAAAATAAGCGATTCCTCTCTTTAGGCTGTTTTCGTTCTGTTCATTCTTAGGGATGATAAAATTGACCAATCCCGGGTGTATACGTAAAACTCAACTGATCCTAACAAGTGTTCTAAGTGATGGAGACTGTTATCTTCCTCCTTTTTACAGTGGAAGAAATGGGTGCACAGAAAGAGACCAAGCAATTGCTCAAGGTCATGTATTTCTGAGGGTGTGCGTGCTGGCGTCAGACTCCAGTCCTGGTTCTGCTTTGTGCACCCCAGTGCAGCCTCCTATTTGACACTCAGCCTTGGTCGTATCCTCAGGGATCTGAGGCATTGGGATGAGCAATACTGCTTCCTAGCAAACTACATAATCCCCAGTGAAATTTGAATTTCAGATATGACAATTGTGTTTCATTTTTAAAGGATATTACAGCTCTACATCTATCTATCTATCTATCTATCTATCCATCCATCCATCCATCATCCATCCATCTATCTATCTATCTATCTATCTATCTATCTATCTATCTATCTATCTATCTATCTATCTATTTATCTATGTGTTTGTGTGTATCAGAGGGCATTGTATGTCTCTGTAGAGGACCAAGAGTATTTCAGGAATCATCCTTGCATCTCCTTTTTCTTTCATTCTGGGCCAGAAGTTCAGACTGCCGCCATTTCTGCCTGGCATTTTTTACGTGGGACCTGGGATCCAAACTCAGGACCTTCTGCTTGCAAGGCAGAGTCTTAACTCCTGAGCCATCTCTCCAGCCCTGTTTCATTTTTTTAAAGGTGTGTCCCGCGAGATATGACCATGTGGTAATTTGTGGAGAATCTCTTAAAGACCCAGAATGCAGTTGGTACTCTAAAACCAAGTTTGCTTCTCCTTTGGCAGACTGCCAGCTGCCCTTCTGGACTCCTATTACTTATTTCTCCTCAGTAATAAATCCTAACTTTCAGCTGGGCAGGATGGCCACCTGAGTTCCTAGCTTTCCTTTACTAAAGGATAAATGCTATTATGTAGCCCTGGGTGAGTTACTTCCAGACTTTGTTATGGCGCTGATGTGAACTCTCCCCCATAGGCTCCTGTGTCTTCGACACTGGGTCTCACTGTTTTGGGAGGTGGAGGTGCCTGGTGGCTCCAACCTGGTTCTGTTTCCCATCAGAACTCTTTGCTTCTTGGTCTCTGCACAGACACGAGGGGTCCCATCCATAAGCTCTCACAGCTGTGCACTCCCCAAGCCTTTCCTGTGCTGTATCTTCTCAAATTGCGAGCCCAAATGAGTCCCTCTTCCCTTAAACCACTTCTGTCTGGTACCTAGTCACAGTGTGAGTAACTAATGCATTCTCTTTAATGGTCGTAACATTCGAATCCTCCCCAGGATGTGTGGGATACCTGCTGTAGAATGTTGTCCTCGGAGCTAAACAGCTGCCATCTTTGTCCTACAGCTGTAATGACCTGAAAGAGACCATCAAGATCAGATCGGTTAACTGTTGATTCAGAGACAGACACAGAACAGGCGGAGAGGGTCACTGATGCTCGCGTAGTATTCCAGCTGCTGTCTTGTGCACCTTCCAGCTATTTGTCTGCAATACTCCTCTAACTGCATGTGGGCTAGAGGTCTTGGGAGGGGCTAGAGTGTACAGGCTGGGGACAGGCTAATTAACCAAGGGGACTCTATCCATGCAGATCTTTCTGGTGCTGTGACTGCTCTGGGGTCACTTAAGTCTTTTTAAGTAACTCTCACCCACATTGCTGTAAGAAACCCAGATAAACTCATTGGTTCGCCAGTTAGACCTTGCTACAATCGTTACTTTGGACTGTCATTAGATCTCCATGTGAGGTGAACAGACATTTGTGTGATGTCCCCCCAGGAAAACTGACACATGTCAGGTGCATGTTAATCCATTCCTGCCAAGTGAAGAAACTTCTATATCTTTCCAATCTAATAGTGAGAAGTAGCACCCAAAAGTAGACTTTGTTTGTGTTTTTTTTATTGCGATTAGGAGTGTGCATCGTCTCTGTGCTTCTGGCCTGCTTGTTTACTCCGCTTGTGAACTCTGTGCCTTCCAAAGTCTATTCCTGCTGTTCTGTGGGTGCGTTTGTTGCTTGTTTGTGCTCTAATGCATTTCGTAGACTTCATCCATTATGCTTAATTTTATTACATGTCCAGCATTTCCCATTATTATAAGCCATTACCATAAACCACAGGGAGGAAAATTTCTCTGGGCTATGTCTTCAGGAGGACATATGCATACTGAGCGTCGCTGACAGATTTTGTTTTTGAAATGTCTGCAATCATTCCCCATTCTACTAACATGGTCTAAGATTTTTTTAAAATTCAAATTGACTTATTTTTACTGACTTATATTTGCTTATGAGGAAATAAGATTTGAGGGGACTATAAAGTTAGGTTGTGAGAGTTAGCATTTGATCTCTGGCCCTGCAAATTCATTTCTAATCATTGTTGAATAAATGACATGATGCCTTGAAGACACCAAAATTTATGAAGGTTAATTTCATGCATATAAAATGGCATAATATTTACGTTCAACTTATATCCACTCTCTTATAAATTTTATGCATGGCTGGCTTGATTACTTATAATGTCAGATGCAATGTAAACATTATACAAGCATTTATTCTACTCTTATTTTGGGGAATAGCGACAAAAAGTCAGTATATTGTCAGGTACAGACGCAATCATGTTTTGGATATTTTGAGCATGTGCACACCAATTTGTATCTCAGGAATTCTTTTCACAATCACCTATGATTATTATCCAATACACACAACATTGGAGACTCAAAGTCTTAGTAGAGCATGGTGTGTTTTCTCCTGTAAAATGGTAGCAAAGGAGCTGGCAAGATAGTTTAGTGGTTTTTTCTTCTGCTTTTTCTTCCAGAGGTTGGCCTTGCAACACCATGGCTTGACATTGCTTGATAGTCTTCTCCTGGGATGGAAATCCCAAGGGGGCAAAAATCTCCTCAGTGTACCTCATGTTGTGTTCTTGGCATTTCCTGAAGGTGTTGGAGGTGAGGAGAGATGATTCCCCTCCCAGCCCTCTGGACTTGTTTCTTTTTCTGGCTTGTGTTAGGTTGGGGCTTCCCCTTGGGCCTCACTGGAGTTTGGGAGACAAGGCGCAAGGGAGGTGGGGGTTGGTGCAAAGAAGCCAGCTTACCATCTTCATCAGGCTTGTAGAGGGTCAGCTCCGCCTCTGGGAAACCAGGGCCCAGGGGAGACAGTGCCCTGAAGCGATGGAGTTTTCTTGGCTCGAGGCCCCAGATGCTGGACATATTTCGAGAATGCTATGTAGCCCAGGGCTGCTTGTTACTGAACATTTGCATATCCTTCAGTGTTGGCCAAGATCTTTTACAATATCTTCTATTGCATTTGCAGACAGCTTTAATAAATTCCTTGTCATCAGGCATGAATTAGTGACCTGGCAGGCTCACACCTGCAGTATTATATGAAGGGAACACTGTTGTTTCGTGGTATCGCTTTGCAGTCTAGGTCCCATTCACGTCCTTAGCGGGCTGTAGAAATATCAAAGAAGACAATGTCAGCACAATCTTGACCCTTCCCCTGGCCTAGGGGTGCAGAGGGTTTAGAGAGGGGCCTCCTGGCATCCAGATCAATACAACAGGATTTGATCACAGGAGTTCTTGAGAAGATTCTGGCCATGCCTGCCCACGTGTGTTCTTGTGTGAGCTCCTGGAATGACCCGCATTTGTGACATCTGCCATGTAACTCCAGCATTGTACTAGAAGCCTCTTGACTGGACTCTGCATGACATTTACACCGTGCTATACAAATACAAGTCATCGAGAAATAAAGTGTCTGAAAGGATGGAAATAGGTTATATGAGAACCCTATGGTTGCAGTTACTTTGCATATTGCTGATGAATTCATGACCAAAAGATTTTGGGGACAAGGGGTTTTATTCTGGCTTGCGATTGTCCCATTACAGTTCTCAATGCAGCTTGACAAGAGCATTCATGCCAACACACAATACCAGGAACCAAGGGAAATGACCACACCCTGTCCATAGGCCTGCTGAAAGAGGGGAAAACTTCCTGTCAGGCAGCATGTCTGCCCAAGTATACTGAAGAATGCCACCTCTGAGCCAGTCCCCTCTACCTTAGTCACCTGCCCGGGGACTAGTCCCGCCCACCATAGACTGGGTCTTCCTCATCAAGTAGAATATTTCCCACAGGCTTGCTCGGGGGTTAAATCAACTACTAATTCTTTGCAAGTGTTTCCAGAGCTTGAGTCTTCAATCGTCATGTTGACACCTGGATCCAACTATCACACGGACATCATTTTTATAGAAGGATCTTGAGAATCTGTGGGTTTTGGTATCTTTGTCATTCTCCCCCCCACAAAGACTGAGGCATGACTACATTTACTAATGCTTTGTGAACACATAAATCAGCAGAAGTCAATGAATAAGCAAGGTGCAGGTGCAGATTTGTACCAGATTTCTGTCCAGGGTCTTCTATCCCAGATTCAATGATTGAAGTTGAAGATATGATTGAATGGCTTAAGTAAAATTTATTGAAAAGCAGGGAAAGGGACACCTGATTCCTTGAAAGAATCAGGGGGAGCAGAAAGTCATCTCTGGCTGTTTGGGGGAGCTAGAAGGGAAGCAAGACTCCTCCAAGTCTCACTCTGAAGACTGTGGACCCTGAGTGCCCCTTTAATGAACTTCTAAGGGGTGATAAATAGAAACTTTCTATTAGTTCCCTCTCTGACCTTTGATTGGTGGTCCCTGGTAAGGCCAGGTTTGAAAGTCTTGCTGGCATGCTTTGTGGTAGACCCCCCTGGTGAGGTGCCTATGTGCTGAATTCAGTACCCTGTGGTGAGATCTACCCTCACCACAGGCAGGCACCCCACAGAGGAGCCCTCAGAAGGGTCAGCTTACTTATGGACCAGGGTTAGTTCTGTTCCTGGGCTGTGGTCTGGACCAGTCAGAACTGCAATAGGAAGAAGACCTACCTCTTGCCAGTGCAAACCTACAATTTCCCCTGACACCCAAAGCCCAAGCCCTGAGATGAGAATGTACTGTTTGTTCATTTGTTTTCTTAACTGACTGCCAATCAATTCCTTATATGTCCTTGTACTACAAGGCACTTTGAGGGATAAAGAAAGATGAGATCACATGTCTAAAACAACAAAAGTACCTTTAAAATGTATCAAGCAAGGAACACTGCTTTTGATAGGATAATGAATATAAACAAAAGGAAAAATATATAGATCTTGTAATCTTATCGTCCAAAATGAATTGCTTAATATTTCAGGATTTACTTGTGTGTATTCACACGCATACACATATATATTTACAGTCACGGTATCAAACTGTATTGCTAAATGCAATAGATAAGCTATTGTCCTTTCAGTGGCTGTGGATTTCAGGAATGAAAATATGGCCCAGAGCAGACCCTCTGCCCCCAGGACAGTCACCTGAGAAGCTGCCCCTGGAGGGAAGACGTCATCTTGTAGGAACCAAAGTGGTCCCCTCCAGTTCTGGCAGCCTTCTTCTTTGGACCACCCTGCAGAACTAGATCATGGACAGGATCACCCACCACACCTTGACCAGAACTGTTTAATGGCAAACCATTGCCCTATGCCCCAGTTCCTCCTCTGTTCAAGCTTAAAGCTCATGTCAGGACCTTGAAGATGAGCCTGGGGTTGCTGGACCCCTTTATTCGATCTTCCCTATGTGCAGATTATATCTCCTCCATTTCCCACCATTACTCACTTTTTGCTTGGTGTATTGGTATGGGGGCGGCTGGAATCAATGGGTTTTGCCTGAAAACTCTGGTTAAAGTTTTCACCTCGAGGGGCTGGAGAGGTGGCTCAGGGGTTAAGCCTCTGCCTTGCAGGCGGAAGGTCCTGAGTTTGGATCCTAGACCCCACGTATAGACGCTGGGCGGAAGTGGGGGTGGCCTGCATTTTCAGTCCTGGTAGGGTGGAGCCTTTGAATCCCTGGGCAGAGTAAACGAGGAGGTGGAGGTGTCCATGGTGGTTCTCGAATTCGTCCGTGGTTCTACACACACATACATACACACATGCGCACACATCCATACACGCACAATTGAATAAATAATAATAAAAAAAACCTGTTTAAAAAGTTTTCACCTCGAGGTGAGCCTCTTTGTGTTATATAGATCTGTCTTCTAGCTCCTTCTTTGACTGGCAATGTGCTCTGAGGAAGGCTTCTGAAGTCTTCACCACTTCCATGTCTATTACCTACCAGCTTTGGGACCGTGTGTCTAACTTCTCCCCCAAATTTCTTCTGTGCAAAACTCCTCTATGCCTCAGTTTCTCCTCAACTGGAAAGTTGGAGTCATAAGTTGTCATGAGATTGAAAAGGGATCCTTTTGTGGAAATTTTCAGAGTACTTCATGCACAATAGTAGTTTAATTTGTGGAAATTCATAGACCATCTCCTGGTCTACCTCGAGGTGAATAATGAATTTTAAGAAGGCACATGTTATGGTTGCATTTCGATGTCAACTTGACAGTTGCAGACTGTTCGGGCGCAGCTGTGGAAGGTTAATGGTTGGAATGGCCCCTGAACAAGTCTGCAGGTATTTGACTGATTGCTGTGGAGAACCCAGCCCATAGTGGATGGTGCTTTCCAGGGGTGGACCAGATAATAGGAAGTGCAAGAAGGAGGGACTTGCTCTTCCCTTATCCGGTATTGACTTGCTGTGACGTCCACTCTGCGTGTATATTGTCCGCCTTTAGAGCGTCTGGCCTTCATGGTTGCTGCAGCTGCTGCTTCCGTTCTTGGCTGACTTGGAGCTTCACCTTTTCCATCACATTGTTGCTGTTTCCGCTGCCTTTGGAGCCTGGTCTCTAGGTCTTGCTGCTGTTCGCTGTTCATCGCTGATGTTGGAGCCCAGTGTCTTCAACCCTCCAGAGGAGCAAAGGCTTGAGACATTCTTGGGATCTTTTGGCTTTGTGGAACATTCCAGCCAGGAAAGAGGCTGCTGCAGGTGGCTACCTTGAAGGACACTATTTTATTGTGAATTATTTTTGTACTAAACTTATTTATATGTATTACATTGTATAGATTCTGTGTCTTCAGAGAATCCTGACTAATACTGAACAGCCAACATTTATCTAGGCATGAGCCTTTTGAAAATTTGGATTCACAGAAAGAAATCAGACTGTATAAGCTGCTACAAACACACCAAAATAGCCATTTCTCTTTTCCTGATCTTACACGTTCCAATCAGCCCTACTGCGTGTGGTACCCATCTTCTCCCTGTCTTTTCTTCTGCCTTTTCTTTCCTTGGCAGGGGTTGGGTGGGTGGGTGGGTCTGCAGAGCATAGATTCCAACTGGCTACATACAGTAGGCTGCAGAACTTGAAAACGCAAATTGCTCACTGCTAGTTCATAAGAGTTTTATCATCCCAGATTTATTACTTCTTCAGAAATAGCCACTGTTATCTGTTTCACAGGAAGTAGGAGCTTCTAGACATTGCGTGTGAGCCTCTGACTGGCTCTGAGTCAGTAACTCCTGTTCCCTTCCCTGCAAGATTTAGTCTGGTCAGAATTGGTCTCAGGTCTATTCTGAGGGTGTTGCGTAGGCCAACTGTAAATACCACCACTCTTAGAAAATGGACCAGCCGAGCGGCCAAGGTGACATTAATTGGAGGAAGGAAGAAACCCAGCTTTCATACCAACCCTGCTATGTAACAGTTCTGTGATGCTGCGCAAGTTAGCTTTCTCTCTCTGTCTGCTTCCTTACATGCAGAACATGATCTTATACAAAGTAACTACCTTTCGGGTTTTACTAGCTTCGGTGTGATAGCATATTGAAGAAATAGGCGTTTCAAAAACCCGATAGTAGGGCTGAAGAGATGGCTCAGGGGTTAACCCTCTGCCTTGCAAGCAGAAAGTCATGTGTTCAAATGCCGAACACCAGTGGGAAAGGGCAGCGGCCCTGGAAGATGGAGCCTGGGAAATTCCAAAGTAAAGTAAAGAGGAGGTAGTGCTATCCAGGGTGAGTCCTGAAGTTACCATTGGGTCTTTACAGGCATACACAATGCTCTCTGATACATATGGACACACACACACACACACACACATAAACTAAAAAGTAAAATAAAAGAAAATAATAACTCTGGTACCATACTGTGTTTGCTCCACTAGCAACAGTTACAACTCACTTTATTAGTGCTTATAATACGATTGAAGCAGGTATCGTTGCATGTGTGTGTTTTCATGTTCGTGTGCATATGTTTGTGTGAGTATGTGTATATGTACAAGTCTGTGGGGGTCAGAGGACAAGCTCAGGTGTTATTCCTCATGTGCTATATATATATATTTTTTTTTGAGATGGGTCTCGTTGTCTTGATGCCCACCAAGCTTAGGGACCCCTTCCTCCCATCTCCACCACTCCAGTGTCGAGAGTCCAAGTGCGTGCCACCACGCCCAACATCGCAGTTACTCTTTCTACTGCTTAGACCATACTCATATAATCAACGGCAGGGAAAAAGGGAGATTTATTTGGTCTCAGGGTAACAGGGCTAACAGAACACAGGCTGAAGCCTCTAAAACAATGAGCCAAAACAAACATTCCTTCTTTTTAAGATAGTGGTGACAGGCGTTTTCTTGCAGCAATGGAAAGCTGTCTGGCATATCTGTTGATCTTATTGTCTTCCCCAGGGATAACCTCAGCTGACTACTCACTAGGTGTGACTGTGGTCAGTTCTCTGTGAAGCCACAGAATTTTCAAATACTTTAAAAAATGGGGTTTCTTTCTCTCTTCTTTCTCTATCCTGAGTACTTTGACTCCTTTTCAATGTTTTGCTCTATGTCTTTGAGATTTTTTTTTTTCATATCAGCACATGTAACTTTGCATTACTTAGTGTAGCCACTGCTTAGGATTTCATGAAATCATTGCATGGTAAATCAAGATGATTGGTCCTCTGCCTGAAAAACATTTGCATTCCAGTCTTCCTGGTACCAAAATGTCTTAATTCCAGATCAATACCCCCACTTCTGGCACTAAAATAATCTTATTCCCACAGCAATACCCCACTCTTCAGTTCCTATGATAAGTACGTGAACTGAACAATTTAGGGGGAAAAGAGGCTTATTGTTCTAGATTATTCTTTACGATCCATACTGGCAGGGGAGTTATAGCCCATCAAGAATCCAGGGGACTGGTCAAACTGTGGTCATAGGTAGAGCTTAGAAAGGGAAATAATTTCTACCTTGTCAGTCTGCCAACCAGTTCTTTCTCTATCTTATCCACCCACCCAGTGATGGCCCTACCCACTATGCACTGGGTCTCCCCATATCAAGTAGATAATTACTTATGGGCTTGCCTTAACTAAATAATTCTTCACAAATGTGCCTGAAGGCTCAGTTCTCAATTGTCAAGTGGACATCTGAAACTACCTGCCATAGGTTGTTTGCAGTATCTCCCTAACTCACTCTGTGTATTAGTTTTAATTTGATAAACTAATGCATTTGCCTGCCTACAGTTTCTGAGTTTTGAGATTTGCCTTGAAAAGCCTTCTTCCTATGTCAGGGTATTTCTCACCTGGCATGTTAAGATCCGACCGTAATGCTGGAGTGAGACTTCCACATATATTTTGTCACTTACAGCTGGAGCTGCTCTTATTAAACTTCTAAGGGTGAGGACAAATTGTCACTCTCTGACCATGTGGCATCTGAATACATCTGCATCTTCTGTGGCACAAGGTCTGTAGTTTGGGTTTTTATGTTGAACTGTAATTTATGTGACTGATTTATTTGCATCAACAAGAAATAGCAACTATTTTCTCTTTATAATAGAGCAGTTTTATCAATAATCATGCACTGACTGATCTTCCCTTCCCACTCTTAATCTAACTGACCACCTTTATTATGAAGTCTACACCTATGCACAGGACTGCTTCTGAAATCTCCCCTGCTGCTAATATGTTTTCAGGTTTAAGCATAGTATCATTTATCTCTGTGCTCTGTTGCTCTGACCTTGATCCAGCATTGCATTGGTAAGCAGTAAGTGTTTAAAGAACACAGTAAATATTGCTAAATGAGTTAATGTGCTGAATCACAGTAATACACACCTTATTAATTCAGGCATGTCTTTGTTATACTACCAAGTTTAATCTATTAAAATTTATTTGAGGTTTTGCATTTAATATAGCAAAGAAGGACGATTTTATTATTATGATTGCTTTCCTTGTCTAGCTTTGATAACATTGAATGAGGCTCATGTTTTTGCATTGGTTCACACCTCCTCTCTTTGGAATTTACGTAGATGTTAGACGCAGATTTTATTCCGCTGTCATGAGAGCATGTAGCCTTAAAACATTAGTGAGTGACCATAATTTAAAAAACAAAATTTCGTATCTAATCGTGGAATAAACTGCTGGAATCTAAGTATCATAGTGGAGGGGTACAGGCTGAACAGTGTAGCTCAGTGGGGTCAAATGGGCAGCAGTTCAAAGGTCTGTGTTATGACGTTGAGAGTGGCCCATGCTAAAGGCTATGTGTGTGGATGTGGATATGTGTTTTCCCATGAGGTATCTGCATGCATATTTTTGTATATGTATATGTGAGAGTGCAGTATATGTTACATATATGTAACATGCGAGGGAGTGTATGCATATGCGTGTGAATCTGTGTGGGATGCTTATGTATGTACCACAAACACTCCTGCTTCCTTCAAGGCTGCCCGAGACACTTTAGAGATTACTCCAGCCTTTGTGGGCTTTGGGGAACAGGGGACTGAAAGTCAAAGTGAGATACACCTGAGAACGACCAAGCCAGGTAAAGCAAGGTCCAGATTTGCTGTGTGATTTGGGGAAGGTAGCTCGATCTCTCCCTTGCCGTCCCTCATTAAACAACATGGAGGAGACTCAGGCCTGCTTTGCTCCCGTCTCTGACCTTAGGCTGGATGTGAGATCTGGGTTGAAACACAAGGGCAGGTCAGCTAGCTCCCAGTTTCTCATTTTCCAGCTGTGCTGCTGCTCTGGGGGCTGGAGAAACGGGAAACCCCCCAAAGTCCCCCACCACGGCGGGTTGTGGGCACCTGGGGTGGCTTCGCTTCTCTTGCTCTGGGCCATCAAGGCACCAAGTCACAGAGCTTGGACTCCCCTCAAACGCAAGCTGAGGTCAGTGCTCTGAGTCTGCATACAGGTGGTGGCTCTCACACTCATCCTCAGTCAGAAACCAGGGCAGACAAAGTGCACCTGTCTGGGGGGAGGGCAAGACCCGGGACACGTGGTACCTGTTTTGGAAGTTGCCCTTCAGGGCTCCTCAGGAGAACCTACTGATGTTCCCTCAAGATAATGGTGGTTCTGGGGCTGAACGCGTTTCACAGAGGCTAGTGAGCAGCTGCCTTAGCTCTCTTCTGTATTCATGGAGGCCGTGGGCGGGTGCTTGGAGCATTCCCAGAAGGGTTGCCATTCACCCAGGGCCGAGGGAGATTTGCTACTCCTGGCTGCGAGGGGCATGTGGGAGGTTGCTGCCCACCAGTGACCCACTTGACCAAATGGCTTCCAATGTCCTACCAGATCACGTCTCACGAAACATGCTGCAGGACTCTCAGTGTCAGACAGAAACAAAGTCAACTTAGTTTAAGTAGAATTCGTTGCATTTGACAAGTAGGAAATAGAATGTAGGGTTCAGGCATAGCTGGATCCAGACACCCTCAGAATCTATCTCCCTATCTCCGTTCTTCTCTGCTCTTTGCACTTGGTACCACTCCTTCCCGTCAGATAGGAAAGCTCTCTGTGCCACAGAAAAATCATCACTAACCTGGACCTCGCATCCTCCCAAGACCCCCCAAAGCAGACAGTCATCTTCCCAGATCCTTTCCCGGAGGCTCCTTTGAGGTCTGATTGGCCTGGCTCAGGTCTTGCATGGACATGCATGGAATCACCGGGGCTGGAGAGACACACTGCTCAGCTTGACCATCCCCCACCACGGTCCTAAGCCTGTGGCTGGAGGAGTTGGGAGTCAGCCATTCCCCAGCATGTGGAGTACACTCCTGAATGGAAGGACTCCTTGTCTTAAAAACAGAGTTAAAAACTATTAATTGGGATTCGCTTAGCTTCGAGGAGCCCGAACTTTAAATTTAAAATACCAATTACTTAAATAAGAATTCATTTCTTCTTAGAATTTTTTCAAATCTATCTATCTATCTATCTATCTATCTATCTATCTATCTATCTATCTATCTATCTATCTATCTATCCATCCATCATCCATCCATCCATCCATCTATCTATCTATCTATCAGTTAGAATACGGCATATTGGGTTTCACTGGGCACTTTTATGAACATATCATTATATTTTGCTCTTGCTCATTCTTGCTGCTTCTTGCCTCTTGCTGGCCTTTCCCAAACAGTCCCTCCCTTCTGCTTCATGTCACACATATCCCGACACCCTCTCCTGTTCCCCACACTGTGAGAGTTTACTTCTTTCTTAATCTAGAAGGGAGCAGAGAGGATTGCCTGTCGGCCCCTGACGTCAGCAGGAGCCTTCCTTCATGAAGCTGTTCTGCCGTCCTCAGCATGTGACTTCTGCCTTATGATGTAACGTGGCAGTTTGGTAGTTTGGGTGCCAGCCATTCGCTTCATAGTCAGACCTCTGGATCCTACCCAGAATTTCCTCCCTTGTCTTCTTGGTCAGAATGAGCTAATGTAGTTTAATTAAGAGTGCCCACTGGCCTTCCAAATTATTTTCTCTCTTAGCCCAATGACTTTGCTTACGTACGGATGTAAGTACGTGTGCGTGCGCGTGCACCTGTGGAGACTCAAGGTAACATCTGGAATCATCCTGGATTACTCTGTCTCCGTATTGCTTTGTTCTCAGGGTTTCCCAGGCTCTGCCTTTCAAGGCTGGAAGAGGTGTAGGTTGCCTCCATTTCTGCCTGGCATTTTTACAAAGATCTGAAATCTGGACTCAAGTCCTTTTGCTTGGGACACAAAGACCAACTCCTGAGCCATCTCCCCAGCTACAAGTCCATTACTTTAAAAAAAAAAAACCTTTATTTTATTTATGTGTGTGTGTGTGTGTGTGCGTGTGTGTGTGTGCGTTAGAGGACAATGTGTAACCCTGTGGAGTGTCAAGGGTGACTTCAGGAAGCATCCTGGATTGCTTCTACCTCCTCTTGTTTGGCTCTGGGGTTTCTCAGGCTCTGCCCACTAACGCAGGAAGCGTAGGCTGTAGCCCTTCCTGCCTGAATTTTTTACATGGGACTTGGTATGTGAACTCAGGACCTTCTGCTTGTGAGGTAGAGTCTTAACCCCTGAGCCATCCTTCCAGCCCCAATTCCATTATTTTTAACTAAAGTGAACACTTGAGGAGAGTTCACTGTCAGGCTTGTGAATACTGACCTGAGACCAGCTTGCTTCAATGTCATGGGGTGAAAACTTGCACATCATTCTGGTCAGGAACTGTAGTGACATAAACACTTTTCTTCAGGGCTGAAGAGATGGTATAAGGGTTAAGACTCTGCCTCTCCAAGAGAAGGACCTGAGTTCAGATTCCAGATCCCATACAAAAGTGCCAGGTAGAAATGGCAGCAGCCTGTACTTCTGCCTCTGATAGGTGGAACCTGGGAAATCCCAGAGTAAAGCAAAAACGATTATTTCAGGATGATTCAGGAAGTTACCCTTGAACCTTCACAGATATACACAGTATCTTCTGATACACACGGACACACAGATAAGCATACATACACACACAAAACAAAATATGTTGAAGGAAGAATGAATAAAACTCTTTTATTATTATTACTCATTATTTATTCAGTTGTGCGTGTATGTGTGTGTGTGTGTGTGTGCATGCATGTGTGTGTAGGTATGTATGTGTAGAACCACGGACGAATTCGAGAACCACCATGGACGCCTCCACCTCCTCCTTGTTTACTTTGCCCCGGGATTCACAGACTCCGCCTTACCAGGACCAGAAACGCAGGCCGACCCCGCTTCCGCCTGGCTTGGCGTCTATATGTGGGGTCTAGGATCCGAACTCAGGACCTTCCACCTGCAAGGCAGAAGCTTAACCCCTGAGCCACCTTTCCAGCTGCAAAAGTCTTTTTTTTTAAAAAAAACACTTTTCTCTGGAGAGAAGAGATCATCAAGCACAAGTTAACTCAGGATGCGTCAAGGTGATGAATATTTTGGAAAAAAATTCTGGCCCAACATAGTTCAAGTAGTCATGTAATTGGGAAGAATCAGTTGACTGAGTATAAAATAAATCAGAGTATTTATCCTGATTCTTGGGGGCCCTTCAAACTTTTGCTTCAGTTAAAAGCCAAGGAATTGGGTCAAGTCATCCTTGATACCTTTCCAATGATCTAGGAAAGCCACTACGCTTAACACAGTAATGACACATTATCTTAGTTTGTTTACGTGGCATCTTCCCTTCCTCTGTACTCTGCCAGCTATTTTGATGTAACAAATTGCCACAAGGAGTGTCATTTACTATGTCACAGTTTGGAGACCAGGAACTTGCTTGGGGGGGGGAGTCACATAAGCTGCAATCAGATTCCACAGGGCTAGAGTCTGCCAAGATGGACTGATCATTCTTTCACTCAACATGGTGCTGGATGGTGGTGCTTTTAATCTATTTATTTTTGTGGTGTGCGCGTATGTGTGCATATGCATGCTCATGAGGACATTCAGTGCCCTCTATTGCTTTCTGTCTTATTCCCTTGAGTCATGGTCTCAAGCTAAACCTAAAACTTACCTTTTTGGCTAAGCAGATGATGTGGCAGGCTCTGAGGCTATGCCTGTCCGTGCCCCCATGCCCCAAACATGTAGCCATGTTTGCCTTTTAGCTGGGTGCCAGAGTACTGAGGTCCTCACACTTACGCAACAAACACTCTTCCTCCTCCTGGACCATCTCCCCAGCACCCTCCAGCCCAGCTTATTTTTCTATGTAGAAGTTGTGTTTTTTCTCAGAATCATGCATACTCCAGGTCTGCCGCTTCTCTTTCCCTCTCCTAACTCATTGTGCGACTCTGGATCCTCTTTTTTAGTAGCCCAGTACCTGTAAGCCATCTGCGTGTGGGGGGAAGGGGAGAGGGGCAGAGAGATCTCATGATATCTCTGCCTCCATGTCATCCCGGGGGGTCTCTTTCAGGTCTAAACAGAGCCAGCAAGCCTGGCGCAGCAGCCTGACCTAGGTGCCTCTCAGAAATGAGCCTATGATCCATTAACAAGCCCGGCTATTTTATGGACCAATTAACTAGGGAGGCTTTGGAAGGGAAGTCTCCGCATTACGCAAGCGTACCTCTCCCTTCCTCAGATCTCGGTTCTTCCCACTGTAGTCTGGGATTCTGCCACTGTTTCAGTGCAAGCCGGTTTGCTCTCCCAGAATCTGCAGTTTGATTATTTGACTCTTGCCTGGCTCTCGGTCAAACCGTGGGGGAGCCCACTAGCCAGCAGTGAAGTCCAGGCCATGATTACAATGGTTTTATTTGAATTGGGCCTCCGTTTATGGCCCCTCTGCTGTTTCAGTAGAGTGTTACTGCAATGAGGCATTAGCTGCACAGACATAACTACTCAGAGCCCGGCGACTGTGAACACGGGACAAATGGAGTCGGTCATCTGGCCAATCCATCTTTCCTTGATCTTTCATTGTGTTGTGAAAGAGAGAGTGTGGGGGGAAGAGAGGCCAGGGATTTGGCCACTCCTGAATACCTGTGATGCGTCAGACGGGACCTGGGCATGTTTTCCCGTTGTGTATTTTATTTCGAAGCCATCTGATCAGTCAGCATTATCAGTCTACTGATATCTATCTATCTATCTCCATGTTTCCAGTGAAGTCACAGAGAAGTGGAGCAAATAGCTTGTGGTCACACAATTTCCACACAGAGGTGGTGTCCCTCAGATAGTGGCTTTATACCGTGTGCTCTGGTCTTCACTTTTGATGGCCTGGTGGGGGTGGTTAGACAAACACTCCTGACACAGGGCTTTTTGTTTTGTGGTGTCTGGTAGCTGCCGGGTAGGAGCTGTTCCCTGCTGGGCACTAGCTGATGAGAGAAAAGCCCTGAGATACAAAAGAATTTCAGCGATGCGTTAGTCGGATACAGGTGTCAACTTGACAGTTAAGTCTGAACTCTGGGCACATTATCGAAGAACTGAAAGTGGAGTAAGTCCTAAGCAAGCCTGCAGGAGATTGTCTGATTGATATGGGAAAACCCAGCTCAAGATGGGAGAGATTGTTCCTTGAACAGGCGGATAAGATAGAGGGAGTTGGTTCAGCCAGTTGGCGTTCTTCGCACGTTTGACGGACTTTTTGTCCCTGTGGATTCGATGCTGCCAGTTCCCTCAGCTCCTGGTATTGGTATGAGCTCTCCTGCCGAGCTCGACTAAGACCTGTAACTGAGCATATTAAGAAACAGCAAAACGCCCGCTATTCACCTATGCTCTTTTATTGTGATTTATTGCCCACGTGAAGTCAAATGGCCATCGGCGAGGTCCTTTGTTGGAAGAATCATTAACATTGTTTGGGGTCCACTACATTTATGATGGTCTCGGCCCATCTTCTGAGAACACCTGAACTTGGGTGATTAGTGAAGGCTCATGGTCCTCGAGGATGGAAAGTCATGGAGCTTGCGAGCATCTGTCTGCTTCGAGGGAGGCACTTATCCTCTGTCACCTCAAGGCAGTAGAGGGACTCGTGTCAAAATATCAGGCAGGCACAAAGGAGGCACAGTACTAGAGGTGGTTTGGCCACCCTAGCATCAGCTAATCCGGTTCTGCAAGAGTGACAGCTCACTCTGGAGTGACAGAATCCACGGGTTCCCATGGACTCTTATGACCCAAACAGGCTCTTACCTCCTGACACCACGGCGCTAGGTCTATCCAGGGACACACTCGAGCTAGAGCAGTAATTTTCTTTCTTGGCATCTCAGTGAGCATCATGCAGCCTCTCAAGGCAGCTAAACCTACTCTCCAGGGCCTCAGGACCTTGGCGCTGCCCCTCACCTCTGCACCTGACTTGCTCTGCACCTGACTTCCTTAGCAAGTCCGCACGCTCAGATCCCCACTTACTTCTGCAGCATCATCCACTGCTGTCTTCCCAAGGCCTCTCAGTTTCACAGCATGCAAGTCACTTGTTTGGAAAACGACTTGAGAATAAAGGACACAAGACAAGGAGGAAAGAAGCCAACAAAGGGTAGATTGTCAGCAGAACCATCCGCAGGCCATCGGAGCTTAATGTTGCTCGGAACTCTAAGATCCACAGGAGAGAGTTCATCCCCAGCATTATCTCAACCCAGGGCCAGGTGACTTTCCTGTGACTTTGGAGAAGTCAATCAGAGGGTCTCAAGTCTGGAGGTTGAGAGGTCATGGTATGCCTAGAACTTTCCAGTGCTCCAAAGGGACACAGGACTGTCCATTTGATGGTATTTTGAAACAATGAGAAAACAAGTCACAGTGTATGTAAACCCCAGCTCTGAAAACCATGGGCCCACATGTAGAAAGAACATGACCACACAGGCCTGTGTTGCCTGAAAAGGGCCGCGCATGCAGAAATGCAATTTCCTCAGACTAGAATCTGCCACGGTGCCTGGTGTTGACGTCAAACCGTCTGACCGAGAGGACCAACCTGGACAAGACAACGTAGCAAAAGCTCCCGCTGGAACTTCTGGGATGTTGGGTGGGGGGTGTCTAGGCAAGTCCAATGTCTGCAATAAACGAGCCTGCTTCGCCACTTGCAGGACTCCCGGAGTCTGTGTCGTTGATTCTGTGCCCTCTTACGCCCATCCCCAAGGGTCTCCGCGGTGCCTGGACCACAACATCCCTGTATGGTATTGTGCCGTGGAATTTGAGGGTCAAGAAATAATAGTCAACTGTGTTATGTTTCTGAACCGGTGAATGATCAAAAATAAACATAGCGACTGTGGGCAGGTTCTGAGGGTGCAGTGCTCACCTACACTGCATGACGTAACTTTATTGTTCCTTGGAGCATCCGCGCCGCATGAACTCGTACCCCAAGCATCAGCCAACGCTGCCTGAGACTTCACCAGGTTGTAGTACACTATGAATGTCAGTGTCTATACTGTACCTACTATGTGTTCTGCTCTTATAGGAGTGCAATGTTTTAGTTGCAGGAAACAAACTTTTAATACTATCCTACTGTGATTCCTCAGATGTAAGTATCAAATTTGTATAGCTTTAGTTTGTATTATGTTAGAATGTTTGATTTAAAATTGTTTGAGGACTGAGGAGATGGTCCAATGGTTAAAGCCTTCGCCTCATAGGCGAAAGGACTTGAGTTCCAATCCTCAGATCCCATGTAAAAAAACAAAAAACCCTGTTGGGTGTGAAGGTCTGCCTTTAAGTTTAGTCCTGGAAGATAAAGTCTGGGAAACCCCAGAGCTAGTTAGCTTGTCAGACGAACCCTAATGGCACGCTCTGGGTTAAAGTAGGGACTCAGGTTTATAGCAATGAGGTGGAAGAATGATCAAGGATGATTCCTTGTATCACCCATCGGCCTCTATAGACACATACACTCAAGTACACTCATGTGCATGTGCACCCCCACAGAGAGAGAGAGAGAGAGAGAAAGAGAGAAAGAGAAGAAAAAAATGTTTGAATTGCTGACTTCGGTTTTGTAAAAAAAATAATAATTCAGTAAATTTTGGCTCGAGATTAGGAAAGAATTTCTCAAGTGACCTTAACCATATTTCTGCCATTTTGCAATATCTTTTTATGTAAAGTGGCATTTTCAGTCCTGGCAATTAAAAATATTAAAATAACAAACAACTCTGGAAAATGTCAAAGATGATCTGCCTCCTGCAGTATCAAGTATTTAGAAAAAAACTCCATTCTCCATGCACAAAATCAACAAGCACACCCATCTCATTAAAGAACGGTTATATTTGTATACCAGAGAGTTGGTGGTTTAAATTAAACTTTTTGTGATATTGGGGCATATCTATTCTATGTGCTGACATACTCATGGTTATATAGAAAGGTTTCTGGTGTAAAGGGATCTCAAACGTTTTAGAAGCCCTGGTTTAAATAATTGGCAGGGACTTTGTGCTTCTATCAGTGGAGGAATTCCTGAGGTGAGCTCTGTCTCAGGACATGTCATCTTCTCTAAGTTGCATGGACCTGCCACGTGTCTGCATGACTTCTCTCACGCTGTGCTGCCTGTGTGCCTTCCCTTTGGATCCCATGGGTGCAGGGCAATTGCTGATAGGGGATGTGTCTGACCAGACAGTTCAAGGCAGAATCCTTTCTGTACTTTGAACTCAGGTCTGCCCAAATCCAGTCAAAACCAACTCTATTCTAATTTTTTAAAATAGGTTTGACAAGCATTCAATCAAGCTATCAGAAGCTTCTAAATGCTTATTGTTTCTGTGCAGAGTTAATTGGGGTGAAAACACACAAAACAGGAAGTCATCATATTAGCCTGTTTGTCTCTTTACTTTGAGCTCTTGTTTAATGAACTGCAACCTAGCTAAGTAGGTAAACAAATTGAAAGTTGACTTAGTATATTTTTATAGCAAGTAGCTGGATTTCAGTCAATGATAGGCAGGGAACTCATTAGGGTCCCGCCCCCAAGAGGCAAATATCTTGCTGCAACCAGTCTAATTACCGTACATTCTATTTCCATGAACTGACTGTTTACGCTGTGAAGGACAGCTCTGAGCACCCCTGCTCAAATGAAGCCGGTTGGATGTTCTACCTAACACTGACTACTGCTGCATAAAAATAAATCACCCCTGTAATTTCTAGGCTTACAACAATTGTTTTATTTTTTCCCCCTCATGCTATATTATCTTCCATGGGTCAAGAATTTGCAGAATGTTTTCTCCTGGTGGATACTGATTTGGGGTCTCTGATGTGGCTGCAGTGTTGAAGGGCGGGTGGGAACAGGTTGAATAGTCTCAAGGCTATTCAGCTTGGTCTCTTGTACAGACTAGCTTCAGATTTCTTCCTTTGAGGCAACTGAGGGATGCTGACTGCTTGGTGAAGCTTAGATGTCTGTGGTGAGTGGCATAGGGGGCAAGGTGGTTTCCAAATGGCCTTTTCAGAACTGGTCTTGGCAGTCACGGGGCATCATTTCTGCATGTTTGGTTGGTTGGCATAGGTATGAATGTGCATCTGCATCCAAGGAAAGGGGATAAATCCCCACTGATTGGAGTCAGAGCAACATTCTTGCAAAGCAGGTGAGAGGGGACATATGGTTGCAACCATCTTTGATATTGCCTGTACCTGTCTCTTCAGTATGGCACGTGCAGGCCGGGAGGGGGTGTGTTCCAGTGTCTTTCCTCTTTGTTGAGAGACAGTATCGGACTCCAGCAACTTAGGGGAGAAATGGGTATTTCTTTGGCTTATAGTTCCAGAGGGCTTATAGTCCATTACGGCAGGAAGTGCATAGCAAAAGACATGGCTGGAGGCAAGAGCAAGAGAATGGTTGAGATCTGGGGCTGGAGAGGTGGCTCAGGGGTTAAGCCTCTGCCTTGTAGGCGGAAAGTCCTGAGTTCGGATCCTAGACCCTACGTATAGACGCCGGGCAGAAGCAGGGGCGGCCTGCGTTTCTGGTCCTGGTAGGGCGGAGCCTGTGAATCCGGAGGCAGAGTAAACAAGGAAGAAGTGGAGGCGTCCATGGTGGTTCTCGAATTTGCTCGTGGTTCTATACACACACACACACACACACACACACACACACACACACACACATACATACACACACATGCACACATGCACAATTGAATAAATAATAAAATTAAAAAAAGAGAGAGAATGGTTTGGATCACTACAACCATCAAGAAGACAGAGGGCAAGAGCAAATTGAGCGGAAGAAGGACCGGGCTACCAAACCTCAAGCCCCTCCCCCATACCCCTTGTAACAATCCTTCCTCCAGCAAGTTGTGACCACCCTCCCAGACATGAACATTACATAAGCCTGGAGGGGGCAACTTACATTTGATCCATGACCGAGGACAAAGAATGAAAGCAGAAAGCTTTGTTAGTAAGCTGGTCTTATCAATAAGTGAAGTGCATTATAATTTAAACTCAGGAAAAGATGAAGATCTGATCAGCAAGGGCGTGTCGGCTCAAGCCTGAAATCCCAGGAGACCGAGGTAGGAGGATCAAGAATTTTCCACATAGCCTAAGCCAGCCCAGGTTACAGATTCAATCTCAAAAAACAAAACAAAACAAAATGAATAAATAAAAAAAACTTAGTAAAGGATAATGGGTAAATAAGGAATGAAGGAGGAAGGGAAGCGAAGATGTTTCAAAGATTCCTAGGTGGGTTCATTGGGTGGATGGCTGGTCATTTACTACGTAGAGAATGTGGAAGGAAGAGCAAGAAGCAGAACAGGTCTACCGATGGGCTCGTTTTTGTACATCCTGAGTTGGATTCATATAGTTGGATTCATTAAAATTTTTCCAAGTGTAGGACTGAGCCCCAGTACAAGGATTGGAAACAGCCCCATCCAGTCATGCAGAACCTCTGCGTGGGTGTACATAAGGTACTCTGGGCTGAAGGGGTGGGCTCTTGGGCAGAGGGATACACCCCAATAAGGAAGCTGGCAGATGTGGCACAGGGCATTTCTGAGTGGCCTTTTTGGAGTTGATCGTCAGAATCTCCCAGAGCACTTGTCAAACATACAAGCTCCCAGGCTTCACCTCAAATGATCTAGATTAGAATCTCTAGGGGAGGAGCCTGGGAAGCCTGCTTCTTAATAAACGCCTTAATCAAAGGTGAGCGTGATGAACAAGCAAGGTCGGCAGACACTAGGGAAGTGATGTGAGGTGATAGGACGATGTATTTCTCAATAGCAGGAGCTCATTCACATTCGCATGCAAGAGGACCCTTCCGCATTGTACTCAGATGTCCCCTTGGATTAAGAGCTCAGGCTCTGTAATTAAGCAAATCTGTGGGTAAATCTGGCTTCTGCTTCAATTATGTGGTTGTGGGAATGAGCAACCTCTCTCAGTCTCAGCTCTCATCTGTAAAATGGGGATGATGAGTTATTTTATTAAGACACTTACATGCTTATAGGAGGAATACATATCAAAGCCAATTCTTCTATAACCACTGATGTCCAGCATTTCCTGTCTGATAGTATTATGTTTTTGAATCTGAGATGTCACTAACAGGTTTCTGTTTTTTCAGAACTGTGGAACCTTTAGGAGATGGGTCCTAGTTGTCAGAAATAGGTCATTAGGGGTTGGCCTCTGAGGGTGACAGCCTGGTCCCTAGTTACATGGTCCCCTCTGTTTCCTGGTGTGCTACCATGTGAAGAGCCACCACTCACACTCGTTGTACCAGTTACTTTTCTCTGTTGTTACGAGACAAGACTCCAACTTAAGTAACTTCAGGGAGAGAGATTTACTCAGCTTAGAGTTCCAGAGGGGAGACATAGTCCTTCATGGCAGAAAAGGCATGGCTGGCTGGCAGAAGCTGGAAGCAGGCTAAGCCACGTCCTTCGTGGAGGCTGAGAGCTGCAAGACTGCTAGTCGCAAGAGCAGACCTCTCCCGGAAATAAAGTGGGGTTCGTTAGTTTCAAGGCCCACCTCCTGGGACTGTCTTCCTCCAGCAAGGCTCCACCTCTTACAGGTGCTGTTGCAGGCAGCCTGCATGGTTGCTGATAGAGCACCATCGAATGGCTTAAGGGAACAAGGGGTTTATTTTCTCTTATGATTGTCCAGTTACAGTTCTTAGTCCAGCTCGACGGGAGAGCTCACACCAACATGAGGGCTAAGGGAACTGACTACAACATCACCACATAACAGCTGAGAGAGGGACGATCCTTACTTGCCAGACCAGCATGTCTGGCCAAGTGTACACAAGAATGCTAACTTTCTCAACCAGCTGTCTGTATTTTATTCCAGAGCCTAATTCCACCCACCATGGGCTGGGGCTTCCCCATCCGCTAGATAATCTCCTGCAGGTTTGCTCTGGGCTTAACTCAACCACTAATTCTCTACAAATGTGCCCAGAGCTCAAACCCTCAACTGTCAAGTTGACACCTGTGCCTAACCATGACAGGTGCTATGACCCTCCTTAACTACTAAAGATTCCAACACACGAGCCTGGGGAGGACGAGTCACATTTCAAATCATGACATTTCTTAGCCATAGACAGAGCCACTCCACCATGCCTTTCCCTTCTGTGGTGAACTATACAGGCCTCTGGAATCGTGAGCCAAAATGAGTCTTTCCTCTTTTATGTTGCTTCTCTCAGGGATTTTGATCACAGTGATACAAACATAACTAATGTAGAACAGTGGTCCTAGAGATGTGGGGTGGTGGCTGTAATCAAATCTGTGTGTGGTTCTTGGGCCTTTGGAACTGGTGTGTAAGAGGCGTGTGGAAGAGTTTAGAGATGCGTTCTAGAGAGGTCCTAGAATGCAGCTATAGTAGTTGTACTAAGGCAGGTGGTAAGTTGCCAGGTGGATGGAATACAGTCTGGATTTGGAGATCCATGCAGTCAAGGACTTGGAACACAAGTTTTGGGGGCAAAGCTGGAAGTCCATAACTTACATCCGCTGAGGGTCAGGATGCTACTAGGGCCTGATGTTCTTAGACTTTGACATACACTGAGATACTAGTAAAGGTGGTGAAAAGTAAAGACCCTTGGATTCTGTCACTGATGTTCTGATTGGCAGGGATAGGATGGGGGCAGTGGACAGAGGGTATCTGGAGGGGGAGCCTTTTCATCAGTTCCTCAGGTGACCGGGATTCATGTTTAAACTGCCTTTGCCTGGAGGCCTCCGAGAATCAAACTGAGCTGTGGGAAAGGCTCGGGAACTAGATCAGGAGACTCCGCACTCCCTGCTGGTTCCATCCCAGCAGCTCGCTCCCCTTCGGTACTCGCCACTAAGAAGATAGCAGTTAGCTCTAGTTAGTGGTGTCTGCTGTTCCGGAAGGGCAGAGGGTTTCTTGGGTCCCACTGTGAGTCCTCGAGGTAGAAGCTCCTCAAGGAGGATGCGTGATGTATTCAGTCCTCACGGGAGGTACGAGGGGGCCAGCGGGATTGGAAAGCGCTGTTCTTACTGGCTCAAGAGGTGAAATTGAACCCCTTTCCTAGCTTCGTCAGGCTCGGTAGTGGACAGGTGATACCTGGGTGGAACAGCCATTCTGAAACATGAAGGGAGTCCGCATACGCATCCAGGCAGCACAGAGAAGACAGTATAGTGGACAAAAGCCCAAGAGAGGGTCCATGAGATGTCCTGGAAATACTGATGTTTCTCTCGGAGCCACGAACCTGCTGATGTAAGTAACTCCTTGATGTAAGTAATGAGGGATTCCTAATGGGACCTTTATAATTGGCTAAGCTCCTAAGCTCTGGTCTTCCAGGCATCTCTTCTCTCCCCACAATCGTATTCAAGGAACCGGCAGATGAGGTTTCTCAACTTTGTCTCTATGGATATTTTGGACTCAGTAATTCTGTTATGAAGATTGATCATCGTTGTCAGTTGCTACAGTAGGGTATAATAGACTTGGTAATTTCTAAAGACCAGAAATTTCTCATAGTTATGTTGAACTGTCAAAGTGCTAGTACCTGCAGAAGGACTTCTTGCTACATAATTCTGTAGAGAAAGGTGGAAGGGCAAAGCGGAGAGGGACAAAAGACCCTGAAAGGCTTCTACTCTCAAGTCCATAGCCCCTGTCCTACATAACTGCATCTGTCCATCGAACTGACCGAACTCTTGTGATCATACATTTCTTGAAGATTCGTCTCTTAACATTGTTGCTCTAGGGATTAAGTTCCCAACACTTGGACTTTGGGACATATATTCACATCATAACAGCCATGCTGTGTACCGTGATTGTTTAGCAGTATCCTTGCTCTTTGACCCCTGAGATTTCCTGCTGTGACAACCAAGAATGTCTCCTGACATTGTCAAATGTCCCCAGGAAGGGAGAGGGAAGCGGCGATGCCCCCGGTGGAGAAATGTTCTCTGTCTGCAGCTCTCTTCCAGTGCCCTCTGAATCATTCACAGACACATGCGGTCTCTCCACATCCTTGCTGGCTGAGTTCTAGGAGCTCCCAGGGTCCTCGCTTCCACCGAGTTAATGGGCTCCTTGAAGAGTTCTCAGTAGAACTTTGGGGTGCTTGGATGCTTTTGGAGCTCTGAGAACTGATTCCAGCTGTGGCCTGGATGAGCCTGAAGGTGAGAGGTGACTGGAAAGGCATTATCAGGCCAGCAGCGCATGAGGTCTGGCTGGGGGAGCCAGGCATGTCATCATGGAAGGAGCCGTGTTTCTCATGGGACCCGGTGGCCTGGGGATGGAGAGCAGCGAAGATGGCGATGGTCTCCATTAGCTTCGCCCTTTGGTATCCATTTGCCGTGACCTTTGCCACAGCAAAGAATCCTTGGAAGTCAGTGTCTAACCACCGCAGATGTGTCTCCATCTGTCGCACAGACAGTTGCAATTGCTAAGAGCAGCAGCGGCACCAACAGAACAGAACCGTCCATACCAGTGCAGCCACGGAGTGCAAAAGCCACCACAGACGATATGGACATGAATGGGCATGGCTTGCAAAAGCCACCACAGACGATATGGACATGAATGGGCATGGCTGCGGGACAATAAAGTTTTATTCACAAAATTAGATCACTGGTCGGCTTTCCCTCTATGCAGTTGTTTGAGAAACTCTGGCCTATGGAAGTATTGAACCGTTAGGGACATTTTGAAAGAATAAATGCATCAGCATCCTGTTAATTCACAAGTGTAACAAACCGGTGACATACATGTGTCTTGGTTCTTGTTGCTGAAGTCATTTTTTTTTGTTTGTTTGTTTCTTGACTTCAAGGCAGATGCAGAAGATACCAGGTGACCATGATTTATGTTTGCATGGCATACAGCCTCCTCAATCACCTTCATCCCTCTGAAACGCGTGCCTGGACATGGATTACTTAGAGGTGGGTAGGAGGTCAGGACTCAGTGATTTAAAAAAAAAAAAAAGCAACATCGGCAACATTTAAAACCTATATAACATGAATTCACCCTCTTAATTGTGTGTGTGTGTGTGTGTGCATATATGTGCGTGTGTGTGCTTGTGTGTG
Organism: Typhlomys cinereus; assembly: GCA_023101885.1. Classification (NCBI taxonomy): domain Eukaryota; kingdom Metazoa; phylum Chordata; class Mammalia; order Rodentia; family Platacanthomyidae; genus Typhlomys; species Typhlomys cinereus. The sequence continues at coordinate 411,850 of JALPQD010000392.1, read as the reverse complement.
CGCATATGTGGTAGCACACATTGAGGCCTGAGATCAGCACCAGGGATTGTCTTCCTCCATCATTATATACTTCATTCATTCATTCATTCATTCATTCATTCATTCATTGATACAGGGTCTCTCGCTGAACCTGGGCTCACTGGTTAGGCTAGATTGATAGTCCAATGAACCCCAGAGTCCTTTGGTCTCTATCTCCTCAGTTCTGGGATTACAAGTGCCTGCGGCAGCTTCTGGCTCCCTTCTGAATTTCTATATAGTAGCACCCGTGAGATCTGAACTCAGGTCTTCTTCATATCTGAGTGGGAAGCACTTTACCAAATGAGTCGTTTGCCAGCTGCATCTTAAGCTATTTTCGCAGGCCCAAGTTAGTAGTGTTGAGTACAGTGTACCCACGTTGTTGTAAAACAGCTCATGTGTGACCGTCTTCAATATTAGGCAGCCAAATGTGGTCTTCAGAGTCACACTTGCACCATGGTTGTTACCCTGAACGTTGTGGGATGCTGAACAGTGTCTCTGCCTCTCAGCCCCCTAGGTCTCCAGAACATGTTTATCTCACAAAACAGAAACTGTGTCTATTAAGCCACACTTTCCATTTCTCCCTCCAGCCCCTGGCAATCACCATCTTCCTTCTCTTCCTGTGAATTTGATTACTCCAGGTCCCTTACACAATATACATTATTTGTCCTTTTGTGACTGAGTGACTTTGCTCAACAAAATGTCCTCAAGATTTATCCACAGTGCAGCATGTGACTGGATTTTCTTCCTTTCTGTGACTGAATAGTATATCATTAAGGTGCAGAATTCACGATTTGCTCATTCATTTGTCCTGAACAATGGAGTTGTGTCTGCCTCATGTTATTGTGGGTAATTCTACTATGAGCGTGATACAAAGCCTTAGAGCACTGGCTTTCTGTTCTTCCATATATACATCCAGCAGTGGAGGTGCTGGGTCATATGGCAGTTCTTTTTTCAGATTTTTGAAGAGCTTCCTTACTGCTTCCCAGAGGATTAAGCCATAACATTCCACCAATAGTGCTATTTTATCTACTCATTTTAAAGAAAATGTATTTTAATCTTTATTTAAGAGAGTGAGAGAGGTGAAGGTGAGAGGATGACTTTTGGAAGTCGGTGCTCTCCTTTCCATCATGAGTGCCATGGGGATCGAACTCAGATTGCCAAATTCACACACAGACACCTTTTCCTACCGAGACATTCTTGTCGGCCCATACTGGGGTTTGTTTTTATGAATGAAACACATTCTCTCTTTCTTTTCCCTCTCCAACTTCCTTTGACCTAATAAACATGAGGTCATCATCTATTAGATTCTTCTTGATGCTTTCAGAAGTAAATTGGTTTCTGGGGAGTTTGAGGTATGTTTCTCTGAGCCCCCCCAAGACCTCTCTCTGTCATGCTTTCTAAGCATCTATCATTTCCCACCTGTCTCCCTCAGCGCACACTCTGAGGGTAGAGCTGGATTTGCCTCCTTTCCTTCTGGCTCTCAGGTCCCACTGGCTGGCGCACAGTAGGAGCTCACTAATGGAATGCATGCTGATGGGATGGTTGCAGCCTTCCCTCCAGCCCTGTCCTCTTCTTCCTCACGCTCCCTGGGGGCTGCTGAGTGGCCTACTGGAGAAAAGGGCATGGGGATAAAGATATGGAAGGGAAGGGGAGGGGTGAGCCACCCTCAGTAATGGCACATTCACCACATTCTTTAGGAGCCTGGGAGAATCTGGCAGACAAAGTAGAGTCTTGTGAGTGAACGTTAGCGGATGAGTGTCACTAGGGTTGGACTTTTTTTTTTTTTTTTTTTAAAGGCAGGGGACAAGGGTGAGGCGTAGCTATGACCTCTTGGACAGAAAGTGAAATCTTGCAATTTAAAAGTGCTGCTCTTTTCCTAAAAAGGCCCAATTGATGGTTGGGGAAGATTTTCTCTCTCGATGAAGAAAATTCCACTGTGCTGACACTGTTGCGCTGCCTCCACAAGGAAGTGGCATTTGTGGATGAAGCCATCGCACAATTCTGCCTCCCATCTCACATGCTCAGATTCTCCCTGGACGGGGAGACGATCGAGTCCCTTTTCCCACACTCATTTTGATGTAGTTTCGAGCTATAGAAAAGTTGGAAAAGGTATCACAAAAATTTCTTTACCCTTCTTTTATTAATTTACTCTCCCTACCTTACCCTTCTCTCTGTGAACATATTACCCAGACATGTCATTTTTTTGAATTGCTTGAGAAGAAATGTTGCAGACTGTCATGGTTTGAAATGTGTCCCCCACAGTCTCATGTGTTTGGCAAGGTCATGGCGCCTTGAGAGGTGGAGCCTTGCTGGAGGAAGGCAGTCACAAGGGGCGGGCCTTGAGGTGCATTAGTCCCACCCTACCTCCAGGAGAAGTCAGCTTTTGCAGCAAGCAGTCTTGCAGCTCTCAGCTTCCAAGATGTCTACAGTGACTTAGCCTCCTCCAGCTTTGGCTAGCCAGCCATGCCGCATCTGCCATGAGAAACTGCCTCCTCTGGACCCGTAAGCTGAATACCTCCCTTTCTCCCTTAAGTTGATTGACTTTGAGTGCTCTCTCACAGCGATAGTTAAGAGTAACTGTTACACAGACACATGTCCCCTTCAGCAATAAGTAACTCAGTGTAGATTTCTTCAAGAATCAGAACCAGAACCATCCTCTAACCATGATAAAAAAATGAACAATTTGTGTTTATATAATACTGATATCTAATGCACAGATATCAGTTAAATTTTGCTAGAAGAACATCCTCTAGGTTCAGGATGGGACCCAGGATCATGCACTGGACTCACCTTGACATCTCTCTAGTTTCTTTCCACACTGAATAGTCCTCAGACTTTGTGGTCATGACCTTGACAGTTTTCTCGCATGTGTGCCACTGTTACTGTTTTTTTTTAAATAGTAGTTATTAATTTGGGGTTATCCAATGCTTTCTTATACAGAGGCTCATTCTGAAAGATGCACTACTGGGTGATTGGGTCCTCATGTGACTATCTTGGGGTTGTAGTGTCATAGAGATGAGATTGAGAAATCTATATTGTGGAGTGAAATCTACTTAAAATTACAATTCTTTTCACTTTAAAAACTATTTTTTTTGGAGGGGCAGTTAAAAACAAGGATACAAACATGTAAGCCAGCCAGTTCAAGGCTGTTAACACCATTCTCCTCTACTCTATCACTTTTCCCATGGAAGGTCTTCAGACCTCGCATATGTGGAATTGTCACCTCTTGCTGGGAAAATAGCACTACCTGGGATTAACTACCTTGTTAATATGTAACAAGGATAAATTCTAAAGCAATGATAGCAATTACAGTATCATAAATGCATGACCCATAACACAGTCATTTAGTATATACTTTGCACAATTGCATCATTATGTTTTTATATGACGGATATCATGGGAGATTTATTTACACGAGTATGACTCTAAATGGCTGTGCAGTCTCATGATATGAGGATGGCCAAGATGTCACCACGTGAGAGGTCCCTTGTGGGACCTCTGATCTGCATGTGGCCCACAGGTGATCAATGGTTTTGTTGTAAGACAGACAGCAGTTCGATTCACATTTATCCTTTTTGGACAGAGAGTAGTGTGAGTGTTGAAGCATCCTAAAGACTGCCTTAGAGTGTTAGTCAGTTCAAAGGGTTTAATGTTTGTTACAGTTCGCCTACATGGTTGCTGATAAATGACCATCAAATGGCTTAGGGAACAAGGGGTTTATTGTCTTTTACATTATCTGGTTACAGTTCTCAGTCCAGCTTGACAGGAGAGCTCACACCAACACCAAGGGTAAGGGAACTGACCACACAATCTCTATGTAATGACTGAGAGAAGGATGATCCTTACTTGCCAGACCAGCATGTCTGGCCAAGTGTGCACAAGGATGCCAACTTCCTCAACTGGCTCTCAGTATTTTATTCATCTATTCAGGGCCTAGTCCATAGGCTGGACCTTCCCCATTAGCTAGACAATCTCCTGCAGCTTTGCTCTGGGCCTAACTCTACCACTAATTCTCTATAAATGTGCCCAGAGCTCAAACCCTCAACTGTCGAGTGGACACCTGAGTCTAGCTATGACGGTGTTCCAGAATCTTTGAGCACATCATGAAGTGACCAGGATCCCAAGTAGCACAGAGTGGTCGAGATTCCTCGAGTTCGCGGAATCCAACCAGGACCCGCGGTTCTAGGATGACTCTCTTTGCTGCTCACGAGCGCGGCCTTGTGCGATGGCTGACTTGGTCTCCAGGGGGCAGGTCTCTGGACAAGGCTGTGAGGGGTCCTCCGAGTGAAGCCGGCTTCTGGACACAGCTGGGGGACGATTGTCTTGGCTGCTTTGATTGGGGGGAGAAGCACTCACTGTGGGTCGCACCCTTCCCTGGGCTTGGTGTCCTGATCTCATAAGGCTCTCAAGAAAGGGTCCTGAGCAAAAGCATGTGTGCGTTGAATCGCTGCTCTCTGCTTCTTCCCTGCAGCCCTGGCTGCCACGATTTCTAGTGATGAACTATAATCTGGAGTCTCGAGGTTAGTAAGCCCCTCTTCCCTAAATTTCTTGGGTCAGGTATTTTATTATAGCAGGGTCCAACCTTGAGGGAGTCATTTCTTTTTTCTTTTTTTTTTTTTTAGTTTAATTGAATTATTTATTTTAATAAACTATTTAAAGTCATGAAAAACCATATGAAGAATGATAAAATGAACATCCATTGTTATAGCGACTCCGAATGGTGCTGATAAGTTCATGACCAAATAGTTTAACCAGAGAACAAGAAGTTTTATGTTCTCTTATAATAGACTAGTTACAGTTCTTAATCCAGCTTAGCAGAAGGATCCACGTCAACACCAGAGGGCAAAGAAACTGACCCCACAAAATCCACAATACCCCTGAGGGATGGATGGTCTTCATTTGCCAGACTAGCATGTCCGGTCAAGTATACAGAAGGCTGCAACTTCCTTCACCAGCTCCCTCCATTTCATTCGCCTACCCAGGGACTGGACCCTCTCGCCGTGGGCTCGGGCTCCTGAGAGGGTCATTTCTTCACTTCTCTGAGGCTCAGTCTCCACGTTGTTTAGTTTTTGGCGATTCTGACACAGTATCAGCAGAACCGCTTAAAGGAGGAAGACTTTGTTTGGCATCACGGGTTTAGACGCTCCAATCTATTGTCTGTGACTTCGTTAATCCTGGCTGGGCTCATTGTGTGACAAAGCATCATGGTGACTGGGAGTACAGGGGACGAGGAAGCAGAGACCGAGGACGGGATGGGGTCAGATGGAAACATCAGAGGCGTGTTCTTAGTCACCTACTTCCTGCCATGAGATCCCACTTCTAGAATGTCCCCCAAAAGCCCTACCAGCTGGGCACTACTATTTGACACAAAGAGCTTGTGGGGGGATAGTTTGCATTCAAAGCATAAAGGCTTCCTCCTCAGAAAAATGCAGCAGCAGCATCCTACAGGTATAAAACAACTTACTGTAGCCTGAGATACTATTGCCTTCTGTGATGTGGCTCATTTAGATCTCAAGAGAATCTTGAGACAGCAGGCATTTAAAAAAACATTCTGTCTTTTTTTTTTTTTTTTTTTTTAACAAATGAAGAAACAGATGAAGACACACAGAGAAGTAAAAAGCTTTCTCTGAAAGTCCCGCAGTTGGTACATGGTAGAGATAAACATCCAGCCTAGTGATGGTCTCTTGAGGTGCTCATCGTCACCACAGCAGGCTCATCTCATTCCTTATTGTCATTCTCGGGAGGTTGTTTTTGAGGACAGTGCGCTATCTAGCCCGTGTCCAGGCATAGGAGCATCTCTAAATGACTGGTTCACAGTTTCCTTTATTTCACGTTTGCCACATCAATTCAGGAGATATTCTCATTGGACAATGAAGTGATCAGGATCACAAGACTGTGTGGACCAGTTGACACTCTAAGAGTTTCCCAGGACTCAAGAGGGATGAAGTCAAGCTCAGGATGTGTGGAGAAGCTTTAGGTAACATGGTAGGGGGGTTAGGGAGGAGAGGGCAGCTCAACATCTGCACGCGACCTGTGGAGGCTCTCAGGCCTGCACTGATACCATCCCCTAGTGGGCAGGGCCAGTGGGCGAAGCCAGCGAAGAGGCACTGCAGTGATTCATACAGGGGGAGCCTTACAGACTTTGTGATGTTTTCCTCAGACTTTCACTTAAAGGATGCTCATGACTCATAAGTTTGGGCAACCTGGGAGAATGCGAGAGAGATGGGAAACCAGATCTCATTGGGCAGGAGCAGAGATGCTTTGGGATAAGAATTTGTCTTGTCAGGGAGGGCATAGGAGGGAGTTTCGAATTAACTCTGAAGGAGACCCACCATCCTGTACTCACTTTTTTCTTTGCCTGGTTGAAGGAGATATCACGTTCGAGACTTCTGGATGCTGTGTGTGTAGAGCAGCACTGAGAACCAGATTTCAGGGATTCTGTGACCACTTTGAGCTGTGTATACAGCTTTGATCATGCACATGCGTACATTTACGTGAATTCTCTTCACGAGAGATTCTCAGTTTTGATTACAGAAAAAAAAAAATCCCCGAGGGTCTAAGGGAGGAGATGAAAGAAAAAGGGAGCAAGGCAGAGTGAGAGAGAGACATTGTTTCACAACAGTTACACAAGAAGTTGCCAAGAAACCATTCATTGACTTTTTTAGATTGTAAGCATTTTCTTCTTAACTCCAAATAAACAGACCTCATGTTCTCACATCAGTCTAATCATGAGAACACAGCTGTTCGTACATTGTGAAAGAATAAGGCTGGCGTGTGTGTGTGTGTGTGTGTGTGTGTGTGTGTGCGTGTGTGTGGTGTCTGTGTGTTGTGTATACAGAGACCTGGGGTGAGAGAGAGGGGAAGAAGGAGGGTATGTGGAGTTAGGCTCTCTGGGGAGCATAAAGAAGAGGAATGTGGGTGGTTCTTGTCCGTAGCAGGGAGAACCAGGTCTCCTGTAACCAATGCTTAGCGGGCGCTCCCTGGCTGGTTCAGGGAGCAGTGATTGTGCCACAGTGTAATGTGACCTGACTTTTTCACCCCACAAATGCTTGGAGGTTTTTTTCTTTCTCCCAGACTTGCAAATCTCACAAATGGTTTGTGTCTCCCGAAAGGAAACAATATAAGGGGCAGAGGACATGTAGCTGCGCAGCCTCTGTCTGTCCAGCGGAGCTCTGTGAACGTCTGGATTCTCATTCTGTGTAGAGCGCTGGTCTGTTCCGTGGACAGGGACAAGTGGGTAGACTTCCTGGATTCATAGATCATCCCAATTTCAAACATTTGCTTCATTCTGTAGACCGTTCCGGCCTGGTTCTATTCTTTGAGGGGTCTCTCCCCCATCTTGGAAGATTTCCAGGCCCTACAAGTTTCCCCAACAGAACACTCAGTGAACCTGAGGTACCTCCCTGGAGGTCTATCGACTGGACCCCACTACCTTTTGCTATTACCTTTGTCTTTGCTGTTCCTCTGTCCCGGCTCCTTTCTAAATCATCCATCCATCCATCCATTCACCCACTCACTTACTCACTGTAATGCAGGTTCTAGTATATACTCTGCTGAAGGGAGCACTTACCCAAAGCATCCATGCAGGCCTGTGGTAGGTGCAGAGCATTCATTCACGCAGAGCATTCATTCATGCACAGCATTCATTCACGCACAGCATTCATTCACGCACAGCAGTCATTCATGCAGAGAAGAACAATCCAAGCTGTGGCCTCTGCTTTCCCGCCCGGACACTTGTGACTCAGTGGTGAAGTTACAGACCGACAAATGAGCATCTAAAGGATAGGACAAGCCCGTGTTGCAGTGGAGAGTGTGTGGGAAAGAAGGCCCCTGACTCAGCGTGAGGGGGCCTGAGGCCGTATTTCTGGAAGGGAAGGCCTCCCTGCTGGGTCATAAAGAATGGAGAAACTTTCCCAGGCAAAGGAGGGCTGCGAGAAGCAGCCAGGGAGTCAGCTGCAGGACAGAAGTGCAGTGTGAACGACCAAGCTGCCGAAGGCCAGGCTAGTTGAGTATAAGGAGTCATCTGAGGCTCAAAAGGAGGGTCAGATACAGGAGGGAGTCCAAGAAGAGACTGGGAAAGGAAACAGGGAGGAATCACAGCAGCTTCCATCGAAGGGCAGTAGAAGCTGCAGGAGCCTCTCCTTACCCAAGACCTGGAGGAGATACTGAAATTTTCCCTTCTGATACCACAATCTGTATTAGTCAGGGTTCGCTGGAGGAACAAAACGGATAGAATGAATATATATTTGTTAGAATGGCCTAGTGATGAGGAGCAGGTAGTCTAACAATGGTGGCTGGCGTGTTTAGTCCACAAGGCTGACTAACTTAGAAGTCCTGGTTGGGAGGTCTGGGGGAGTCCCACTAAGCCACTGGTCTTTAGTCCACTTTGGAAAGTCAAAGAACTAGGTTCTAATGTCAGTGAAGGACGCATTCTAATGATTCCAATGGCATCAGGAAGACCAACGTACCCATAATGATGTGAAGACAAGTGGGCAAAAGCAAACTTTTCTTTGGCACTTCTTTATAGCTGGATTGCCACCGGAAAGTGTCATCCACATTTAGGGTGGGTCTTCCAGGTTCAAATAACTTGATCCAAATAATCCCTTCTTGTATGTCCAGTGGCTGGTCTGCTAGTTGATTCCAGACCCAATACATTTGATGACCAAGATTAACCATCACACCTATATTTATAATGTTTTTTATGGTTACATATCTGTGAGTTCAATGTACTAATTAGACTCATTGAGGGGATTAGCCCTGACAATAAATAGTAAGATAGAACAAATATAGTATACTGTAATACAATTGCCAGCATCGCTATTCTTGTGTGTTTGGACTGTTATTAAATAAAATAAAGGCTACTTGAATACAAACCCCATGATATCATAAAAGCTGATCTGCTAACCAAGATGCCAACTAGATTGCAGGCAGGAAACATATACATACAACATTGGTACTCTCTGCTCAAATGGAACATTCATATCCCAGTGTAGAGTGGGGCAGTACATATGATTTCACCAAACTACCAGAATGACATACAATTTAGAACTTATACATTGTTTATTTTGGGAAGTTTCCATTTACTATTTCTGGACCCTGGTTGGCTGTTGGAAACAGAAAGTGGGCGAAGTGAAACCTCAAACAAGGGTGGGGGACTCTGTAGTTAAAGTTCTTGTCAGGGTTAGATTGCCCTGCAAAATCTTGTTCTCATTTTAGGAGGAAGAGTGGATTTAGAGGGGAAGGATGGGAGGCAGAGGGACTGTCACAAATGACAACGAGAGGGACAACACAGGGAAACCAGTTTTCACTTGATTAATCTGTCTGCTGTTGCTGCTCAGTCTCTGGGTCCATAAAACGAGTGGTTTCATTCTAATAAGCTTTGCTTTGTACTAATCGAGATTAGCCATGGGCAAATGAGGTTGCATCTCATTAAAAAGCTTCTGCACAGCAAAGGAAACAAGGACAAGACTAGGGATAGTCTATGAATGGGTTAAACTACATCCCATGGGGCATTAACATCTAGCATACATGAAGAACTCAACAAGCAAAGCACGGAAACAAGAAGTGATTCCCCTTAAGAAACAGTCAAATGAACAAAGCTGGTGCGTGGAAATGCAAATGAAAACTATATTGGGATTTCCTCTTGCCCAGCCCAAATGACCACTATTAAGCAAACAAGCAACACCAGGTGCTGATGAGTGTGAGGGTCCAAGGAACCTCATCCACTGCTGATAGAAATGTAAGTGAGGGGCCAGTTTGATGGTTGAGGATTCAAGTTCTGGCACACTTATAGATAATTAGTGTTTGAGTTAAGCCTACAGTGAACCTGCAGGAGTTTCTAGTTGGTGGGGAAGGCCCAGCCCATGGTGGGTGAAATCAGGCCTGGACAGGTAAACAAAACACAGAGAGCCGGTTGAGGAAGTTGGCATTCTTGGTATACTTGGCCAGGCATTCAGGTCTGGCAAGTAAGGATCGTCCCTTTCTTAGCTGTTATATGGAGATGGTGCGGCCAATTCCCTCGGCCCTTTCTTTGGTGATGGTGCGTGCTCTCTTGTCAAACTGAACTAAGAACTGTAATTGGAATATTGTAAGAGAATAAACTCCATCAGTAGAGCCACTAAGGAAATCAGCATGGAGATTCTAAAAAGCTAAATAAGACTACAATATGCTCCACCTGGGTACTATAGGATCCAGCATGATATGCCTGCGTACGTCATATAATATATACTAGAGATACCTGCACATCCATCTTTACTGCAGTACCATCCACACCAGCCCGGCTATGGAGACACCCTAGGTTTCCATCAATGGATGAAGAATAAAGAAAAGTTGACATGAGGTCTTCTTAGGCATAAAGAAAACAATGTTCCTTTTTGAGTTTTATTTATTTTTTGCTTGTTTGTTTTTGTGGGAAAGTGGATCTGTGAATCTTGAGATGGTTTCATGGAGAATGTTCTCGAGATGGAGAATCTGATGTGAGTGAAGAGAGGAACAGGGTCCTAATGGCCCAGGATATAGTTCTGGTTTGCTAGACTAGGAGCATTTCTGCTTCTGACTTCCGGTGAAGGGAGAGATGGGCGAGGGAGTTAGTGTTCAGGCTTCTGCTTTGGGAGGTTCTGTAATTCTGGTTCAAAGTTATACACGGAAGACAAGATTCTAGAATGTGCTCTCCAGTGTTTCCCTCAGGCACTAGGATGTGCAATCTTTACTTCTCTTTTGCAAATGTTTTTGTTGCACCTCTCCATGTGTATTTGAATAGGAAGGAGGCTTAGTGGAGTCTTAAGAGCTGCTGGATTAACCTGGCTGCCATGGTCTGTCCCGTCTCACTTTCTTTATATTCCAGTGTACGTTTGATTGACATATTGTGCATCTCGTGATCTGATTCTTCAATGCTTCCTGCTTTCCCATTTTCACAGATTTTATTCTAGTCTTATCGGTGAGCTCTACTAGAGAACATGCTTCAAAAAGAATAAGTTGGAAGAGGGATCTCAGATTGATTTCCAGTATCAACCTTGGGCTCACACACACACACACACACACACACACACACACACACACACACACACACACTCCACAGACATACATGAAAATAAAAGAGAAAATACTCCAAAATAAAAAGAATCCAAACTCAGAAGTAATTCTGGCCCCAACCATTTTGGAGAAGTGATACTCAACCCGAGGTATTAAAAGTGAAAATCTGAATGGTCCTTGCAGAGTGTTCCGGAGTGTCTTTCTCAGATTTCTTTACGATCCTGATTACCCTGTGGTAATAACTCCCCTGTCAATTCTCTGGCCAGAGTGCTTATACTCTGGCATGCACAAGTTGTGTCCAGCCTGGGTGTGTGGCCTAAAATACAGTCAGGGCTTTCCTGGTTAGTAGCTGTGTCTGCCTGGGATTATGTCAGTCCAGAGGGTGATCTACACACTCGGAATTTGCATTAGGGGCCAGCAAAGCCTGTTTCCTTGAATCTGATGACCAAATAAATGCTTCTATTTGGACAGACAGCTCTATTGTGCTGTCTAATTTGGTCACCAAGCGAGAGGAAGACATGCATTTAACCAACTTTTCATCCTTCTTTGTAAAATACAAGTGGCCAAAATATGAGGTCTGGCCCAGGCAAACTTGTGGAGGGGAGACTTGGTCTGTCTACTTCTCTGGTTAGTTTCTTAATTCCTGTTATTCTTGCTAGCATTTAAGAGTAATGACTGAATTCCGAACATGGAGAATCTGAGTGCTATTTTTCTTATATGTAAGAAGATGCCCTGTGGATCTTTGTAGTTGTGGTGAGGATAAGGCAGCGCACTTACGAAAAGTATTGTGCAGCATAAATCCCTACAGATGTTAGGGGTTATTATTATCATTCCTGATTGCTTCAATTATATTCCAGAACGCTTGCCAGCTCAGTTAATGTGTAAGCCTCACTCTGACAACATTGATTCTATTGACAACAGTGTCATCTGATTCTTTCTGGAAAACACCTAAAGACATCTCTTTGAATTATTCATCCTCTGACTGGTTTTTATAAGTCTTGCGACACCACACGAGGGGGGGTGTCTAAACCTCCATGCCAAAGGGCATTCCATTCAGCATCTGCACTTTCTCTGTGCATATGTTTACTTGTCTCTCTGCCACTTAGCGGTTGGTTAAAGGGATGATTTCAAACAGACTGTGTTTGATGAAGCCACTCTGTTCCTTACTGAGAGGATGCCTTCTCGTTGGGCCTTTCTGACCAAGTGCATTGCGGAGGCACGGGAGCTCTCCGTGGATGTTTATTTTAAAGTCCTCAAGAGTGAGCCCGCCTGCCGCTTCTGTAGAAAAGAGCAGGGAACCAGGCTGAACGTCAGATTGCTTCTTTCAAGGTCGTAGCCAGAAGCATCTATGTTAATTCTTTTACTTTCCTGATATTCTTCTTCACCAGAGTACTTTAGAACTTTGTAGTAGAAGACACAGACTGGAAGAGGTATATATTCTGCTCTGACAGGCAAAGTTAAAATAGGAACGTAGAAATACTTACTAGGGGAGTGGAGGAGATGGTCCAATCAGTAAAGGGTTTGCTCCGGGTTCAGCGAGAGACCCCCCTCCCCATATAAAAAACTGAGAGGGGAACATTTGAGAAATAAAGCCCAATGTTAACCTCTGGCCTTCACATGCATACATGTGCATATGCCCAAACACAGACATACCACATACAGGTAAAAATGAACAAATAAAATCAAAGCCAGAAAATGGTCTGGTTAAGACATGAAATCCAGAAGCAGCAGATACTAAATCCCGGTGCTGGAAGCATTTGGTTGCTGTAATTGCTCAGGTTGAAACCCCAGCTTTTGCCTTTGGCTTTTCGTGCATTTTATTTTTTGTTGAATGTGACCTGTAGCTCCTCCTCCCTAGCACTGGCTAGAGACTCAAGTGAGAACAATGCTTGGCACACAGGGGGCGCCCACTGCATGACCACCGTGGTCATAATCACTAGGTGAATGCCGCGTCTTCACTGGTAGTTTTGGGACACTGGACGTGTAGGTGAGCTAGTCATTGTGGTCGAGTGTTTAGAATATCAGACTGACATAGTTCAAAACTCCAGTTCTGCCCAACTCCACAGTATGAACTTTGGCAAGGTCTCAACTCCCCTAGTCCTCAATTCCTTTGGAGGTAAAATGGGTATAAAGTAGGTCTATGTGTTTTGAAGGGACCCAAAATATGTGAGCAAAGAAGAAATCTTGGGCAGTGGACTCCCTGGGCCAAGGTTCTCTGGTCCCCCTGTGTTCCCCCCTAGGTCTCACTATTGTCTCCCAGACAGAAGGAAGATGTAGGAGATGTGAATTGTGGGCCAGTGGGGGAGTTCAGCAGATGCCACCCAAGTTCTTAGCTCTGCCTATTACCAGAAGTTCTTGCCAAAAGCTGGCTCTTGGATTGCCTGGAACCCTCCATGCTGCAAAGATACAAGGATCTGACAAAGCATCGTGGCGAAAACTTTAGAACTCATCAGTTCAATGCCTGACTTCACCTCTTCTGTCTGTGGGTCGTAGACAAGTTTCCTCAACTTCCTGCCTCTGTTTCTTTATGAAATGTAGATAATTATACTTGCTTTGCAGAGTTAATGTGGGATCAACTAAGATAATTAGTGCAAAATACTTAGTGCTTGGCAACATAAATGAAAGCTATTTCAACTAGAACGACAAGAACTACATCCTGGGTCGTGTACCAGTTAATCTGCTGGACGCTACATCAGTTATAATGAGGGAGTTATGATTACGTGGAGTTTTGGGGGCATTTTCTTTGTGGAAGACAACAATATGCTTATCTGTCAGAAATGCTAAAAGTCTAGATAAATTAGCTGACTCCATTTTCTTCTTTTCCTTCTCTTCCTCCTCCTCCTCCTCTTCCTCCTCCACCTTCTTTTTCTTTTTCTTCTTCTTTCTCTTCTTCTTCTTTCTCTTCTCTTCTTCTTCTTTCTTCTTCTTCCTGTACATGGTATGGGTATGATGTATGTGTGTGTCCACATAAGCAAGTTTGTGTCAGTGTGTGCATCCACACATGCAGTGTGTAGATCAGTGGTCTATATCAAATGCTTGTTCCACCTTATTTGTTGAGAAAGGGTCTCTTACTAAACCGAGGGGTTTCAGTTCCGTTTCACTTAGGCTGACTGACCTGTGAGCCTGGGAGACTCTCTTTGTCTGCACCCCATAGCACCGAAGTTACATTCTGAGCTCATTCTTTTTTCCTTCATGAGTATGTGACTGTGGTGTGTATGTGAGTGTGTGGAGGCCTGAAAGCTCCAGGTGCCTGCCTCAGTTGCCCTCTGCTTTACTTATGGAGGCAGGATCCTTGCCAATCTGTTAGTCCAGAGCTTGCTAGTCTGTTAGTCCAGCTAGTCAACTGTCCCCAGGGATCTCACATCTCTTACTCCCGAGTGCTCAGATGATAGGTGACTTCCACACTTAACCTGGTTTTACATGTGTGCTGGAGGTCTAAACTCTGGTCCTCATGCTTTCGAGGCAAGTGTATTATCCTACTGAGCCATCTCCCCACCCTCTGGACCCACTCTTATTGGAAAACCTATTACCCCAATAACTAACTGACTACTAACTGGCAACCCCATTAACCCACCCACAAAGTTAGAGTCACCTCCTGATCCCAGGGGTCTCTCAATGGCTTCGCCTTACCACAGTTCAACATCAATTTTAGAGAGGACATTTATTTATAGCAATATCTCTCAAGACTATTCAGTTTAACATTGAAGGAGACCTTAAATTACGAACCAATTTTTTCTGAACTTACGCAATAATTCTGATGTAGAGAACTCCATAGATCATTGAAAATGTAAGGAATGATGAGACTTGGTCCTTTGAAGGAGAGGTTTTGAGCCAGGAGGCTCCACTTGACGTCTCTGTCTTCATTTCTCTTTCTTTGAGCATCGTCTATGGCTGTGTCCTTTAGGACGATATCAGTTAACAAATCGGATGCGTGTGTGTTTATTGCCTGGGTGCTACATGCAGGTCCTGGTGGTAAGTTCTGCTTGGAGTATGGAAGGAAATGGCAAACCTGAAGCCTGGGAGATTCCAATTTACTGACAAAGACACTCAGGAGAATCCAAGACTGCATATGCAAATGATACGTTAGCTTTGAGAAATCATGAGGGTCTTTGCAGACAGATGGATCTGATCCCAAGTTGCCTGATTACTGAGTGAAAGTTCTGTCATCATTACAGTGGCACCAGGCATAAAGCTTTTGACCAAGACTGTGCTTATGAAGCTAGTGGAGTCCATGGTAGATGAACTGTTTGCTGCTGTTATTATGAACATTGATGTAAATGCCCCCCTGTGTGTGTGTGTGTGTGGGTGTTTACCTGTCTCTGCCCACTGTGTTTATATGGCTGCACTTTGTCTGGCCTGATCTGCTGTGATCAGAGTCTCATTCGATCACCATCCACTGCCCAGATGCTCACTGACTGCTTCCCTTGTGCCAGACACTGACCAGGCCCCTGGGGATACAGAGCCCTAAAAGTCAAGAGCTCCGCTTTCATGGGGCTTACCTTCTGGGGAGGAGCCAGGAGATAAACAGGAAATACATCCCATTATGCCAGGCAATAATACAGTCATATGCTGTGAAGAAAGAGGGCAGAGCGTTCCTGAACTTACTTTCTTGCTTAGAGCTGTCAGTGATAGATCACTTTGCTTGGTCAAGGCAATCTGATCTGTTTATGCTTTAACGTGAACCTCTAAGGCATGCTTCAAAGGACCTTTCAACCATCAGCACTGGCGTCCTCAGTTCTCCCATGAAGCATGAGGGCAGAATATCATGAACTACATCATTACATGCCAGAGCACGAAAGGCAGAGACTGAGAGAACAGACAGAATTTCACCATGAGGCTACAACAATCACGGCTGCCTAGTTGGTCTGAAAGCTGGTCAAATGCGCAGCCTGCACTGCTGGTAGCCGGCAGGGAGCAGTTGGTGCTGGTGTCTTGTCCCTTTGTTTGGAACAGGAAGATGCCTAATTAGCCTGATTTATGGAACTGTTTAACATCCTTCAGATAATCTTTATTTTATCATTGTTTATGACTTGCTGAGTCCTGGCAGTGAACTTTGCATACGTAAGGTCCAGGTGGAAGGTGGGGTCCTAGCCTGAGGAGGTTCCAAGACAAGGAGGTAGGGAAGGGAAAAAAAAAAAAATCAAAGCTCCCTCAGCAGGTATGGGGTGGGTGGACTGCAAGGGAGGTGACAATTCCAGGGTGTGTTTAGCTGGTCGTCATTCCCTGGCTGCCTTCTGCACCTCTGTCCCATCTGCCCCTAATTGCCTTCCATATCTCTTACCAAGGACGGGCTCCCCCTGGCTCACCAGTCATGGTGATCAAAGACCGGGAAGCACACGTCATCCGACCTGTGCCATCTCTGGGACTTGGTGTACAGCTCCGGCCTGACATCTTATTTTTATGAACACCAGGAGAGCCCTGAGGAAGGAGGGGACCAGAAAGATCTAAGGCCGTTTTACTTGTGTGAAGAACAGTAGAGATTGTTCTTGCTCCGTTTTCCTTGGCTGGGGGTGCGGCTGAAAGACACGATATGTGCCTGGCCGTCCCAGAGATGGAGATGTATGTGCTTGTGTGTGTGTGTGTGGGGGGTTCTGAATAGATTCTGGAGGTAGCCTCAATGTTCCCCTCTTCAAGGTTTTACATACACACATACACACACACACACACACACACACACACACACACACACGGACCCTGTGATGGGTAGTATTAATGAGCTAAGTAACAGTAGATGGATGGCAGAGCAAGCAAGCCTGCATTCCGTCTAGTCGTGGCTAGGATTTGACCAGTTCCTCGGCTCCGGCTGGCCGTGACTCTCTTGTTGTGGTGGAATCACCTGGAATTACGAGGCACAAGAAACCCCTTCTAGACCCTAAGCTGCTTGGGTCAGGTCTGTGGCTGCAGCAACCTGGAGTGAATGAAATTATTACAGGCCATGTGGCGTTTAATTCCCTTCCAGGGATCCCATGGGGAAGAAGTTGCTGGACGGCCACACTGAATTGGCTTAGCTCTAGGGTCTTCATCTGGATGGCCACTTGACCGCCCCTGGCCCACCCGCGGCTGCCCCTAACTCATCTCAGGACAGCCTGACTCAGGGTGAGCAGCGCAGGGAACAGACCAGGACCATCCTGAACTATTGCTGACACGTCGGGCGCCACAGACTCAACACCGACTCACTGTTCGCTCGCTGCTCCCCCAAGCTCTGCTTTCACGAGGAGGACCTGAGGGCTCCACAGAGAGAAATTCCTTCCCCTTCTCTTGCTGGGTGGTTTTAAGGTGTGGTAGCTGCAAGATTGCTGGGAAAGTTGTGGGTGGGCTGAGGGCCAAGGACAATGAAGGTGTCACTGGTCAGCATTTTGCTTGAATGTCTACCTCCGCGCCCCTTCACTTCCAGCTCCCAGCCTCCCACCATCCTCCACCAGGAAGGCTACTGCCATCGCTTACGCTTACGCTTCCAGGAGGAGTGGCAGCTGTACTATCGGATCCTGGGCATGTTTGCAGGGAAGGCAAAGAAGGTGAAGGAAGAGTAGAGGGAACAAAAGAAGACGGAGCTTGGAGTTGGGTCTCCCCGCCTGGTGCTCGCATCTAGCAGAAGGCTGTAGGAAACAGCTGGATCCTATAATGAGGAGAGAGGGAATAGGAAACGCAACACTGGATGCTTCGGGAGAAAGGAAACTGACCTCCCACCGCGTAATGGTCCAGGCGTGGCTCCCAGACCAACTGGACATTTGCTCAGTGGCCTGCGCACTGACCCAGATGCTGCAGTTTTCCACGGGTGGGGGAAGGGTGAGGAGGCTCTTAAGGCTTTTTGGATCTTGACCTAGTAGCTGGGAGCTGAGGATTTGCTTGGCTTGCCAGGCGGGGGCTGCTGTTCCCAAGCAACCTGGGGACTGCAAGCTTGCCGCGGCTGCCCAAAGATCTGGGATTCTCCGCTCATGCATTCAAGGGCTGTCTGATCATTTTGTAACTTCAAGAGACAGAGCAAAGACATGGTCAATGACTGCCAAGGTATTTTTTAAAGGACAGTGCAACAGAAGAATCCATACTGAGGTCTCTGAGCATCAGACTCCTCTCTTTCTCTCTCTCTCGTTCTCTCTCTCTCTGTTTTTCTCTGTTTTAGCCCTGCACGTCAGCCCATTTCATTTGGTTTTGTCTGCTTCATATTTATAGATTGACTAAGGCATGGGAGAGCAAGGTCAAAGAAGCGCTCTGTATTTTAGGGTGTGGTAAACACTTCTGACACCTCTTTAAAACACAGCCACCAAATCAAAGCTGAAGAAAGTGTCCCATTGGTGTCACATCCCCTCAGCTTGGGACCTCTCTCAAAAAGCCAGAAGTTAGTAAAGAGAGTCTGGGTGAAACCACGTCTTTAAGTATTTTTGGCTGCTATCTGCATGTTCATAAAAAGGTGCCCAAAATAAATGTTTGACGACTCCATGCTTTTCCTTACTGTCTGCAGTGAATTCTGGTACATGCTGTTCATTGCATTTTATATTCCTCTAAAAAGTCCTGGTTGATTTGAAAAATCTCTGTCATAGGAATCACAATGGTCTCAATAGCTTCTCATAAAATGGCTTTGCTTCCAGCACCACATCCTGGACTGTGTAGTGGATGCCAGTTATAGCCACCTGTTCATTGTCGCCCACCCAGCATGGGCCAAGAGCAAGATCTGCAATCTGGATTACTGACGAAAGAATTGTGGCACAAGGAGTCTACATGGTAATATTAAAACAGAAATGAGAACCTCTAGGACTGCTTTAACATCACTCATCCTGCCTCATGGTCTTCATTCATGGGAAACGCCGTCCCAGCACATGATCTCTCTAGGATTAATTCTTCCAGGAAATCTTCCCTGACTGTTATTTTCTGCTCAGAGCTTTTAGACAGCACCTCAGCCTTCTACTCATTTGACCTTTCATTGTGTCTGGACAGCTGGACTGTATCTCTGAAGGCTATTTGTATCTTGTCATTATCTCTTTCAGAGAGACTGCCCAGCTTCATATACTATCTGATGCCATGTTTGTGGAGGGATTTTCATTCCCCTGGTCCCTTTTGAATTAGCACTGGACCAAAGCTTGGCTAATCAGAATCTTTTTCTCATAATTCCAGAGTGATCTGAATTCTACACTCTTCCTTTTGGGTCTCTGATACAGCCCTGCGCCTTTAAAATTGATACCTTGGTTTGCCCATGTGCCTAAATGCTCACTGAGTCTTGATTTGTACCTTTTTTTCTAGGTATAATAATTCTTTTTTTCTAGGTATAATAATTCATGGTGCCCCCAGTTGCTCGAAGTGTACTGACTTTGAAGGTGTGGTCATCTTAGCTTGCTGTATGTTGAGGTAGTTTAGGTTATTAATGTACATTTATATGATGTCTGTGGCATACCAAGAAATCTCATGTGCATGTTATTCCCCCCCCAAGGAACTATTTTTCTCATTAGAATTCACTTTCCTTCTATGTGTTACCATTAGCTCCTGTCAGGTAAGCCAGAATGGGGAACTAGTTTGGCTTTCTTTCCCTTCACAAATCCATATATCAATTTCTTAAGTCATCTAAATGTCTACTAATAATTGGACATGTGCTAATTGCTGAATATAGCACAGTGAGCAAAACCAACAATCTTTGTCACTACACACCAGCACAATGAATACCCACACAGTTCGTGATCGTGTGATGCAGGATGTGAGCCTGTGGGTGTAGGGCAGGGCTCTCTGAGCAACTGGTATGAAGCGGAGATCTGCATGGAGGCAGGAGGACCAGGAATTCAAAGTATCCTGGGCTGTACGAGACTCTGTTTCCAACAATAAGAAATAAAATCAATGTAGTTTTGTGACTGACTTCTTCTGTTCTGGAACAAATGAAACACACACACACTCACACACACATACAATTGTATAATAATTGTAAAATAATAATTGGTTTATTTTGGCGATTCCGCATATGGGTTAAATTTCCTTATAGTTACATTTACTATAAAGATGAATGGCAAAATTCAGGTCAATAATTCAAATTTTCTTCTTTACAGACAATGATATTAAGCAGCAAATAAAAACATGACAAGAAGCTGCAGGTTGACTAACTATGAGTGAAAGGAAATAATTAAATTCTTTCAGTGACATAGCTTTCTGCTTTTCAACAAGGAGATCTAAAGTTTTGTTTTTGACAGAGTTGGCCCAGCCTAGTTGGTCAAGGTGAGGAACGCCATACTGCCACATTCCGTAGATTCCACTAATTACATTTACTAGTCTCTTCTGTCTGTCCCCAGAGTCTTTCTAGCCTGAACCACTATGGTGTTCTTTTGAAGGCTTTGCTTTCCTCTATGTCCCTCAGCCCTACAATTCTGCGAGAATCCTGTTTTCCCATTATTTTCATGTGTGTGTGTGTGTGTGTGTGTGTGTGTGTGTGTGTGTTATCATATGTGGGTGGACACATGGGTGTGTGGTGCTCACACACACTGCATGCATACATGTAGAGGTCTGAAATTGACATCAGATGTCTTTGGTTACGCTCTATTTATTGAGGCAGGGTCTCTCCACTGAACCCAGCATTCACTGATTAGATCGCTGGCCTAGCTGGCTATCCAGCCCATCTGAAGAATTCGCCCCTGCTCAGCTATCACATGAGTACTGGGGATCTGAATTCCAGTCTTGACATTCACAGAACTAGCACTTTACCACTGGTCCATTTCTCTGGAACCCCTCCTCTTCATTCTTTAAGGAGGGCATGTGTAGAAAAAGCAGAGGTATGTCCAGGAAGGGCCAAAGGGGAGAGAACTGTAGAAACAAGGAGAGAGCAGAGAAATAAGAGACCCCCATGGGGAAATACTCCTTGGAGGTCTACAGGTTATATCCAAGGATCATAAAAGGGGCCTTGTTCTTCGTGCAGTGAGAGAAGACAGTCCAGGTTAACTCCTGGTGTTGAGGAAGAACTTCCCACGAAAAGCTACCTTGCTAGAAAAATAGCGAGAATGCCTTTTACATTTACACATCCTCTCCAAAGGAGAGTGTCTACGGGACCCCCAAGGGACACTCACACACCATGTGCCCCCACACATGATACACATCCCCACATCCACACAGTAAAGAAAGGGAAAACAGGGTTCTCACAGAGTCGTAGGGTTGAGGGATGCAGAGGAAAGTAGCATCATCAGAAGAATACGATAGTAGTCCAGGCTAGAAACTCTCTCGGGAAAGACAGAGGAAATAAGTTTAATCGATGGACTCTGCAGGTCTTGGTAATAGGGCAAAATGGTCGTGACCCATTTCCTTGTCCAGCCACCCTGGGTCAGCTCTAGGACTCTGGGGCCTTGGTACAGTGTCTAGCTGCTCTTCAGGCACGTCCTGTTGCGGACCCCATCAGCAGCCCACCTGCCACCATGGCCCACGGTCACTATGCTGTCAGCGAAGTGACCAGTCAGAGTCACTTCAGAGAAGTCAGAGAAGAAGCCCCTCTGCCAGCTTCCCACAGTGGGAGGGACTCTGTGAAGGCAGAAGTAGCATCAGGAAATCTCTGGAAGGATTGATTCAGTCCTCATCTCAGGGATTTACAGAAAGGCTGCTTTTCCCAGACTCCTTTGCAGTTGTACTGTGGCCATATGATTAGATTCTAGCTAATGAAACGTGAGTAGGAATGATATACAATAATGTTAGATGATCTACTGGGGTCTGAGACTCTGTAGAAAGTCTGTCTCACCAGTGTTGTGCAGGATCATTAGGGGGTTGACCTAAAAATGCTTTCTCAGGGCACATCAGGAAAGTGGGTTTTCCACACTGGTACATCTATAGTGGCTAGGTGAACTTTTCACATGAGCTTTCTTCAGGACAGGGAAATTATCATAGCAGTGGTTCTAGATGAATCCACACACCTCCCAGTAGTATGGGACCTCTGTGTGGTCTCCTCCCATGTTGGTGCAGGACTTAGCCACGTGACACGCTCTGGTCAATGGGGCAGACGCCAGCACTTATCTTTCATAATTCTCAGTTTTCCCAGCTGATCCCAATATTCCCATCTTCAGCCGCCAGGTATCTGCAGCTGGGTGAGTGAATCCAGGTGAGTCCAGTAGAGGAACCACCTGGTCAACCCACAGAACTGTGGGAAATACATTTGTTGTTGTTTTCAGAGGTGGGTAGCTCTGGGGCAGTAGATAACCCGTAACAATATCTCATTCATGCTCGATTCCCTAGAACCCGAGACTCCACCCACACCTCTGGTGGTTGATATACATTTGATGTTCCTAACAACCCTGTCTGGTAAGTTTAATATCACTTTTATTTATTTGCTTTTGGCTGTTTAATCATGAGAGTCACAGAAACTATTACTCATGCTAAACCCTCATACTTGGTGTGGAGAATGGGGGGGGGGGCTAGCATCTGATTATCCACATTCCTGTAGAGGTTGTAATGAAAGCCAAGGAGATGCAGCCACCTGCATAAGGTCTCCCCAGCCGACCTGGATCACTTATATTATATTGTAACTAATAAATAATTCATTGTCTTTGCTGTTTATCCAGTACATACTCTCTGCCAACTGTTAAGTGCTTTACATATGCTGTGGCACTTTCTGGAAGAAACCAGGGAATTAGGCACCTTCCTCATCATCTCATCTGAAAGACGGAGGAATTGAGGCTCAAGAAGGATTTGCCATGAACTACCCAGAGCCTTTACGCTTACACTGAGGCTGGGCTCTGTCACCCTAGTATGCATTGACAGTTCATCTGGGAATTAGGTTCTAAAGATAGGGTATGAAGAATCACTCACATAAAAGGAAAAGGACTAAAAAATGTGTGTGTGGGGGGGGGGGTGGATTAAAGGTCAACCTCGGATGTCGTTCTTCAGTTACCATCAACACTCCCTTTTGTGAGACAAGATTGCCCGTTTTACCTGGAACCTTCCAGTTCTCCTAGACTGACTGGCTAGCTAGAGATCTGCCAGTCTCTGCGTTTCAGTACTGGCACTATAAGCATGTGTCAGTATTCTAGGGTTTATAAAAAAAAATTTATGTATTTAGAAGGTGTTGCCAAATCGGCGGGGCCCTCGTGGGCGCTAGGCGAATGGGCGAGCCGATGATGGGGTCACCACCTAGACCCCGGGAGTCAGGCAAGAGGCAGCAAGCAGAAGCCGGGTTGGCTGCAGACTCAGTTTTATTCAGGAAGTGTTTGGACTTATATAGGGTCGGGGTCCAATCAGGTGTGGCCACCCTCTGCTTAGGGGAGGGGAGGAGCAGCCACCAATCATTTAGCTGTTTACTGGGTGTCCAGGTTAGATGGCCGCTTCCCATTGATTGTCCATCCCTCCTTCCCATTGGTTGTTCATCCCTCCTTCCCATTGGTTGTCCATCCCTCCTTCCCATTGGTTGTTCATCCCTCCTTCCCATTGGTTGTCCATCCCTCTGCCTGTATGGTTTCTTGTTCAGGCTTGTCTGTAGCCAGACCTCCTGGATTCGGGAGCCCGGGCTAGGGCCTCCCTGAATCGATAGTGCCACGGGAAGGGGATGGAGGTAGAGAGAGACATACATGCCTTAGTACATGAGTAGAGGCCAGAGGACAATATTCAGAAGTCAGTACTTTCCTTCCACCACGTGGGCTTCTGGAGGTTGAACGCAGGTCTCCAGGTCTGCAAGCAGGTGCCGCAGCTGCTGAATTATCTCACTGCGCAGTGTGCCAGGCTTTTCATGTGGGTGCTGATGATGTGGGTGTATCAGAGGGTACTTGAGTATGTGTCCCTGTGGAGGCCCAAGGGTCACACCGGGAATCACCCTGGATTGTTCTACCTCCTTGTTGTTTTGCTCTGGGGTCTCCTAGGCTCAACATCCCAGGGCTGGAAGTGCAAGTCACCACTATTTTCGCCCAGTGTTTTCCTGCATTTTTACATGGGATCTGAGAGCCGAACTCAGGTCAAAGGCTTTAGCCTCCATTCAAGTCATTTCTAGGCTTGGTCTTTAAATCCTTCCAGTAGTCCAGTAACCTAGCAAACTGCCCGCTGCCTCTCTTATAATTAAAGTTTTATTGGGACCTAGCCCCAAACCTCTGCTTACATCTCACTTATGACTGCTTTTCTACTGTTCTTCAGTCACAGAGGCAGGTAGCTGTGATTGAGGCCAAATGGCCTGCGAAGCCTAAACTGTTTACTAAATATCTGCCAACTTCTGCTCCCATCCTGTCATGCTGGGCTGGCAACCTAGGTTCACTTAGAGCAGTGCACTTGTTTCCTTGGGGGCTGGCAGTGCTACTGAAAGATGGGCCCGGTCTACCTCCAGTGACTGATAATACACTTCTATGACATCACTATCTTGCTCCAACGTAGCACAACTTTGAAGGGCCCCAAGCTCTTGCATTTTAGGGAGGCAGCAGAGATCTTTCCTTGGGGCCACATTGCAGCCCCCTGTCCCCCTCTACCACGTCTTGCTTGCTTCTCATCTACAGCCTGAATTCTAAGAACATTCCTACGCAGATGTCCTGCCTTTGGAGTCCATCTCAGAGCCAGCTCGTGGGGGTTTCTACTCTGTGGCAGCTCTTACTCCTCCTCGTGACATTCAACAGGGCGTTGTCACAGGTAGAAGCTTCTGGCCTCGAGTGATGCCTCTGAACTCCTGCCACACCAGTGACTCTGGACCACCGATCAGCCTTCAAGGTGTGATGTCACTTGTTCTGAGAGCCAGCTCTGCTTGTGCTGACAGCGAGGCAAGATGCTTACGGTACGGCGAGAGAGGCCTGTAGGAGCCACAGACTCACATCTACCTTCACACACTATGGGGCATTGACCCTGTGAGTGGGTACTGGGGTCGCATCTTTTGTCGTCTCTCCCCTCCCTTTCTCTATCTTTTTTTTTTTTTTTTTCATCTCCTTTAGAACATCTAGTAGAAGTCTCCTAAGTTAATTGTGGGGACCGATGTAACTGCACCTCTCCCCCTGTTTGGGCCCCCACCTTCAAAACATCTTTTGAGCAACTTGTATTCTGCAATGGCTGAAGAATGTGGTGTGAGAGGAGGAGAAGTGGGGAGCAAATCAAGCCCAGATGTCTGACTCCCCCATCTCAAGCTGTCTGTGGGGACCAAATTCAGAGGAAGAACTCCCAGTGGGGGTTCCCTGGGAGCTGAATATAAACAAACCCTCTCTGCTGATTGCCCACCGGGCATGGCTGCACTTGCCTCTGACCGCTCTTGGGGTGTCTGCTGAGGCCCCGGCGTGGTCTCTTTGTCTCCCCCTCTCTCTGAAGTCATCCTAGGACACAGGTGTGCCTCTCCTTCAGCCGGCCAACAGGGAAGATGAATCAGCTTCCCTAAAAGACATGCCCCAGAGCGTTCTGTCAGCTGAGACTCACTCTGAAGGAACGGGGAGCCCCTCCTTGACCGCAGCAAAGAGAATGTGCGGCTTGCCCAGAGAAGAATCTGTGAGATTCTTTAAAGGAACAATGTTAGCCACAGATGTGCAGCATCTGCTGTGTCTGGTGGGGAGGGGGTTCCCCAAATGAGGAGAACAGCAACTGGACCAGCGGGTTTACTAGATGTCTAAGCATGCCTTTCCCTATTCTTAACTGTGGAGTTTGGTTCAAGTGTTAGTCCAAATACTTCTTCCTGTCACTTGGAAGTTTTATGCTATGCGTTTCCCTTATTTTCTGTGGCTCTTGATAGATATGTTTGAGACATTCACAGACCCGTATCTCTGCCTCTTGGTCTTTCCTTTAGCCTTTCTCCAGGCCTACTCTGCCACTCTCCTTTTAGATGACCATTCAGTGTATGAGGACTCTTTCAGTTGTAAGTGAGAGAAGATCAACTCCGACCATCTTTCAATAAATAAAACCAACTACAAAAATTCAAAATAAAACCAAGTACAAAAATTGCCGAGTAATGTAACTTAAAGTCCAGGACTACCTGACTTTGAAGCTGGATACAGTTAGACTCAGAGGTCCAGTGAATTCTATCCCCCCTCCAACCTCCTTACCTCCTCCTCCATGCAGGAATGGGGGTAGTCTGTTTCTTCATGTGTAGATGTTTTCTCTCCATGTTGGCTCCGGTGTCATGCATGGACTAGGTTGGCTGGTGCCAACAGCTTCAGGTTTGTGTCTCTTTCCAAAGAGATGGATCCCCTCTGATGAAGCCATCTGGATCTCATGCATGCTTATTCATGGAGTTAAGGGGGGTGGCTGCCCATTATTGTCCTAGTCCCTATTCTTGAGGCTAGAGAGTAGTCTGTCACCGAAGGAAACCAGAATCTTAACTATGAAGGAGAGATTGAATGGCTGCAGAGTGGTGGTGGGATGGGGGCGAGTCAACAAACACGGTCCGTAGTTTGCTTGTCAAGAAGTTCATTCTAAGGCTCTCTGCCATTCTGATCTTCCTGCGGAGCCTTGTCTGGCGATGCCAGCCTATGTTCTCCTCTCATCACTGTGGCACTTCATACAGGATTGTAGGCACCTTGCTGGGCCTCACCCTCTGTGTCTGGAGGGGGGTCATGGGACATGGGTGGGACATGAGAGGTTGAAGTCACATTGCATTTCCCTCCTTCGTTTCAAATCTGATGAGACAAGGGAGCTTTACAGTGGGATGAATTTTTTTTTTTTTTTTTTTTTTTAGCATTTGCAGTTCAGGACAGGAAAGAAATGGCCCTCAAGGACTGGGATGGACGCTGCATGGGAATGCGTGTCCTCTATCATATGCTTCCTGGAGCTGCTTCCAAGCTCAGCAGAACGCCAGCACTCACCATACCTTGAAGCTAGAAGGATGGCTGCTGTATTCGTGTACCTCATCTGTGGAGCTGGCTCTCTGCTCTGCATTACTGTCACAGAGGACTATGTGTCTAGCTCTTTGCCAGCACTGAACTCAGGAGGTCTAGGTTGTACCCCAGCTCTTTGCCCAGTGGCTAAGCTGAGTATTTGTACCCAGGGCACCGAGCAGAGCACCAGCTATTTGTGTTTAGTGTTTCTAGCTCACAGCACTTACATTCCATTTCCCTCACCATGATCCTAAGGGAGAATCCCAAACTCAAAGTCAGTTCTTAAGTAGCAATTGGACATTATTAAAATTCCTTTGGAGATACCTGTATGTCTGAAAAAGTTTGAACTGAAAAAGTTACACTTGTTTATTGTAACACGTATATTCACTGGCACCTAGATAGCAACGCATTCTTTTTTTTTTTCTCCCACATTTTTTTTCCTAATCATACTAGCGCAGTAGATACCCCTGCCCTCTCCCTTCCTCTTCCCCTCTCCTGTTGTCCCCCATTCCACTCTCCCCCCTTCATCTCTTCCTTTCACTCCCCTCTCTCCCTCCCTCCTCTCCTCCTGCTTTCCCCTTCCTCCCTCCCATTCCCTGGAGCATCCGTTTATGTGGGCACTAAACTTTCTTCTGAGTCCTCCACCCTAGTGAGGGTTCAGAACTCAGTGGCATAGCCTGGGGATCCTTCTTGGGCTCCCCATTAGTATGGGAACTCTATTATGGCTGTTTATTTCTTTGTCTCTAAGGATCCTACTGCCTGAAGCCTTCTCCCCTGTGATACGTGCTAGACTTTAAGGGGTTGTTGACATGTCAGCCATGGTACAGGTCAGGCAAAGTCCAGTCGTGGTTGCTGCAGCCCTAACTTGTATAGAATATCTTGCATATTGTTGGTCCTCCCCATCTTAAGGCTCTTACAATCTTGCCATCTCCTCTTCCGCAAGGTTCCCTGAGCTTGAGGATGGGGAGAAATTTGGCTGGTGTGGTTCCAGGTAAATAATGTAGGGTCTTTGGTGTTCTGAATTATGGCAACTCAT
Source organism: Typhlomys cinereus (assembly GCA_023101885.1). Lineage (NCBI taxonomy): Eukaryota > Metazoa > Chordata > Mammalia > Rodentia > Platacanthomyidae > Typhlomys > Typhlomys cinereus. Next base: position 384,055 of record JALPQD010000392.1, on the reverse strand, counting down.
TCTTTTGAATACACCAAGAATATATGTTGCAGTGACATGACTCTGTCACACTTAGGCCAACATCAACTCTCCTATGCCTTAAATGTGATGTTTCCCATGATTCCTTTATAGATGCAAATACGGAGATGCTGTCATGGTTGAAATGTGAGTTGTTCTCTATAAACTCATATGTTTGACTCCTTAGCTGTTGCCAGTGTTTGGGAAGGTTGTGGTAGCTTTAGAAAGCAGAACCGCGCTGGAGGAAGGCATGTCACAGGGGGCGGGCTTTGAGGGTGGTTAGTCACGCCCTGCTCTCATGAGGAGCCTGTCCTTGCAGTCTGCAGCTGGCTCTCTCAACCTCCATGATGTCTCTAGTGACCTAAGCCACCCTTATCTTCTGCAGTCAGTTAAGCCTTTTCCACCGTAATGGACTGTAACTCCCCTCTGGAACTATGAACCTAATAAATCTCCTTTTCTCCCCTTAAGTTACTCGAGTTTGAGTGATGTCTCACAGCAGCAGAAAAGAGTAACTGCTACAGATGCTTAAGGTGATTGCAAAAGATTCTGCTTATTATTCTAGGCGGAAATCTTGGGTAATGGAAGAAAGATAACTTCATGTGACATACATCATCAGTGAATGCAGTACCTATGGAAGTGAATCCTGTAGGCCCAATTTTTTGAGTAGATGACACGATGATATTGAGATTGTGCTGTTCCCTGATCAAAAATATACTTTTTATGGAAACAAAAATGTGAAAATTATGAAATATATGGGTTGACTGTAGTAATGTGTGGCATATGAAGTAGTGAATGTAGATTCCACACTGTGATTGTCCCCTCTTCACACTGCTATAGTAGTTATAGGGGCAGGCAGAGAAGGATCACTGTGGCTTGTATGTCACAAGCCTAGTTTCCAGATTTTAGTGAGAGACCCTGTTCCAAAGGAATAATTTGGAGAATGCTGGACAGGACACTCAGTGTCTTCCCTGATCTCTATATGCACACAGCAGTGTGTGTGCTCACACATGTATAGAAATCACACATCTAACACACCACACACATACATATACACATATACACACACATGTTTGCTCTGTCTTGTTCTTTATGAGTACACATAGATGGTTTCATGTAAATTAGATGTGCGGTTCTTTTCCTGAGTCTTGATTAATGTAGAATGTTGATGATTGATTTGGAAGGTAGAAGATATGGGGCCAGATACTGATTTGTCTAATCAGTGACAAATTAGATGTGATTTCTGGTTTAATGGAATTTAGAGTCTCTGAGATTGTTTTTACAAATGAAGAAACTGAAGTTCAGAAAAGGCGACTGCCAAAGGTTATAGGAGCCAGTAAGGAGCAGGGCTTAGATTTGAACCCAGGTCTTCAGGCTCCTACCCTGAGCTTTCTGAAATCCTCCCAATCCATCATCGTGGTAACCCAGCTTCTGCTGCCGGAGTCAGCCCTGGAGTTCATTATAGAAGAAGCAGACCATTGGAACTGGCCATTTGCCTGGGCAGTTGGGATTTGGAATCCAATTCTTACTTCATGCTGATTCTTTCCCTCCAGAAATGGGATGGGTTAGAGAGGAATGGACTGGTAATGAGGGCTGTTTGTTCCAGGAAGCCCACACCCTCTCCTGCCCATCATGGTTGACCATCCTCTTTAGACCCCCCTATTGATTACAAAGAGTTGATTTCTTCTTATGCAAGTGGCTGAGCAAGAGCAGTTAGAACTGGCCATACGCCCTCAAATTATGGCCTCTGGACTAACTATTCCAGGCAGTTTTCCCAAGACCTTTGTCAAGGACAGAGCGACTGGTTCTGGCCTCGCATCTCCTGAATTCCATATCATATTACCTAGAGCAAATGTTCGGAGATCCATGGGTGTCCCCTCTTCCAGCGCCCCAGGCCCTTCCTGGGAGCTCCGGGTCCCTATTCGAAGAGGAGCCTTGAGGGGGTTGCCAACAAACCCACCCAGAGATTGTGGTTTACCCTGGCACTATACTGATCCAACCCACCACAGGATAGTGGCACCATTCCTGGGACCCCTCCTAAACTAGGAACAGCCATTTGAGATGAGCTAAGAAACCATCCTCACGCTGAAAATGGTGGTGCGGGACTCTTTTTTGTTACTTGGGCCTAGCCATGCCTCACTTAATCTGCTCAGTTTCATGAAGGGGCTGCTACAAGGAGTGGAAACTCAGATCAGGATAGGTTACTTCCATTGCTGTTGTCAGAAGATAGAAACAGAAACTTTGGCCCAGGGAACATGGGCTTCTCACACAGCCCCGTGCATTTACCCACTGGAGAAATGTCACTAATGGTGTTTTAATAATGCTTTATGTGCCCTAAGACCAATAATAAAAAGAGCTTCTATTTACCAAAGCAACGGCTAGCCCCTAATGATGGGCTAAGGATCAGCTACTGGCAGGATATGTAGTGGGTAAGTGCTGGGTAATTACCAAGCAAATTCATCATTATTTCTGTCTTATAAACCAGAATATGTGTTAAATAATACTTTGGGGGCCACTGAAGGTAATTACTGAGCCCCATCTCTGTAAGAACATGTAATTATCCTAAAGTTACCCTGTGTTTACTAAGCAAATCTATGTAATTATTATCTGAAGCCCAACTCCTGCCCTTAGAGCCACAGAAGTGCACCCGAGGGCAGGTCTGCAGCGTGCGCGCGGGGTCACAAAACATCGGGGCCTCCGTTTTCCAAATTCCAGTTCTGCCTTCATGCCTGGGCTCCGAGAAGCCACAATCAAGGCCGTTTGAAATAAGTTGCTTGTGTTTTTGCTTCTGTCTGCCCCAGCCCATCCCATTCCAGGCCTCGCTCTGGCCTCCCCTTTGCAGGAACATAGGCAAAGTACAGTTATCACCGGGCTTCCATCACTCGGCCACATACCACACACTTCCTTCCCAGTATGATGTAGTGTATTGGTTGCTCTTCTCCCTGTTGCGACGAAGTACCCGATGAAAGCCGCTTTGGGGCGGGTTCATCGTGCGCCATCGGGTGAGGCTGCAGTCCATCAGTGAGGAAGGCCGAGCGGCAGAGCCTGAGGCCGCCGGTCACATGCGTCCGCAGTCAGGAAGCAGAGAGGGATGAATGCTGCCGCTCAGCTCACTTGCGCCTTCTATTCAGCCCAGGACTCCAAGCCGTGGAATGGCGACACTTCTACTGAGGATGAGTTTTCCCATCTCAGTGGGCCCAGTCTAGAAACTCCTTTACAGACATTCCCAGGAGCGCGTCTCCTAGGTGACGATAGCTCTTGTGCAGATGATGGTCACACAGACTGAATGCCTTTAGGATCTGTGTGCCTATTGCTTGGCCCTTTTGGGCTGCCATGCTGTGAATCCCTCCCTCCCTGCCTGCTCTCACCCTGAGAGTTCCTGGATCACCGCCCCTGAGATGTCTCCTACGGTCATTAGCATTTCTTCAAGTGCTATATCAACCATCGTTGATCTTAGCATTTCCTATTGAGCTTCTTTGAGTTCGACTCTGTTCGTCTTTGTGTCCCTAATACCAAGCGTAGGGGCCAAAGGGGCAGTAGGCACTTGTGACATGTTTGTTGAATGAATAGCAGTCACTCAATAAATACAATTTTTGTTTTTGGAAAAAAAAAATGAGGGGCTGGAGAGGTGGCTCAGGGATTAAAGCTCTGTCTTGCAAGCAGAAGGTCCTGAGTTTGGACCCCAGGTCCCATGTAAAAATGCCAGGCAGAAACAGCAGTAGCCTGTACTTACGGCCCTGGTGGGTGGAGCCTGGAAATCCCAGTGCAAAGCAAGAAGGAAGTGGAAGCCATCTGGGGTGATTCCCAATTGCCTGCCACAGAGACACACAGTATTCTCTGATACACACGTACACACACACACACACACACACACACACACACACACACACAAAATAAATAAATAAATATTAAAAAATGAGCCTTTCAAAGGCTTAATCATATGACCAAGGCAGTAAGCCATAACCACAGATTTTATTTTGCTTTCACTAATGTGAGTACATATGGGAGATCTGGACTCTGAAAGGATTACAGAAGACATTGCTTTGCCCACATGGTTGGGACAAAAGGCTAATTAATGAACAACAAAGGCCCCAAGCAGCAGCCTCCTTTCTTCTCACATAGTATTGATGAGCTGGCATCTGAACATAGATCTGGGTGTCCTAAGCAGGACCCCGATCCTTTGTTTAGCAACCCCAGGCCTGAGGCAGCCCTGCTGTGCTGCAGCTCTGAAAGCCCCATTGTCCAGGGCTTTTGTTCTGGGGTTCTACAGCTGGTCCCAGGGTCACCCTGCTGCGCTAATTGTGCGTTGTGGAACCGAGGCCTTTGATATTAGCAAAAGATTAGAGTATTTTTTTTTTTTCCTACCAACGGTTCCTTTCCTACTACATCTTCCATCCTTTGGATTCCTCTGGTCTGAGAATCTCTCTGAGTGAATGGTAATGAGACTGAACTCCAGCTGCAGGGTTGAGGCCTGGGATCTCTGGGTTAAGGCATCTTTTCTATTCTGTGGTCAAAGGATCAGAACTGAAGTGGCACATTGAACACTTCTCCCATACCTTGTTGACACGGCCAATCAAACTATGTGGCAAATGTTTCTATTAGTCAGGTTTTCCAACCAAGAAAACAAGCATTCGAAGATGAAAAATGATCTGTCTATCATTCTGACGAGGAGATGGTAGATGTGAAGGGTACATTTTCTAGCTTCTAACTCTAGGCTCCTAATATACCTGTGAAGGTATACAGGAGAACCTGCCCTATGTCTCCCAAGCTAAGGACACCCTTAATACAATCTGGCCACAGCTACTAAACACACTGCCAGACTCCTTGTTGTGGCATTTCAGAAGTTTCTGGCTGATAGTAATTGATCATTTCTTGGGTTTGACAACAGTGAGTGAGGATCTTCAGGACTCAGTGAGACAAAGCTCAATGTCTGTGAGTGATAGTCAAGCTCTATTTGTTTCATGTAACCTACGGGTATGCCAAGGCCAGTGTTTGCTCAGCAGAGGCGCTTGAGGCTGGAGAAAAGGAGCCCCTGCACCCTGATATTTTTTAAGGAACTTTAGTCTCCTTGGAGAAGCTAAATGAAGAATACCTGACTGAAAGGATCAGATCACAGTGATGTGGTTAGAAAGCAAAGGAGGGAAGGCTGGGGTACCAGGTACCAGGGAGACAGACAGAAGGATCCCTGAGTCTAGATGAATCAGTGACCCGCAGACACAATAAAAGATGCTGTCTCAAAAAGGATGAGATGGAGAATATGCGAGCAAGATGCCACTCAACCTCTGGTCTCCACGTGCATACATTGTACATCCTTGCACAAGCATGCACATGAACACACACAAATGAAGAGAAAGCCCTAGAAGGATGGTCAATATTGGCAAAGGGAATGCATTTGTGACCTGACCAGCAAGCAAGAAACTCAAGAAACACATAGAACCCTGTGTTTATACAGATGGTAGTAGGGTAATTACAACCATATACAGTGATAAAAACTCACATTTATTAATTACTTACTGTACATCAGAACTTGTGCTAAGTGTTTTGTGAGTATAAGTTCATATACTTTGCATTCTAATTCTAACTGGTAGGTGGTCCTATGATTCCATTACTAAATGAAGAAATTAAGCACAGTAATGAAACATCTTGCCTGAATTCCCCAGCTAGTGATCATTGCAAGCCAGGGAATGTGATTCAGGGAATGTGTCTTAACAGTTTGGAAACTTGATATAATATTATGTTACTCAGAGATATGCTGGGATCCTATTGCTTGTTACACAGTCAATGAAATACAGTTTAGCAACCATCATTTTTCTCTGTCTCTGTCTCTGTCTCCATCTCTCTCTCTCTCTCTCTCTTTCTCTTCTCCTTTCTCCCTTCACTTTCTTTCTGGCTACCTCCTTCATTTCTACCCTCTTCTTCTTCTTTTATACTTCCTTCCCTCCATCCACCTCTCCCTTATTCCTTCTCTCTACCCCTCTTTCTTTCATCCTCCCTTTCTTCATTTCCTCTTTGAGACAGAGTTCCATGTAGTCCGAAGTTGACCTAAGACTCTCAATATAGCCAAGCATGACCTTGAACTTCCAATCCTTTGCTTCTACCTCCACAATGCTGGGATTACAAATGTCTACCACCCCTTGGTTTTCAGTGTTTGGGATTGAACTCAAGGCTTCATGCATTTTAGGCATCATCTGAGCTACATTCCCAGGCTCACATGTCTCTTAAAAGCTATTTCAATCTTTGCTGGCATATTTTGAAGAGCATTAAAGGAAATCCAGTTAATGAATCTCAGTAATATTCTCGAAATTCTCTCATCATGGTCCCCATTTCCAATCTCTCCCAAGCTTCTCAGCTATCCCCACACCCTTTCTCTTCTTTCATACTTGTTCCCAGCTTCTTCCAGAACCTCTGGGAAAAAAAACCAGCCTCGTGCCTTTCAGCTCTTTCATCTTCTTCCCATCTTTTGGGGCTTTTGCTTTGGTTGTCTTCCTACTAGTTCTTTCTCCAAGGAAAACATTTACCCGTGCCTACTTCTTAGATTCTTCATGCAGAGATTGCTCCGACTTGTGTAACACTTTGCAGGAACTCCAAGACCTTCAAGACCTTTTAAAAAGAGATGACAAAGGGTTGAGTTTAGAATTTTTTTTTTTTTTTGATGGAGAAGGATGTAGGATGAGACAGACTGTGGCTTTGATACACCTCCCCCACCTCTGGTCTGGAAACGAATGTGTATTTTCCTCATTTCACATTCAAAGGAACTAAAGCTTAGGAAGCAAGAGAAAGTTACCGAAAGCTTGGTATGAGGCAGGTAGAGGATTCCTGTCTATGGTTCCAGCTCCAAAGCCTGGGCTCTCTTCTTCCTCACCCAGCCTCAGGCACCCATGAGCTATGAGCAATGAGCAGCTTGGCTTGTTTGCTCCCCTGTGTCCCGTTCCACGGCCGGCCAGCACTTGGCATGAGGATTATCATTTGGGTCAGTTGTGTGTAATGTGGTGTCTAAAATTATCATGGACAAGGTATGAATAATGAACAGCTATGAGTGGAGCCTAAGGGTGGAAAGGGAAAAAGCTCCTGGTGTCGCCTTGGCTTATTTTCTTGTGTGCATTTCTGTATTTGTGAGGGCAGTACCACCATTTATCCAATTCTCCCAATCCTTCGAGGGTCCTTCGGAACTCTTCTGATCCACCCCCAGTTGTCAATCATCTTCAACCTGACCATGTGGTGCTTCTAGGCTGGGCTCTGGGGGGTCAAGATCACCAACTTGGTATTGGGCTCTATGGAGAGCTCTTTCAGGAAGATACTGCCCTGTGTGTCTGTCTCTAGCACCTGGACAGGCAGAGATGTGAGTGGAGATCAAGGGTGTGGCAGGGTCTCTGTATACACATATGAAAGAATGTGGGTACCTAGGAGCATTCTTCCACAGAGTCTGCCCACAAAGGAGTGCAAGACATCCACTCTCCACCTGCCCTGATCTGCTGTCCCTCTGAACACTCACCGTCCGCACCAGCCAACAGCATTGGCTTCAGCCCAGAGTCCCTGTCTCCTGACACACTGTGCCCAGTTCTTCACTTTCCCTCACCCTCCACCCACTTGTTGAAACAAGTTTAAGGTTCCACTGAGCTTTGGTTTTAGCTCTGAGTTCTCTTTGCCTTAGCTCTCCCACCTAGCACCAAACCCTCGTGGGAGGCACGAGGTTTAGGCCAAGAAACTACAAATGTTTTCTTTTGCTCCACAATTTGAATAAAGCAAGCAAGCTTGGATTCTGACTCAGCCAATACACCTTCCAGAACAGGGCTCCAGAGGAAGAAGGCAGGAGTTCAGAAAGCAGAGCCCGAACAGTTAACCATTCTGCAACACGATTCCTTAGTTCCTGTATTCAGTGCTCTCTGTGGACTTGGTCAGAGAGTGCTTGCTTACCTTTGATTTTGTGTCTTTGGTGGTGGTGCCCATGTTGGCTTTGGGCACTGAAATATGGGGGTAGAAGTGACAGAACTGATCATGGACGTGACAGCCACTAATTTGCCATTATTTCAAAACAATTATAAAATTACATCACAATTACAATATTATAAAACAATATTGCAAAATATCATGAAACCGCCAGTTCAGGGTTTGACACGTTGTATGTGGTATCCTCTGTGTCAATGGTCTGTGGCTATCATACTAAATCACTATGGTTTAGTAGCTTTACAAGACACAAATACAATTAGAGTCGTGTGGGTCAGAAGTCCTGCATGAGTCTTACAGAAATCATAGAGGTGAGGGAATTTGCCAAGTAGCTAATTGGTGGTGAAGTAGCGAAATGGGATTTGAATGAGAGTGGTCTCCATTCAGATGCCGGCCATACTGTTCTTTTTTACCCACAGTGTGATCCTGAGTAGCAAGAGTAGCAGTCCGTCTGTGTGTGGTGCTTGCTGTGTGTCAAGTTCTATGCTGAGCACTAACCGTGAGGAACCAAGTAAAATGACTGCCATTCACAGGGCATCTACAGTGTGGCAGTCGCTGGGGTGGGCGCAACACCAGTTGTCTTAGTTTGAATGTGAGTTATGACCCATAGACTCATCGTGTGTTTGCGAGCTTAGCTGTTAATGTTTGGGAAGGTCGTGGCACCTTTAGGAGGTGGAGCCTTGTTGGAGGAGGCACATCACAGGGAGGCAGGCCTTGAGGATGCTTAGCCCTGCCCTGCTTCCTCTAGTAGTCCACTGTAGCATTTTGTGGCTTCTTCTCTGGACCTCCACGAGAATGTCTGCAGTGGCCTAAGTCTTTTCCAGCTCCTGCTGACCTGTCATGCCTCTCCTGCCACAATGGACGTATCCCCCCCCCCCCCCCGGTCTCAGAAACCATCAGCCAAATAATCTCCCTCTTTCCCCTTAAGTTGCTTGAGTCTGAGTTTTGTCTCACAGCAGCAGAAAGAATAACTGAGGCCCCAGTGTTACCTTCATTTCGCCTTAGAGTGTGGAGTAGTGACTGTTATCATCGCCATCTTCCCCTGTGAGACCCGAGGCTTGGAGGGATGAAGACTTCTCTGAGGGGTGGATGGATGGCTTTCATAGAGCAGCTAACTGGTGTCTGAAATGAGGGGGCTGGAAGTGAGAGAAGGAGGGGATGTGAAAGAAATTCAACCTCAGAGAAAGTCAGCAGGTCTCTGTGACTGTAGGGTCCAGACTCTTGTCAGTGTCAGCTTGTCTCCATTCCCTACATAGTGAAGCCTGTGCACTGGGCCTTCCCCTAGCACACTACCCCACTGTGAGGCTACCATCCTGAAAATGGTACCTCACGAGTGACTGCTTTCAGCCTGGCTTTCATTTTGTATAGCTGCCTCTTCCCATACTTCTATGTTTGTTTTTATTTTTTATGGTAAATATATGTTTGTGTCTGTGTGCATGCATGAGTGCATGTGAGTGTGAGTGTGTGTGTGTGAGTGTGTGTGTGTATTGGTTCATCAGGATTTAGCCTTCAACATTTTACCATGAAAGGGGAAAGATTTTAAGAAGTTATATACCTCCCTGAAAGATTATTAAGGGTTAATACTGAATGGGGATACTTTCCTCAATAGTGTACCCACTGGTGCATTATTCATGTTCAGGTTGATGTCAGGGGTCCAAAAGACCAGCCTTCACCATATATATTTATTGAGGCAAGGTTCCTCAGCCGAACCCAGGGTTCACTGATGTGACTATTCTAACTAGCTAGCTTGTCCCAGGATTCCCTGGCTCTACCTTCTGAGTTCTGGACTTACAGATGGGTAGCTATGCCCCTCCCTCCAGCTTTTTGAACTGGATGCTGGAGATGTGAAATCCAGCCCTCACATTTACAGAACAAATGCTTTAACCTCTGGCCCCAGCTCCTATTTGCCCATATTTTTAGTAGTTGCTATTCAACCATCTTCAAATTCCATCAGATCAGTCTCTAGAATATTCCATCATTATGTTTGTATGCTGCTATGGTGTCTGCTGTTCTTCTGAGCATTCTTCATGTTTTAGCTCAATTATCCCAGTGATGCTCAGAGATAAGATACTTGCTGTTTTCGTTTCCCAGATCAAGAAATAGGAGCCCAAAAATTAACAAGCGAACCTTCCCCAGATCTGAAATTAGACTTGAATGGAGATTTCCTGGATCTCAATCTCATGAGAGAGCAGTCCTCAGTGAAACTCTGGGGTTTAGAGAAAGCTTCATGAAGAGGTGACATTCGAATCAGGATTTGGATTTGCACTGGGGCTTTCAGCGATTGACTAGGGGAGTGGGGGAGGGAGGTCTCCTGAAAGAGGGACAGTATGAACAGAGAGAGAGGCATGCAGACCATGGGGGGCATATGCAAGAGTGATGCCTAAGGGGAGAAGTGTGTAGTGAACTGGATAGGAGATACAGGACTGAACAATGGAGAATAAACTACTACAGAAGACAGGTGTGGCCAGGCAGCATCTTCTGACATGACAGAGCTGTTTCCTCGATGAACTCACTACGGCAATATACTTCTGCAAAAACCTGCACAGGATTTGACCTGTCAACTTGTATCACAGAAGGGGAAAGATTGTAAGAGGTTCCGTGCCTCCTTGAGAAAGTGTTGAGGGGTAATACTCAATTGGGGGCACACTTACCTCAATGGTGTGCCCACCGGTGCTTTATTAACGTTCCAGCACGTGCTTTGGCACATGCCATGAAAAGCAGCTCAGATGAAGCTCAGTGGTATGTGGTCATGTATATGTTGTATGTAGCATGTATAGTTCTATATATACATTTTGACAAGTATATATATATATATTATTGCATTTAGGCTACCAAAGACTTCTGGTACTTTCTGAAGTCCTTGCCTGCCACCCCACTGTGACTAAACCCCCTCACCCTATTCCTTAAATTTCGAGCCCCCAGCCCTGGCAACTTCTCATCTGCTGATTATATCTGTCGTTTTGCCTTTGAGAATGTAATGTAGTTGGTATCAAGCATTTGATCTGCTTACATCTCTCACTTAGCACAATACATTTGAGCTCCATCTATGTTGTTGTGTGTCAATAAATCATCCTTTTTAATTGCTGTGTTGTAATCTGACATACATATTTCTTTGTTTACCTGTTCACCAACTGAAAGATGCTTAAGTTGTTTCCAAGGTCTGGCAATTATGAGTAATATCATGATAAACATTACATGTGGGTTTTGGTGTGGATATCTTTCATTTTTTCTTGGGAAAGTGGCTAAGAATGAATTGTGTCATACAGTAAAGGCATGCCAAAATGTTTTCCAAAGTGTTTCTACTGTTTTACCTTCTTACCAGTGGCAGATGAATGTTACAGTTTTTCATTCTTATCAGCATTTTGGGTTGCTTAAGTATTTTTTTAAAAGAACATCAGCTGTCTTATAATATAAATTAACTAGTTTTTCATTATCATGACAAAATATCTGAGATAATCAAGTCATGAAGAGAAAATTGCAATTTTTGAGTTTCAGTTTTGGAGATTCTAGTCTGTGAGTCACTGGTTCCATGACTAGATGGCCATGATGTTCTGGTGGGAGCTTGTGCAGATCAAAGCCACTCGCCTCATGACCAATAGAAGGCTCTATTGAATACTGGAGGAGCCAGGGTCCCACAATCCCCTTTGGGGACTTGCCACCAATGACCCAAGGGTTGTCTCACTAGGCTCCACCCCTTAACAGTTCCACAGCCCCCAACCTTATCACCCTGGGGACTATACATTTAACACATTGTTCACCCATGATTAATAGCAGCATGTATTTGCAGCTCCTTTTGGTTTTAGTTTGCATCTTTCTGATAATTAATGATGTTAGACATCTTCTCATGTGCATATTTGTTAACTGTATAGTTAGATCATCTTCAGTCATCATCTTTTATTAAGCTGTCTTCTTACTGTTGATTCTTGAGAGTTTCTTATCTTTTCTGAGCATGAGCCCATTATTAGATATATGATTTATAAGCATTTTTTCCAGTGTTTGGCTTACCATTTTATTCTTTCAGCAATGTCTTTTAAAAGTAAAAAGTTCTGTTTTTGATAAAATTAATTTTATCAATTTTCCCTTTTATTAGCTTAGGCCTTAGTTCTAAAAGTTTTGTTGTTTTACTTTTGACCTATTTCAAGTTAATTTTTATATAAAATGTGAGTATATAGGTTGCAATTCATTTTAATCTGCAGATGGACACCCCATTTCTGTAAGGACTCCCCTTTGTGAAATTACTTTTCAACCTTTGGCAGGAATCAACTGGCCACATTTGTGTAAGTCTGTTTCTGGATTCCACACTTAATTCATTACATAATTTACCCTTTTGCCAATATCAAAATGTCTTGGTTGGTGTGACTTTATTAATAAGTCTTAACATCAGGTAGTATGCATTCTCTTATTTTGGTCTTTTGCCTTTCTATAGAGACTTTGAAGATCATCCTGCTGATATTCAAAAAACTGTGCTAGAACTTTGTGACTGTTGAATTGGGTTGGGGACAGTTGCCTTGTTAACAACAGTGCACATCCTAACCCTGAAGACAGCCTTTCTCCCATTTTCTGAAGTTTCCTTTTCTTCTAGTATATTTTAGTTTTAAGCATGGTTTTGGTAAATTCTACACTCAAGTATATCATCATTTTCAGTGCTAGTCTAGAGTGTTTCCTTTCAATTTCTAATTGCTCATTGTCAACACTCAGAAGTAAGGACTGACTTTATGTTCCCTCATCTTTCTAAATTTAGTTCTTATTTTTAGTAGCATTTTTGTACATTTCCTGAGATTTCCCATATGAGTAATCTTATTGTCTGCACATAGAGAGTGTTATTTCTTCTGTGTGCTGTGTATTCATTTTCTTTGTTTACTATACCAAGGAAAACTTCAGCATGAAGAAAAGGGACATAAGTGCAGAACCTTGATAGCCTTTCCTGGCTCCCAATCTTGGGAAGAATTCCATCTTTTGCCACCAAATGCTATGTGAGCCTGTGACTCTCTCTCTCTCTCTTTCTCTCTTTTTCTCTCTCCCTCCCTCCTTCCCTCCCTCTCTCCTTCCCTCCCTCCATCCCTCCTTCCTTCCTTCCCTCTGTCCTTCCCTCTTTCCCTCCCTCCCTCCCTCCCTGCCTTCCTTCCTTCTTTCCTTCCTTCTTCTCTTCCACTCTCTTTCTCTTTCTTTCTTTTGTAGATGTTCTTTAGGAAGTAAAAGAAATTCTCTTCTATTCCTAGTTTACTGAGAGTTGTATTTCTTTTTTTAAAATATTTTTTTAAATTTTTTTATTTATTCAATTGTGCGTGTATGCATGTGTGCGCGCGTGTGTATGTATGTGTGGCTATGTACGTATGTGTGTGTAGAACCACGGATGAATTCGGGAACCAGCATGGACACCTCCACCTCCTCCTTGTTTACTTTGCCCGGGATTCACAGGCTCCGCCCTACCAGGACCGGAAACGCAGGCCGCCCCCGCTTCCGCCTGGTGTCTATACGTGGGGTCTAGGATCCGAACTCAGGACCTTCCGCCTACAAGGCAGAGGCTTAACCCCTGAGCCATCTCTCCAGCCCCGAGAGTTGTATTTCTTAATGATTCTCCTGAACCTCCTGAAATGATCTATTATCAGTCTATTACTAAGTTAATTATGTTGACTGATTTTTCAGTTGTTTTTCTGGCCTTGCATTTCCAGGACAAACCCCATTTGTTTGTGATGTATTTCTTTCCTTCCTTTTCTACATCACTATATTCCATTTGTTGTCAGAATTTTTGCACTTATGATCATAAGGGATATTGGCAGCTGGATTTTAAGTATTTATGAGAACAAGAGTAAATACAGAACAAAAGATCAAGAGATTACAAGACCTAGTATGAAAAATACTCTAGTATAATTATACTATGTAATAGTTATTTTAATATGTTAGTCAGTTTTCCATCACTATGATAGAATACTGGAGATAACTAGCTTATGAAGAAAAGGGGCAATTTCCCTCACAGTTTTGGGGATTTTGTTCTGTACTTACTACACTCTTCCCACAGGTCAGGCACTACTTCAAGCATTTTATCTTATTCTTATTCTCATGACCATCCTGTAAGGTGCACACAGTAGTGCTGATTTATCAATAGCTTCAGCTAATTGAAAGTGAGTTGTGATCTGAATGTAGTCAATGGAAAATTCTAGAAAGAAACAATTTCTGTTTGAAATCGCAAGCCCCTCTGAACAGCGTGATGAGACAGACCATCCTCCTGGGCTAGGAATCACGCATTTTCCCAGTGGGTCCAAATCCTCTTCTGCTCACCAATCAGTCACTTAGTGCTTCTTGGTTTTTAGATCAATTATCCAACTGCTTGTGCTTAAGCAACACTTACATTACTTTTTAAAAAGTCCCAAAGCACAAGGGTAGTGATGTTGGTAATTCACATATGATGTGGAAGCTCTAAGTACTTTCTTCAAGTGAGAACACGAACATTTTCATAGAGGAAGAATAAGTGTCCATAGAGAGGTTAGTAGTGCTCTGTGGTTTTAGGCACCCACTGGGAATCTTGTAATAGATTTCCTGTGAATAAGGGAAGGACTACTACATCATTATTGTCATCCCCATATCACACAACTATAAATGGCTTGAAAGAACTTCAGAGTTTGTTTTCAACCAGTTTCGTACATTGCCCAGTATATTAGTTACTTTTGTGTGTTGCTGTGAGAAAACACCCAAAGTCAAGCAACTTAGGGAGAAAGGGAGATTTATTTAACTTACAGTTTCAAAGGGGAGATACAGTCTTTCATGGCAGAGGCAGCATGGCTGGCTGAAGCTGGAGTCAGGCTAAGTCACTTCCATTCATGAGGCTGAGAGCTGCAAGACTGCTTGCTGCAAAGGCAGACTTCTCCTGGAGATAGGGTGGGACTAATTTACCTCAAGACCCACCCCCTGTGACCCTCTTCCTCCAGTAAGGCTCCACCTCTCAAAGGTGCCATGACCTGCCCAAACACAGACTATGGGGGACACATTTCAAACCATGACACCTGGTATTCCTTAAATGTATAGATGACTGGGCCACTTTTGTTCATTACATAAATATAGTCAAACATTCTTCTAGAGAACAGCCCAGTTCCTCTTTGTGGGACATTCCATATCATCGTCTTGAGGCTTTCTCTGTCTCTGCCTTCATTTAAATTATCTGAGACCCCTGGAGTCTTCATAATTTTATGATACTTCATTTTACTCTTAAATGCTGAATGAAGAGTTAATCAAGAAGCTGAATGAAGTCCTGAGGATCATGGGTTCTCTGTGGGATGCCGGTCCCATATAACCTGGATCAGGAGAGCTTTCTACTCCTGGGACAGCAATGCTCATTGTTGAGGTCTCCGTGGAACTCACTTGGGCTCATAAAACATGGCCACATTTCAGAGGACTCCTGGCTCAGTCACTTGCACTGCAGAGCCACACAATTGTCCTTGATCTCTAAGGCCAGAGACCTCAAGGCCCACCCCTTGTGACTGCCTTCCTCCATCAAGCCTCCACCTCTCAAGGTGCCATAACCTTGCCAAACACATGAGACTGTGGGGGACACATTTCAAACCATGACAACAATAAAATCTTGAGATTTCAAAATATCATAAATTCACTATATCCACACATGAAATAGTTAATGAATAATACAAATCTTGACATTTCACATATAAATAATATTTGTGGCTAATCTGTAGACTTACAGAATATCTCCATACAGCAACATGGTCTTCCACCTAGCCTTGCTTCTCAACGAGGAACCCACTTTACAGCAAAGGAAGTGTGGCAAGAGGGCCACGCCATGGGATTCACTGCCATTGCATTGTTCCCCACCATTCAGAAGAAGCCAGCATAGTGGGTATATTAGTTAGGGTTCTCTAGAGTCACGGAATTCACAATGAATATATATATATATATATATATATATATAGGAAATTTATTGAGTTGGCTTACAGATATGGCCGAGGTAGTCCAGTGAAGGCTGCCAGTAGCCGAGGTTGTTCCAAGGATGGCTGCCAATAGCTGCTCAGTTCAGTAGTCAAGTGGGTGATGGCTGAAGGCTGGAGAACTCCTGGAGTCTTAGTCTAATGGAAGACTAGAAGGTCGAAGAAACTGGGCAGCTGGAAGGAAGAACGATTCCTAGCACAGCTGCAAGAAGGCATCTGTTCTCCTTGGTGGCTCCTTTTTATATGATGCAGTACTGGGAGGATCCTTTGAGAGCTTTGGAGGTTCTGATAGGATCTGGAGTGGGTATAATCCTTTCAAGTAGTCTCAGTTGATCCTTTCCAGAGGTGGTCTCAGTCCAGCTTAGTGAATACTGGGTGCGTCAGGTTGACACTCAGGCTTAACTATCACAGTGGGACAGTGGAATGATCTTTGGAACACACAGTTGCAGTACGAGCTCTCAGTGACAGGACAAAGTTCTGTGCTCATGATCCGAATTAGCACCCAGTACATGCTGCTGTTTCTCGCAGAGTCAGGGAGCAGTAGAAGGAAATGGCAGTGGTACCAGTCACCCTCACCCCTAGTGATGCAGAAGCAGCCCCTTGGCCCATTGTATGGCTCGGACATTCTGTTTCCAGAGTAAAAAGTCCTTCCCGATCTGAACTTCTCTAGGTCCTGCTGCTCTGCAGTTGGTTTTGTAATAGACTGTTACATATGTGGGGCTGGGGAGATGGCTCCGCACTGAAAGCCTTTGCCTTGCAAGCAAAATGACCCGAGTTCAGATCCCCAGATCCCACATGAACGTGCTCGGAATGAGAATGGTGGTGGCCTGCAGCTCCATCCCTGCAAGGCAAAGCCTGGGAAACCCCAAAGCAAAGCAATAGGGTCGAGCAATCCAGGATGACTCCTGAGGTCACCCCTGGACCTCCACAGGCACATACACTCAAGTGACCTTTTGAACACACACACACACACACACACACACACACACACACACACACACACACACTGCAATGGCTTTAGTATTTTTATGAGTTGCAAGCGTTCCTCATGTTGACTTTGTTCTTTTGTTACTATTTCGAGTTTTTTTGTCTTTACTCTCAACAGGGGATATTCTGAATTATTAGTGTCTCTACCTTCTAAACCTGATTGATTCCTTTCTTCTCTGCAGATAAATTTAGTTTAACTTCTGTGAAAAACACAAAGGCCACTAATTAAACAGCTAATTACTTTTACTTTTCAAATATCTACCTGCTTCTTTCCCTTTGTCTCCTTTATCTCAGATGGTGTGTCTTTGAAAGGATGAGGTGGTGGTGTAGTTTTCTGTTGCTATACCGAAACAACTGATGCTGGATACTTTATAAGGGAACAGCTCGTTAGCCCAGAGTCCTGGAGGCTGAAGAGCTGGCATCTGTTTGGCTGTGGTGAGACTTGTGTGTGCAGCATCACAATGATGGGACATGTATTGGGATGGCAAGTAGTACACACAGAAGGAGCAGTCAGGGGAGGCACCACACTCCCTTTCTTGTGGGAACGAATCCAGTTCCTTGTCATGGTTTGAAATGTGTCCCCCACAGTCTCATGTGTTTGGCAAGGTCATGGCACCTTGAGAGGTGGAGCCTTGCTGGAGGAAGGCAGTCACAAGGGGTGAGCCTTGAGATGGATTAGTCACACCCTACCTCCAGGAGAAGTCTGCCTTTGCAGCAAGCAGTCTTGCAGCTCTCAACTTCCAAGATGCTTGCAGTAACATAGCCTCCTCCAGCTTTGGCCAGCCAGCCATGCTGCCTCTGCAGAATCTCCCCTCTGGAATCATAAGCTGAATAAATCTCCCTTTCTCCCTTAAGTTGATTGACTTTGGGTGTTCTCTCACAGCAGTACTTAAGAGTAACCATTATGTTCCTTAATTCCTTCTGAGGGTGGTGTCCCAATGACATCATCACCTCCCAGGAAGCCCACCATTTATAGGTCCCATAATCTCAATATAGCCATACTGGTGACCAACTTTTCAGTCCATGACTTTTTTAGGAGAGAGGAGAGGTTTACATACTCAAACCATGCTCAACCCATAGCATAGGACAAGGATTCAACCATTTGGTAACATACCCCACCATCTCCTCTAAAATAATCATCTACTTTTCATCTTCACAAAAAATAATACATTTCCCTAAAATCTTCCTGTGTGAGTCTTCTGGCTCCATCCTCTCCCTCACACCTGTCACTACCCATGGATGCTCTGAAAGATTAGCATCGATGGCACTGACTAGACCTACCCTAGATCTGCTGAATCAAAACCTACATGTTAATCATCTCTTCTCTTGCCTTGTATTGTCAAGGCTGTTTGACACAGGTCTTGAGACATGTGAACTTCTGTCACATTTTTTTCTCTTACTTCACCTATTTTTTTTTGGCTATTACGAGTCTCCCTCCTTCACTCCTCTTCATCGGTAACATAAAACATAAGCCCTCCCTGGAGTTCTACTAATTTCTGGGAGCTTTTCCCTATCAGACCTCTAGTGCCACACAGTGCTAATGATGTGACCATCTCTCTGCTCAAACGCGCTTCTATTTTCAACTACTTTCCGATGTTGCATTTGTTCTGAGTTGTTTTAAGTACAATATATTTAAAACAATAGCCCCTGCTCACCATTCTTTCCATCCATCCTTTTGGGTTGTCATTTTGATTCTTGACCTCCTTATCCATCTACTTCCTCACAAACATTAGGCACCCAGGGTCTTCTCTGGCTTTTTTGACTCTCTTACCACTGTCTGCAATTAGTCAGCAAGCTTTCCAATCCTGGCCTAACCTAAATATTGCTGGCCTCCTCCATTTCCTCTGTTGTGGTGTTGATTTTTTATGCTCTCGCAGTCAATGATTTGAATTACCAATTATGAACTAACCTCTTACCTACACCTTTAGCTTCTGTGCTTTAGTTCATCTTCCACCTGCCAGAGTGCATGCTTCCACCAAAGCACACCAAATAGTTATTCTCATTGATTCTCATTGCTTTTAAAACTATCCCATTCTGGGGCTGGGGAGGTGGCTCAGTTGGTAAAGTGCTTTGCTGTACAAGTATGAAGATCTGAGTCTGGTAAAAAGTCAGGTACAATGGCATGTGTCTGCAATGTTCCAGTACTGGAGACCCAGAGGCAGGATGATTCTTGAGGCTTTTTGGCCAGCAGTCTAGCTGAACCACTGAGTTCCAAATTCAGTCAAAGACTGTCTGAGAAAAATAAAGTGGAGAGCAGTTGAGGAAGACACTTGACATTGATCACCTCCACAGGCACATCCACACATGTGCATGAACATCTGCACATATGACCTCCTAAAAACCCTTCTGCCATGGTTTGAAATGTGTTCCCATAGGCTCCTATATTTGGAGGGTCATGGCACCTTTGAGAGGTGGGACCTTGTTGGAGGAAGACAGTACAGAGGGTGGGTCTTGAGGCGGATTAATCCCTCCCTACCTCCAGGAGAAGTTTGCTCTTGCAGTGGACAGTCTAGCAGCTCTCAGCTTCCAAGATGTCTGCAGTGACTTAGGCTGCCTCCAGCTTCTGCCAGCCCACCATGTCTTTTCCACCATGAAAGGACTGTTTCTCCCTTCTGGAACCGTGAGATAAATAAATCTCCTTTTCTCCTTTAAGTTACTTGATGTTGGGTGTTCTCTCACAGCAACAGAAAAGACTAACTAGTACACCCTCAGTTCTGCATAACCCGTAGGATCAAGTCCAGGTTTATGATCGTGTCATTCAGTGTGATCTGTGATAAGGATCCTAAGCATAGCTTTCATTATTCCTCTGCATCCCAGAAACAATAAATTACTCATAGGTCTCCATCCAGTCTGCATACTGTTACCTGCTCTATCCATACTTTTGCTCCCTAACACATCCTCCTTTCCAGAATATTCTTCCCAAGGTTGTGATCTGTCTTCAAATAATTCCTAGTGAACTGAGATTTCAAGTTCACTAGGAATTCAAGAAATGCGAACATTTTCTGTCTTTGAAACGTTACAATATGAGTCTCTTGGTAGAAGTGAGTATGTGATGTCACTATGTGAGTCTCTTAATAGAAATGAGTATGTGATGTTGCTATGTGAGTCAGTAGAAGTGAGTGCATGACATCATTGTGTGAATCTCTCAAGAGAAATGGAATGTTTTTGTCTTCATTTTTCCCACATGCTTCCTCACTGGGACATTTAACCCAATAAGTTTCTTTCCTCCAATCCAAGATATCCACTTGTTATGTTGACACCAACTAGTAGTTCCTTCTCTGAGGCAAAGCTGTTAAGGGCTCAGAATCTAGGCTCAAATAAAGCTAGCCTCCCATTCCTGCCACTGCTGGTTTCTACTTGTTTATCCTGGATCAAATTGCTCTGTACCGCCATTTCTTCATCTCTCAAAGCAGAGATTGTGACAACTTGGATAGATCTCAGTTTGCTACAAAACCATGCCAGCTTGACCATATTTAGAGAGTGGCATTATGGGAACTCAAGAATTGTCGATATGGAGAAAAAAACTGAGAAAATCATTAGCAGTGGTGAGGATTAGGGTATCAACCACACTGTGCCTTGACTCTGATGTGGAGAATACCACATTTTTTAAAATATCATTTTGTGTGAGTACAAATGGAGCAGTAAATGGAGTAATTAGTGCTCCTAAGCATAATACAATAGTGAAATTGGATTGTTATTGCTTGTTAGAGGGTAGAATAGGATTTGTAGAAAAATACCAGTTACAATTATAGTGCTTGACTACGTGGGGCAGAGACCCTTGCAGGTACCGGTGAAGTCTGGTCCATGGGACAAGTTCGAAGAGGTCAAGACACACACATTCCCCTGGAGGCCACGTGGACCTAACTTGACTCCTTGAGAATGAGGAAATAAAACACGCTCCTCTCTCCAGCGTGGTGCTCTTTTAAAAAGGAGAGGCCACAACAATAAAGTTCTCTGCTAAAGTTTTCAAAGACAGTGAACATATTGTTTTTGCAAAGATCTTTTTCTCCTGAAAGAAAATTCTAGTCCTGAGACCTAACTGGGGCCATCTGGTCCAGGAGTATTGAAGACTGTGCAGCCGTATGTGCAGCTCCCTGCAGCCTTGTTCCCAGTTCTCTACCCCCCCCACCCCCCCAACCCCACCCCCACCCCTCCACCTCCCCACCCCTCCACCTCCCCACCCCCCCGAAGGAAAGCGCTTTGTGACATGTTCCTGTGCCACCTCCGTAGACCTCAGCCTCTTATGTCAAGGTAGAGTAACAGTTCAAAGTGCAGTTTGGAGCCAGAAGGCCCAGGCTCAGATCTTGAGCCTATACTGGGTTTCCTGTTTGACTTTGAACAGGTCATAGTTGAGAGGATGTCCTTGGGGTTTTAAAGTCCCTAACCCAGGCATAGAACTGGAACCATTTGAGCAGTTGGCATTGGTTCCTTAGCTTTACTACTAATAAAACCATGTTTTCCATGTCTAGACATCTGTGAGGCAAATCTTACCTACATGTACAAAACAGGCACAGAAACGAAGGTGTCTTCCTGTGGCCGTGGGTGACTTACCAGATAAGTAAGTGAGGAGCATGTGTTTTTTAAAGAGGCAAGGGCCGGGTCAGCAGAATCCTCTGAAAAAGTCAAGACCTTGGGAAGGAATGAAGTGCATGTGCTCTGAGCTTGTCCTCCGAGGAATAAGAAATACGTATCTGGTCTTCATCCCTGTTTCCTGGCACATAGCTCTTAAAACCCTTGGGGTTTTGAAATGATAGTGTTTTCTCATGCTATTGCCATGACTGATAGCTGAGGGATCCTCAAAAGTCTCTGGATGGGTGGCTGGTTGCCAGGGGACCCTTCATGGGATTAGAAGGCTGAGAGTTTTAGTCCCACTTCCAGACCCCTGAGGAGGGGAGGGAGAATTCAGATCGCATTAATCCCTCATGCTCAATGATTCAATCAATCACACCTACATAATCAAGCCTTCATAGACTCACAGTAGAACAGCATCTATGAGGGCTTAGAGCTGGACATAGGAGGACTGAGGAGGGCAGTGACCCAGAAAGGGATTGGAAGCCCACCCTTGCATGGATTTTCACCATATGTGCCTCTTCCACCTGGCTGCTCCTGAATTGTGTCTTTTTATATAAAAAATAGAATCCAATACCTAGCTTGTTTTCCTAGGTTTCGTGGATGTTCTAGCAAGTAATAGAGCATGAAAAGGGGTTGTAGGAACCTTCAGTTGCTGTGGGTTCTATCAGAAGACTAGCTGACAAAGTGTCCTTGTAGTTAGTGTCTGGAGTTGGAGGAGGAGAAAGACTGATGGCTTTCCTGGTGTGATATGATATGTCTCTAGATAGATGCTATCAGAGTTGGTGTCTGTGGAGAATATGAGAAATGTATGGTGTGGTGTCAGAAGTGAAGGTTTGAGAGTGGCTTGGAGTTGAAGAATGTGGAAGGGAGAACAGACAGGATACCTTTTTTCTTCTTTTTAAAAATATTTATGTATTTATGTGTGTGTGTGTGTATGTGTGTGTGTGTATCAGAGGGCACTGTGTGTCCCTGTGGAGGCCCAAGGGTGACTTCAGGAATCATCCTGTGTTGCTTCTACCTCCTCCTTGCTTCACACTGGAATTTCCCAGGTTCTACCTACTAGGGCAGGCAGTGCAGGCTGCCGTTCTGCCTGGCACTTTTATGTGGGACCTGCTGACTGAGGCAGCCATCTCTCCAGCCCCCAGATAGGACGTCTTGAAAGGAGAAAATGACATGTGAAGGACAGGTAGAAGTTGCTTCCCAGTCCTTCCAAGAAGCCTGACATGTCTCCTAGGGGATGGAAAGAATGCCAGGAAGAGAAAAGAGTGAGTTTCCACTTCGCCCTCTGTCCTGGTTTCCTCATCTGTCTTCCGGTATTGTTGAGAAGACCCCCCAAGAGATGCCTCTTCTCCTGTGTGTGGTCCCTTCCCCCGACCTAAGGACCATCCCATCTGTGTTGGACTTAACAACTCTTGTCATGAAAATCACTGGGGGTCAAAGCGGGGAGGACCCTGGGTTAGGTGGCTTGTTTTTCTCTGAGTAGGACTTAAACTTTGCTGCTGTCGACACCGTTGGCTGTCCCCACTTCAGACACTCGATGGCTATAGGTTCTGCTGATATTATTAGGTAACTGTTACCAAAATATGAGCTAGTCCTCTGCCCCCACCCTGCTTGGTCCTGCAGCTATCACCCCAGCACTAGATGCCTGCAGATAAGTCTGTGGCTTTTGTCTGGATGCAATAATCTCTTCTAAACAAACCTATCTCTGCTCCTCACTGTTCTATTGAACATTATTCTCTTAACTCGGTGCAATCTATACATCCCAACTCCCTCTTGGGTAGAAGTGTTGACTATAGTGGGACATTTCCCACTGGGCTGGGAAAGTTTTGTTTTCCTTACCTTACCATTCCCCATTATGATGTTCTGAGATCTAGTTTCACATCCTCATGACTCTTTCTATACCATCTTCTGGAAATGATGACAGGGGCTTAACCCACATACTTTGGGTAAAGCTCAGCCCTGGGACTATTCCTGTGTTTTCCCAGTTGGACAGGAAGATTCCGTTTGGATCTGTTATCTGAACCCAGAGATCAATTAATGCTGAGCCTGAGCATTTCAAAAGCCTATGCAAGTTGGAGTTCTTTATTCTTTTGAGCTAAGATGGAAACCCGGCTTCCGTTTGGCATCCTGGGTGTCTGTCAGAGACTAACCAGCTAGCTATAGGACTTCAGGCAACCCGTGTGTGTGTGTGTGTGTGTGTCTGTGTGTGTGTGTGTGTGTGTCTGTGTGTGTGTGTGTGTGTGTGTGTGTGTGTGTCTGTGTGTGTGTGTGTGTGTGTGTGTGTGTGTGTGTGTGTGTGTGTGTATGTGTGTGTCTGTGTGTGTGTGTGTGTGTCTGTGTGTGTGTGTGTGTGTGTGTGTGTCTGTGTGTGTGTGTGTGTGTGTGTCTGTATGTGTGTGTGTCTGTCTGTGTGTGTGTCTGTGTGTGTGTCTGTGTGTGTGTGTGTGTGTCTGTGTGTGTGTGTGTGTGTGTGTATACCCAAGTAAAACTGAGCAACAAGTTTGGGAATGATCCTCCATGAGCCAGTGAAGATTCCAGGAGAAACAACTGCATGCAGTAGGAGCCTAGGGGCAGATGCTGGGCAAGTGAAGGGGAGGGAGCGCCTGTGCTTATCCACTTAAGGGCCACTTGCCCTGCCACGGAGACCAGATCCCTTATTAAAACAGGTACCCTAAAGGGAGCCCTGTGGTTCACAAATGCAGAGACATGAGGGTGGGAGGGACAGGGATGGATTGCTGAAAGGAAGAGAGGGGAGAGAGGAGGAGACATGGACAGAAAGCCATTTCGTTTGTTAGAGTCCTGTGATGTCCCTGGAAGAGGGTTTCTGTGAGCAATGATGGGCAAACTCCATGAAGAAGAAAAGGACGGTGGAATGGTTAGGCTTGGGGAGTCTTGGGGTTGACTACTTTGGCTCCAGTCCTACTTCTACTAGTATTAGCTTCGTGAATTGGACAGTGGGTAAGCACTTGCCTTGTTTTTCCTGCAAGAAGGAAGTGATAATAGCAGCGCTGGCTGAAATGAAGCTTAAAATAGCGAGAGGTCCTCAGGCTGTGCCAGAGCTTATGCCGTTATCTGTTCAGCTGTAGAAAGAGAGAGCTTGACGTTATCCATCTCCAACGGCAGCATGAGAAGCTTATTTTGGGGGTGGGCGTAAGTGTCAGTTATCTTCTTCATGACATCCGAACAGTGACAGTGATGATTATAACGGCTAGCACCTGTTCGTTCATGCGATGCACCAACCTCCGTTGTGACATGTACGCACATGAGCTGATTCTTCCAGTTATACGGATCCTGTTATGTCATATCATCATTAGCATCGCCTTTGGGTCTTTTGTCTAAACCTAGTGATCAGTTAATACTGAGCTTGGGTGTTCTTGTGTGTGTGTGTGTGCGTGTGCGTGCGTGTGAAAGGGCAATATGTGTGCCTGTGACTTCAGGAATCATCTTGCATTGCCTTACCTCACTTTTGCTTTGTTCTGGGGTTACCCAGGTTCTGCCTTCCCTGGGCGATAATTCAATCCACTGCCATTTCCACCTGATGTTTTCATGTGGGATCTGGGGATCCGCTTGTGAGGCAGAGGCTGAAGCCCTAAGCCATCTCTGCAGCCCTGAGCTTGGGTATTCTAAAAGCCTATGCAAGTTGGGGTTCTCATTCTTTTGAGCTAAGATGGAAGACTGGCTTCAATTTGACATCCTAGGTGTCTGTCAGAGACCAGCCAGCTGGCTTGGGACTTCAGGCAACCCAAGTATATATTTGAACCCAAGTAAAACTGATCAACCAGTAGATCAAACCCCCTTCTGGTAGCACATCATTAGTATAATGTGCATTGATAATATGATTTCTAAGTGACGGAGTTTGAATGGCATCAAATGGTTACATTCACTAAGGACACACTAATTCAGGGGTTAGCAGGTGCTCCTGGGGCAAAGCAGGTGTCAAGAAGTTGCCAGTTTTGTATGTAAAAAGCTCACGTGCCATGAAGGAGAAATCAGAAACTAATGAGTCACCCCAGTTTCAATGTGTTCTGATGCATTACCATCTACAGCTAGAGTACTATCTGATGGCCACTGGCCTCGTTCAAGTTCACAGTTGCTGCCAAACTCTTCCTTGTAGAAAATTTCTCTTGAGGCAGACTTTGTGAAATTTCCATGGTATCACCCAGAAACTGTATCCCTTTGGCCTCTCATGGTCTGCAAGTTTCTTACTAGCGAAGGCTGTCTTTGCATTTTCTTCTGAGTGAGTTGGACAGAACTTGAAGGTGCTCCAGGATGCTATCGGCTTTGGCTTCGAGGTCCAGATAAGAATGCGTAGAAAGTACTTCATGAGCTTGGTATGCTGCCGATAAGCTCCCTGTCCTGGGCTCATGGACACCATCAGCTTTTGGACAGACCTCAGCAAGAGCCGGGGGAGCTCCCTGGTGGCACAGGGTGCCATTGTCCACGTGGCATGCGGGAGAATGCATCACACAGAGGTGGTGGGCAGTGCCTCCGTCACTAACGTAAGACTCAGGTCCTGGAAGGCTGTTATGAATCTGGTTTGTGAAGGTCCCAGGAGCGAAGGCGCCAATCCTTGCTGAGGTACCCAGAGGAGAGGACGCAGACACCAACAGGATTTCTAACGGCCACAATGGTAGGAGCTACCAGCGGAAGTTTCTAGGCACTCTTCAGATTTGTGATGTGGATAGCTTTACTTTTCCTTCTGTAGGTGTGCTGTTCCGTCAGAAAAAGAGAGGCAGAGGGGAAGAGAGAGACAGAGAGACAGAAGTGGGGTGGGGGAGGCTTTGGTAGTACAGAAAGCAGTCCAAGATGCTTCGTAAGTCAAGCGAGCGTCTTGGTCTCTGCCTCACTGGATTCGCATCCAGGACAGGTTTTGATACTTCTTGCCCGTGGGGCAATCATGATTTGAGTTCCTTGCCCTCAGATTCTACAAACGGGGCTTTGACAGGGTTGGGGGGTCAGTCACACACCTCTGTATATGGCTGTTGCCTCTACTATTGAAACTCCGAGACGATGGGACTTAGTTACCCAAAGTAGACTCTTCATGATAGGACCTGAGCTACCATTTTGTTCCCCACTGAGGCGGTTTTTATCAGACTTGACGTCTGGTCCCTTTTAGAAATGCTGTCATGCTTAACCTCTGTCCTGTTTTGGAGTCATGGACCCCACCCAGTATTCACAGTGTGATCTTAGTCAAGACACCAAAGTTGTGTGAGCTTCAGTTCCCTTGCACGCAAGTGATAGTGGGTAGCCTCCTAAGGATGCTGTGGAGAGTAAATGAGATGCGATGGTCATGAAGTGCTTCGTGTATGCAGAAAACAGTCATGTTTTCTATGGGAACATTGATCAACCCTTGTTGGATGACTTTTCTGAGCATCCTACCCCATCTTGGTGGCGGTCAGGTGGTCGAGCAGCAGTGAGATGCTAAAGGCAGGGGTGAGATGGTAGAGGTAGGAATCAGGTGGTAGACAGTGGGCGGCGGAGGAGTAGTAGAAACAGGGAAATGGTTATTGAAGTAGATCTTAGTCCATTCCAGCTACTACAGCACAGTACCTGAGAACGGGCCGTTTAGAAGAGCAGAAATGGATTCCTCTAGATCAAGGCATCAGCCCTCTGGTGGGCACTCGTTCCCTGCTTCTGACTGGCACCTTGTTGCCACCTCCTCTGGAGGGGCTGAACACCGGGTCCTCTCATGGCAAAAGGCACCAAGAGGCAAAAAGGGCTGAAGGAGGCGGGTAGCTTCTTTGACAATGGCACCCCGGCTGTTTTGTAGTTACTCTGCATGTTGCTAGCAAATTCATGCCAAAAGAGCTTGCAGGGGAACAAGGGATTTTTTTGGTTTATGACAGTCACATTGCAGTTACCTGCCCAGCATGGCAGGAGAGCTCACGCCAACACCAAAGGCTGAGGGAACTGGCCACACCCCATCCACAGGATGGCTGAGAAGGATGATTCTCACTTGCCACACCAACATGTCTGGCCAAGTATTCAGAAGGATGCCAACTTCCTCAACCAGTTTCCTCCAACCCCTTTACCTGCCCAGAGACTAGTCCCACCCACCGTGGACTGGGTCTTCTCCATCAATTAGACCATCCCCTGCATGTTTGCTCGGGGTTTAACTCAACGGCTGATTTCTTACAACTTTGCCCAGAGCTCAAAGCCTTGAGTTGCCAAGTTGACACTACGACAATCCTGTGCAAAGTGCTTATGAGCTGATCACTGCTTAATACCGTTGCATTGGAGATAAAGTTCCCTACATGAATTCTGAAGGGACACATCTGTTCACACCCTAACAAGGTAGGAATGAGGCTGTGAAGTGAGGTGCGGAGGTTGGAGCAGAAACAGGAAGGTGGCTGAGTGCTGAGGGAGGGGACAGATGGGCTCCTAGAAAAGGCAAAAAAGAAGCCTTATGGGATAAGGCATGTCCTCCATGGTTCTGCAGCTCCTCTAAGAAGAAGCAGAATTTTGATGAGAAATATTTAGGCAAGATGTCCATTTTCTGGAGTATCTTTGCAAGAACTTCATGGGGAAAAAAGCATACATCCTAGTTTTACAAGCATAATTTGTAAGTATCCTTCCTCCTTCCCTCCCTTTCTCCTTTTCCTCCTTCTGTTCCCTCTTCCCTCCTTTTCTCTTTTCCCTTCGTGGATGTGGATCCAACCTGCACCCTCCCACCTTCCTGTCTGTCTGCTTCTATGGGTCTCAGGATTCTCTCTGGATCATCTGCTCTAGTGGGGGTTCAGGCCTCTGTAGCAGACCGAGAGGTCCTTCCTTGGGCAGACCACTGATAGGAGTACTCCCCTTCACCTGTCCAACCCTTCCCCCTAAGGATCCTAGTGCTTAAATTATTTCTCCCAAGATCCTCGCTAGTCTATGGAGACATACCGATATGTCAGCCATTGTGCAGGCGTGAGAAGAACAAGTCTCACTGCAGTGAGTTCCTGGCTACATCAGCCCTGCCCTGAATGGACTCTTGTCCAGTGCCGGGCCTCCCCATCTTTAGGCTCTTACAGTCTTACTGCCCCCTCTTCCGCTAGGTTCCTGAGCATTAGGATGGGGGAGATTTGGCTGGCTTGGTTTGGGGTGAGAGCATTGTAGCGTGGCCAGTATTCTGCATTCTGGTTGGCTGTTGTGTATTTTACTGCTCTTCTACTGCACAAGGCTGCATCCCATCTGGGTGTTGAGATCCTCTCCAATCCAAAGAATAAAAAAAAAACTGTTTAAAAAAAGACCTTTGTGTAAGAAAAGGCTTAAAGGAGAGGGAAGAACAGGGACAGGACACGGCAGTGGGTAGGGTCAGCCTCTAGGCAACCAGACAGCCACCTACTACCCTCCAACCCTTCTCCCCAACTTCATGATGGGGGGACTCATGCCCACACTTTAAACCAGTCCAAACACCAGCGAACAGGAAGGAAACTGACAGTAGACAGGATCAGACTTTCTTTCTTGACAGTGGCCTTACTTATCTATTAAACTGTTTTCCTTTGTCTCCATTCTCATGGGGTCTTCTTTCCCCTACCCTCCTAGTTATAATCCTTTGCAATTATAATAAGTATTGTAGAGATTTTCCTTGAGTATGTCATTATGAGGGTTTGGAACTAGATTCCACTTATAAGGGAGAACATGTGATATCTGATTTTCTGTGCTTGGGATACTTCATTCAGTATACCTTTTTTTAATTCTATCCATTTACCAACAAATTTCATGAATTCTTTTTTTATGGAAAAGCATACATTTCTGAGTGGCTTCTGCAAGCCAGCCTTAGCAGACCCATCGTGTGTGTGTGTGTGTGTGTGTGTGTGTGTGTGTGTGTGTGTAAAACATCCAAGGATTCAGGTTTCACTTTCCTTGCTTGCAGAGGCTCAGACACCTCCAATTTATTTCTGTTTGGCTTTGCAGACCATTAAGCAATGGATTTGGCCGCAGACGTGCCCTTCCTAATGATGTTTTTCTTGGTCTCATATGAAAAACCAGTTGGCAATGGCCAAAGAACCACAGGATGACAGCGAGGAGGGAAGACATCATGCACCCAGGTATGTGACACGTGGAAAAAGAAGTCAGCCTGAGCCTCGGACGGCGCTGGACCTGAACTATTGGCGAGGGACCCTGTGGAGATGACTGTGCGTTGTGCTGTCAGAGCGGCTCACAAACCGCAGCCACACGGCTCAGGACAGCAGCTGCGCTGTGCTTAGCAGACAGCGGAAGACAACAGCCTCTGGAGTGACCAGGCTGTCCTCCATCTGTCTAGGCCTCAAGGGCTGGCTGGTGCTTGAGGATGCGGTGAAGCCAAGTTTTACGGTGGAAAAGAAAACACCTAAAAAGTCACCACCCAAAATTAAGGAGGCAAACCTTGGGAATGTGAGTTGTGCTCCAGGGTTTCCACCTTAAAAAGAAGCAAGTGACCGTCTGAAATGAAGTAAGTCGAAAGATCCAGAAATGCTAAGGAGGGCTGGATCTTCTGGGTAGGTACTCCGTTTCTTGTATTGCTCTAAGCATTCCTGGGTGTGTGTGCCAACACACACACACACACACACACACACACACACACACACACACACACACACACACACACACAATCTAATGATCTTATCGGTGGGAAGGAGCCAACACAGACCTATCAAGGTTCCTGCATCCTGGATGTTGCCCCTCATCTCGGACACGCAGGAGAATCTCTGAAGCCACCAGTGGTGGTGTGAGGTGCCGCTCACCGTTGCGGCTGTGCAGCCCGAGCGCCTCTCAGACCTCTACTCAGTTGCTGCTGGGGTCTTGACTTTTGCTGCAGAAGAGCTTTCAGGATGGGTCAACAGGAGGCAACACTGAAATTTAGTAAGGAAAGAAGAGTAGGAGGGGGCTTAAGAAAAATAGGTAATACATGCTTAGATTTGAGCATCGGTGGGGAGAGAGAGAGAGAGAGAGAGAGAGAGAGACCTAAGAAAGGACAGAAGTGCATATCCAAGCCAGGAGCGGGGACAAGCTTCTTAAGAGAAAGTTGCATCACTGGGCTCTTGCATAGCTTGTTTTATGGGCAAACTTTAATGAAGGGAAAGATTATTCATGAGAAAAGCAGAGAAATTCCAGGAAAAGACTGGGATTTTTTTTTTTTTAAGAGAAAAGGGCTTATTTGCCTCCTTAGTCCTTTTGTGGCATTCCCCGCATGTGTAAGTTGCAGGATTGGGGCAGGTGATGTTGCCTTTGGCATGATGATACCACAATGCAGTAAAGAACAGGTAGCAATGGCTTTTACTGGACAACTTGGTCCAGCTGGTTGCAGATGGTTTTAGGATTTTTGTCATTTGAGTGGTCACGTAATCTCCCATGATCTAGTCAAGCAAGTACACCAACCTCTTGCTACTATGCACTTGGCTCCTTGATTTCTCCACACCTTCCTCTCCTGCCTCAGCTCTGGCAGGGGAGGGTGGGCAGCTAGGGAAACGGATGCTGCCCTGTGCTCTCTTACAGAGGGGTTTCTTTAGTGTCCCCGATATTGTTTCAGGGTCCCTTTTACAACTGGAGCTGGTGTTGTGCTTCCCTGATGCTGTTGAATGGACAGGCCAGGGACCCCCCGGTCATCTCTGCATGGAGTCCATTGCAGAGCGAGGCTAGAGAACGTGGACACGGGGTACTTGTGAGTCACTCTTCTGGTCCTTCAGTGCTCTCCACCTCTGCCCATCTGAATATACTGCATCATGCCTCTCCCTTCAGCCATTTGCCTTTTCTAAATTCCTGCATCTCCACTTCTTTGCCACGCACGACTTAGAAGGCTCACGTCTTTGAGCAAAGCAAAGTTCTTTCCCTGCCTATTTCAAGCCGTTTGCAGGGAGAGTGAAGTTGCCAGTCTTCTCGGTGGCCCCCGTGTCTGCTTTGGGAAGCAGCGCTCACGTCTCTCTCTCTTGTGCTGCTACAGGCTGTGACTTTACGAGACTGCTTTCGTCCAGCTGTTGAGATGACATAACCAAGATGAGAGGTTTGAAAAGATCTCAAGACCAACCAGAGTACAGAGTACTCTCAGGCCGAATCAGGCCAAGCAAACCTCTTCCCATCCTAAGGTTCAGGGAATCGTGCTAAAGAGGGGGTGGTAAGATTGTAAGAGCCATTGCTGGTCAGGCCATTTCATTTAAGGCAGGACTGTTGCATCCAAGAACTCACTGCGTTGAGATCTATCCTCACCAGACCTGTACGATGACTGACATATCAACATTTCCCCGTAGACTGGCAAGGAGCTCAGGAGAAATAATTACATGTAGGGGCTAGGGCTAGACAGGTAAAGGGAAGTGCCCCTATCGGTCGGTCTGCCCGAGGAAGGGCTAGTCAATCTGCCACAGAGGCTTGATTGAGCCTCTTCTAGAGTAGGAAACCCTGGAGCTCACAGAAGCAGACAGGAGGATGGGAGGAAGAGGGATGCATTGGTGAAGGGAAGAAGGGATAGGAGAGGAAGGGGGAGGGAGGAAAGGGGAAACAGTGGGGGTAGAGACAACCACTTATTATGTTTGTAAAACAAGAAAAATAGAGAAAATATTTTTTTTTAGAAAATTATTTTTTGGGGCTGGAGAGGTGGCTCAGGGGTTAAGCCTCCGCCTTGCAGGCGGAAGGTCCTGAGTTCGGATCCCAGATCCCACGTATAGACGCCAGGTGGAAGCGGGGGCGGCCTGCGCTTCTGGTCCTGGTAGGGGCTTCTGCCCCTGTGAATCCCGGGGCAGAAGGAGGTGGAGGCGTCCATGGTGGTTCGCGAATTCGTCCGTGGTTCTACACACGCATACACACATACACACACACACACACACACACACACACACAGACACACACACACGTGCTCGCACATACACACGCACATGCGCACAGTTGAATAAATAATAATAAAAAAAATTTTAAAAAAAGAAAATTATTTTTTAAAAAGATGTGGAAAAAACGTGGGGGGCTCACCCGTGGAATCCCAGGACTTGGGGGACAGAGCCAGGAGGAACACAAGCACGAGACCAGCCTGGGCTACCCAGGAAGTTCCAGGCAGTCTGGACTACAGAATGAGACTCTCTTCCCCCAAAAGAAACAGAGCAACGTTGGCAGCGCTGGAATTTGAACCCAGACTTCAAAGCCTAAGTTCTTAACCACCATGGCAAAATTGCAGGCGAACCTAAGAAGTTGTTCCAGAAACCACCAGTAAGCATTCCCTTCGTATTGGCCCCAACCCGACGTCTCTCTTAGCAAAGACAGATTCAGACCCCTGGGTTCTCACTGTCCCATTTCCTGTTCAGTGAAGGTCTGAGTCCTCCCAGCCAGGTCCCACCTCACGGTGACAATTTACACCTGGACCGTGGGCTCTGTCCACCCCCATCCCCACCACTTCCCCATCTGTGTGGGCATCCCCACTCCTTCCCCTCCACTTTCTTCCATCCTTTGAAGTCAACTGGGAGATTTCTTTGGTGGTGCTGGTGGAGGGGTAACTATGTAACGGGGAGGTGGGTGGAGAGAAAAGGGTGGGAAATCGCCTCGCGCGCTTCATCCTTTTCTTTCTACTCCACTGCTGCTGATCAAAGCTCTGGCACGAGAGCAATATCGAATAGATCTGGTTCCAAGGATGGGATGGATGTCAGCCGCTGGGATGGTATTACATGCTTGGAAAGGGAAAAGAAATCAATTCATCAAGTGGCTTGGAAAATAAATAAATAAGTAAACCGAAAAGAGGCGGTTTCCAAGGAACTCTTTGATAATGCAGGGAGTGCGGGCCGTACATATTGGTCACATTATTTATTGCTGGAGCATGAATGGCCTAACCACATGCAAAGGCTCTCCGTGTGCTTCTCCCATCGCTCAGGGCCACAGAGAAAGGCAAATGGTCTAGGGGAAGATGAGGCACAAAGGAAAAGCAGATCTGGTCTTCTTCCTCGAGTCTGGAGACACCCTAGGGCCCAAGTGGGAGCTTCCAAGTGGGAGTCCACCTCCTTCATCCATCGTGCCTGGCATCTGTGTGCCTGGTGCAGCTGGATGACACAAGCTGGTCTATGGGTTGAGTTCGTGTGGCTTGTTCCTGAAAATGTTTCTGTCTGAATGGAGCGCACCTGGTACTGTTTCCTTCCCCCCTCCCCCGACATGTGGAGTGCTTCTGTCTTTTCTCTTCGTGACATCAGAAGGAGAGGGAGACATGACTGGATCTGGATTGGGAGCAGGGCGAGTGGTGACTAGAAAGAGCGAAACTTTTACAGGTGAGTGGGCTGGAGGTCCACCTTCTCCCCTCACTGAATGCACCTTGCGTCTCTGAGTGAGGGCTGGTACTCCATCTGAATCTCTCTTACTTTACGTGTAAAATGGGGTATCCACCCCCCACTCCGTTTGCTTACTGTACCCCAACTTCCTCAGCTATGTGGTCTATTTGAGACTGAACTTTTCCCTTGCTCTGACGATCGACCCTGCCTTGATCCAATCAACACGTTGTATTTCCCATGACCCCCCAAGTTCTAGAAATGTGCAGAAGGTTTAAGCCCATCCCAAAGAGGACCTCAGGACTCCTGCTGGAAATGCTGAGTAGACTTCGCGGCCTGCAGACGAAGAATCATGTAGCTCTGAGGGCCGCTTCTGGCTATCTTGACATCCTGAGGGGAGAGATTACTAGAAGATGGAGCCAAGGTCAAAGAAAACAGTTTAACAGTTAAGCTTTCAGATATGGGCAAAAGGCAATAAAGCCAAGTTCTCCAGAAGATTCTACTTTGCCTGAAGCTTTTGCCATCACGGTCCACACAGTCTCAAGAGCTAATGGTCTCTCCTTATTGTCTGAATTTGGCTTTGTAAAGGTTAATAGCAGGCTTGGCCTGAGCAGTGGGAAAGGGCCTTTTGACGTTTGAGGCCTCTTAGTTGAGAGGAAGGAAAAAAAAAACAACTACTTTTTTCTGTCCCCCAGTTTTCTCTAGGAAGTGTGTTGGGCAGGAGACGAGAGTAGTCAATGAGGCTGTGGGTCTGTAGTTGGACATATTTGGCTCAGATGTTCAAATCCCAAAGGTAAGTCTAATCCCAAACCATAGGTGAGGACTAGAACTTCAGACCTCAAAGAAAGCCTTTGAAGTGCTTTCCCCCCAAACTGTGCATAAAACCTCAATTGTTCCATGGAGGAATTCAGGTTTCACAATCTCTCCCACATGTTGGGTGTCCAGCGTCATATAAATCTCCTAAGGTAAGTATATTCATGCACATTCCAGAATTAATCTTTAATGTGCAACTAAATCCTCACCAAAAACATCACTCACTGAGAGGCGCCTGTGACAGTCTCCGTTAGACCCACAGCTTGGATAGTTCTCAGAAAGCTGAGCAGTACATTAGTGCTCCATTACGAGTAGATGGGATCTCACCACCCTGCCTGCCTTGATATTCTGCGGAAAAAAAGAAAAAGAAAAGTTGGCCAATTGGGTCTTGCCAGCAACGAGGATTGGATATGTTCCTCGATTCATTTTCTCTTGTGGGAATGGAGCTTGGGATATGATCAGTTGTCAATCATCAGAGGCACGAACAGCAGCACATTTAATGCCTGGACGATTTCTGGTCGATTTCCACAAGTACAGAGCACCAGGGCCAACATTTCCCCTTCTAACTCTGAACTTAGACCAAAGACAGCCACTTTTAGTTAGTGGAGCGCCATTGTGATCAACAAGAAATGCAGTCTCAGTTTTCTCAAGACAGGGCTCAGGAAAGTCATTCTCCGTTTCTTTTATGTGGGGTTCTTTTGGTTGCAAGAGGTAGAAAACCCAATTCATTTGGTTTATGTGGGGAAAAAAAGCTGGATTGTTTCTATAGTGGGAAGTTTAGCAGAACGAGCTGGTTGCAGGTATGCTGGGACCCGGATATCTAACCCTTTTCTTCGTCTCTCTCCTCTCCCCTCCCTTCTCCCTCTTTTCTTCTCTTCAATTCTGGAGCATCTTCATTCTCAGACTGCTTCCTCCTCCTTGCTTGCAAGGAGCTGTTAACACTTCCTGTACATACCTGTGTAGATTCATAACCATTACAAAAAATGGCCAGAGGCCCTAAAAGCTCAGATAAAAACCTCTCCAGGTAATATGAGCTCCCATTGGTCTACTCTGGGTCAGGTCCATCTGTCAATCATTGTCAGCACAGGTGTCACGTGACTGTCTCTGAACCAAATTGCTGTGGCCAAGGGAATGATGTGTGTTCATTGACTAAGCCTGGTCACGTGTTCCTCCCGGTAGAGATATTGTAGGTAGCATTCCAGAAAACACAGGAATCAAGAAATGGTATACGTAGGATTTTTTTTCAATGATTGATTGCATAATTGTGTCACCAGAAGGGAAAAGATGGATTGGGGCAGGCAAAGTGGCTCATGGACTCTGAATAATTAAACGTAATGAATAAATATTATGTATTCATTCAGCATCCTAGTCTTAGGTACTGTATTTCCCTTAAAAACATCCTTTTTGTGAGCTGTCATTGACAAGTGTCATGGTTTGAAATGTGTCCCCCACAGTCTCATGTATTTGGCAAGGTCATGGCACCTTGAGAGGTGGAGCCTTGCTGGAGGAAGGCGGTCACAAGGGGTGGGTCTTGAGGTGGATTGGTCCCACCCTACCTCCAGGAGAAGTCTGCCTTTGCAGCAAGTGGTCTTATAGCTCTCAGCCTCCAAGACGTCTGCAGTGTCGCATCCTCCTCCAGCTTTGGTTACCCAGCCATGCCGCCTCTACTTTGAAAGAATTGTAAGCTGAATAAATCTCCCTTTCTCCCTTAAGCTGGTTGGCTTTGAATGTTCTCTCACAGCAATAGTCAAGAGTAACCGTTACAACATGTTATGCAATTGCTATATAAGTTGGGGGGGGGTGGCTCCTCGCCTGAGGCGGAAGTCAGTCGGATCCAGACCAACGATAGAAGGCGGAAGCGGGGGCGGCCTGCGTTCTGGTCCTGGAGGGCGTGTGATCCCGGGGAAGGAGGTGGAGGGTCCATGGTGGTTCGTGTCCGTGGTCTACACACACACAGACACACACGCACACACACACACACACCACACGCACACAAGGCCACATGCGCATTAAAAAATAATAATAAAAAAATTAAAAAAAAAGAAACATAAAGTGAATACCTTCACTGTGATTAGAGTTGGTTTTGTACCAAAAAGTCATACTTAAAATAAGATTTTACATTTTACAGATATGTCATATTAACTATTATAAGCAATCTGAAGATTATTTCTAGCATATAGAGGGTGTATGTGGCTTATAAAAAAAGTACTATCTCTTTTTGTATAAGGAATTAGAACATTTGCAAGTCCCTGTGCCCAGGGATTGAGAGACTTGTATTGCTCCTCTGCCTGTTATGCATAGCTATCAATTTGGAGTTGACAATCACTGATCGATTTTTCTACTATAAGGAGGGAGTCTATTTGGGACTCAAGCTATCATAAAAGCAAGCAGAGGGGAGAAAGGGAAAGAAGGGGAGACTGATGTGCCTGAATGACTCACTGTCTTAACTTCTTCAGTCAGGTGACCTGACAAATCACCCCCTATGCTCGTGGATCTATAACCCTAAGAATCCCGATAGCTTGGTCATGATTTCTCTATGCACGATGCTGGACATTCTAGCAACTTTGATGGTCATGGTGGGTACTAATAGCTTAGGATGGGATGATGTATCAAGCAGGAGTAAAGAGAGCATTGGGAGTGGGGACGATAAGCAAGTATCCCCCCCACCTCCTTCTTCCATGCAATAAAGCTGGGTGCAAAAGCGTAGAAGTCTGGTGACTGGGGATGGGTGGGATAAAACTTGTCTGCAAGACCAGGAGAGGTAGCCCCTTTGTAGAAGCAATTTTTCAGGAACACTAGAAGTCTTGTAACAGGGAAGGGCTAAAATCAGAGAAATATAGCTGAGTTTTATGAAGCTGGTTCCATTGCAACTCAGGGTGGTGCAGTTTGGAGAAACACCATGGACGTAAAGGATGGCTTACATCATCTCTTGTGTGTTGTTGCTATGGTGATTAAGTGAAATAGCAGACATATTATTCAGATGAGCATGGAAGGACGGAGGGGTGGGTTGTAATAGAAACTGAGAAAACTTCTGGGTTAGAATTGAGTAAAGAGCAGCAATGTGGAGGTAAGTCTTGTTTCTGGGTTAGAATTGAGTAAAGAGCAGCAATGTGGAGGTAAGTCTTGTTTCGGGTGTGGAATATCCACAGAGGATGGGTAATATCTATAGCGTGTGTGGATCATGGGTTCTCTGGTCCAACGCCCAGAGGTTCTTGATGTGTTCTTCAGGAGGTTAGTGCTGAGAGGAGTTATTCTGTCAATGATGGACCGAACACCAGCTGCCAGCATATTGTGGGTGGAATCTCAGCCTTAGTTTAGGAACAGCCGTGGTCCATACAGACAATAGTCCTGCTAGAGCAAAGCTGAAGAGTGATGTCAGACTTGTTCATGAGTACACCCAAGGTCTTCTAGCCACTCTATGTGCACAGTATTCTAGAAATTTCTCTAGTAGGCTTAGAGCTGGAGACACACTGAAGGTGCATGATTTTCTTCTTTGGAGTCTCCGAGACGCTCTTGCGTTCTAGTGTGCAACTCTCTCCCTCTGACTGTTATCCTATGTCCTGAAGCCCGTGAACATCATCAAGCGGGGGAACATTGTTGGCTCTCGCCCCAAGGGACACTTGGATATTAACAATGCGTAGAAGCAAATAGGAATGCTGGAATACTTTCAGAGAGCATGTTGGATGTCCTCAGTTTCCCCACCACTCTCCTGTGGCTACCCTCTGTCTTGTTCTTAGATCTGCATACTGATATCAAATACCTTAACATGCCCAGTTTGGAAACTCATGATCTTTATTGCTGACCTGGAAGCCAGATTCTTCTGGAATACACACTCAGGTTGTGGCTCTCTTCTTGGGCAGTGCTTGCTTGCAAAACACAGATAATACCTCAGTCTTTCAGATCTTGTATTCCCAAAACCAGCCTGTGACGTAGAGAAAGAATTCCTGCCTACCTCTGAGGTCATGGTCTTGAAACTTAAAAAGTGGCCCTTTGATGTAGCCCTGAAACTGAAGTAATTCCAGGGGTCAGGCAAGTCCACATTGAAACTCTGGTACACCAGCGTTATGGTGATTATCTGGGAACATCTGTGGTATGATTGCTGCATGGTTTGGTGTCATAGTTAGGCACAGGTGTGAACTTGACTGTTGAGGGTTTGAGCTCTGGGCACAGTTGTAGATAGTTGATGGTTGAGTTAAACCCAGAGCAAACCTGAAGGAGATTGTCTAGCTGATGGGGAAGACCCAGCCCATGGTGGGTGGGATTAGGCCCTGGATAAATCAGAGAGCTGGTTGAGAGAGTTGGCATCCTCCTGTTCACTTGGCCAGACATGCTGGTCTGGCAAGTAAGGATTGTCCATCTCTCAGCCATTATGCGGTGATGATGTGACCAGTTCCTTCGACCCTGGGGTTGGTGCGTGCTCTCCTGTCAAGCTGGACTGAGAACTGTAACCGGACTGTTGTAAGAAAGTAAACTCCTTGTTCCTTTAAGCTGTGTGATGGTCATTTATCAGCAACTATGCAGGCGGACTATAACATTTGGCAAGTCTCTTCTGTGGCTAATCAAGCAGATGCCACATCTGTAAATCTCTGACGTATCTGTGTATTTGCTTGTCTTAGGTGATTATTAAAAACAAGGGTGTCACCACATAATATTCAATCAGGAGATGTGAAAATGATATTGTTACTTATCTTTGCCTCCGGGCCCCAGAACAACAGGTGGCAATGCTGGCGGTCACTTAGAGAATGAAGGGGGCCATGTCTCTCTCCTTCCAAATTCAAGAGCCAGGACTGGAAATATGCTCCTCTACTGGTCACCTTGGTCATTCAGTTATGAGTTCCAAAGATGGGCAGTTAGTTGTTTTTCTCATATCGCAAGGACATAACTTAGAGAATGAAAAACACGAAAGCCCTCTCCCTGTTCCTCGCTTCAAAGACAGAGTCAGCACATAGTAAACATTAGATTGTGTTGCTAATATACATGTGTTCTTTAAGTTGAGGCTCCGGTGAAGAAGGCATGAGCAGTGGAGTATAAAACCTAGGCTTGCTGATTGTATGAACTTGAACAAGTAGTAGAAGTACCCTGAGCGCAAGGTCTTCTTTTTTATAATTAATTTTATTTATTTTTAATTTATATTAACAATACATTTATGTGTTTTCTACTCCCACTTCATACCTCATCCCATTCCCCCCTTCTCCCTCCCTTTCTCATGTCTCCCTACATGTGCAAGTCACTGCGTCCCTGTTCTAACTAGTGCCCGGGCACCTACCATAGCGCCAGTGTCCCACATGTGGATAAACTGTAGGGTATAGAAGCTCCCCTTCTCTTTGGTCTAGCACCAGTCCCATGTGGGCTCCTAGGATGCTGTGGTATCTCATGGGGTCTTTCCTGTTTCATGGCAAAACTAGTGTAGCAGTGTCTAATGGAAGTAGACAGCGTTACACTGATTTCATGGGCATCCCTGAAACGAACAGGCTGCTGTCTGCGATCCTCATCCACGACGACCTTGAAGGCAGGAACTACTTGGTGCTCCAAAGTAGAAGCCATGAGTGGTGGTAGTGGGTGAAGAGGGAGCAGAACACAGTCTATGCTGGACGGACTTAAGCAGTGGGTCCTGTTACCCTATTTCTACCCGATACAGCTTCTCTGACACGAATCTTCAATTTGACAAATTATGGTTTCTGTTTTAAGCTTCCTGTAGGCACATAGTCTCTTTGTGACATTTTCTGAAGAACTAAATAAAAAAGTTCATTTGCTGATTTGTTTGAACTGGGGATAATGGAAGCCAGGAAAAGGGGTTGGGTCAGGAAGCAAATGAAGCTGATGCCTAGTGTCTGTGGAGTGGCAAGTGCTTGACTGCTGTGGGATATCCACGACCAGGCCTGTTTGAATGATATGGCTATGAATGACAGGACATTGGAAAAGGTGGAGGATGGGATTTGGGAATGTTGGGGAACGGGAGCAGACACCCTATATGAGAACATATATCTCCACTCCCACCCTGCTGGGGAGGGAAGCTTCCAGAGATGAATGATGTCAGTCCGCGGGATGAAGTTCCTGGGGGTTCCTTGAAGAGTGTAATCCAATTTCATTTTTTAAAAGTCCGTGTTCTACCCTTTAAAAGCAGATTCCGCCTCGTCAATGCAGCAATTTGGGGGAATTTGGAGCAAAAGTATGTCTCTTAAAGATTTTGCATGGGATATTGCATCCAGATCTGCCTCCCAGACCAGGACAGCATGGTCTGAAGGAAAGAAGACTATTGATTGAGTCCTGGAGGTCTCTTCCCATGGTGCTTTGCAATGCTTGCTTTCTGGTCCTCAATGTTCCTGCTTATACTATAAACCCCGCGACCAAGCAAATGTCGCTCAAGATTTGGAGTATAAAGGAAAGCGAATGAGTGGGCCCATTGATATGAACATACTTTCATCATCTACAGTGCAAAAGCAGTAAAAGTGGCCTCAGGTCCGTGCTCGTCTTCTCTAGGGCCTCCCTAGCAAAACCCCATGGTTCTGCAGCTCTCAATTAAGAACCCTCAGAAGAAGTTCAATACCACATTCCATTTTTTTTTTGTTGTGCAGATGGATGTTCCCTAGGGGATGCAGAGCCCTGGGGTGATCAGAGAGGTTGGGAATGGGATGAGCAGGTGGGAATCTTCCCAGGGGCCTGACTCATATGCGCTGCTAAATGGAAGCAGGAGCACTAACTCTCTAGATGTTGGTGGGACACATGGAACTGTGCAACAGAGCAAAGGAAGGCTCTGTTTGGGTGGGCTGTGCGGAGGAGGTGGGGTCCTCATGCTCTGGCTGCCATCTGGCCGAAGGTAGCTGAGAATTGCTTCATACCGTTCTTCTAACACTATTAACTCAGCGCCTGGACAACTAGAAACTTCGGAGGTCAGACAACTTTTGGGGTAAGAGGAGAACATTCCCAATGCTCCACTCTGGCAGAACAAGCATCACATGGCTTAAAAGTCTACCATCACCCCAAAGCCCTCACCCCAGCAATGGCAGTTCCTGCCTTCAGCGGCCTTTGCACATTTCAACCTTGACTATTTATTTCAACCTTCACCTGCAGGCCCTGCAGTGACTTCATTCCCAAACCAACCTGAGAAGGGCAGAGCAATGTCTCCCAAAGCATCTGCAAGGAAACAATTAGCCAAATAAGAACTGTTTTATGAAGCAACACCAACACTGTTCTTTGCAAGTTTTCTTGTCTTGTGAACCTTTTTAAAACTTTTTCAAAAGATGCTTTATATATTTTTTTTATTAAAAATTTAATTATACATTTTAAAATTTTTTACCAGTTCCCTCCCTCCCCCCTCCTCCCCCTCCCCTTCCCCCAGTGCCTCCCCCCCAATTCCCAGAGAGTCCTTTATTGTGTACGCCTAACTCTCCACTGGGTCCTCCTCTCCGATGACATATAAGGACCCAGTGGCATTTCCATAAGCCCTTTCTCTTGTTCCCCTTAAGCATAAGATCACTACTATGGCTGTCAATCCCTTGCCTCCAGGGGTCTCGGTGCCTTAACAGATGCTAGACTTTATGAGGGCAACAGTGCACTGGACATTGCGCAGGGCATGCAAAGTCCCATTATGATTGCTTTGGCCTCAACTATTGTTGAGAATCTTGCAAATCGTTGCTCCTCCCATCCTTTTGCTCTTACAATCTTACCGCCCCCTCTTCCGCAAATGTCCCTGAGCTCCAGGATGGGGAGAGATTAGGCTGGCCTAGTTCTATGTGATTGATATAGAGTCTCTGAAGTTCTGGATTGTGGTTTGTTGATTTTCTTTTGCAGTTTTGCTGCTCCTGCAATTCCCTTCACTCCATTCTGCTGGGCACTGTATGTCACCCCTTGCAGACCTTGATGGAGGCCTATTTTCTCTGCTGTAACATGGTCTCCTCTCTCCTTGTTTCTGGTGTGGCCCTCCTAACCCATCTCTCTTGTTCATAATCCTTACAGTTACTGTGTTACATAGGTTTACTTTTGAGTGTCTCAATGTGGGCTGGGTGAGTTTGGTACTAGGAGCCACCTATTAGGGAGTACATACGGCGCTTAATTTTCTGGGTTTGGGATACTTCACTTAATATAATTCTTTCTAATGACATCCATTTCCCAGCAAATTCCAGTAATTCATCATTTTTGATGGCTGAGTAGTACTCCATTGTATAGATGTACCACAGTTTCCTTATCCACTCGTCAACTGTTGGACATTTAGGTTGATTCCATGACTTTGCTATTGTAAACAGTGCTGCTATGAACATGGTCGAGCTTGTGCTATCGAGGCGAACCTCTGCTGCATGGGGGGTTATTCCCAAAAGTGGGATAGCAGGGTCATATGGCATTTCAATCTTTAATTTCTTTAAGAATCTCCAGACGGCTCGCCAGAGTGGCTGTATGAGCCTGCATTCCCACCAACAATGTAGGAGAGTTCCCCTCTCTCCACATCCTCTCCAGCATTTGTCGTTTTTTGTATTGTGGATTTTTGCCATCCTGACCGGGGTGAGATGATATCTCAGGGAAGTTTTGATTTGCATTTCCCTGATGGCGAAGGAAGTGGAGCATTTTTTAAGATAATTGTTAGACATTTTAATTTCATCCCTGGTAAAGTTTCTTTGAAGTTCCAGGGCCCATTTTTTAATTGGGCCAGTGTTTTCCTTGGAGTTTAATTTTCTAAGTTCTTTGTGCACTCTGGACAGTAGAGCTCTGTCAGATATGTGGTTAGTGAAGATTTTCTCCCATTCTGTGGGTTGCCTTTGAGCTCGTGTGACAATCTCTTTATCTGAACAGAAGCTCTTTAATTTCACAAGATCCCAACTGTTGAGAGTTGGTAGCAGTGATTGTGCCATTGGATGTCTGTTTAGGAAGTGTTGGCCTAGCCCAATCAGCTCGAGGGAGTTCCCTATCCTTTCAACTATGGTTTTTAAAGTCTCTGGCCTGATATCAAGGTCCTTGATCCATTTGGAATTAAGTCTTGTACATGGTGACAAGTACGGGTCCAGCTTTAATCTTCTGCATGTGGAGATCCAGTTTTGCCAGCACCATTTGTTGAAGATGCTGTTCTTTTTCCATTGGATTCTTTGGGCCCCTTTGTCAAAGACCAAATGGCTGTACCTTTGTGGGCTTATATCTGGGTCTTCAATCCTTATCCATTGATCTGTGTGTCTATTTTGGAGCCAGTACCAGGCTGTCTTTATAACTATGGATTTGTAGTATAGACTTAGGTTTGGTATGGTAATACCTCCAGCTGTGTTTTTGTTACTCAGGATTGTTTTTGCTATCCTGGGTCTTTTGTGTCTCCATATGAACTTTGAGATTATTTGGTCAACTTCTTTGAAGAATTGCTTTGGGATTTTGATTGGTATAGCATTGAATCTGTATATTGCCTTTGGTAGGATGGTCATTTTTACAATGTTGATTCTGCCAATCCAGGAACAAGGGAGGTCTTTCCACCTTCTGGTGTCTTCTGCAATTTCTTTCTTTAGGGTTTTAAAGTTTTCATTGTAAAGGTCTTTTACCTCCTTAGTTAGGTTTATACCAAGGTATTTCATTTTTTTAGGGGTTATAGTAAATGGCATGGTTTCTCTCAAGGCTTTTTCACTTCTTTCATTCTGGGCATATAGGAAGGCCTCTGATTTTTGCACATTTATTTTGTATCCTGCCACCCTGCTGAACTTCTCAATTAGTTCCAGGAGCTTCCTGGTGGAGTTTTTGGGATCACTCAGGTATAAGATCATGTCATCTGCAAATAG
The DNA here is from genome assembly GCA_023101885.1 of Typhlomys cinereus. Classification (NCBI taxonomy): domain Eukaryota; kingdom Metazoa; phylum Chordata; class Mammalia; order Rodentia; family Platacanthomyidae; genus Typhlomys; species Typhlomys cinereus. The sequence goes on along the minus strand of JALPQD010000392.1, from coordinate 339,874 downwards.
GGATAGCTTGATTTCTTCCTTGCCGATTTGAATCCCTCTTATGTCCCTTTCTTGTCTTATGGCTTCAGCTAAGACTTCAAGTACAATATTGAATAGAAGTGGTGAGAGTGGACAGCCTTGTCTAGTTCCTGATCGAAGTGGGAATGCTTCCAATTGTTCCCCATTGAGCATAATCCTTGCTGTGGGCTTGTTGTATACAGCTTTTATTATATTGATAAAGGTTCCTTCCATTCCTACTGTCTCTAACGTTTTGATCATAAAAGGCTGTTGGATCTTGTCAAAAGCTTTTTCTGCATCTATCGAGAGTATCATGTGGTCTTGGACTTTGGACTGGTTTACATGATGAATTACATTTATTGATTTGCGTATGTTGAACCAACCTTGTGTGCCAGGGATGAAGCCTACTTGGTCCCCGTGAATGATCTTTTTGATATGTTTTTGAATCCGATTTGCTAAGACTTTGTTGAGAATCTTTGCGTCTGTGTTCATCAGGGAGATCGGCCTATAGTTTTCTTTTTTAAGTGAATCTTTATTAGGTTTTGGGATTAAAACGATATTAGCTTCATAGAAGGAATTTGGTAGTGTTCCTTCCTTTGCTATTTGATGGAACAGTTTAAGGAGTATTGGTGTTATTAACTCCTTAAATGTCTGGTAGAACTCTGTGCTGAATCCATCTGGTCCAGGACATTTTTTGGTGGGAAGATTCGAGATTACTTCCTCAATTTCCTTATATGTTATAGGACTATTTAAATAATTCACAACTTCCTGATTCAATTTAGGTAAGTTGTGTTTACTTAGAAATTCATCCATCTCTTTTGTGTTGTCAAACTTCACAGAGTATAAGTTTTTGAAATATGATGTTATAATTCTCTGGATTTCTTGGGTATCAGTAGTGATAACTCCATGTTCATTTCTAATTTTGTTAATTTGGGTTTTCTCTCTCTTGCTTTTGGTTAGTTTAGCTAGGGGTGTATCAATCTTGTTGATTTTTTCAAAGAACCAGCTTTTTGATTGGTTGATTTTTTCTATCGTTTTCTTAGTCTCGATTTCAGATATTTCTCCCCTTATTTTGCTAATCTCTTCTCTTCTACTGCTTTTGGGATCAGATTGCTCTAGTTTCTCTAAAGCTTTAAGCTGCATTGTTAAGTTGTTTATTTCTGATGTTTCCATTTTTTTGACGTGGGCATTAAGAGCTATGAACTTACCTCTTAGAACAGCTTTCATTGTGTCCCAGAGATTTTGGTAAGTTGTATTTTCGTTATCATTCACTTTCAGGAAATCTTGAATTTCCTTTTTAATTTCTTCCTGAATCCAGTTCTCATTCAGCATCATAGTGTTAAGTTTCCAGGAATTAGTGTATTTTCTCTTGTTTGATGTGTTGTGGATGTCCAGCTTTAGGCCGTGGTGGTCTGATAGGGCACAGGTTAGAATTTCAACTTTTTTGTATATGTGTAGATTCATTTTGTGGCCCAATATGTGATCTATTTTGGAGAAAGTTCCGTGTGCTGCTGAGAAAAATGTGTATTCTTTGGTGCGTGGGTGAAAAGTTCGATAGAGATCTGTGAGGTCCATTTCTTTCAGGGTTTGATTAAGTTCTAAAGTGTCTCTGTTAAGCTTTTGACCTGTTGATCTATCCCATGTAGAGAGGGCGGTGTTGAAGTCCCCAAGAATTATCGTTTGGGGATTGATTTCTTGCTTTAGACGCTGTAGGGGTTTCTTAATGAATGTGGAGGGGCCCGTATTGGGTGCATATATGTTCAGTATTGTGAAATCTTCCTGATGAATTGTACCTGTGACTAAAATGTAGTATCCATCCGTGTCTCTTATAATTTTTTTTGGTTTGAAATCCACTTTGTCTGATAGCATAATGGCTACCCCTGCCTGTTTTCTGCTTCCATTTGCTTGTAGAATTGTTGACCAGCCTTTTATTTTTAGAGCATGCCTATCTTTTGTGGTGAGATGGGTTTCCTGCAGGCAACAGATTGATGGATTGTGATTTTTAATCCATGTTTGTAATCTGTGTCTCTTGATCGGTGAATTAAGTCCATTAACATTTAGTGTTATAATGGAGAAACTATTGTTAATTCCAGACATTTATTATGTTTAGTAGCTTTTATAAGTATATTGCTTCGCTTTTAATGGTGTTATATTTGCCTTCTGTTCTCCTGGATATGCCTGTTTTTTTCTTCACGCTTGAGTATCATTTCTAGCAGTTTTTGAAGGCCTGGTTTGGTGGCCATGTATCCCTTAAAGTTGTCTTTGTGCTGGAAAAGTTTTCTTTCTCCCTCGATCATGACTGATAGTTTTGCAGGGTAAATCAGCCTGGGTTGACATTTTTGCTCATTCAATACTTGAAGTATGTCTCTGCAAGCTCTTCTTGCTTTTACTGTTTCGACTGAGAAGTCATTTGTTATTTTAATAGGTTTGCCTTTAAAAGTGACTTGTTTTTTCTCCCTTGAAGCTCTCAGCACCAGTTCTTTATCTTGAATGTGGAGTGTTTTAACTATTATTTGCCGCGGTGTGCTTCTAGTTTGGTCGTATCTGTTTGGGGTGCGGAATGCCTCTTGTATATGAATGGGCCTCTCTTTTTTTAGATGAGGAAAGTTTTCCTTGATGATCGTTTGAAAAATTTCCTCAGAGGTGGTATTTTGAGATTCTTGCTCCGGTATTCCATGAATACGCATGTTAGGCTTCTTCAGGGTGTCCCATATCTCTTGGATATTTCTCTCAAGTATCTTTTTGGCTTTAACAACCTCTTCCATTGAGCTGGTTAGTACTCCCACTTTATCTTCAAGGTCTGAAATTCTGTTTTCTGCTTCATTAGTTCTGTTGATAAGACTCTCTGTGGCGTTTTGGGTTGAAGATAACTTGTCTTTTAGCTCAGTTTTAAACTTTGCTTGAGTTTGTTTTAACTGCTCTATGCCACTTTTTGTTTCTTGCACTGTTTTTCTCAACTCCTCCAGATGTCTGTTGTGTTCCTCTTCAAAGCGATTGATTCGATTATGTAATTCCTCCCGGATTTCCTCTTTCATAGTATTGAACATGGTAATGATCATATTTTGAAAGTCGTTATCCTGGGTCAGGCTTTCTTGGCCTTTTTCCGCGGGTTTGTTCTTGTTGGAGTCTAACATTATGGGATTAATTCCTTCAGTGGGAAATTTGTTTGCTTGAGTGTTGCTTCTCATGGATTTGCACTTTGACTTTGGCACTGTCATTTTAACTCTTAAGATCTCTCAATTTCACTAAACTGAATTATTTGGCCTGGGGTACTGGTGGGCGGGGCCCGAACGGGGACTCACCTAGGGCGTGGGGTGAGGCCCGGGTGGACCGCGCGCGTGTCCCGACCGGGGGGAGTGGGGTGGGGTGAAAAGGGAGGATGGGCGCGTCGGCGTGGAGCTATTTAACCCGAGGGCAGCTGGGGCGGGGCCTGGGCGCAGGGGGAGGTCCTCCTCGTCCCTCGGCCCCGCGCGGCTCCGGCTGGATGGCGGGAGTCGGAGACGGGTCCCCGTGGGCTGACCTGGGGTCCTAGAGCGCGCGGTGAGGCCCCGGCTGGATCTCGCGTACAGCGTCCCGACCGGCGTGAGCGGGGTGGGGTGAAAAAAAGGGACCAAAAGATGCTTTATATTTATAATGATTATGACTTCTATGCTTATTTGAGAAATTATGAACAGTTGTACAGTTGAATACCTGGATTTTTCCCCTCACTTATTTTTATTGATGAATTTTGGTCTTTGGCACCTTCATGCAAGTATATAATTCATTCTGATTGCTCTCCCCTTCATCTCCCTCTTATATCTTCCTCTCATATTCATATCCTTATGTTTTTCTTTGTGTGCCATGATATTCATCCAGGAGGGCCTTTCGTGTGATCCTGGGCTTGGGACTATCTAGTAGCTTCCCAAGTAGTACTTCGAGAGCGTATTAGTCTCCATCTGGGGACAAAACTGGACACTCTTCCTCACAACCGATTTCTCACTGTCCTCAGCATTGTGCAGGGCCCCATGGGTTTATTCTCTGTCTGTAGTCGACCATTGGTCAGGAGGTTCACTGTGAACGACTGAATTTAAACTGATCTTTACATGGGCTTATAGCTCAGATTTTTGTCTGCATTGTTTAAAATCTTTTGACAGTTTCATTCCTACATGTAGACAATGACTTTAAGTCACCTCTACCCCATCTGGACCTTTTGTTTTGAAGTAGCATCTGTTCTCAGGGCATCTTTGGGGACAACTACGCTGCTCAGACATCGGTCTCCGCCTTCTTGTTCAGTGGTGCGTACGATTAACTCGGGCTTCTGTATTTAGGATCTGGGGGCTGAGTCGTGGCAGCCACGCGCTTGTTTCATTTACCCAGCGTTTGTGGAGCTGTGCACCGTCCAGACCCTGAGTGAGTGTTGGGTCGGCAGAAAAGCAGAAGCTACACATCTCCTGCTCTCTGGAGTTCACAGTATCCTGAGGCCATTGAAAAAGTAATTAGTTGCAAACACAGCATGAAAGACGCCTGCTAGGGCTACTTAGTCTGGCTAGAGTGACTTAACAGTGTAAGAGTAGCTTCGGCTTGGATTGACTTCAGCCACAAGTGACAATCATAAAACAATTGTTTATACAAGTAAAGGGCTTAGTTTTTCCTACCGCTGTGTAAGCTGACTCATGATCCTTGAAAAGAAAAATCCTCAACCTAAGCCCGGGAACTGGGAATCTTGTGGTCTCCCCTGGTAAAGAAGACTTGTAGATGCGATGAAGTTGAGAGTGTGGAGCGGGGGCGCTCACAGGCATGCCTGTGGCGTATCTCAGGTGGGCTGGGGTAATCACAAGCTTCCTTAGGAGGAGGATGCTGTGGGTCTCAGAAGACACGAGGCAGCGATGAGAGCAGAGTGGAGGAGACACCCGGAGTGCTCACAAGAATTTGGCAGGGAACTAAACGCAAGAGCTCAGCAGTTATGACTCAGCCACCAAATCCTAAGTCCAGCCGCTGGAGTGAATTCCAAGACGGAGGCAGGCACACAGCTGAGGACCACAGCCGTCACTAGAGGTTCATAGACTCACTGAAATAGAATCTCCCCTTAGCGTCGATTCACAGAGAAAGCTCACCTTGACCTTAGTTAGCTTCAAGAGACTGGCTTTCAGCGTCCCTCCTCCAGGGCCTGGAGAGAACAAATGCATGTTGTTTTAAGCATCTATCTCCGCAGTGGGAGGAAGCTGATGGACACACGGCAAACTATCAAGGAACAGGCAGCCGCTTCAGGGGGTCACCTGGGATCCTGCCCCTGTTGAGACGAAGGCACATCCTCAACAAAGGACACTCTTCTTCAAGGTCATGAGAAGGGTTCTTTCTATCCCGAGAAATCAAGGACATCTTCTAGGTAGACAGGGGAAAAGCTATGGAGGAAAGAGAATGAGATCTTTTTCCCTAGGGATCATTCCCCCCCCTTTTTTTAAATCCAAGAAGGGAAGCCATCCCCAGAGATATCTGCCTCTGGCTGCCTCTAGTTGCAGAGAAGGCTGGGAAGATGATGCATTTTAATGGTACAACGTGACTTTCCGGAACAAGCCAGCATTCAGGTGGCAAAGAAGAAGGCGAGAGGATCTTGGTTAACTCCACACCTTAGTGTTGTCGCAATGCTCAGTCTAGACATTTGTTGGCTATTGGAAGGAGAGGAAACGGGAGTCGAGCTGTAGGTCCTTTAGTCCAAATGACAAGGTGGAGGGGCCTGAGCCAATGCTAGGCAAATAGGGGTCGGAGGGATAGCTTTAGGAGGTGATTCAAATATTCTGGGCTTTGTGAAAGACTGGTGATTGCAACCATGTCTTTCGACTCAGGAGGCATGGTGGGCAGTGATGTAATGAGAACAGGGGTCTGGGACGGCTGTAGGCATTTGGAGTTCAGGTGCTTGTGGGTGATCCTTGCCTTCCTCCCCTGCCTGCTTCTCCAGGCAGCTCAGCATGGTACCAGCGATGTACGAGGGCCTCGGCACGGGCTGGTGGCGATCCTCTGGCTGTCCCGCCTCATGTCTTTTCTGGCTGCACTGAATCCAAACATGTTGCAAATGCTTCTCTAGTGATAGCACCTTGGCAGAACTCATCAGACTCCCCCTGAGATCTCCAATGCAACTGGCAAAGACCTACTTACCCTGCTGCATGAGGTTGGTTTGTTTAGGTGGGGGTGTCAGGTGGGAAGGATCACATCTGGTGGCTATCACGGCCAATATCTTAACATGCTGGCATCATTATTATTGCTAATATTTACTGAGTCCTAGTGATTTTTCCAGACGCTGTGCTGAGAGCGTCCTTAAAGCTTCTCCTTTGACCCTCCTGGCAACTACAGGGACCACAACTCCAGTTCTTCCCCCTTTGCAGATGAGAATGTAGCACTGCCCGGGGTTGAGTTGTGCCCTTTAAGTTTTACAGTTCACAAACATAAGATCTGGCATCAGAAACAGCTCTGCTTCGAAGATGCAGCTTTCTCCAGTGATTCCCTACACAGTTCTTTCCCTGGATGGTCTCAGCATTGCGGGAATTTGCCAGGCCTGTCTTGTCAGACATCTGGCCTACCTGTCTTTAGTGGCCACGTACTCAGAGCCAGCTCTGAGGATTTCCTGTGTCAAGACATGGGAAGCCTTCAGTCGGGCACATCAGGATCTCCGATTCAAGTCCTCCCCTGCCTCTCAACTCAGACTCACCCATCTCCCAGGGTGCTCTGGTGCTGAGACAAGATAGGCAGGGAGCCAGCCAATGTTCCCTACCCATCAGACACTGTATGACACCTACGTGAGATTAAGGAGCCACACTTCAGGCTCCAAGGCACTCTCTAGCAGCTCAGAATGACAGTGAATTCTGGGAATCGCCAGGATTTCAGGCGAGGAAGAGAAATTTCCTAGTATCTCTGAGACCATGGGAATCTCTGCTGCGAGGATAATGCCAACAGAGGAAGGGGGAAGTTGGGACCAGATCTCTAAGGTTAAGAACGCACAGGCTCAGGGTTGGGAAGATGGCACAATGGTTAAAGTCTAGGCCTTACGAGTGAAAGCATCTGAGTTCAGATCCCAGATCCCGCATAAAAGTGCGAGATAAGGCAAAGGCCTGTAATTCTGGCCCTAGAAGATGGAGCCTAGAGTAAGCAAGAAGGGGTGGAACAATCCAGGGTGATTCCCAATGTCATCCTTGGGCTTCCACGAGAACACATACTCAAGTGCACTCTCACACATACACTCGAACACATGTACACCCACCGCAGACAAACACACATGCATACGCCCCATGGACACATACGTGAAAAGAAAAAAGAAAAGCACACAGATACCATAGCCACAAAGATCCACTTGCTCCAACACCTCCTCCCCAGAACCTTCTGTTCAGAGACATACCTCATTTTTATTACAGATGCTCGCCCGAATTTGGAGCATGATGGTGACATCAATGGGCAGTCTTAATTAATAATTCATTCATTATGGTGGGGTGTGCACGTGTGTGTGTATGTGAGCACGTGCCTGTGTCTGCGATAATGTAGCAGGCAGAAGTCAATTTGGGGTATTCTTCAATATCACTCTCCATTTTATTCCTGAGATGGGGCGTGTCTTTCCATTGAACCTATTACTGTTTTTGGCTAGACTGAGTGGCCAATGAGCCGAGGGATCCAGCAGTCGCTGTTCCCCTCCCCCACCCCAGTACCGACTGTGATACTGCTTTTACGTGGATTCTGGGGATCGGAACTCAGGTCCTCACGCTTATGCGGCAGACACTCTACCCGCTGAGCCGTCTGCCCAGCTTCTGATGAGAAGCATTTCTGAGCCTTTTTTAGCCCTGTGCCAGACTTCTTGCATATGCATGTCGCATTAATATGAGACTATAATGTAAGTGCCATTATTATTATTGTTTTAACAACTAGGAAAACTGCCACGCAGGGAAAAGAATTGCCCTACTTACACGCTGTCAGGGGACTGTGGGGCTGAAGGTCTTCCTCACTTCATCTGATGCAAGTGCTCAGCGAGTAGTTAGTGTGACAGCAGCTTGGCCTACGAGAAGGGACAGCCTTCCGCATCACCCAGGGCTGGACCCAAATCCCAGCCCCACCTAGTCAGGGTAGGGGCTGACTTCAGAAATGGACGCGTTACTGCCCACCTCCCACACCTAAGAAGGTTTCTGAGACCAGAGGGTACCCAGTGGGCACTGAGGGAGTCAGAGCCGAAGTCAATATTTTATTTTGCTGAGGCAGTGTCCCTATGGGATCTGCTGCTCCACTTTCTGTTTTTTTTTTATTATTTATTCAATTGTGCACGTGTATGTGTGTGTGTGCGTGTATGTATGTGTGCGCATGTATGCGTGTATGTGTGTGTAGAACCACGGACAAATTCGGGAACCACCATGGACGCCTCCTTGTTTACTCCGCCCCAGGATTCACAGGCTCTGCCCTACCAGGACCAGAAACACAGGCCGCCCCCGCTTCCGCCCGGCGTCTATACGTGGGGTCTGGGATCCGAACTCAGGACCTTCCGCCTGCAAGGCAGAGGCTTAACCCCTGAGCCACCTCTCCAGCCCCCTCTGTTTTTTTTTTTAATTTTATTTATTTGTGTGTGTGTGTGTGTGTGTGTGTGTATGTGTGTGTGTGTGTGATCAGAGGGCACTGTATGTCCCTGCGGAGGACTATGGGTGACTTTGGGAATCATCCTGGATTGCTTCTACCTCCTTTTTTGTTTCACTCTGAGATTTTCCAGGCTCCGCCCACCAGGGCTAGACCTGCAGGCCGATATGGATTCCTCCCGGCATTTCGTGGGACCTGGAATCCGAACTCAGGACCTTCTGCTTGTGAGGCAGAGTCTTAACCCCTGAGACATCTCCTCAGCCCCACTTTCTTTTGTTAGGACGTTCACTGACTTATTGAGCATCTACCATACCTTTACCTGCTATTGCTAGAAATTGTGTGTGTCCTTTGCTCAGATCCCTCTTGTTTCTGGCCCGGTTTTTTAGTTGGGACTGTTCTAGTCTCTCTGTGAGACCACAGGGGCCTCTCGCATGATCAAGAACTGTGGGAACGGGGATCATCAAGCAGTGTGGGATTCCATGATTCCCTGCGCTCCAGGCTCATTCTGTCTTTCCGTTCCTCCAGTTTGGGGGATGAGTCCTCTTCTCATCTAGGTTGTCAGATATTCTAGACCCAGTTCTTTGGCTGCATGCTGAGCAAAAGGAAGGAAAACACAACCAGGAAAACAGTGCAAAAATGGACGGCAGAACACCAGAACTTTGCTAGATCCCAGCAGACATCTGTCTGTGTGTTGCTGACCTGAAGTGGACCACACTGTCCCCCCCATGCTAGTGTTAACAAAACTTTGATCTTCTACTGAAGAGAAGAAAAAGAAAAGTGGTTGTGGGGAGTAGCTACAGCACCCGCTCAGGTCCTGTTGAATAAGACAAGTGTCTTTACAGCAGGCCTGGGCCTCTGGCCAAGCACTGTTGATACTTTCACTTCAGTTACCCGACTTAATCAAGCCAAGATCTTTATCATAAACTGTGTGAAGGAGGCAGGTCCTCCCTACCCCTCCTCTTCCTCCCCATCCCCTCCTCTTCTCATTTCTACTGGCAACAAGACTGCTGAGCAATCCAAAGCTTTTGCTCTGGACAAGTATACATTCCTCAAATGCAAAGCTTCCTTCCTTCGTTCCTTCCTTCGTTCCTTCGTTCCTTCCTTCCTTCCTTCCTTCCTTCCTTCCTTCCTTCCTTCCTTCCTTCTTTCTTTTCTTCCTTCCTTCCTTTTCTGTCTCTCTCTCCTACCCCATCCCCTGTCATAAGGGTCCTGAAGTCAGTGGGTAAGATCATGGCTTTGATCTTGTCTACCTGACTTTGAATCCTGGCTCTGCCACCAGTCTCCAGATCTTGAGAAACTGACGAACACAAAAGTATGGACACTAGAAGTAGGAATGTGAGCACCTCTAGCATCGAGTGAGCACATGTGAGCGTTGGGAACTATCATGCTAGGAGCATGAACTGACAGCCTCTAGAGAATAGCCTAGGGCAGACTTGGCAAGCTACGACCGGAGACCCAAATCTGACCTGTGACTTGCTTTAGAAAATATGGATTTCTTGGAACACATTCATGTTCTGTTGTTTATATATAGTGGCAGAGTCAAGTCATTTGGGGAGAGATCATATGCTCCATAAAGCCTGAGATACTGGCTATCCTGTCATTTACTAAAGAAGTTTACTAACCTCTATTGTAGTGGAATATACAATATGAACTTTGCAACTCAAAGAGATGAAGCATGAATTTCATTTTTGTTGCTTGCTATGCATGTAAACTTGGGCCACTGACTCAGCCTTTTATAAGTTTTTTTCCAGTTGCAAAAGCAGGCATAATGATATCTTCTTTGAAGGGATGTTGTAAGGACCAGTGTGCCAGCTAGGTGCAGGCGTCCACTCGACAATTGAGAACTGAGCCTTTAGGTGTATCTGTGAAGAATCAGTAGCTAAGGCACGCTTCAAGCAAGCCTGTGGAAGATTATCTAACTGATGCCAGAAGACCCAGTCTCCAGGGTGGAGCTTTCGCTGTACAGGTAGATGAAACAGAGAGATGTGATTCAGTATTTTGGCATCCAGACATGCTGGCAAGTGAGAAAGCTTGTTCCTCTCTCAGCCCTTTATGAAGATACGGTATGGCCAGTTCTCTCCGCTCCATTTCCAAGAAATCCATATTTTCTAAAGCAAGTTACTCCTGTTCCACTAAGTTTTTTGGGTCCTGAGTTTATTCAACAGCAGAAAAATGAAACCAATACAATTAGACATATAAGAGATAATGTACTTGGGCCTCCATAGGTACTCAATAAACAGTGCCTGTAGTTTCATTGTTTTGGGAGATTCCAAGCAGAGATTGGTATGTATGTATGTTTAGAGAAAAAGTCTACACCCTTTCCACCCGGGACTCACGGTCCAGAGAGGACCCACTGCTCCTCTGGAGGTGACCTCCAATACCAATCAGGATGGAGCCAAGGGCGGTGCAGGAACAGAAAAACTGAAAACAACAACAAACCATAATTCAGAACATCAGAAAGCCTACATCAACTACCTGGAACCAAACCAGCTGAATCTCTCCCCATCCTAAAGCTCAGGGAACTTTGCGGAAGAGGGGGCAGTAATACTGTAAGAGCCTAAAGATGGGGAGGAGCAACAATATGCAGGATACTTCACATGAGTTAGGGCTACAGTAATCATAATAGGACTTTGCATGACTTGTGCAATGACTGACATATCAATGACCCCCCCCCAAAGTCTAGCATGGATCACAGGCAGTAGGATCCTTAGAGGCAAGGGATTATCAGTCACAATAGTGTTCCCATACTCAAGGGGAGCACAAGAAAGGGCTCTAGGCAATGCTACTGAGTCCTTACACCTCATTAGAGTGGAGGACGCAGAGGGAAGTTTGACATTCATGCTAAAGGATGCTCCAGGGATTGGGGGGGGAGGGCCACTGGGAGAAAGAGAGGGGGATGAAAGGGCAGGGAAAAGGGGGGAGGGAACAAGGGTGACTGGGAGGGGTAGAGGGAGGGAGAGGACCTGGGTACCTATTAAGTTTGTATGATTGGGAAAAAATAAATATTAAAAAGTCTACAAATTGCATTAGCATTCTAGGACTATTATAACAATGGTTTAGAAGCAAAAATATGCCTTCTTAGTTCTGGAGGCCAGGAGCCTGGGCTGCAGGGGTTAGCAGGTTGGTTCTTGCTGAGGGCTGCGAGGGAGAAGCAATTCCTTGGCCTGCTTCTGACTTCTGGTAACTTGAAGGTAATTTGTGTTACCGTGGGCCCATCATCTCAATCTCCACCTTCATTCGTGTTCATGTGTCAGAGATATGTGAGTGACATCTGTATTCAAATCACCCCTTTATTTATTTATTTAATTTATAATTTTTTTATTTATTCAATTGTGCATGTGTGCATGTGTGTGTATGTATGTGTGTATGTGTGTGTGTAGAACCACGGGCAAATTCGGGAACCACCATGGACCGACTCCACCTCCTCCTTGTTTACTCTGCCCCAGGATTCACAGGCTCCGCCCTACCAGGACCAGAAATGCAGGCTGCTCCTGCTTCAGCCTGGCATCTATATGTGGGGTCTAGGATCCGAACTCAGGACCTTCAGCCTACAAGGTGGAGGCTTAGCCCCTGAGCCACCTCTCCAGCCCCCAAATCACCCCTTTATATAAGACATGGCCAGATTGGATTAGGACCTTCTCTACAAAGAAGTTCTATTTCCAAGTAAAATGATTTCCATAGATTCTGGAGTTAGGACTATAATAACTTTGAAATTGAAGAACTGAAGTGCTATCTTTGCATCTGTAATATCAGTGATTAGATGACCAGAAAGAGGCCAAGGTGGATGACCAAGTAAGTCCAAGGTGGTCAAGTGAGAAGAGGGTTAAATTGGAAAAGCATTAGGAATGAAACGTCATGGTTGGGCACAGGTGTCAACTTGACTGTTGAAGGTTTGAGCTCTGGGCATATTTGTGGAGAATTAGTGATTGAATTAAGCTCAGAGCAAACCTCCAGGAGATTGTCTAGCTGATAGGGAAGGCCCAGTCCATGGTGGGTGGGACTAGGCCCTGAACAGGTGAATAAAGTACTGAGAGATGGTTGAGGAGGTCAGTATCTTTCTGTACACTTGGCCAGACATGCAGGTCTGTCAAGTAAGGATCATCCCTTTCTCAGCTGTTGTGTAGAGATGGTGTGGCGAGTTCCCTTGGCCCTGGTGTTGGTGCGTGCTCTCCCCTCAAGCTGGACTGAGAACTGTAACTGGACTATTATTGTAAGAGAAAATAAACCCCTTGTTCCCTTAAGTCCTTTTATGGTCATTTATCAGCAACTATGCAGGCTGACTGCAACAAAACTCATGACAGACCTTGGGGACCACGTGTGGTGAAGGAGAAGAGGAGCTGGCAGGAGCAGTGAGCTTCTCCTTAGCTAATGGGTGACAGATGAAGCCATGACTGAAATCGGAAGGAGGCACTCGTTTGGAAGGGAAGGGTGTGCTTGTTCAGTAAGACAGCGGCTCTGTGGATGCAAGAGTAGAACATTTCATGGAAAAGAGGTGTGCGCAAGAGAAAATGACTTGGGCTGGGAAGATGGCTCAGGGGCTAAAGCTCTGGCCTCACAAGCAAAAGGACCTAAGTTCAAATCCCAGACTTCACACAAGCAAGGCAAGGCAAGAATGGCAGCAGCCTACAATCTTGGCCCTGGAAGACGGAGCCTGGGAAACCCCAGCGCAAAGCAATAAGCAGATAGAGCAGTCCAGGATGACTCCCAGTGTCTCCACAGATACATACACTCAAGTGCACTCTTCTGTGTACACATACACACACGCACACACGCACACACACGCACACACGCACACACACACACAAAGGAAAATGACTTTTATTGAACAGGTAGTATGCCAGGTATCAGTCTAAGGTCATAAATGGTAACTTGCTGAGGGAGAGGCACGGGTAATAACTCTTAATGAGTAGATGAAGTCAGCTGAGCTAGAGTGGACATGACTCTGGGAGGACTGGATGTCAAGAGACTGGTAGACTGTCTTCTGACATCATGCTTCCGCCCTCTTTCCTAACCGTATTTAGACATTAGCCCCACTTCCTTCTCAGTCAATGCCTTTCTACACACGTCAGAAACAGCCCCAACACTTCCCGTGGGGCCAGGTCATCACACCTGCTGGCAGGAGACCAGTCAGAGGGCTGAGGGTTCCCACCCAGGTGGAAAACAAACCCGAAGCTTCTAGTTGAGGTGTAGGAGTCTGGCCCTTCATTCCTCAGCATCCGTCTGTCCAATAGAGACACTAATGACCCCCCTGCAGAATCACCTGCAGCCTGAAGCGAGACCCTGCGGCTGGTGACTCAACTCTGAGCTGGACACACTATAAGCGATTTAATACATCTTTTCCTCTGTTATTACTGCTATTTATGGCACCTCTTGTCTATTCTATTTTTGTCCGGGATACCTCCCTTCACAGTGAGACTAAAAAGATCTTTCATAAAAGTCGAATCTAGGTTTGGGAAAATGGCTCAGTGGTTAAAGTCCTTGATTCACAAACAAAAGGATCTGAGTTCAGATCCCCAGATCCCATGTAAAATGATGGATGGGTGTGTAATTCTTGCCCTGGAAGGAGGAGCCTGGGAATCCTTGAAGCAAGTTGGCTAGCCCAGATTAGCCCTAATGGTATGTTCTGGGTTTAATTAGAGACCCAGGCTCACAATAATTAGGTAGTCAAGTGACTGAGAATTGTTCTCAATATCACCCATGGGACTCCACAGGCGCACACATTCAGGCACATTCGTGTGCATATACTTATGCACTCGTGTCCTCCCCCACATGCAAATCACACATTCACATGAGGCAACACCAGATGCAAGGATTCCCCCATGCACATCTCTCCACATCCACCCACATGCAAAACAAAGACACATTCACACACACACACCACCACCACCACCATGCACATGTGTACACAGCCCATACACAATATATGAGAAGAAAAAAGAAATTTCAAGACAAGCAGGGAACATCTTCAACTAAAGTACTTTCATTAACTGCCCGACTCTGAAGGAAGGGCACTTACAGTGGACACCACAAACAAATTAATGCCAATTAACAATAATCAGTCAAATGGTAAGGTGAGGTGGAGGAGGATAAACAAAAAAAAGGCTTCCAAGGTATGTGACTGGTTAGTCGACACCTGGATGACCTGATATGTGGTGAGCAGGTTTGAGTAATAAGTTCAGAAACAATAGCTATGTTCTCTGGGCGCATGAGTCAGCAGATTTCACCAATACATACCATGATGTGGCTCTTTCTTTTTCTTTTCTTCCTTGTTCATGATATGGTATCTGTGAGGCTAAACGTCAAGGAAAAATTTTTCTGCTACAAAAACTTTGCCAGAAACAAGCAAAAGCCATTTGTGTTCATTGTCTTGTGCTTAGGTTTTTAGAAGCAAACTGACTCTGTGTCGGGGAAGCTGCCTAAGTTAACCAACACAGCATAAGCTACCTGGTGCTTACAGAAAAGTGCCGGTGACCAGTCTTCAGAGAGGTGACATGAAATCTCATAAATTACACATTTCAAAAACCAAGAGAGTATTCCAGAAACATGAATGCTAAACAGAAATCACATGAAAATGTTGCTGAGACCTTTGAAGCCAAGGAACAGTTAAGAAAGTTAGTCCGTCTAGAAGACACGGCATCGCAAGGAGCAGAGAAATGTGTCTCTGTAAGGAAGAATTGCCTTGCTGGCGTAGGGCTCACACCTGTAACCCCAGCACTTGAAGGGAGAGAGGAGCATGAGGAGTTCGAGGCCAGCCTAAGCTACACAGTGAGTTCTGAACCACTGGGCCACATGTGGCCATGTGACCCCGCCTTAAAAAAAATGCTTTGACTTGGAGTGACAAGATTCTTGGACAAACTATGTTTGACAAAGGAAATGTTGATCTAGTTCAACTGTTGCTTGGTTTGAGTAGGTTAGATCTTGGCAAGTGCTGTGAACTATTCTGACAGCCTCCACGAACACTTCGATCAGTTGTGGTATTGAAGGAATGCTCTTCTCCAGCCCTCTGCTCAGCCAGAAGACGTGGCCGTGAGAGAAGACTTCAGTGAGGAGCACTCAAACTCTGTTGCTCTGTACATCCCAGATTTGGGGTTCTTGATACAGGAAATCGCCCACTTTGTGTTGTGCGTGTGTGTGTGTGTGTGTGTGTGTTTGCCAAGTTCAACTTCATGCACATGGGACCAAGCTTCTCCTGGTTTAGCACGCAACGGGAGTGCAGGCAGGGATGGGCTCACCTCATTGGAAGAAAAACCTTTTGTCTATCTCAGGTTTGGATTTTTTATGCTAAAAGATAAATTTTATTTTGTAATTTCATCAGTAACATTTAAGTTGTTCTCTCTCCTCTCTCCTCTCTCTCACTCTTGTGTGTGTGTGTGTGTGTGTGTGTGTGTGTGTGTGTGTGTGCGCGCGCGCATATGCGCGCGCAGGTACCTACATGTCACTGTGTACACATGAAAGTCAGAGGACAACTTTGAAGAGTCCGTTTTCTCCCTCAACATTTATGTGAATTTTGGGATCGAATTCAGATGGTCAAGCTTGTAAGGCAAACACCTTCAACTGCTGAGTCATCTTATCACCCCATAAATAACATTTTAATATATACACAGGCTGATAAGGAATCAAGAAGCTCACACATGACTGTTATTGTTTTGAAACAGCTAATTCATAGTGACTGATATTCCACTACGAGAAACTCTTCAAAACTTTGCATATATCGTCTTAGGATTTTCATCCTAGTTTGGTTTATGATTCAGTCAATTGATTTTTTTTGTGCAGCAACACCCACTGGTGCAATTTATAACCTTTATTTAAAATCCATATGTCAAGCATGCTTTTAGAACAATTTCATTTTGTTTTGAGGCCAATATTTAAATAGAAATGTTATCATGTTTTCTTTATGGAGTTAAAAACTTGTACAAAGAAGAAAAGATTAATTTAAAACTGCAAGTTAAGTTTCTGATGTTTCAAGTAAGGCTTGGCTTAGCATATAATTTTTAGCTTTAAACAAAGAAAAAAATTTCCATTCTTGTATATGCTATATACTACATATACTACATACCAGCGTCTTGGGCAGTATAAATTTGAGATTTTTGGTCCTCCTTGAATGAATTTAAAAGATAGAAAGTTAAAAAACAGGAAAAAGTGGGGAATCTAAAATTCCTACTTATGCACTCCTGACCTATATTAAGGTTGATATTCTTTATGATGAGAAGGGGGAACGACAGGAAAAGTTGAATTGGTAGCCCCCCAAAAACACCCATCAAAAACAAACAATAGCAAAATAAAGCTAGAACCCTAAAACACAGTCATAGAAAGTATTTTTTACAAGAGAATTGACAAATTATTGAACTATGAGATCTGCAAGCCTCTGATAATGCTAATACACCAAGAAGTATAATACATGTAATTAGGTTCCCGAGACCTTAGTTCAAGAGCTAGAAATTCTACAAACTTTCTGGTTGAGTTTCACCAGGGCCCCATGTTTAGTGTATCAGACCAGAGAGTAAGGTGACAGACACCAGCGCTGTGGCTTCCATTGCATGCATGTTCAGCCACTCCCCACATTATATCTCCTTCAGTCTGTCTGTCTCTTCCTAAAGCTCTTCAGGTTTGTCAGTCTGAATTAGCTTGTCTTTCATTGGCCGCTGCCTCTGCCAAGGAAGGTTTGGCCTTGCATTATATGTTCAGTCTGGTCAGGCCACTCCTGGAAGAAAATCAGTGAACCGGAAGGTGCTCTGACTCAACTGTCTCTTCTTTCCCTTGGAGCCCTTGCTGGTCTAGAACTTTCGAGCACCCTTCCTATTCCCTTTCCTTAGATTTCGTCCCTTCTGAGCCTTCTGGGTCTCCAACCAGCCTCTCATCACCATTCTCCAACGCAGCTCATGCTCTGTTATTTATTTATGAAGTGTCTTAACTTATTTGAGAATAATCCAGATCCCTTCCACCTCCAAGTCCTTATTTGTCAGTCATCCTGTTAAGACCCTGATAGTGGAACTCACCACAGCGTCAGAGGATACATGGTAGAGCCACCAGAACCATTTACAGAAGAAGATAGGAGCACACTGATCCCCGGAGGCGGACGCCCTCTCATTAACACAGCCACCTGCAGCGGTTGACAGCGATGACAAGGGATCTATTATTTACCAGGCCCTTCGCACAGCTTATTTATATACACTTCCCACACTTGCGCCAAGTAGATATTTTCTGTTTTGCAGATGAAGTGGGAGCTCGGCTTGCCTCATGTCACAAAACCAGAACCCAAGTCTGTTCCATGCTAAAGCCCATATTTCCCCCACTTTGACTATATCAATGTTCTTAAGTGATCTCAAAGAGGCTTTGGTTCCGACTTTCCTACTGTCGGTGCTATGTTCCTACTTTGAAGAATTTCAGAATATCCAAATGTCAGCGCAACTTGTTCCCGACTATTCTCAGTTGAAGCTCCCTTTGGAAACACGGCGCATGGGCTTATGGTTGGATTGGCTGTGGTTTTGTTTGCCTCTGCCAAGCTCAGCATCCCTCTTACCCCAGCACGCTAGAACTGCCAGTGATTGTACCATGCAGTGGCCCTAATTAGTAGCTTTAAGCCATCGGTACATCAAGTGCCTTCCTCTTTCCGCTCTGGAGCCTTCCAAACATGCCCGCAGCACAGTTCCCGGTGATGCATGGTGGTGACGCCACTTGCCAAGGTGGATTCAAGGTGGATTCAGCTTCAGGTTGCCCTGTCTCACGTGCCTGGCTCATGCAGCACACGAGACATGGCTGAGATACTTGCCTTCCTCAGGGGAAGTCTAGGCATCTCGTTTGTTGCTCTCTCCATGCTATGGGACTCCAGGGGGTTTGTCTCAGATAATGTGTTCTGTTGCCAAAGGGAAAGAATCACCATGAACTACGTGGCATTCTCAAGCCAAACAGGACACTTTACATACATTAGCTCTTTAATCCTTATAGCAATCTAAGATGAGGGAGTTTTAAAGCCATGTATTAATTCTGCTATAAATAACACCCAAAGCAGAGTTTGTTTCTGACTATGCTCCACGGGAGCTATGCTGCCAAATGCAAATAAGAAAGAGACAGTTTCTGGAACATGCAGTCCCAGGCAATCATAAATACTGAAGTGGGTACTTATCGGCATCCCGGGTGCCGTGATGCCCGCAGTGTAGTATTGCTGCTGCAATGACTAAAGAAGGCTGGATGGCCCCAACTGCCCAGGTATCCTGCAAATCTCATTACTGGGATTTCGCAGTGATTCCCCATAGCATCCTTACGGGACACGCAATAACACAACTCTCTCTTCTCTTTCCACAACTGGGGTTTAGGGATTTAACTAACGTGTCCAAGTTCCATTAGCAGAGGATTAAGGAAAAATTCTTATGTAAGTGTGGAGGCAAGGCAGTCTAGTGATTATGAGCAGGAAGGGACTAGATGTCAAGGGTTCAAACTGAAACCCTGCTGTTTACTGGTGGCTTCGTCCAGGAGCAACTGCTGAACCTTTTGCATCTCAAATTTTCCTATGTGTAAAATGGAGATTGTGATCATCTCTGTTCATGGTTATTATTGGGCATATTACAGATGAAGAAACAAAAGTAGGAGCCACATCACACCTACGGTTACATGGCAAAGCTTGGGCTTGGTAACCTTTATACCTCTGTTGTCTTTAGTGCCAAGCCTCTAGAAGAACTTGGGAGTATATTCCAAGTCACTCTCAGGTCAAATTCATTTCTTACCCCTTTACAGTGGCATCTGGTGAATTTCAGATACTGTTTCTCACTGCCAAAACTCATGCTGAAGTTTCGTGACTCACACAGAGTGGTATTGGGCAGTAGGGTCTTTAAGGACTAGTCTTTTTCTGGAGACTGGATTGCTTCTCTTGGGAATGGATTACTTCTCAGGAGAGAAGGATATCACAAGCCAATTTTTCCCCTCTTCTTTTCTACATGTGCCTGCTTGTCACTTGTTGCACCTGTCTTTGACACATGATGTTACCCACCACGTTATGCCCCAATCAGGAGGCCCATATCACGGGCAACTGCTTAACCCTGATTCCCTTGCCTCAATACCTGAGATGAATACACCTTCTCTCTGCAACTTTGCCAATCTCACGTGTTCTGTTTGCGCATCAGAACCCAAATAGATTAAGACATTGTGCAACAAAGTAAAATGACACAGTACTTTTGAGAGGTTGCTAGACCTCCATCAGTTGATATCTTACTCTGAACATGTTCAGAGGACTTATTCCAGGAGCACCTTTTGTGGCAAGGGAGGCCCTGGTTATGGCTTGGCAAATGGATAGTCAAGCCAAGAGTGGAGTCGGCGGGACACTGTAGGCAGAGAGCTTCACTGTGTGGGTGGTTGGGAGTGTGCTTCATCGGGGTGGGGCTATTTCATTTGCACAAGGACTTTTCTTTTTGGGTTCAAAGGGACTTCTTTCTGCCTGAGATGAAATAACCATAGGGTGCTATACAAACAGTCCCCATCGGCAAGTGCCAAACTTCCATTAAAGGTGTCTGTCTTATGTAACTGGTTCCGAGATTGCCTTGCCAACATCCTTTGTTCTTGGAGGATGTCTGTAGACAGCGAGCCTGGTATTTGTTCTGGGACACGTACACACACACACATGCACACACACGCGCACACACACACGCACACACACTTTTGACTGCTCTGGTGCTCTGTGGCTGCCAACATATTCTTGCCTTTGCTCCAGCGCCAGCTGATAACCCCCATTAATATCTCGAAGATGCTGGCAGCTTTGCAAGCCAGTCCTTACCTCAGGGCAGATTGCTTCAGAACAGTCCCTCCTGCTCCTGCCCCTCACCACAGCCTTATTAGGACCAAACATGTTTTTCCTCTTACCTCAGACATGCATCTTCTTGTCTGGTTTCTTGTTTTTCTTCTCTATAGCTTTATGAGGTGACTGCATGGAGCACCCCCTTTTCTGATCCTCAGCTGGTTCTAGGAGTAAGACTTGCTTTTCCGAGGCCTCTCGTGGTTTGCATTCCAGCCCACCTCCTGACCCCTAGACATCACGGGTGCTCATACACATAGACGTGGATGATCACTGATCATATCTCTTTCAACTAGGTGCCAAGTTTTGATTTTTCTTTCTTCTTAAAAATTTCTCCAAACTGTTAACTTCCATTCATCTCCATACAGTACTAACCCTGTATAGAACCTGGACAATTGTACCAGGACTCCTCCATTCAAACAAACATGCTCCCGTCTCCCTGCTTTTCCTCCTCCCTCACTTATATTTCCACAGTGCTCTTCCTGAAAATGCACTTGCTCTTGGGTCCCTTGTTTCAATGTTCCCCTGGTGTCTGTAGACTAGAGGCAGAATCTGGCTCATGACAGAAACAAAATAGACCAGAATCTTCATATTAAATAATATCCATTCTGAGACTGCTTGAGGATGTCTTCTAGTTTAGATACCTATAGATTCAGAGGAATCCATTTCATTTTGCTTCCAATGGATCTCGGTATCTTCTTGAGGAAAAAATAATCTTGTATTTCAACAAGAAATGGAATGTTGGGACCAAAGGTACCAGACCTTTGACACTATGTCTGGTTTCTATTATCCAGGAATCCATCATTTTTGGATTCCTAAGCATTTGATCAAAGCTCATAGATTCAAAAGTTACAAAGGGCTACCCCCGGCTTTCACTAATGTGTGAGCCAAATCTTAGCCAAGAGCATAAATTCTGTATCCATGAATGAACACTCACAAAAAACAAACACAAAAAATGTCTCAGATTATAGTTTCTTAAAATGGTCTCCTCATGATGCCTTTTTGGAGTTAACTAAGATGGCATTTAAGAGATAGAGAAACTGAGGCACAGAGAAAGGAGGAGAGTTTTCCTAGGTCACAGAGGCAGTGAGTGGAAGAATCAGGGTACACGTTTTACAACTCAAGTCACTGTCATGACTTGAATGTGAAATGTCCCCCGCAGAGTCACGAGTTTGGACACTTGGTCCCCAGGGAAGGTTGTGGAAACTTTAGGAGGTGGAGCCTTGCTGGAGGAAGTACATCACTGGATGTGTGTGGGGGGGTCTTGAGGTTGGATAGCCAGGCCTTCCTTGATCTCTCTCGCTTTCATTCTCTCTGTCCCTTGATGGCTGTCATAATGTGAACCGGCCTCCTGCTTTGATCTCTGCGTCTGGCACCATGTGTTCCCCACCGTAATGGGCTGTATGTCCTCTGGAACTGCAAACCAAACAATAAACCTTCTCTCGCCTATGTTGCTCAAGTCAGAGTATTGTGTCATAGCAAAGAAGGGTAACTGTCACATTCTCCCATGAAAGATAGTCTTTATCTTGGGTGGTCGAACCATAGAGACCTAATCAACAAAACCTACAAAGTAGGTGACTATTTTGGTCCAGAATATTCCTACTTCTCTATAGGATCCCATGGCTTTTCTCAGCATCTAAAAATTAACAGTGTAAAGGTCAGATAAAATTGAGCATTCTCATGGATAAAGCACTATGTACTATACACACATTATCTTAATTATTATCTTAATTCTTATGAGTAAGGAGATGGAACACTAGGGATAAAGGAATTAATTTTCTCAGGTCTAATTTTTTGCTGATTCAAAAACAATGAGTTCTTTTCTGTTTATCAACCTTTCTCCCCAAGTACCATAATGACTATGAAAAGTACCAGAGAATAAAAATAGAGGAATTTTTAAGAGCAGTAAGGACAAGCTTAAGTATCTGTGACTGTTCTTATGAACTGCTCTGTCAAAGCAGTCCATCTGCAGGGTTCTTGCTACTGGGGGGGGGGAGGTTCTTTCCTGTTCCGTGGGAGCAACACCTTTAGATGTCCGTGTCCGTGCAGAGTGAGCACAGGAAATCAGGGCCGCAAAGGTGATTCTCTCGGAAGTAGGAGACACAATTGAAATGCTGGCTGAATTCCTTGTAGACACATTGATAGCGTGGGAGTCAGGAGTCAGATGTGTTATCGTCTTTTCCTTTATAGATCTCAGGTCGGGAGCTTGGCCTTGACCAAAATTGTTATGGCCTTACCAAAATTGTTATCCTGTGAAAGATTCCTTCAGGGCTGGTTTGTTCCTCCTCCTCTGTTCATCTTAATCAGCATTCTTGACTTTCATTCTCTTCCCTTATCAACAACCATTGGGTTTATCATGCATCTTTTGTTTGTCCTTACATGTGACATTTTTATTTACCTACATGCATTTTGGCTTTATTTCACCAAGTTTGGCTTTACTTTAGAATTGCTCTCCCTTTGTGGAATTTTAGAATAGTTCTAGGTTTGCAAAAAAAAAAAATTAAGATATTTCCCATGTACCTCGCATTAATTTTTTATTAACATTTTACAAGAGCATGAAAATGAAATCAATCAAGATGCCCATCCGCAGAGGAATAGGTAATAAAACTGCGGTACATAAGCACATTGGGATACTACTCAGCTATCAAGAAGAATAAGCTTGTAGAATTTTCAGGTAATGATGGATTAGAAAATACAACATTACGCAAGGTATCACAGACACTGAAAGATAAACACCGCATGTTCTCTCTTATGTGTGGATGCTAGCATTAAAGTCCTGTCTGGAATATTTGGTTTGGAATTTTGATATGATTCTGGAACTTTCTGGACATACATGCTCAGTTTATTATAGCTACTTATGGGCCTGAGGTGCTTCGGTCAGCTGACAAGTTCTGCGGTGGGGATGCAGAGATGGGATTGAGCATGTTGGCGTGATCACACAAAGATGGTCATGGACTTGGTGGAACAGGATACTGCACACAGTAGGTTGCTGAGTGTTGCTTGCTGTGTTGGAAGATCAGTGTGGTGCTGTGGTCTTCATAGCCAGGAACTGTGGATTTGGCCAGGTTTTTGGATCATGAGGAGGTCCCTTTATATTTCTGTCTTTGTATGTTGTGGAATGTTTTGTGATGTGATGTTGCATTTCTATTTATGGTTTGGGAGTTTTGTTTCATGCATAATTTTTTTGTGAAATCTACTCCTATTTTAATTTTAATGTAATAAGGTTATAAAAACACCTTACATCATCATGAAATCTTTGCCACCATTAATGAACCAACATGGATACAGTATTCTCAACCAGTGGCTATACTTGATTAGGAATGGATTAATTTCCATCTAATGATTTGTTTTCTTCCAGGATCTCATCTGATAAGACGAGATTATATCCAGCTATTGTGTCTCCACGGGCTCTGCTTGGCTCTACAGGATTTCTTAGACTTTTTGTTCTCAGTGGCCTTGTCAATTTAGAGGAATGCTTGTTAGACACATTGTAGAGGTGCCTCTGTTGTGATTTGCCTAATATGCTTCTCATAATTAGACTGCAGAGATAGTTTTTGGGGCGTCAACCTTCTTTTTTTATTGCATCCTAGAGGATAATCTTCTAGCAAAGTGACTTCATGATGCTCATTTTGGTCTTCAGCATCTAAAATGGTCATTATCCACTTTCTCAGGAGACCAGGCGTGCTTAGGGTGGTGTGACCATGGACTGTCATCTCCTTTCTCTGCTCCTCCAGGTTGTCCATTCTGTACTCTTTGGAAAGAGGGTGGGGATCACTGTGTCTGCCTCCACATAAGGAATGGGGAGTTGGCTTCTTCAAGGCAGTTGTTCACATAAATGATTTGGAATTCTTATGAATGGAAAAAAATCTATTCTCCATGCACTTTTATCAAGGCAGCCAGTACACTGTGGGCTCCTAGATACTTGTTTCTGAGCTCTCTTGTGTACTTCCTGTGTGCTTGTGACAAGGTCTTCTGACATTGCAAGCTTTGTTTGGTTTGGCCTCCTTCCTGGCTTTCTGTGTCTGCAAAGATATCCCAGGCTCGTCTTACACAGTTCATGCTCCTGATCGGGTCAGGTCTTCAGGGTGTCTTGGTTGCTTTTCTTGAGAACAGTACTAGAAATCATGACCTGAGTCTGACGTGTGTGCATGGCTACACAGGTGCTGCTGCTTCTGTGACCCTCAGCTGACAGGACATGGAAACATATGTGTAGCCACTAACCCATGTATATATGCACAGCTGTAAATATTTACATATGTGACAATCTGTATCAAAGGGAGCCAAACAAGAGTTAGTACTGCTGTCTGCCACTCTGACTCATTACCACGCATCAGTCCTTTGTTTCTGTCACCTGACTCCCACTAGTCAGAAACCTGGCTCCCACTACCTCCCTCCATTTATCTCTAAACCCCAGTATGATATGTAGTGTTTTCAGAGTCATTAACACATACCCTTATGGGAAGCTACTTTGTCAACTTGAGTACAATGTTCACATGATTTCTGTCTTCTCTTTGCAGACATTCATTTTCCAAGTTACTTTGGTCAGATCTCTCTCTTTCCCTCTCCCACCCCCTTCAATGAGATCATTTCCTACATTCGTGATGCCTTTAGATGAGTTTGACACATTTTGCATTGTATTCTACTCTTCTAAATGATTTTCTTAAATTTTTTGTATGCATGCTATGTGTGTTGTAGAGTTCTAAAATTTTGACCACTGCATTACACAATCCTATGGAGTAGATTCACCATCTTAAATCAATCCCCTGTTTCTCCTTTTGTTTATCTGTTTATTGACTGTGCAGTTTTGGTATTTCCAGAATGTCAGCTAAAGGGGATTCTGTAGCTTGCAGTCATTTTCAGATTGGTTTTTTACACTTAGCTGACTCATACCTGTCTTTGTGTGATTTGATAGTCTTTTTTACTGCTCAATCGTATTGACAGTATGGATTCAATTTGTTTTCCAACTCAACTGTTGAAGAATATCTTGGTTGCTTCCAATTTTTTCTTAAATACGTTGTATATTTATTTCAGAGGTTGAGAGAGAGAGAGAGAGAGAAAGCACATGCATGCCATACACTACTCAGGTGAAAATCAGAGGACAGCTTTTGTAAGTTAGTTCCTTCTACCTTGAAGACTTCTGGGGATCAAACTCGGGTCACGAGGTTTATGAGCAAGTGTCTTATCTGTTGAACCATCTCACGGGTTCATCGTTTCTAATTTTTTATGATTATAGTTAAAATTCATTCACATGGATATATAAAAAATTTGATGAACAAAAGTTTTCAGATACATTGGGTGTGAGAGGTGGGTTATAGAGTCAGAAGATAGCTAGCTAGCATTGTAGCATCTCTTCAATAAATGATCTGGGAAAATTGGATATCTATGAGGAAAAGAATAAAATTGAACTTTACCCCAAATCATAAGCAAAAATGTGGATGGAAGACCTAAATGTAAGACTACCAGAAGAAATGATAAGGCAACATCTTAATGATTTTGGGCCTGGCAAGTATTTTTGGTTATGACTCTCAGTTATATGCAAGAAGATAAATATAATCAAATGGGATTATATCAAATGAATATAAGCCCTCATAACAAAGTAAATAATTGACAGAGTAAAAAGACAACTTACAGGATGGGAGAAAGTATTTATAAACTATTCATCTGGTAAAATATTAACATCTAAAGCATATATATGTATATGAAATAAAAAACATAGCAACGAAACAATCTCATTAAAGAATGGCAAGGAATTGAGATGGTTGAGTGTGTAAAAACACCTGCTATATAACTATGAGGACCTGAATTTAAATCCCCAGTACCCCTGTAAAAAGCTAGGTATAGCTATATGCATGCCTGTTACCTCAGCTTTGGGGGTAAGGTGCGGACCAGAGACAGGCAGATTCTGAAAGATCTCTGGTGAGCTCTGGTATAGCAAGAGATTTCTCTTCAGGCCGTGAGTGAAGAGTAATAGAGGAAGATACGTAATGTCTTGCTCTGGCCTTTGACAGAATATCCCACACATTCCACACACACACACACACACACACACACACACATACACACGCACATCTGAAAAGGCATTTCCTGAAAGAAAGACATAGAAATGGCCAAGAGGCTCAGGGACTAAAGCATTTGCCTCCCAAACAAAAGGAATTGGGCTCAGACTCCAGATTCTACATAAAAATGCTGTAAAGATATGGCAGCAGCTTGTAATTCTGGCTCTGGAAGGTGGACCCTAGGAAACCCCACAGCAAAGCAATTAGGAAATAGAGCAATCCAGGATGATGCCCAAAGTCATCCTTGGGCCTCTACAACACAGTCAAATGCTCTCTTCTTTCTGCAGATGCACAAGCATGCAAATAAGAAATAGCTAAGACCATGAGGTTTTGTGGCTGTTGGGGTGACTATCCTAGAAATGACAAGATATCTCAAGTATTGACAAAGTATTGACAAGTATCAAAAGTATTGACACGTAGACCGTGGAGATCATTAATTAGTGTAGTCATGGATTAGTCAGGGTTGCTTAGAGGAGCAGAACCAATAGAATGCATATACATTACAAAAGGGATTTATTAGCTTGGCTTACAGGATATGGGCTGTGTAGTCCAGCAATGATTGTCTGCATGTTGGAGAGGCTGAGAAGCTGGTACTGCTAGTCTACGAGGCTCATACCTCAGCCATCCAGTCTGAGGGCCTGGAGGACTCCTGCAGAGTGGCTGATCTTCAGTCCACGTTGGAAGGCTGAAGAAGCTGGGTTCTGATGTCAGCATAGGATAGCAGCGCCAGCAGTAGCATCATCATCATCATCATCATCAGCAGCAGCAGCAGCAGGAGCAGGAGCAGGAGCAGCAGCAGGAGCAGCAGCAGGAGCAGCAGCAGGAGCAGGAGCAGCAGCAGCAGCACAGATAAAAGCAGGGAAGATGGACAGATAAAAGCAGCACTGCATTTCTCTCTAATCTCTTTCGAGCTGGGGACCACCACCAGAAAGTGCTGCACCCTGTGGGAGAGAGTCCTGTCCCCTCCATTCATTCTTCCAGGAACTGCCCTTTCCCACCCACCTCTGAGGCTTGTATCTTAGTTGATTCCAGATACAACTAAGTTCACAGCCAAGATCAACCAACTCCAAGTCACTGTGGAAAACAGTGTGGAAGTTCTTCAAAAAGCTGAAAACAGAATTTCCATTGAGCTCCTCAATCTTGCTTCTAGGTGTAAATAAATTCAGTATGCTGAAAAGACTTCTGTACTCATGCATCCATTGCAATATTGTCTACAATAATTGAGACTCTGGGTGATCTCAGTGTCCACGGAGCATGAGTGGTGAAGGAACGTGTAGTATCTTCACAGTAGAAGACTAGTTGCTGTAAGAAGAAAGTCGGGAGATTTGCAACAACATGGTTAGGTTTAAAGAAAAGTGTGCTAAGTGAAATAAGCAAGGCACACAAAGACAAACACCACACTGTCCAAAGCATGTGTGTGGAATTAAAACCCGTCAAACTCAGAGAAAGCAGAAAGTAGAACTGTGACTTTCAGAGGCTAGGTGTGGAGGGAGGCTGAGGAAGATGCTGGCCATGAGATAAATATCATTTAGAAATGAGGGAAGAGTTGTTGACAACGTCTGTTGTATGATCATGCTGTGCGATCATGGCCATGGCAATTAGCTCTATGTATTTATTCCGAAATGAATACATGGAGTTCCAGTTTAACTCAGCAGCAGAGTGCTCACCCTGGGTTTGGTCCACAGCACGTGCACATGTGTACACACACACACACACACACACACACACACACACACACACATACGAAGAGACAAAATGAATGCATATGTCACAATATGTATACAATAAATAGGCAGACATTTATTTGTCACTAAAAAAAGGCAGACGTCTACACCCTTCCAATTTTGAATTTCTGTTTACAATAAGTAGAGTTTCTATATCCTTTCCAGCTATTAGTATTTTCTTTTTTATAATGAAGCCACTCTAAGTGGCTATGAAATAGTGTCTTGTAAATATTTGTCTGCATTGTCAGGTATCAGGCTTTGTTTTTAAACTTCTTTTATTTATTCATTTATTGTGTGTGTGTCTGTCTGTCTGTCTGTCTGTCTCAGAGGGCACTGTGTGTCCCTGGGGAGAACCAAGGGTGACTTTGGGAATCATCCTGGAATTGTTTCTACCTTCTTATTGCTTCATTCTAGGATTTCCCAGGCTCTGCCCACCAAGGCCAGAAGTGCTGCCATTTCCACCAAGTACATGGCACCTGGGATCCAAATTCAGGACCTTCTGCTTGCAAGGCAGAGTCTTAACCCCTGAGCCATCTCTCCAGTTCCTTGTTACAGTTTTGTAGAAGACATTGTGTGGTTTGTCTCAGTGTTTTACAGTTAGCTGCACAGCTGAATATGTATTGAATCCATTGCTTCTTTCTGCTGCGTAATATTCCAACTTTCTTTTTGCATGTGTGTCTCATGTATGTGTGAGACGAGGGGAGGGGGGAAGAGTACTGCGTGTGCCTGTAGAGGCCCAAGGATAACTTCGGGAATCACCCTGGATTGTGCTACCTCTACTTTACTTTGCTTTGGAGTTTCATAGGCTCCACCTTCCAGGGTTGCAAGTACAGGTCACTGCTATTTCTACCTGGCATTTTTTTGTGTGTGTATCAGATCCAGGATCTGAACTCAAGACCTTCTACTTTTGAGAGGTAGAGGCTTAACTCCTGAGCCATCTCTCTGGCCCTCTTTTAACACTTAAGGGTAGCACTCAAAGGATTAAACATCTCTCCTCAGTCCCACATCTCTGAAAACCTCCTTGTAATCTAAGCAGAATCAAGGTGGTTTTTATGCAAATATGGTTTCAGGGCAACTTTCCCAGACTTCTGTTCTCGGCAGCTGACGAAAGTGATGATATGTCTTGTTGCGTGTTGAGGTGGGGGGGTGAGAGCCTCCATCAGCTGGGAGGTACATCTGCCTCATTTCACGCCACTCCCTCTGATACAGACAGGCAGATTAGGGCATTGAAAACATGTTTTGATATTTCTGAATTCAGAGTCCAAGATGATCACCACCAACTGCTGAAGTTATTAAGGAGAAGCACTGTTCTTGTTAGCTCCATACCTTCTGTGTTCTGTGGTAGCCTGATTGAATGGAAAGTCAGTTTTATGTAAGGAAGGATAGAGAAGATGGAGAAAGATAAGACCAAGAGAAGATACCTATTTGTGTTTCTCAGAATATCACCTGGTACCAGAGAATCCATCAGATACTCTTGTAAGGTGTACAAAGTCTTATATCATTGCATCGCTGTCTCATTATCAGAGTAGGCAGTTGTGGCTCATGGAAATGAGGTCACATTCCTAAGAAGACCCGACAGGAAATAACTCCTGAGATGGGATCATGAAGGTCTCACTACGTCAGCAACCCTCTCTCACTTGGATCTGTCACAATGACCAGGGATCTTGGGCTTTGTATAGTAGGCTCTCAATATTGCTGGCAATTTGGAACAGTAAACGCCAGGAGGGACGTAAAAGGAGAGCACTGGGGAGTGCAGCCTACTGTGAGGGAAGGTTTGTGTGGTGCTGTGGTCCTTGCAGCCAGGAACTGTTGAATTGGGTTGGGATCCCTGGGTATTTCTGTATTTGCGTATGGTGGCATGTTCTGTGGTGTTGCATTTCTGTTTATGCTGTGGGGAATTTTGTTTTCTCTACAACTTTTTGTCAAGTGTCCCCTGTTTTTAATTTTTTGAAGCAACAAAGTAATTTTTTTTTAAAGACGAGCATTGAAGGACCAGCATGTGAGGTCAAGTAAAGAGTCTATTACAAGAAGTCTGAGCTTGGGCAGCAGTCCCCCCAAAGAGGAAGTAAAGTCACTGGCACCTCTGAGTGTGAGTCAGGGCGTCCTACAAGCAGGGTTTGGAAGCCCAGTGAAAACCTTCAAGGGAAACAGAGTAGACTTTGTTTCCCAAGAGTTTGAACAACACAGGCCCGGGGCAGAAAACACAGACTATTGAAAAATGAGTGTCTTCCTTTTGGAACGAATGCTGATGTTGGATTAGGTCCATTTATAATTTGCCTACTGATTGAAGGGAATTTACCTATTATGACAGTTGGAGCCTTTCTGTCGACTCGGTGGTAGAATCTTGCAGACAGTTGGGTGGAAAGGCCAAAGGTCATTGTGTGCTGGTAGATGCTGTGGTGCCCAGCTTGAGATGGCAGAATCCTCACAAGACTTTAATGTATCCAAAATGATTGTTTAGTGTTCTTCATTTATTAGCATGCCAAGCAAATCCTGAGGACTTATTTGCAGCACTGGAGACAACTTAAAATAGTGTTTTACCTTGTGATCATGGCCTGGGCTGTTTACATTAGGCTAGTTTCGTTGCTCTCTTTCTTTTTGATTCTTTATAAATTATGTCATGTATTTCTCCCAAATTGTTTTTCTCTTGACATCCTGCCTCTCCAGGGACTTTTGGGGCTGGGGTACTGTGAGTGAGTTGCTGATATGTCAAGTTCAGACTGCCCCTGAGATGTCTTGAATGTGGGGCGTGGTCATTCCATTAACAAATCTCTTCTCCTTACTAGGTGAATGCAGGTGTGAGGAACATGTGTTGGTCTTCTGCGTGTGGTTGATGATAAGACGAAGCTGAACTAGGGAACTATCATGTTCGTGTGCACCCCCTACCTGTAATGAACAATAAACTACATAGCATCACTCAACTGTAACATATCATTCCCATGACCGACTTTTTATAAAACATCACCTGGCCAAATAATTTCGGGACACCTGTCTGAAAAGGTCGCAGCACACTGAGTCTGATATAAAATCTGAACCATCTTACAGTCAAGGTTCTATTTGCTTTGCAAACAGAAGATCCTGAGTTGCTGAATCTCATGTACGATGCCAGGAAGAAATGGCGACGGCCTATACTTCCGATCCTAGAAGGCAGAGACTAGGAGACTCCAGAGCAAAGCAAAGAGGAGGTAGAGCAATCTGCTGTGATTCCTGAAATTACCCCTGGACCTCCAAAGATACACATAGTGCTCTTTGATATATACACACACATACCACACACACACACACACACACACACACACACACACACACACACACAATAAATAAATAAATCTTAAAATAAATTTTAAATTAATTCAGAGGTAACTCAGTGGGTAAAGGCACTTGCTGCCAAGCCTGGTGACCTTAGTTCTATTCCTAGAGGAGCCACATGGTTGAGGGGGAAGACCGACTGCTACAGGATGTCCTTTGATCTCCACGTGTATGCCAGGGCATGGATTCCACCCCACCCCAAGAAACGTTTAAAAAAATTTGAACTAATTGAAACACCTGAACTAGATTTTTCTACAGTAATAAACAACCCTCCAAAATCCAGTTTATATATGTGTATATAGGTAAAATGAGAAATGAAGAATGATATATATGTATACATTTTATATTATATGCACATCTATCTTTATTTATACAGCATATGTTAAAATAGACATGTGCAATTTTCTCACTCCTAGATCTACTTGCTGGCTGTGGATTGTGTAGTTCCTGGTATATTTGGATTCTGTCTTGCTCCACATATTTCCTCAATCTGAGTTCAAACTGAAGAAAAAGTCCCTGATTGGGATATGGGTGTACGTACAGAAGACGCTAGATGTATGAGTGTACTCTTATTTTAAACCTTTGCTCAGGTAACATACCTGCATAGTCATTGGCTGAAGCATGTCAGAGAGCTAAGGTTTGGGATGATGAGAATAATTAATCACTTCTCTCAGGAGCTGCACATCCAAGCCACATGGCCACGGGTAAGGAGCTGTAATAGTTTTGCTAGAGGGATTATACAGTTGGGAACAGAACATCATCTTCCACACCATGGAAAAATTTCTAGCAGTTGTCGTAAGTTGTAAGTCATTTATTTCCCTAAGGCAGGGACCAAGACAGGAATTCCTGAGTGTGTGATTTATTGAGGGTCAGCCCTCAAGAGAAAACACTAAGGAAGAAAGAAGAATAGACAGGGTAAAAAGTAAAACAAAAAGT
This sequence comes from Typhlomys cinereus, assembly GCA_023101885.1. Classification (NCBI taxonomy): domain Eukaryota; kingdom Metazoa; phylum Chordata; class Mammalia; order Rodentia; family Platacanthomyidae; genus Typhlomys; species Typhlomys cinereus. Next base: position 307,490 of record JALPQD010000392.1, on the reverse strand, counting down.
CATTTCATTTGAACTTTAGCCTAGATAGATCCCTGGGGAGCTGGAGCATGAATGACATCTCGATGTTGTCATCCTGTCCCTGTGACAAGAGGGATCTGGCCTTTATAGACCTCTAATAGCCACAAAGTCTCTTCTCAGAAGATAGCAACCTCTTAGGGGTGAGGGGTGAGGAGGGTTTCTTTAATGAAGAGTCATTCTTTGGATAAGGATGGAAATGTGAGTTCTTAGCAGCCAACACTTACCACAGTTGGAGAATGGGCCTTGAAGACACGTGGCAGAGGGGAGGGGGTCTGCTGCTTTCCGTGAGTGTCTGCTGAGACTGGCTTTCTGTGCAGCTCATTGGGTTTATTTATCTAAGCACAGCATCTCTAAGATTCTAGCTGATCAGACTTTCATGAGTAGGATGGACAGGTAATGGCTGATGGATGCCGCTCTACCATCTACATGGATTCCCCTCCTTCCAAGTGAATACTCTGAGGAGTCTTAAGGCACATTAACTTCCTCTTCTCAGAGTAAAAGTTGCTTATTTTTACTACTTACAGCCAAAATTGAACATGGGAGCATACAAGGACTCATCTAAGGAAACACCCAAGCACGAAATGTATTTTTCCCGCCATTACGTAGCAGCAACCCTGTCTCCCACTGAATCACCACAGCTCGTGTGATCACTTCTGGCCTGCGGTAGGCTGGCACAAGGTTCCCAAAGACAGCAGGAGATAGCCAAGGTTTGAAGTTTGATGGGACATTCACTCTGTTTCCTTGGGAAACCAGAACCTACAGGTTGACAGAACTCATGGTAGCAGAAATGAGAACAGAAAATCACAGGTTGATTACCGGGAGTGACAGCAGACTATGCCGTTCAACTTCCATGTCATATAGGAGCCATGGTGGAAGTTGCATGCAATCTGGAGTACAGAACTCCATCTTTTCCTGCACATCTTTGTGGCTTTGTTCTACTGCTTTATGCTTTGGGGATGGGCAGTGTGAGTTGAATTAGTAGATCCCGTGTTATGTGCTCACCAGCACACCTTTTTTGCTATGAAAAGGGTCTTATTCTGAAGTGATGGTAATATAGGATCCCATGTCAGTAAATCAGATCATCTTTGAGCCCTTGAATATGGTCTAAGAATTTGCTGGAAAGAAGGGCAGTCCCATATCTAGATTGTGGGTCGATGCCAATAAGGATACATTATTGCTCTTTCTGTGGTAGAAAAGTTATGGCTGCCATCATTTTTCCACCAAGCATGATTGGCTTTCTCCGGGGATGGTGTTTGTGCCAGGGGCTTAGTGTAATGTCTGTGCAAAGGTTCTTTACCAATTGTATGAGCCCAGGAACACAGAATGCTTGCATAACAAGTCAGGCAAAGCTGATGTGTGAGTCACAGATAGACATCAAGGGTAAACAGACGCTTGGGATCGATGATAATCTGGTCCAGCAAGACTCAGGAAAACTTCCCAGGGTAGATGGAGCTCTGTCTATACATGCCCCATGTGGCTGGGTGACCCCCCAAGGATTGTATCCAAGGTGCAATTGGCATTCCAAACACAAGTGCTGCAGAACGTTCTGTTCTAGTAGGGACGAAGAGAAACGTTCTCCCGACAATTCTGCCATCGCTTCAGACACTGCATCTTACTGTGGTCTATGTGCTGTTTAGAGAGCTACCAGCAGGAGTATCAGAGCCAGCTGCCCAAGGCCCCTGAGGACCTGTTTTTCCACACTCTGTGGCTGGCCACTTTGACCTCCAGTGTGGTAATAAATCACCTTTCAGATTCTGGAACCCGTGCTTTTGAATCTCTGCATAATTTTCTCTGTGCCTTCAAGATATATTACATTGTCTCTGGAGTGGCTGAGGAAGAGGCTAAAGGGCAGATGATACCAGCTGAGTCATCCGACTTGTTAGTGCCTCTTTAATGGGAGAAGTTCTCTAGTACACACTATGGTACAATGATCCTCACAGTTCTCGTCGATTCCCACAGACACACCCAAATGTACCTTTTGCAAACTTCCTTGACCTCTTAGAGTCTTGTTCTTTCCAAGCACCTAACCAATCAGCAGGGACATTTGTTCCTATCCACGATTCTTCTTTTGGACCATTTCTCTCTCTATACAAAATGAATGGTCAAGTGAATGAATTCACCTCTCACCACTGTATTTCGGGTCATCCCTCATAGAAACTATAGTCAGACTAGTATTTTATTATTGCATCAATTTACTGAGCTCATCGATCTATAAACTCAGGTTGGTTTCTTTTCCCCTACAGCGTTAGGGAGTTGTAAAGAACTTTCATGAGGTTATAGGTGTTAGCGGAGCAGCAATGGCTAGACCCTGTCTATATAATTTACTTCTGTCCCTTCGACTTGCCTCTGCCTAATGTTGAAAGAACTGCTTCCATTCTTAACAATGGACGGCCGCTGGGTGCACATGATCTCATGCCTCGGTGAATATGCTCATGAACATTAGCTTTGGCTCCATGTCACTTGGTCTCCAGTATTGGACGCTTCCCCCTTCCCCTCACCCCAGGGTCTTGGTATTTTGCTGTAGATGGAATGGCTTAATTCCAAGTTCCCTGCTGTCTGTGCCATAGGTTTCCTAATGAGCCTCGCTGGAGACTCTAGCACGCCACTAGACACATTGTCCAGTAATTATCTCTGTATAGCCCTGAAGGTCACGCCTCCCTCTGACTGCTTCAACCAGTTATTCTTACCTGGTTTCTGAAGCAATCCTGAAGTCTGCCAGGCGATTGCTACTAGAAACGCCCTATTATCAACCCAGCCAATGGATGACAAGCCTTGTTAAATGTCTGAACAATGCTGGTGCATATCCAGCATACAGTCACCCTTCAGTGTCCACCCTTCAGTTACTTCTGGGTTCCCCAAGGGTTCTAAGACCTGCAACTGCTCAAGGCCCTAATAGAGAACATGTGGTATTTCCCTATGGCCTATGTAATCTTCTGACTGTGTACTTTATAACCAATGCGGCATACTTTGTAAATAGTTGTTATACTGTGTTATTTAGGGAATAAGATGAGAGGAGTCTGCATGTGCTTAGACAAGATGCAATGTGCTTGAACATTTTTGATCTGCCCGCTGGTGGAATCTGTGGATCTCGAACCTGCGGATGCAGGACCTGGGAGAGAGGACCGCCTATATTCCTGACATATCAGAATGTTCTCCGGGTCCTCATGGATGGTGAATAGATTCTTTAGTAAGTTAATAGACCTGTTAAAAATGTCATTTTTTTCCCTGAGGCTTTTGGTATCTCCTTCCATAATTTTTCACAGCAATTCTAATATCTATTCATTGTTGACAATTACTTCTTTCAAGGAGCTAAGACCTATCTTAGCACTAGATCTAAAAGTCAGTTATTTTAACAGCAACTATCATATATCAGAAATTACTTGGGATATACATTATAAAGTACCCTTATACCAACAAACTCTTCCTTATAAAATTCTATTCTGTTCTCCTTGATCCGCTACTTTCAGAGTCCATTTTCAGGTTTCTTTTCTAGTTCCTGCTTGTACCCTTATCTGGATGTGTTCCTTTGGGTTAAATCTCTCATCTTCCTTTTTAGGTCTAGTGCTTTCTCGGCCAGGCCAAACTGAGATTTGGCATGCACAGGACTGGTGGTCAGGAGAGGACAAGAGCTAGCGTCCAGCTAGTAGTCACCCCAAGCTTCACGATCTAGCTGTCTCCCCATCAGAGTCTAATTTTGGCATCAAAGACTTTCTAAAGCTTAGAGTTCAATTGTTTTCACAGTTCAACTACTCTTACCATAGGTTTTGTTGGGTTAGACTTTGGCTTCAGCAGCTTTCTGGATGCAGGAGAAGAAAGCTGCTTCAAATATTCCGAGGAGACTGTTGACTATTGTACTTTGCTTTGAATTGCTGAGCTATCAATCTGAACCTGTCAGATTCTTTCTTCAGTGTATCCAGGACACTCAGTTGTGAATCTTTTTTTTGATGTGTGTGTGCCTGTGGCGGTCCAAGGGTGACTCTGGGAATCATGCTGGATTGCTCTACCTCCTTACTGCTTTGCTCTGGGGCCTTCCTAGGCTCCCCCTTCCAGGGATGGGATGATAGGCCACTGCCATTTTCACCCAGAATTTTCTTAATGTGGAATCTAGGAATCTGAACTCAGGCTCTTTTGCCTGCAAGGAAAAGGCTTTAACCCACTGAGCCAGTCCAGGCATGGATATCTTTAAAATGACCGTTTCTTCTTTCTCTTCCAAACAACATGATATTTCACAAGCTATACACATGTGTTCTGTCTAAAGTTCAGTGAAAAAATCTTAGCACTTGTCTTATAAAGTAAACAAACAAACCAAAAAAGGTGTGTGACGGGGACTCTTCAGTGTCTAATAGTAGACTAGGGGGTCCTCATTGCCAACTGTAATGAGACTGGTGACCCAGCTACAGACTGTTCCTTCGTGAGAAGATCATGCTTAGTAACAACTGCTCTTTGTTTGACTTACTGATAGCATAGTCTATGACGGGGATGGCTTTGCAGGTGTTTTGTGAAGGGAGATCTCGCAGGAGAGATCTGCGAGGAAATGAGAGAAGGAGCTTTGCAAAGATGGATCAGCTGAAATCTAGCTACAACCGAGCACTACGGAGAATCCCACAGAGTGAAAGACACCAGAGAGCCATTCCGTGTGGAAGAAAGAGGGGTGAGGAGAGAGGGGGAAGCTTTATGTTGACATCAGACAGTTATGGACTCCAGAGAAGATGGGGTCTTCCTGAGACCTTTAGGAAAGTGGCTTCCCAGGGGTACTGCCAGTGAGCTGCTGAAGATCAGAGATCTGGAGATGATGAATGGCCCAGCCCTGGAAAGATCTGGAACACTCCTGCAGCATCATCTGTAGGGCTGGTCTTTGCTGACATTATATGGAGCCGGAGCTCCTGAGCTCCTGAAACACATTTTAGGACCCATGCTGCTATTGTTTGAATGTATCTCCCTGAAGTTCACATGCTGAGAGTCTCGTGGTCACATTAATGGTATTGAGAGAGTGAAACCTTTGAGAGATGATGGTTAGGATTAGACGATATCGTGAGGCATTGCTGTAATGGCATTAGTAACTTTGTGAAAAAGAGGAAGCAAGATCTGAGGTCACATATGTGCACACTTCTACCATGTGTCTTCATGCTATGATTCAGAAGGAAGACCCTGACTGAGCATGCTGGGGTGGTCACCAGACACTTTCTCAGCCATCAGAAGCGCAAGAAGTTACCCAGTTTCAGCTCTTAGAGCAACAGAAAACTAACCGACGTGTATGCCCCATGCTGGACAGTAGAATGGATTGGACATGTGGCCTGTAAAGGTAACTTGACAAGCTCCTGCTTTGGAGGCAGATGCTGTGCTGGTGGCCGACCGGCTGGTTTGCTCAAGGATGAGAGGGTTCTCCGGGTCCAGATCTTTCAATTAGAAAACCCGGAGCAACCCCCAGAAAACCTGGATGATTAGTCACTCTCTCTAGGTGCTAGGGATATTAAAGGGAGCAACCACATTGTCTTATAAAACCCATACAAATCTGTTAACGTCAATAGGCGAGGAACCAAAGATTCCTAGAGGAGATGGTGGATGTTCATGGGGGGTGGAGCCACGGTTTGATGGGTGATGCCATTTCTACTGAACATGAGAACTTATCCTATGCTGAGACCCCATCTTCTTGGGGGGCAACTCCAACCTCTTGCTCAACAGATAAGATCATCCTAGAAAGAAACGAAGGTCATAGATGTATACAATTAAGTCTGCTCCTTGGCTTCTTTTGGGACAGAACACGCTACTCTATGTTACACCAGGTCCCTGAAAGATAGAACCCACGTTCTTTCCTTCATTTATTCAAAATATATTGAATATCTCATGTTGAGCAAGAACATCTGTTTCCTGTTATCGGGAGCAGAAGTTCAAGTGCTTCTGCCCACTGCCTCTTGGCTTTGGAGTTGCCAAGGAAAACAATGCAGTAAAGAACGGGATAGAACAGCGCTTCGCTCACACAGAGAAGCAGAAGAGCACAGTGAACCTCGGCAGTGGGCGTAGGTGCTGCTGAGCCAGTGGGCTCCTCCCAGCCACAGACGCAGGACAAATGGCCACAGGCATCCATTCTGAGACTGCAACATCGAGGTCTCGTCTCCCTTCCTCCAAAGGGGACAGACTGAGCAGCGGTATTGGTCAGGTTTCACACAATGCACCTGCTTCTGCAGAAGAGGGGAGTATATGCCCAAACAAGGTGAGACGCTCAGCGCCTGCTGGGAGGACTCTTTGTCTCTAGACAAGGATGCATCCTGGGGCAAGCTCTAGCATGGCTTAGTTGAGAAACTACAATACACAAGACTGCCTTTCTCGGTGCCTGCCAAGTGTCAGGTGTAGCTGCTGGGGGTCATGCGAAGATGGTAATAAAAATCAGAGTGACACTAAGATACTAATGAATGAATCCAAGAGAGATGTGAAGGTGAGTTGGACGGGACTGTAGTGGTGGACACGATAAGAATTATGTGAATCCTGCATATATTTTTTTGTGTGCGTGCATGTATGTATGTGTGTGTGCACGTGTGTACACATGCATGCATCTGTGTGTATGTGTACAAGAAGACACTTGAGTGTGTGTACCTGTGGAGGCCCAAAGGTGACATCAGAAATCATGCTGGATTGTTCTGTCTCCTTATTTCTTTTGCTCTGGGGTTTCCAAGTCTCTGCCTTTCAAGGGCAACAATGCAGGCCTTGGTCATATCCAGCTGCTATTTTTTATGTTGGGATCTGGGAATGTGAACTCAGGTCCTTCTGTTTGTGAGACAAAGGCTTTAACCCCTGAGCCATTTCCCCAGCACCCGTCTATATTTTTAAAGTGAAGCCAGGAGGATTAACCCATCGCTTGAACGTGGGATGAAAAACAGGTATCAAGAGTTAGGGGACCAGAAGTTCAGCTAATGGGCGTCTAGGTGCAGAAGCTAAGCCAGCTGCTGGACTTTCGAAGCTGGAGTTCCAGCGAAGCCTGAATAGAACATACAATTTTGGGAACCTTCCATTTCAGGCTGGCTTTGAAAGCTAAACCCAGGATGATATGACTTAGGGAAGAGGCAGACGTAGACAACAGACAGAGGGACTGATCCCTGAGATACCCCACCGTTAAGAAGAATGGGGGCAGAAACAGTGCAGGGGCATCAGCTTGACTGTTAAAATGCTTGCTGTACAGGCAGGAAGTCTGGAGTTCGAATCCCCCGAACCCACATAAAAATATCAGCCTGCTTAAAATACTAGCTCTGGACGATAGAGCCTGGGATGCCCAGACCAGGCTGGATAGCCAGATGAACCCCCTAATTGTGTGCTCTGGGTTTAATTAAAGACCCAGGCACACAGCAATAAAGAGAAAGCGTGATGGAGGGTGGGTCCTGATGTTAGTTGCTGCCCTCATAGGCACGCGTACTTTCCTGAATGCACACCTGCCCCACACGTGCATTCACCCGTGCACATGCCCCAATACACACAGACAAGCAAAGAAAAACAAAAGCCAAAAGAATGCTAATGAGGGAGAGGCAGCCTAAGAGACAAGAAGCGCAACCAATGCAGTAAAAGCCAAGCCAGGGGCGTGGGCATCTCCTGGAAGCCACGACGATGCTCTTTTGAAAAGGAGATTGGGATCTTCTGCAAGTCAGGCAGGCTGGAGGCCGAGAGCTAACCACTGGATTAGGCAATACGGGGTGATTGATAAGCTTGACTAATCCATGATTCGACCACTGAAATGGAACCTTATCCCAGATCATTTTATCCTTCGGGATATCGCCCAAATTTCTTTGGAAACTGGCCCAAACTATCCAAAGGAATGACAAAGTTTAGTTTTTGATTTGTAGCCAGACTGTGGTAACCTCAAGAGTAGGGGTTTTATCTTGCTCATGTCAGCATTGTTGGATCTCTCTCTCTCTCTCTCTCTCTCTCTCTCTCTCTCTCACCCTCTCTCATGCATGTTCCAAGCAGAGGTCAACATTAGTTGTCTTGTTCAGTCTCTCTCTACCTTATTTTTTGAGCGAGAGTCTCACACTGAACCTGGAGCTTACTTGTATGACAATTAGGCTGCTTGGGCAGTAAACTCCAAGGGTCTCCTTGTTTCTGCTTCCTCAGGGCTAGGGGGTGCTGGGGATTCAAACTCAGTTCCAAAACGTTTGTCCGCGAGCCCTTTACTGACAGAGCCGTCTCTCTAGCCGCTATTGTTGAATCTAGATATTCAGAAAGATTGAATATGTAGGTGAAATGTGGGAGATGGTTTGCAGGTCGCTTCTTCCCTTTTCCCTCCTTCTGTATATTTCTAGTTATTGTTTAAATCAAAGATCTGATCTTTCAATAGATATCTAATTTTTAATGGATATCTAATTTTAGTAAAATAAAAAGATGAATGAAGGGTGAGGAAAACATACCACACTAACAATGATTCCCTGAGATTTATTGTAGGCCTGACTCTAGACCAAGCATGTTACAAATGTTATCTTCACCAAAACTCTGAGACTGATCAGAATCATTCCTGCTTTAGCATTTTATAAGACATGAAGGTCCTTAAAGTGATGAGTACTACGTTCTCCCAAACCTATTACCTTTTTCTTTTGGGTCAAAGCTTAGTATGTTTCCCTGACTTTTTTTCCACATAGATATAACAGCTCTGAGTTCCCAGGGCAGTGTCACTTTCAGGTGTAGCCCAACAAACTTTGTATGTAACTTTCTTTCGCGATCTAAGAGTGCCATAGATCCTGGTGCAATTTGCATCAATGCTGCTGACAAATCCATGACTAAAAGGCGTAGGATTTCAACAAAGAGATTTCATTCTTTATTATGATTCTCGGTAAGTCCAGCTTAGCAGAAGAGGTCATGCCCACACCCAGAAGCTAAGTGAACTAGCCACACTATACCCACAGGGATTGCTCAGAGAAGGGCAGACTCACTTGCCAGGCAGCAAGGCTGCCAAAGTGCACTGAAGAATATCACTCTGCTGAACCAGTTCCCTCTGTCTCATTCACCTGCCCAGGGAATAGCCCCGCCCACTATGGGCTGGGTCTTCGCACATCAATCAAATGTTACCTGTAGGTTCCTCTTAATACTCATTCTTCACGAATGAGCCCAGAGCTCAGTCTCCAGTTATCAAGCTGATACCTCTATATCTAACAAACACAGACTCCTGGTGGAGTCACTAGACCAAGGAACCTAGATCTCTGAATGATCCCATGGGAAGCTGGCTGTCTGCTAAGAGGGAACATATCCCGGTAGACTTTACAGAGAGAAGACGTAAAATGGTTTTATGAAGCCACTGATATACAGCAAACATCTGTTGCTCCGTATGGCTATTCAAGTGGCAAACTGAAGGCTTAGTGTATGGAAGGAGCAAAACTGTGGTTTGCTGGCATGGCATATAGACAGGATGCTTAAGTGGCTGTGTGCACAGGGCGTGCTGTGTGCTGGCTGTCCAGCCTTCTTCCCCACAGTGACCACAGAAGGCTTTCAAGGTCTTCATCCTCCAAGCTCCAGATCAGAAGAATCTTCTCTGGGGACCCCAACTTCCAGCCAAGAAAGAAGATGAAAAGATGTTGAAAATGGGGGTCTTGCCTCACGTGATCTGAGGGAGTCAATTGTAACCAGTTCTTCTGCTAGCGAGGTTGAGAGCTTTCAATGACTTTTCTGTTTCCTCATTTTTATTAATAACAAGCAATATGGGTTACCAGACATTTGGAAAGGTTCTGACATGACATTCCAAGACCACAACAAACAAACAGAAAGAATGCAACTTAGAGGAAACACAAAAGCGAAGCGCTATTGAAACAGCTTTCATTAATCTTCTCAGGACAGATAAGAGTCTATGAATGAAATTAGGAAAGGATGCTTTAAAAGAGAGTGAAGAAAAGGTTGGGATAATCAAAAGCATGAGGACAGAAACAGAAATCTTGGTGGAAGGATCGGAAGATAAACTTGAAGAAACATAACTGAAAGTTGACCAGAGATTCAGATATAAAACAGGAAAGAAATTAAAATAGTATCAGAAGGCTGGTACAAAAGGAATTCTAGAAAAAGAAACTAGGGAAAGTTAAAGAAAGGGATGAAAAAAAAATCTATGAAATAATTTAAGAAAAGTTTCCAGGACTGAGAGATGAGGACTGATTGGTAAAAAGAGTTATTCCCTCATGACTGGACAGTGGATAAAAGGGTCACACTAGAGACTATTATGAAGTTTCTGAATATTGGAAATAAACAAACAAAAATGGTACGAGGTGTTTTTTTTTTCTTTTAATGAAGGAGGCTAAGAACCAAAATAGTCCTAGCATTTTCAATTCTAGTAACGTATTTATATATCTAAACTTGTTAATCACGGTTCAGGGAAGACTACTAGCTAATTCAGCTATTTAAGGTCTCACAATTGTCTCCAAAATCCATTGAGCAGGCACTTTAGCAAAATATAAAGATCATTCAAGGGCCAGAGAGATGGCTCAAGGGATAAAACCTTCACCTTGAAAGCAAAAGAACTTGAGTTTAGATTCCCCAAATCCCAGCTAAAAATGCTAGACAAATCTGGCCGTGGCTGGTAATTCTGGCTCTGTAGTATGGAGCCTTGGAAACCCCAGAACAAAGCACTAAGAGGGTCGAACAAGCTAGGATGATTCCCAGAGTCATCCTTGGCCCTCCACAGGACACACGCTCAAGTGCCCCCCCTTTCACACACACGCACGCGCACACCACAGAATCAACCCAAAATGCGGACTTTGTGAGATGTAGCACACAGCAGGGCCAGCATCCTCAGGAGGGTGGGAAAGGGTTAACCCAGGGTGGCAGCTGTGTCCACACATGAAAGGCAAAACCTCACCAGATCTGAGCATAGACAGACCCACCGAGGGCTGTCAACACCGAGTTCCTAGCTAACCTGAAGACAGGCTGTTCCGGAGGGCGTGGTCTCGCTCCGGACGACAGCTGTTCCTCTGAGAAGTTGCTGCTCTCCTCTCTGCGTCCCGCTGCTTGGTTGAGCTGAAGACACTCACTGCACGGACAGGGATGTCAGAATTGCTCTGACTCTGATCTCGAGTGCTGGATTTTTGGGCTGTGTCACTTCAAAGCTGCCCACTTTCCCCAGCTATATTCTTCCCATACGTCTAGTGTGTGGCCCACACTGCAGCCTCACCAGACAAGCGGTGATACTGCGAAGTGGCTTTGAGGACTCATCTTCCCCATGATCCTCTTACAAAGCTCTTGAAAGCTTTCAGGGCATCCCGACTGACTTAGGATCCACTCAGCCTCTCTTCCCTGTGAACCTCCATTTACCTATATGTTACATTACGACTCTCCTCAAATATCATTGCTTAGATTATATGTGTAGGAGGAAAAGCCATAAACCAAGGCTGGGGAATGATTAGCACAACAGATGGGATGGAGCCAGATGGGAAGGCTTGTGACGGTGATGGGACACATGGCTGTCTAAGAGCCTGGGAGGATGCTCTTGTTACTACCCTGGATGGGGACACACAAGCACTTACCTTAGAGCTCTTGTTGGAACTGCTCTGTATGTATGATTATTTTCTAGTTAACATACAATGGGCGGCCAAGCTGGATAATTGTACAGATACAGTTTCTTTCCGGTGCAAAGGCAAAACTCCAATTCCACGAGGTCCCGGGTGGAAATGGGTGGCAGGAAGAATCCCATGGTACAGTGCAGTGTTGTCTATAGGGTGGTCCCGGTGGGGACAGCATGGACTTGGGGTGAAGGCTTCCAGATGCCAGAGGCAGAGTGGGGAGGAGGGAAAGGTCGGTGAGGCTGATCGTAAGGGCTTTCATCCATCCATCGTCTTCTCTCCTGTGCTGGCCCCTCAATAGTGTCTAGAAGGATCTGTAATCACTGCAGTTAGATGGCCTCTCCTCTGCTTACAACTCCCAGCAGAGTGGCTCCTGCCGCAGGCCCTGTGATCTCACCTCCTTTTCTTCACTGGGTTTTCTTCAGCTACTTGTAAAATGTTCTTTTTCAGAGGTCAGGCACCCCTTTTTCCCCAGGGCCTATGCACTTGCCTTCTGCCCAGTTCTTCTGCCCAGTGCTGCCCAGTGGCCATCCCACCAGGCCACGACTGGTCATTTTCTTCAGGTCCCTGTCCATGCCTTGCAAATCGCTCGTTCCCCTTCCCTCTCGGGCATCCCGTTCCTGTTTTGCCTGGGTTTTCTTGTTTAAGTCCCCTTGCTTTTCTCCTCCCTTCTCTCCTCTCCCCCTTAGACTATAGGTTCCACCTGGGCAGGGTATTTTTGTCCAGCTGTGCATACTGATAGTCCTCATGTGAAGAGAGAGCAGCGAGGCAGCCTCTAAGCTCTCCTCTTGACCTACTGGATGCCAGAACTCCATTTTCTCATCTATAGTGTGGGTTGCAAAAGGATTCATTAGAGGCGTTGCTCAATAGTGCATGTTGATAGAGCATCTTCACCCCAAAGATTGCAAACATCGCACAGATGCCAAGACTTATGATCCCATTAAGAAAACACAAAGGGCTTGAGAGAGGCCCAGAAGTGGTCAAATCTCCAGGCCCAATGGCACCTTCTAGACGGACCAACTGACTGCCTGTTGGCATGGCCCGAGCCTCTCAAACATAATTCAGCCAATTTCTTGACATGCATTCTCTTATTGCCTTATAATGCTTTCATCGAGTTACGACTTACAACAGATCAGGACAAGCCTAAGTAAAAACAGAGATTTGCTCTTTTGGTGGAATGTGTCCAAGCTGACAGTAGAGCAACACCAAAGACTACTGGGGGCTTAACAGGAACCATTCCCTCTGTTTGATTTGGAAGACTTGGTTGACCCGAAATAAGAAAAATCTGAAGACTCTCTAGCTAAGAGATTGAGTTTGCACAAATGTCCTCTTAGAGTTGAGGAGCTGGGCTGAGTTTTTTTTTTTTTTTAAAGGAAAAATGGAAAACAAAAGTAAGCACAGGGAAGACGTGAGATCCACAAAAACACTTTTAATGGACTGATGGATTTATTGTGTCCACAGCAGACACTTTAGTTAGGAAGTGAAACAGGGTGCCTATAAAATTTCCTCATCTTATTCTCTCTCAGTAATAACTCATCAACCAAGAGAGAGAGAGGAAAAAAAAAAGGTCTAGACAGAAGCATTCCTGTGTTTCTTGGCAACAAAGGCAAGAGTGATGATCCCGGGTAAGGAAATGATTTGGCCTCATTTCACAACCCTGAAATTTGCATCGTGTTTTAGATTTTCCAAAGCCCTGCTTTGGGTTACCTTCCCCACACTTCTGAGAAAGAGTTAAGTCAACACAGTCTCCATTTGACTACTCAAGAAAAGGTGTGTGTGGGGGGGGAGGATCTGAGAAATGGAGTATTTTGGCTTATGTCATTTGTCCAGTGCCATTCGACAGGAACTTTCTGCTGGGGTGACGCTATTCTGAGTTTATATCACCTGCAATGGAAGTCTGGAGCCACAGGGGCTATTGAACACTTGAGATGTGGTTAATGCCCTTTGAGATGCTAAACAAGAATTTTAACTCGCTTCAACTCTAATGACCACTTGTGGCTCAGGGTTGACTTATAAGATAGTGCAGGAGCTGAGGAACTTGAGTCAACGCGAATGTATGCCTAGAGTTTCCTCATCTGAGCAGCTCTTGTTTCATGATGCCCCAAGAAATGACAGCATTGCTAAGAACATCCCAGCAACAGAAACGGTGAAAGTAGAATGCGTCCCAGAACCCCATGATCCCAGGGTATAGCACGTTATGCTCAGGCCAATACTTTCAGCTTGCTTGGCCTCTTCAATAAAGCACAGGATGAAATCTGGTTGCCATCATCCTTGCTATATGATCTTTTTTTTTCCTTCCCCTTTTTTGTGGCTTCCATCTTTTTAAAACAAGACTAAGGGCCTCAGCCTCCCAACATATGCTAGGGTGATAAGCACCTATTTAATCTCTGTCGTTGTAAGAAGAACAGAATATTTCCTTTGAAGTGAGAAGCGATTTCCTTAAGGGTGTGTGGGTTGGGGGCGGGGGAGTGTCAGACCAGGCCTTGCCAAATGTCAGATCTGAGAATATGCTGGTATTTTGCACCACAGGGGGATGGGAGAGGGATGTGGACATAGTGTGAGTCGGGTGTTCTGGGAGTTTCAGGCTGGCCTCCTTCAGGCTTACATTAGTCTCTGGGCTTAGAATTATGATGCAGTAGTTTCTCAAAGCTTGACACCACTGATATTTTGGCCTAAACAGTTCTCTATTACCAGAAATATCCCATGTAGCATTGGCAGCATCTTGGCTTCTGCTTGCCACAATAGGAACTCCTCTTCGACTTGCGACAACCAGATGATGTCTCTGGACATTGTTAAGTGTCACCTGGATACATTCAGATAGAGAATTTCTGTGGTAGAGTCAACTTACATAAATCTATCTAAGTTCATAAGACCAATGTTTTGTTTGGAACCTTTTAAAGTTCAGAATTTTGCCTTCCTCTCACAAGTTTTTTTTTTATGGTATTCTGTCTTTAACTTTTGGCAGAGTTTGGGAAAAGTATTAAAAACTAAAAACCAGAAACAAGCGCATCATTAATATTCTACTCTTCTTTCACCAGTCAAATCACTGTGTATCTCTAGTACTTCAAATAGAACCCAGGATAGAGAATATACTCAGAATACATTTTCAACTGTGTTACAAATGAACGAAGTTCACAGACACAAGCTTTCAGGGCCATCAAGATAATTTAGCAAGTAAAGAGGTGATCTGAGTTCAATCCCCAGAAGCCCACATGGTAGAAGGAGAGAAATCTCTCCTTGCTGTTCTTTGACCTCCGTCCGTGTGCCATGGCTTGCATGGGCTCTTTTTCTCTCTGTGTGCCTCAAATAGATACTTTTTAAAAATACATACAAGTTTTCCCCTTTCGGGATATTGAATAGGATAGGGAAGACGACATATTAAGCTCCAACTGGTCATAAGAGGGAGACTGAAAGACATAAGCGAATGTGAACTAGGGAAGATGTACGAGGTGAATCCAGTATTTGAGAAAGATTCTAGAATCAGGGTCCCAGAAGTCAGCTGCTTGTAGGCTTCAGGAGTAGGTATCCTAGAAGTTAAGAGCATAAACTTACAGCCAGGTCGACCTGCTTTGCATTCTGGGTATTATGACTGGAAGCTATGTGACCATGGAGAAGAGATGCATACAAACCTCCCTGCTTTGGCTGTCAGGCCTTCTGCCATGTGTTTTTGGCCACGATGAAGCCATGTCCCCTCTGGAATCATGTGCCAAGTTAGTAAACTCTTTCTCCCTTAAGTTGGTTGGGACAGGGTTTAAGAAGAGAATTTGGTGCTGAGACATGGGGGTGTTGCCGAGGGACTGAGAGAGCAAAGGAATTTCAAGGAAAGCTGAAGGAGGGAATGACTTCTGAGCTGCATCTTAAGGATGCATGTTGATGCCAGAAGTGCTAAGGAAGGGGCGTGGTACCCCGACATCTCACACACAGAAGAACGTTTGCTCTTGTACTGAGGTTGTCTATCAGTGAGGGATGCATTCAGTTACAAGCGATAGATTATCCATCTGAAAGGGCTCTTGAAATTTGACTGCGCTTTTCTTATACAAAGAAGGAGGTAGGCAGATGCTTGTGTTGTTGTTCAGGTTTCCATCAAGGGTCTAGGTTCTCTCCATATTTCTGCTCTGTTATCCTTATTTTACATTTTTATTTATTTTATTTACTTTGGTGTGTGCATGCATGTGCGTGTGTGTATCAAATGGCACCATGTGTCTCTGTGGAGGACCAAGGGTGATTTAGGGAATCATTCTGGATTGTTTTTACCTCCTTTTTGCTTTGCTCTGAGATTTCCCAGGCTTTGCCCTTCAGGGCTTGAAGTACAGACTGTTGCCATTTCTGCCTGGCATTTTTTAAAAATTTTTTATTATTATTTATTCAATTGTGCATGTGTACAGTATGTATGTGCGTGTGTGTGTGTGTCTCTGTGTGTGTAGAACCACGGACGAATCGGGAACCACCATGGACACCTCCACCTCCTTCTGCCCCGGGATTCACAGGCTCCGCCCTACCAGGACCAGAAACACAGGCCGTCCCCGCTTCCGCCTGGCGTCTATACGTGGGCCTAGGATCCGAACTCAGGACCTTCCGCCTGCAAGGCGGAGGCTTAACCCCTGAGCCACCTCTCCAGCCCCTGCCTGGCATTTTTAAGTGGGACCTGGAGTCTGAACTCAGGACTTTCTGCTTGTTAGCCATCTCTCCAGCCCTATCCTGCTATCCTTAAATAAGTGGCTCGCTCTCCCTGTGTTGGTCATGTCATGGACCCAGTGGAGTATCAGGAGTAAGACAGGCCTGCACACAAGGTTGACTGAACCACTTGTTTCTGTGACCTGGGACAAGCCATAGACTTTTCAGCTTTCTCAGTAGTTAAATACACTAAAAGCAGCCTCACAGGGCAGCTGGGCCAATGACGGAGCGACTGTAGGCAAAGCATGAATGGCCCTGACCAAGCAACGAACAAAAAGAGACTTTTCTTTCCTCTTTCATCTCCGAAGTTATTTGTGTCTTGGAGTGCATATGTGCTTTGCTTTGAGGGAAGGGCAGGAGCAGGGTCAAAAAAAGAAAGAGAGAGAAATCAACATTTTGGGTTACTTTTAGGAATAAAATTCATAGTCACAGTAGCCAGATTCATAAGAAACCACCGTTGTTTCTAGCTAAGTACAGCTTATATAAGAAGCAGCCGCAAGTGCTGAGCCACCGAGAAGTCTGCCCTGTGGTCACAGCTCGGGAACTAGGGCAGCAGATGGAGCTAAAGAAGCAGGAGGGAAGCTGGGCCGCCTTGGGCTTCTACCTTGGGCATTTGGCAGGGGTAGCCTAGTTTTCTGCAAAGTCATAAGCAAGTTTGCTGGACTATTATCCATGACCAGAAGTGGAGATAACGCTCAGGCGACACTCCAGAGATTAACTGTTCCAGTAGGGTAGAGTGGCCATTAACCACGGCTGGCTACCATCCAGGGGGAGGGACACCTTGCGAGGAAAATAGATGCATCCCCCCCTTGAGAGGAGCCGAAGGACGCTTATGGAACGTGTTCCACATGTCCTGAACGAAAAGCTTTTTAAATTATTTTTTTTTTATTTTCAAGGCCTATAAAAGCAAGATTTTTTGTTGTTGTTGTTGATGTTTCCACAATGTTGGTGATCCTGAAATCAATGAGGGAATTGTTTGTTGTGGTGGTAAATCTTGTTCTGGTTTTGTTTTGGGATGTGTGTGTGTGTGTGTGCATGTGTGTGTGTGTGCATGTGTATGTGTGCGTGGCGCATTCAAAGCCACAAGGTGATACCAAGTGTCTTCCTCTCTCACCCTTCACCTTATTTTTCAAGACAGGGTCCCGCATTGTAGCAGTTACTCAACATGGTTGCTGATGAAGTCAGAACTAAACAATAATTTTTCTCTTACGATAGTCCAGTTACGGTTCTTAATTCAGCTTTTTATCAAAGGGCTGACGGAACTGACCAAACCATATCCCCATAACAGCTGAGAGAGGAACAATCCTTACTTGCCCGACTAGCATGCCTGGCCAAGTATGCAGAAGGATGCCAGCTCTCTCAAACAGTGCCCTCCATCTACCCCAGGGACAAGTCCCACCCCCGACAGGCTTCCATCAACTACACAATCTCCTGCAGGTTCACTCTGAGCTTAGCTCAATTACTAATTCTCTACAAATGTGCCCAGAGCTCAAACCCCCAGCTGTCAAGTTGACACTGTATCTAGCTATGACACTCACTGAACCTAAAAATCCTGGCCAAGTTGGCCAGCCAGGGACCCCTTAGGATCCTCCTGCCTCTGTCCCATCTCACCTGGCTCCCTCGGTAAGTGCTGGTGATTCGAACTCAGGTCCTGATGCTGCACAGCAAGCGCTACATCCACTGAGCCATCTGTTTAACCCAGGTGGCTAATCTTGATTGTCAGCGCCATGGGATTCAGGCTCCTAGGTGACCAACCTCTGAGTTGTACCTGTGAGGCTGTTTCCAGAGAGGTTTACTTAGATAGGAGACCCATTCTGAGGTGAGTAACACCATCCCTTGGAGTTATCCCACACTGGATATAGAGGAGAAAGGGGAGCTTGGACGCTCATCTTTCTCTGCTTCCTGCCTGCAGATGTAGTGTGCCCAACTCCCCACGCTCCTGCCATCCTGCCTTCTTGCCATGATGGACGCCATCCTCAAATCCTGAGTCAAGACGGACCCTTCCTCCATAAAGCTGCTTTCGTCAGGTATTCTGTCCAAGCAATGAGAGAAGTTACTAATACACTCAATATATATTTTTTTAAAGTCAACCACCACAGAACCACTCCTTTGGTACATGATTCTCCTGCAAGTAAGAATGAATTAGATGTAATATAATATTTAATAGGAAGTTAGAAAAAAGAGTTTCTTTAAAACAAAGGAACTACTTGGAGCTATAGTGCAGAAGACCCTCAGGCGAGACCAGACTTAGTGGTTAGAGACACAGGAATACCACAGCCAGGTAAGAATATTGTCTTTCTTAAGAACATTCCAATTTGTTCTAAGGACTCCCAGAGAGGATTCTTGGATTTTGTAGGATATTTTGACTGCCCTGTGGCATGTCTTCACCATTAGGAGTTGGCAAATGTTTTCAGCAAAGGGCTAGGAAGTAAAGATTTATGTGTTTGGGTCATAGAAGCAACTCCTTACCTGTGCTGCAGTAGTCAGATAGCTGCAAAGACAAGAACACACGCACATTGCTGTGTTCCAATAAAACTTTATCAACAGCAATGCGTTGTGGGCTAATTTGGTCTGTGACCATAGTTTGCCAGTCTGAATGGAAGAGTGTAAACTAATGATACTTATTTAAGCACAACAAATGACTTACTCACAGTCAAGTTATTGCAATAATCATTTTTTTTATTTGTCTATCCTAGTCTGGAGAGATGACTCAGGGGTTAAAACTTCTGCTTCACAAATAAAAGGACCTAAGTTTGGATCCCAGATCCTATGTAAAAATGTGTGACTATGATAGTGGCCTATAGTGTTGGCCCTGGAAACACCACAGCAAAGCCATAAGGATGTGGAGCGATTCAGGAAGATTCCCGATGTCACCCTTGGGCCTCCACGTTGCATATACTCAATTGTCCTCTTGTATACATAGGCACGCATACATGCACACATACATACACATATGTGCCCATGAAAGATAGCTTTTTCCTGATAATAAAAGAAATATTTTTAACAACTGAGAGGACGCACACACACAAACACACACACACACACATACAGAGCCACCACATTTACAAAGCCTGTTGTGGTAGACGATTGGATGGGCTAATTTGACACATACCTCTTTCTCCCTTGTTGCTCTTGATGACAACACTTGAAAAGCCTACATATTCGTGTTCTTCTCTGCTGACCACTGGGTAAACATGTGACTTATGTTCACCCAACACAATAAAAAGTGAAGCGTGGGGCCAATGAGAGGGCTGAAGAGGTATAAGGTGCTGCCTCCAAGCCTGACAACCTGACTTCGATCCCTGGGATCCACACTGGTAGAAAGTGAGAACTGATTCTTGCCGGTGGTCCTCTGACCCCCACACACGCTGTAGCTGCTTCTCCTTCGTCGTCATCATCATCTTCTTTTTCTTCTTCCTCCTCCTTTTCTTCTTCCTCTTTCTCCTCCTCCTTCTTTTTCTTCTTCCTTGTCCTCCTCTTCATCCTCCTCCTCCTCTTCCTCCTACTTCTTCTTCTTCTTGCTCCTCTTTTCTTTCTACTTGGATTATGGATGTGAGGCTTGGAGCTATAGCATCTGAGTTGCTGCCTTGAAATGGAAACCCAGCAGACTAAGTCCTGCTCAGAGCAAAGGAGGACCTGAACCTAGGGGTCACTGCTAACAGATACACTGCCCTGGATCATCTGCTAGTCCGGTCATATGAACAGAAGTCCACTTGTGAAGCTATGGCTAGTTGTATGTCCAATACAGTTTCAAAGAAGCCTACAATACAGAAAAACTGATTTTACATGGAATCGCTAAAATCTTTTAAAATAGACCATGATGAGAAATCTTGGCCCTCATCTTCTTTATAAGGGATATCTCAACTAAGATGTCTCTTCAAGGTGTGGGTAGGCCTGCTTTGCTTTTTGAGTTCTAGGAAATAAATAACTGCTCAGTGTGGTGCTTGCAGCCTGGCCTACATCCTCTTCACTTGAGAAGGTTCTGGCTCTAAGTATGCAAGTGGGATGGGGCCCTAGTCTCTGGAAAGTTCCTTAGGAGCAAATGTCAAAATTGCATTAATTTTCTGGCACCATGCTATGAGTCATTTTTCCTATGAAATGCATTTAAGTGAAGGAGAGACCTGTACTTGCTGTTGGACCGTTTGTCTGAAAACTCAAATACCTAAACATGTCTCGAAGTAGTTGGCCAGCAGTAAAAGGTCACAGAGTTCTAAGATAAATGTCAAAAGAGCCATCCTGAAGAACACATAGTATAACCAAAGGTGAGGACCTTGGGCTCAGACTCAGAGCTGATTTCCATCATTTTAAAACATGCAGTCAATCTTTTAGTTTGGCAGTTGCTGTGTGTAATGGTAAAGGTTAGTTATCAATTACATGAGAACGTGGAATCACTTGGGAGACGGTCCTGTGAGCTTGCCTATGAAAAATTACCTTGATTACATTCATAGATATGGGGAGACTCACCTTCGTTGTGGGTGGAGTCATTTCCTGGGCACGGGATCCTGGGCTGAGGCCTGAGCAGCAGCGAGTGTGCTAATATTCATCCTCTGCTCTTGACGGCGGATGGGATGGATTCAGTCCTCCCAAGCTTCTGTCACTGACTTCCCTGCCATGACGGATTGCAACGTGGAACTTTAAGCCAAACAAACCCTTGCTCCCTTCAGCTGCCTTTGCCAGAATATTTTGTCATAGAGACAGAAAAGAAACAGTGACTAAAAGCATTAGGGCAAATTGACGTGGGAGGCCTTGGAGAAACTAAGGTCTAGGAAATCACCGGTTACCAGTTCTCTTTGAGATAGGAGTCTGAAATTCCCGGAGCAGGTTCTACCTGGTAGAGACCTCAGTAAGGCCCACATTCTATTCTAACATCATGGTTCGGTTGGAGCAAGGCGTGCTGTGGGCTTAGGGGGTAAGAGCATCTCATAGTCTTTCTGCCCAGGTGGCTCAAGTCCAGATGTGCTATGGTTGTGTCGCCGGGACAGATTTCAGACACTGTTCTCCTGCCCTCCTCTTCCCCCCGGCCCCAGTGCAAGGCAACCTAGACACCACGTTGCCGCTTCAGCTCCCAGAGCCCCTTGACACGCCTGAAAACAACCCCTTTCAAAAGCAGTGCTGGCTAAGGCTCGTTCAGAACCTGTAATTGTGGCTTTCCTGGCCTGCTTTGGCAAGCAATGTCGCTGAGAACAAAGAGAAATCACTTGGCTGTCCAGTGCAATCCCAGAGAGGGCCAAGGGTCAGGGAGGCCTTCTGAGGGCTAGCTTCCAGTTGCATGCATGGGAGTCATGACAGCTATTTTATTTCTAAAAGAAACTTCTAAAGATAAACTATCATCTGGAAACGAGAACTTCGAAGTACATGTCCGTGGTAAATTCTTTAACCTGTTTGAAAGTCAGTTATCTTTGTAGAAGCTTGGATCATCTTCTCTTGTGTTAGATAAATAGATATCATGTATTTCCTGATGTTTGCAAGGTCAGCAAACTATTTGGTCCACAATCTTTAAAAATTATTGACTATATAGTATTTGTGGAGCACAGACATCCTCATTGTGGGTTCTTTACGGTTGCTTTTGAGTTAGGTTGGTTAGACAAATGTGATGGTTAATCCTGATTGGCAACTTGATTGGCTTTGGAATCAACAAGGAGATAAACTTCTGGGTAGGTCTATGAAGGTACTTCCAGAAAGGATTAACAGAGGGGAGAAGACCCCCCCGCAATGGACAGCACTTTCCAACAGGTTGCCTAAATGTAAAAAGGTCCAAGGGAAACCAGTCCTGAATTTGTTTCCTATTGGTGAGTTGCTGTTGCTGCTGCTTGCACATTCTTCTAAAACAGACTGAAGACCAGCAACTTCGAGAGTTTTCCAAACCCCCAGTGCTAGATTGGGCCTGCTGAGGCACCCAGCTCCACAGACTGACAGATATCAGGGTCTTGAGCTTCTCCAGTCTGTAGAGAGCCATTTTATGTAAATCAGTATAATAAACCCTCTTATATTGTTAGACCTGTTCTTCTAGAGAATGCTGCTTAATCCAACAATCAAATACCCTATGGCTTGCACAATTATAGACTATTTGCTACCTGGCCTTTTGAAGAGTAAATGTGCTGGCCCTTGATGTGGAAGAACTAGAAGTAAAACCTTTTAGAAAACTATAGAAAAAAATGACAAAATGGAAATGGACATTAGCAGGTGCTCAATGGATACTTTTTTGGTATATTGTTGACATTTATTCTTTTTTTATTTTTCTACTTTTACGAGCATATTGAGCATCCATCCCAGCTTCCCTCCCTCCCCCTCATCTCTATCGCCTTCCTTCCTATTCCCTCCCATTCCCTCCCACCTTTCACCTGTGCGCTTCTATGGACCCCAGGGTTCCCTCTGGCCTATCCACTCCTGTGAGGACTCAGGTCTTGTAGTATATCAAGTTACCTCTCTCCAGGCCACCCCACTGAAATGTGCATTTCCCTTCACTCATCCAGCTTTAGACCCAAAGGTTTGTGCTCTAAGTGCCCATTCTATGTTTAAAATAACAGCTACCTACAGAGCAGTTTGATGTAGTAGTAGTTTATTGGCTGTCTTCCTGTTGATCTTTTTCCTTCCCTTTTTTAGGTTCTTGTTCTAATTTACAGTAACAGGAATGTGTACCATTCTGACAGGTGGGTCTTGAATCCAATCAAAACGTTGTTGGTTGTCTCCTTGATACTCATGGCACTATTACACTGGGGGTCTCCTGTTGCTATGGTGATTTATATTGCAACTTAGAGATCTGATGCCATTGATGGGGCTTGTAGTTATTTCTCTCTATAGCAACTTCTACAGTGTTCCTTGGTACTGTATAAACTATCCAGCAAGGAGAAAGTCCTCAGACCAATTCCAGTTGATATATTCTGTCCACGTTCTGTGATCCATTTGTGCTGCATCTTCAGTAATAGGGGCTTATTGACAGTTTTTGGAGAGCAACCAAGAGCAATGGCAAAAGCCTGTAATGTTTGGGGGCCTTTAAGACCTCTCTGACCAACATTTTATCAGGAAGTGCCACATTCCCATTACTTCTAGTCAATGGATACTTCTTAAGAGGAAGAATGAACAAAAGGGAATGGAAAACAGGTCTTTACTTCAAGATGCACATGACCCTGCAGGTGAAGGATACTTAACATAAGAGAAAGCACACTACCACTCATTAAGAATATATCTTAGACGGTCTCAGGCAGTCTACAACCCTCATGGTGATGTAGGACCCACAGGAACCCAGTGTGTAAGGTATTATTGTCATTGTATGGGCTAGGTGAAGGCTAATTTTCATTTCAGCTCAGGATTCTGGCTCTGTTCCAGATGGTTAAGGTACTGACCATCTGATTTCTTGATAAATAATAGACTTTCAAAAACTTTTTATGGAGAAATTATTTTGAGTTATACAAAAATTGCAAAGGTAGCATACAGTGTTTGTATGTTCTCCATCCAATTTCTTTTTCTTCTTTTTTTTCTTTTATTTATTTCTTCCACTCATACAAAGTTGATAAGTACCCCATTCCCCTCCCTCCCTCCATTCCTCCCTTGCTCCTTCCCCTCTTTTCCACTTCTTTTCCCTCTCCCTTCCTTTCTCCCAGTGTCTGTCCCCACCCCCATCCCCCGTTCCTGGAGCATCCTTTAGTGTACATGTAAAACTTCCCTCTGGGTCCTCCTCTCTGATGAGGTGTAAGGACTCAGTAGCATTGCCTAAAGCTCTTTTTTTGTGTTCCCCTTTAGTATAGGAATACTATTGTGGCTATTAATCCTTTGCCTCTAAGGATCCTAGTGCCTGTGATCCATGCTAGACTTTGGAGGGTCAGTGATATGTTGGTCATTGTGCAGGTCATGCAAAGTCCTATTATGATTACTTTGGCCCTAACTTGTGTGGAGTATCTTACATATCGTTGCTCCTCCTCATCTTTAGGCTCTTACAATCTTACCACCTCCTCTTCCTCAAATTTCCCTGAGCTTTAGAATGGGAGAGAGATTAGGCTGGTCTGGTTTCAGGTGGTTGATGTAGAGTCTCTGATGTTCTGAATTATGGTTTGTTGATTTTTGTTTTTTTTAGTATTGCTGCTCCTGCACCGCCCTTAGCTCCATCCTGATGGGTATTGGATGTCACCCCCTGGGAAGGAGGACTAAGAGCGAGGGTCCTGTCCTGGGCGGGTGGGAGGGTCCATCCAATTTCTCCTACTGTTGACATCTAATACCCACAGTATAAGGTTCAAAGCTAAGGAATTAACACCAAAACAGAATGATTAATTGTTTCAGATCTAATTTAAGTTGGACTGGTCTATCATCATGTTCTTTTCTCTTTGAGGATCCAATCCACAGTTCCGCTGTACATTCAGTCTTTGTGTATCTTAAATTCCTGCAGCTTGTGATGGATTCCAAGGCCTCTCTCCCTTTCTTTCATGACCTTGGCTCCTTTGGGCACATGTAGCCCAACTATTTTTCAGACTGTCTCTCAATTTGAGTCTGTTGAATGCTTTCTCATGAAGTTAAGCTTATTCGTTTTGATGAGACTATCAGAAGCAATGAGATTGTGCATTACAGACGTACATGATGTCAACGTGTCTTGTGACCGACAATGCCAACCTTGATCCTTTGCTTCTCCACATGCTGAGCAACACCAAAATCTATGCAAACACTTAGAGACAATTAGACGCTTCGCCTACTCTAACTGTTCTAAATCACTACCTCTGACAAACCTGATTTTCCTGGAATCTCTAGCAGAGCACTTTTCTTCTGAGTTTATTCGTGGCTCTAAAACTCCAGGTTAGGTTTATCTACAAAAATACTTACAAACTTCTCACATTGATTTTCACTGAATCAGATCCTTAAACGGGTGATCTGAATATCTGTTTTTGCCATCTTCCTTTTTTTCTTACCCCATGACAGAAGAAGAAGAAGAAATTTCCTTTTCAATTGATCTTTCCAGTCCTTTCCCTATTCCTTTCTTCCTAGTAGCAGAAGAAGCCCCTTTCTTTGATAAGATCAATTACTCTCCTGTGTGTGGGCCCTAGGCCTTTCTTTTAGGTATCAGTAATGACATTGAATCCTTAGCATCTACAACGGTTCCTCTTTTCTGTTTCTGTAAGAGAGCACTCAAAGTCAAGCAATCTAATGGGAGAAAGGAGATTTATTCAGCTTACGGTTCCAGAGGAGAGAAACAGTCTTTCACAATGGTGGCCAAAGCTGGAAGTAGGCTAAGTCACTGCAGACATCTTCCAGGCTGAGAGTTGCAAGACTCCTACTTCAAAGCAGACTCCTCCAGGAGGTAGGGTGGGACTAATGCATCTCAAGACCCACCCCCTGTGATCACCTTCCTCCAGCAAGGTTCCACCTCTCAAAGGTGCCATGACCTTCCCAAACACATGAGACTGTAGGGATCATATTTCAAACCATGACAGTGTCTTGGTATCACAATTTCATTGCAATAATAAACATAGGACCTTAGAGACTTAGGAAATCAAGAGGATTTCAGTTACAGTTCACTATAGCAGGAGTTACAGCAGCATAAACTGGCCACATTCTGTCCACAGGTAGGGTAAAAGTGGGGAAGAACAATGCTACTTCCTAGCTTGCCAGTATGCCAACGCCAACTTGTTCTCTCTCCATCTTATCTACCTACCTATAGGATTGGGTTTTCCTATATCAATTATACACTGAAGATGGCTCCGCAGGCTCCTGTAACTAGGTAATCCCTCACGGGTATGCCTAAGGGTTTAGCCCTCAAGTTGACAGCTGAAACTAACTGAAAAACATATGATAGAAATCTCCACTTGATAAGTATTCTCAGCAGAAGATTACTGACACGGGAATTGCGGGATATTTCTGTGGAGTTCCCATTCCAACTTTCTTCATACCTCTGTGTGTAACATATTTCCATCTCTCACCATTTTCTTTCCATCTGAAAGGGACTTCCTTCATTTTATTGTGGGCAATGGATTCTTTCATCCTTTGTATATTTTTAAAAGTGTTCCTTTTCAATCATAGAAACAGCTTTATTGATAAGTACTATGTCCTCCATTCATTTAAGGCATGCAATTCAGTGGTGTTTATATTTCCACAAATTGTTCAGCTATGACCACAATCTGATGTTACAATCCTTTTTATTATTCCCACGAAGAGAACCTGCAGTGACTGCTCATTTCAGTAGTTCCACAGCAAGACCCAACTCTTGTGGTACCAAATTATCTTGGTCTTACAATCCGTTGCCATGAATAATACCTGAAACAAATAATATAGGGGTAAAAGAGGTTGATTTCAGGTTATTATTTCAAGTTGCAATTTAGCAGGACAGCAGAGTGATACACAGCATTAGGAATTGAGGGGACCAGCTACACTGTAACCATAGGAATTGCTAAGAGAAGGTCAAGATTGGAAACTTTCATTCCAGCTTGGTTTGTCTGGCAAATTACCAACAGGTTCTCTCTTCATCTTATGTACCCACCCAGTGAATGGTCCCATCTACTATTACCTGGGTCTTCTTGCATCAATTAAGTATCCTATGGGCTTGCTTTAATTAAATAATTCTCCATAGGAGTACATAAAAACTCAGTTCTTAATGCCATAATCATCAATCTCAATTTCTTCTTCTTCCTGAATTTTCCAGGTTCAAACAACTACTAAATCAACATTTTTGCATCAATAGATTTGCTTATTCTGGAAATTTCATATAAATTAAATCATACAATTTTTGATCTTTTCTAATTAACATCCTTCATCAATGTACTATTTTCATCTATGTGGTAGTGTAGAGCAGTGCTTTGTTATTTTTATCATCTAATAACATTATATTCTATTCAACTTTATTTTTGAAAGGTATTTGTGGTGGGTGGCTTTAAATATGTGATTCTCTTTTCCTCACCAGCATTGTTTCTGAAAATAAATCTGTTGCCATTCTTTCTTCTAGTCCTCTGTCGAGAACACATCTTTTTCTATTTTCTATTTTGAGTATTTATTCTTGTTCACAGATTTTGAGTATCTTAATTGTGATATATCTTGATGTACTTTTAAAGAAAATATCTCTTAGATGGTGTTTTTGAATCTTTGTCATTAAAGTTATTGTATTTTAGTTATTTTTCATCAAATATTCCTGTCCACATCCTCCTCTTGTGGATGTGCCTATGTATGTATATCTGTACATATCTACATGTAGATATAGACATATGTACACAGCTGTGTATACTTAAGGTTGGCCAACAGATTATTGATGCTCTTTTCTCTAAAAGACTTCCCTGTGTGCTTCATTTTTGGATAGTGTTTAATACGATATCTTCAAAATCACTCATCTTTGCTTCTGATTTAGCTCAATTGCTAATTATGGTCATTGCATATTTCATGTCAAACATCCTAGTGTTCACACGTAAACGTCTGATGTGTGTACGTGCACGTGTGAATGCAAGTGCACATCCATGTGTGAAAGTGTGGATGTGCATGTGCTCCAGCGCATGTGTGGTCCGAGAACCACCTGTCCTTTCCTTCCACATTGTTTGAGACAGTCTTTCGCTGTTTTTCCAGGCATATGCCAGGGTAGCTGGCCCATGGCTTTTTGGTGATTCTCCTGTCACCATCTCCCAGGAGCATTGGATTCCACATTCTGCTTCTCACGTGGGTTCTGGGGATTCTAACTCACATCCTCATGCTTGCCCAGCAAGCACTTTTATACCTAATTTGGGCCCAGGATTTGGGTCCCCTTAAAAAAATAGTTTCCATGCCCTTCCTTTTTTTTGGAGGACAGATCCGGCAGGGCCAGTTCCTTCCTTCCTTCCTTCCTTCCTTCCTTCCTTCCTTCCTTCCTTCTCCTTCCTGCGCATCTCCTCCTGTCTTCCTTCCTTCCGGCTTCCTCTTGCCGTTCCGTCGTTCATCCTTCCCCCTGTCCTTCCTTCCTCCTTCAATCCTCCCTCCTTCGTCCTTCCTCCTCCTTCCCTCCTTCCTCCTTCTTTCCTTCCTTCCCTCCTTCCGCCCGCTCCCCCTCATCTCGCTCCCTTTCCAGCCTTTCCTTCCTATCCCCCCCTCCCTCCTACCTTCCGTCTCCTTCCTTCCTCCTTCCTCCTTCTTCCTCCTTCCTTCCTTCCTTCCTCCTCCTTCCCTCCCTCCTTCCCTCCTTCCCTCCCTCATTCCCTCCTTCCCTCCTTCCCTTCCTTCCCTCCTTCCCTTCCTTCCCTCCTTCCCTTCCTTCCTTCCTTCCTTCTTTCCTTCCTTCCTTCCTTCCTTCCTTCCTTCCTTCCTTCCTTCCCTCCTTCCCTCCTTCCCTCCTTCCCTCCTTCCCTTCCTTCCCTCCTTCCTTCCTTCCCTCCTTCCTTCCTTCCCTCCTTCCTTCCCTCCTTCTCTTCCTTCCTTCCTTCTTTCCTTCCTTTCCTTCCTCTCTTTCTCTCTTTCTCTCTTGCTTTCTCACCCAACAGGTTAGCTGGCCCATGAGCTTCTGGGGATTCCCCATCTCTACCTCCCATCTCACAGTGAAGCACGTAGAATGACAGGTGTGTGCTACTGTGTCTTTTACATGGCTTCTGGAGATCCAAACTCAGGTCTTCATGCTTGCATTGCAAGAATTTTATCTACCAAGCCAGCCATCTCCCCATCCCATTCAAACTATTCTTAAACTGAAATTTATTCAGGCATGTTAGCTAATAGGTCACACGACATATATGATTCTGGATGATACTGAATAGAATCCTCATCACAGTTTCCCTGGAAACCTCCATGTTCAGTCGTATACACAGATACGCACATGTGCAGCCTTCCCTGAAACACCCTGTGTATTCTTCAGAGCACGCATCGTCATTTGAAATGATCTTATTTACCCCCTTCGCCTTGTGTCTGTGTCCTGCCTTTACCCCCGTGATCTGAGGAGGAGTTTCATGAGAACCAGACTTTTTTCTTTGCGGGTTTTATGTTATGCTTCACTCAAGGCCTGATTCTCCATGCTGACCCTAAGAACTAGGATCCTACGGAAACCCAGGGTAACTAGACATTGAACTTGGATCAGGAAACTTTACGGACATACACTGTGTTCATTCATTCAGCAAGTACTGGGGAAGGCGATTGCCCGAGGTGCTGTGCCTCTTGGGGGAAGTCCCTGGAATTGCTTGCCTTTTATTCTGCTCCCCATTAAATGGAGGCAGTGGTCTTCCTCAGAATAACGTATGGAAAACCACTCTGCAAACCAAGCACGCCACATAAATGTAAGACTCCGCTGTTTATTTTCATATAACTTTATTTTGAATCTCTCATCCTTCTAGAAGGGTAGACACAGCCTCAGTGTGGGAAGACTTGAGCAGCCTCCTCTATTGATTATATAAATCATGCTTATAAAAGTCACCAGTTGATTTCTCTTTCTGTTGTTTCCTCTGCTTTGGTGGCGGCACCTTATCCTTCTGGATTTTCTCGGGGAATGATCAGATGTCTCCATCCTCTCCTGTCACCTCTCCCTGAGATATACAAGTGTAGGGGGGCTGTTTGGAATTAGGCCACTGGGGAGGAGAAGGGAAGAGAGAAAAAGCTAGTGTTTGCCTGTTGCCTTGGTTACAAGTATCCCCTCCCTTCCGACTAGGGCCTCCCCTCCCAGAAAGCCTGGTTTTAATTTCCCCCTTTGAAATGAAGACTGGGGCCTTGCTGCCAATTTAGATTTCACTGGTCAGCTGTTTGGCAGATTTGGGGCCCCTGAGGCCTTTTCTTCTGCTCAGGCTACTCACTGACCTTCTATAAGCCATGGCCCCATGGTTCCTGATGGTTTGATTTGAGTTAGAATGGATGGTCTTATTACTGTTGCTTTCCTGAGACTCTTAAAGAGAACCACCCAGGCAATGGTGGTAAGGTAAGTTGGGGTGTCATCCCCGGAAGCAAAAATATGAGACAACCCTCTCCTAGCAAATGAAATGTTCCATATTTTGAAAAGTGCATTGCGTGACTAGGATGTTATGATGAAGTGGTGTGGGGTGAAAGAGGGAAGGGAAGGAAAAGGTAGATGAATGTTCTGAAAGTTGAACTCAGGTCATTCCAGTTGGGTTGGCTGCACAGCTCGTACAATACTGGCGATTTCATCCATTGTCAAACTGGACGCCCATGTTCTGTTTCTGAAGGGGTGTGCCTGCTTAGAAAGCAATGTCTCTGGAGAAAGCCACTGCAAGGGAGCAGGTGGGTACCAAGAACAATGTGAATATCCAAGCATCGTTTGGCAGGGAGACGCCAGAGCTTTATGTATGGCATGGCAGGGAGATGGAGGTAGCTGTGAGGAAGGTATCAGGGTATCAAAACCCGGGGACAGGCGGGGGGAGGATGAGTCAAAGTTGAACCAATGGAATTCAGACAGAATTATAGATAAGGGGAGAGAATGGGCAATTGGTGATGATAAGGGACGGGAAAAAGATGAAGGGTAACATGTGGGTAGAGAGTATGGTCACTCCGTATCTGAGCCCAGGGATGCTGGACTTCCTCTGGAGCATGTCTGGGGTGGGATCCCATATGAAGGTCTTAGGTATATTTAGGAAAAGGAGATTTCTCATGCTGGAAAAACAGGTTGAACTGTAGTATTGTAAAGACTGCACTCAGGAGACAAGAGGCCTTGTAAGCTGTAAAGCAAGGCCAGTGTTAGCGATGGCTGGTGTTGGCTCTGTGATGATATTAATAATGTACATGTGTATTGTATCCCTTTGCTGTGCTCACGGAAAGATACCTTCCTGCTGGTTGGCCTCAACCACGTCCATCTTCAGCTCTAGAGAATCTAGCAGATTCTCTGCCATCCAGTGGAACCCGCAGGATGTAACCTCAGTGCCTCCAGTCTTTATCTTTTGAGTTTTCCTTTGTTCTTATGCAGCATTGAAGGGTTTGGTAGGAGTGACTTTTTCTAAACCAAGAAACCGTCCTACTTTGAGTCTTCCTCTGGACAGAATAAGGATTTTCTCACCCTACATTTACGTGACCAAAAGGGACCTTCGAAAACACTTTTTCTAAGAACAAATTTCCTAGAATATGACTTCAATCCGTTCCTTGAGAGGCCACAGCAGTAACTAGGCAGCAGCCAACCTCGTTGAAAAGCACAGTACCGTTCTTCACTCTGGTATTAAGCATTAGAGTGTGTGTGTGTGTGTGTGTGTGTGTGTGTGTGTGTGAGAGAGAGAGAGAGAGAGAGAGAGAGAGAGTATGTGGTGTATGTCTGTGTGTATCAGAGGGCACTGCATATGTCAATGGAGGTCCAAGGGTGACACTGGGAATCATCTTGGATTGCTCTACCTCCTTTTTGATTCATTCTGGCGTTTCCCAGGCTCCATGTTCCACAGCCAGAGGTGTAGACTGCCACCATTTCCATCCTGCATTTTTATGTGGGATCGGAGGATCCGAACTCAGGTCCTTTTGTTTGAAAGGCAAAGACTTAACCCCTGATCCATCTCTCCACCCCACCAAGCATTATTATTAATAGTAATAATAAAGCATAGACCTTTAGGCTCAGAACAGTTGAAGAACTTATCTGAGGAAACCCAGCCAGAGCAAGGCTACCAAGCCACAGACTCCAGACCCGATGACAATGTTTTGTTCTTTAAGTGTCACATTATCTTTGGGATGTTAGCTTGACAACCCCCTAAATCCTTGCTGTGTTTCTGGAAGAAAGAGCCTATCCTTTGTGAACTGTGCTATTCAGTATTATATAAAACATCTCAAGTCTGGGGTATATATTGTGAATAGTGTTTAACATTCCTGAACTTGAGGTCTGGCCCTCTTGGCCTGCTCCCTTTGATGGTAAGTTAAACATCAAGGCTGTAATAATAGACTCGGCATGTCTTAATAGAGAATAAAAGCCCGGCATTTTGCACGTGCACAGGAAATTCCTTTAAAATAACCAAATATTAGGAGTTTATTTTTCGTTCTGAAAATAAGAAATTGGTTTATCTTCAAAAGTGACTCTCCCAGGCTCATCTTGAAGAGTATTTTTCAGATGACCACAATGTTCATGTCTGTTCATTCAGCATGTGTGAGGCACAGAGGCTCACTACTGCCCAGGCGGCAGGCAAGCTGGCCTCCTTCCTGCTGGGCGGTCACAGGGCTTCCTGATGCTTCTCCAGCTTCTGAACGCTCCATTCTTCCCCTCCCTGCCCAACTTTTGCTCTTGTTTCCTCAGTGCCCAGCATGAGCTTTTTGAAATGCATGTCAAAGCAATTCATCTCGTCTCAGTTTTACTTTTGCATCTAGACCTTTCCTTTGTTTCACAAATATTGACTGACTGGGCCTTTGCCATGTGGCAGGCACTGGTCTGGGATGACAGCAGTGAATCAAGGGAGATTCCAGCTCTTGTAGAGTACACAGAAAATAAAGAGCAAATATGGAGGAAGGAGCGAAGATCGGGACTAAGCATAAAGCAAGAGAACAGGAATCAGAGTGTAAGATGTAGAGAGAGGTCATGGGGCTGGGGAGGTGGCTCAGTGGTTAAAGTATTTACTGTACCAAACAAAAGACTGGAGTATGGGTACCCAGATCCCATATAAAATGGTGGGTGGGTACAGTGATCTTCCTGTAATTTCAGTCCTCCCTTGGGAATCCCAACCTCCTTTGGGAATCTCTAGAGCTAGTTGGCTAACTAGACTAGTCCTACGAGTGATCAGAGACACAGCCTCAAAGCACTAAGGTGAGCAAGTGATCAAGGATGATTCTCAATATCAACCTTGGACTTCCATATTGACACACACACACACACACATTCATATTCACTTGTGCCCCTGACGCATGTGCTTACACACCACATACAAACATACATATAGGCACGAATACACCTCTTACATAATGCAAATGGAAAAAAATTGTGCGATTACCTTAAGACCACATTGTAAAAAGATCATATGAGCCCCAAAATATCTCAGGAAAAGCCAAAGAACTCAAAATTGTAAAATTGTTTAAAATCCTATTAAGATCTAAATGAACCGTCCCAAATATCATCTTCTAGGACTATCGCGTGGGTCAGTGGTACCAAAACTTCAGTGGACATCAAATCATGTGGTAGAGATGTTCAACCAGAGATTATTAACACGGCTTGGTGTATCAAGACCTTTTTGAAAAAATGTACCCTAAGTAGGTAAGTGGCTCACTTTAAGTGAAGCTGCATTGAGGGGCATGCCTGTAAAATGTTTCTGACTATTTAGAATACTTTATAACACATACAACCTGACTTAAGTTTCTTTTCTGTTGCAGTAATAAAATAGTCTGACAAAAGCGATTCAGAGGAGAAAAGATTTATTTCAGCTCGCAGTTCCAGGTTACAGTCTCTCATCCCAGGGCAATCAGTGGCAGAAGCTTGAGACAGCTTGTCCATTGCATCCACAGTAAAGAGGTAGAGAGTAGCATGTGTGTTTTCTGATGCTAAGCCCCTCTTTTTATGCAGTTCAGGATTCTCCACCCAGGGAATAGCTCTGCTCACAAGGAATGTGGGTCTTCACCCACCAATTCATGTGACCAAGACCAGTCCTCACAGGCACGCCCAGAGGCGAATTGTAATCTAGAGAATTCCTCTCAGATGTGCCCAGAGACTTACCTCCTAGTTGTCGTTTCCCAGGCTCCACCAATTACAGGTTGTCATCCTTTCTACCTGGCAGTTTTACGTGGGATCTGGGGATCCGAACTCAGGTCCTGTCCGCTTGTGAGGCAAAGGCTTTGACTATTGAGCAATCTCCCCAACTCTTGGCATGTTTTTGTTAAAGCTCCATCCCCTTGTGATCCATCCACATTATCTACCGAATAGGGACGATCTGTTTGCTGGGGCAGGTGTACTCGGCAATGTTGCCTTTCTTCCCACCAACCCTTTTCTTTGAGAAAGGCTGTCATTATGAGGCCAGACTGACAGTTGAATCTATGATCCTCCTGCCTCCGCCTCCCCACTGTTAGGCTCTCAGGCATTCATCCGTCCTACCAACTCTTTAATAAACGCTTCATCCACAGGCAGCATCTGGAACAACGTGTCAGCGGTGGAGGAGACGAATATTCAACTGTTTTACATTAGCCTCAGGCCTTTCAAGGGAAGACTCAGAGATGGATGGCTGCAAAACAAGAGAGGAAGCTGGAAGCTGACTCACACAAACACAAAGGAATCAAACTTCAAAAGACCTGTTCACCAAGTGAAAACACACACACAAAAGGTATCCAAAGAGCAAAACCATAAGATGGGAAGGGCTACCGAAGGCAGCACAGTCTGCTGGTGCTGGGGAAATGGCAATGTTCTTACATTATCCTATGCACGAAGGCCATGGTGCATCTTCAGCTAAGGCGTGGTGGCAAGCACTGTGTGCTGGCAAGGGGACACATTATGGCTAATGCACATTTCATTTATTTGGCGGAATAGACCCAGAAAGAACATCCTATTGTTTATTATTAATTTCATGAGCTGGTTTTAATTTGTTATATTTGCCCCACGACTGAAGATTTTTTTTTTTGTAATAGTGATGTGAACCTGTCACTTTGGGCCTGCAAAATTTCCTTGTTCATAAAGTTCAGTTTGTGCTTTCCTATTGTCCAGTACCAAGAAGCCGCTTAAGCAACAGTAGCTGCCATTCACTGAGTACCTAGGAAAGGCCAGTAAGGGAGCTGGGCCCATTGTGTGACAGCAGCTAATGCTTTAAAGATTTCCTTTGCTCCTCAGTTCTCAGCACGTTGCATCTGGTTGGTCATTCAGTCTTATAGCAACCCAATAGGCAGGTGCTGTTAAAATCTCCACCCTATGATGTAGACACCGAAGCACAATTCTCCTCGCATCAGTGGCCAGTAAATAGAAGAATTGGGTTTTGACCTGACTTCACAGTAACAGAGATGCTATGCTGCTCTTGCTATATTTTCATTTTCTTATCACATCTGCAGGATGCGGTGAAGGGGTTATCATCTTCCCATGTTAAAAACGAAGTCTGAGGTTGGAGAGAGATGGTCCAGGGATTAAGCTTTTGTTTCCCAAGCAGAAAGACCTGAGTTGAGATCCTAGAGGTCAATTGCTTCCAGCTTTGGAAGGCAAAGCCTGGGAAATCCAGAGCGAAGCAATAAGGAGGTAAAACAATTCAGGATGATTTGCAAACTTATGCTCGGGCCTCCACGGGCACATACAGTACCCTCTTCTATACCCACAGATGTATACACTGATTCCTACACATGTGGAGAAAAAAGTCTGGGGAGTTGAACTTCCTTCGCAAAATCATCTAGAGGTAGAAGAGAGGTAGAAAAGTAGGTATGCAGATCTGGGAAAATGTATCTTTTTTTAGTTGGATGTATACACAAAGAATTTTTGACATTTTCTCCCCATATTGCTTTACCTCATCTCCCTCCTCCTCCTTTCTCTGAGAATCTTCCTCCTAATAAGTTTTCCTCCTACCTTCATGTCTTTCTTGGTGTTTTTTAAAATTTTTTGTTATTTTATTATTTATTCAATTGTGCATGTGTGGCATGTGTGGATGTATGTGTGGGTGTGTGCGTGTGCGTGTGCGTGTGTGTGCATGTGTGTGTGTGTAGAATCACAGGCGAATTCGGAAACCACCATGGCCGCCTCCACCTCCTCCTTTTTACTCCGCCCCGGGATTCACAGGCTCCGCCCTACCAGGACCAGAAACGGCCTAGGATCCGAACTCAGGACCTTCTGCTTGCAAGGCAGAGGCTTGACCCCTGAGCCACCTCTCCAGCCCCGCTTTCTTGGTGTTTTGACCCACTTAGTTTAATAAGGGTCACCTACATTCGCATGTGCCTGGGCACTTGTTGCAACACCTCTGCAGCAAGTGGCTCCCCTTCTCCCAGCCAGCATTCACCGTTAATATTCACTCAGAGAACATCGGAGTCACATGAGCTCTTCCCTATCTATGACGTAATGTTGATGGGTCCAATCTTGGGTAGGAATTCTGGAGGTGAACACACTGCAGGGAGTTTATGGGTGTAGTGGCCTTATCATGTTCAGAAGGCACTGTCTGATAGTACTCAGTCACTGATTTATATCCGTTCAGTCCCCTTCTCTTCGTTGTTCATTGAGCTTTGAAGTATTGGAGATGGGATGGGGATTCAGACTTGTGTAGGATTAAGAACTCTATAATTACTTCCTATCTGCATTTTGGCCAGTTTTGAATCTCTGTATTAGCAATTACCCACTTGGGGAGGGGGGGACTTCTTAGACAAAGGCTGAGAGCTACACTAATATAAGAATTTAAATTAGATATTTAGAAGGTAGTTTATTATGTCCATTTAGAAAAATAACAGTTTTCAATTCTCCCCTAGGGCTTTTTCTGTCTTTAGGTATTCTTTCCTGTTGAATGGGCCTTAAATCAAGTCTGATAGTGGTTGGTTGTCCCCATAACATTCATGCCATTATTAGACCAGAGGGGAAATCTTGCAAAGAGGGCTGTTATTATAGTTCTCAGGATTCATAGCTATGTAAGAGTGGTGGTGGTTTTCTTTCTCCTCAGCAGCCTGCATATTACTTCTGGGTATTTTGAAAGCTAGCCAGGAGAGAGAAGCCTTCAAGTCATGTCCACCTTAATTTCTCCATATCTTGTATATAAAGTATTGTGTTATCTTTGGCATTAGGGTCTAATTACCAGGATCTAGAAGGCAACCAAATTCCATGACAATAGTCTGTATTGTTTTGGGGTCCTCTGGGATCTCCCTAACTAACAACTTATATAGAGGTGTCTCACACTAGTACCAAGAGTTTTATTTAATCACTGTTGTCTTCTGGGAGGCACAAAGAGAGCTTTCTTTGAAACCCTGTGTAGGAAATAAGATTCAAATTCTTAGTTTTTAGGAATTTGACTTTTAAATAAGATAGTAAAGTAATAGGCTTCCATTTGACATTATCATCATCTGAATCTTCCAGAAAACTATTAAGATGGACCCCAGCAAAGACAAGGGTAGAACCTGGGAACTGAGGCCTGAAGTTAAGATCTGAGGGATGGGAAGAGATGCCAAGCTGTTTGCCTTGAGAATGCAGACGACCCCTTGAGTAAGTCAGATTAATTTCATCAACCATATTCCAGACAGGCTCTATGCTTTGAGAGTTGAGAAGTCAAAGGGAAACAGACCCCAAGATGTCCTCACTGGCTCTCACATTAGTTTCCAAGAAGGATCAAGAGAAAAAAGTCAGGATGAGCTTGTAAGTGCCACAGGTCTTCTATATAGCTAGATTTGGCCCTGCATGATGTTTGGGCAGATTTTCAGAAGGACCAATGGATCACGGGTGCCTGCTTCAGTGTGGCCTCTGACTTTGGAGTATGTTGCAGTGAGGCCTGTAATTCCACGATCCTGTAGGTTGTCACTCACAGTGATCAAGGCATGCCCTCTATCATAGTTAAGCACAGGTGTCAACTTGACTGTTGAGGGTTTGAGTTCTGGTCACATTTGTAGAGAATTAGTGGTTGAGTTAGGCCCAGAGCAATCCTGCAGGAGATTGTCTAGCTGCTGGGGAAGGCCCAGCCTATGATGGGTGGGATTAGGTCCTGGAATAAATCACAGAGAGCTGCTTGAGAGAGTCGGCATCCTTGTGTACACTTGGCCAGACATGCTGGTCTGGCAAGTGAGGATTGTCCATCTCTCAGCCATTATGTGGTGATGGTGTGGCCAGTTCCGTTAGCCCTGGTGTTGGTGCGTGCTCTCCTGTCAAGCTAGACTGAGAACTGTAACCAGAAATTGTAAGAGAATAAACCCCTGTTCCTTAAGCCATTTGATGGTCATTTATCGACAACCATGCAGGCTGACTGCAACACCCTTTATATTTAGTATTTACTCCTGGGCATGCATTTTCAACTAGAAGATAGTCAATTAGATATAGCTTGGGGTAAAGTTTCTCCCATGAGCTTCATTTATTGAAATCCTATCAGCAAAATATAAATAAATTTCCTTTCAAATGTGGCTATAATCAATGATGACAACGGAAACTGTTATGGTTAAAAAGAAAACAATTCCAGGACCTTTCAAACAGTTAATAAATAAAGAGATAGTATAGATAATAGTAACTAATGAAGATATTCTCAAGACAACAATTCAGCTAGATAACTTCAAAAGCAAATTAATGGGTTCTTTGGGCCAACTCATATCTATAAAGTTTGAATTGTAACATACGATTGGATGGTAGAGATAAGATGAAACTGCTAATATCTGTAGAACTGTTTGCTCTATATCAGCATTTGTAAAATTGTTTAATGACCCTAAAGAATTGAATTTATTTTCTGGATAATTCTTTCCCATTTAGGCCACGTGTTTTTTAGGATGACTGTTTTCTTTGGATTGCTTTGCTTCTTGTGAGGGTGAGCTTACACAAATAAGAATGCTTCTTCAAAAGGAAAAAAAATAATCTAAAAAAATCATGTGTGAGAACATCTGTAATCAATCCTTACAGAAAGGAGATGCAAAATATGGAGAAAAGGAGAATGTGTCAGAGAAGAATGCAAGACTCAAACTGTGTTTTCTTCTGGTGGCACACTGGAATAAACTGACTCCTCAAAAAATATATTTCGTATTGGTCCACAGGGGCCTCCAGTTGCAGAGGAAGGGCTGCACTTTGACATGGGAGTTGGGGGGGGGGCTGCTTCTGTTGCTCCGTGACTCCTACGCTGGCTCTCCTTTCCATTTCCTGCTTACACCCTCAAGTGACAGTTATTCCGACAGTCTCCATGATGACAGCCAAAGTACTGAGACGTTCCCGGATCAACACTGTCCTTAGCAACACTATGTCATTAAACCACTAGTATTGCTAAAGCAAAATTATTACCGAAGTCGACTGCTGATAGAATGTGCACTTTCGATCCATTCCATGGCTCGCCTATGTCTCTACCATGCTCAGGCTCACTGATGGTCCCCTCCTGGCCTGGGCTTCCCTGCTGATTCCAAGGGACCCACCGAAGGATGCCCTGCCTCGGCCACTTGGAGCGCAGAGTGGTTCATGCTCCTTGGTGGAGGATGCTAAGCAACCAAGGATGGAAACTGACAAGGCAATTCTTCCCCTTTTCCCTGGTCTGGGCAGTCCTGAGACTGATTTATTATGATGTTTATTTCTCAAAGAACAGTCCCGTTAAGCTATGGCCTGCTCAACAGCCCCTTCTCCTCTCGGCTCTCCCTCTGTGTTGTATATACCCGCTATCTTGATATTCACGCTGCAGTGGGTGGAGTTCTGGTGCCTCCTTTTAGTATGAGTCGCACTTGGAGACTCACTTCTAGAAAAGAGAATTGAACAGGGTGGTGCTGTCTATCTCCACCAAGGTTATTAAAAAAAAGGAAAACTGCTTCCTTCTTAGACTGTCCCTATGGGCCAAATTGCGCCCCCTTGAAATTCAAACATGAAAAGCCCTCTTCCTCACATCTCAGAATATGATTGCATTTGGAGACATTTACAGTGGTGACGAACTTCAAATGAAGCTATTAAGGGGGTCCCCAACATGCCATGAGTGGTATCCTTGGGAAAGGAGGAGCTTGGGTGACATTTGTGCAGGACAGGAAGTGTGAGGTCAGAAGAAGCAGGCAGATAGTCCAGGTATCATAGATAGGGGCCTCAGGAGACACCTTGACCTCACACATATAGCTTCCAGAATGGTGAGAAAATAAATTATTGCTTAAGTTCCCAGTCTGAGGCATTTTGTTATGCTACCCCTCATTCTTTCATTCCCCTTCGTTTTAGCCTCTAGGAAAGTTAGCGGCGGGGCATGTGCACACACTGGCTGGGGAGTCATGTGACAGGAAGTGAAGGCTTCTGACAGCAGCCATGTCATATGAGCAAATGTGGCCATCACAGTATCTTGGCTGGGAAACTGACTCTCGATGTGTCTGAAATGGGAGAGACCGGCTCAGCCAGCGCTGACTCTGGACCCTCGACGTTTTATCAGGTGATAAGGGGTTTGGTGCAAGTCACTGAGTTTGGGGGTAACTTGCTGCTCAGCAACAATGAATGCACTTCCTCGCCCAAGCGAGGTACCCAGGGGTGAGCCTAGGTCAGAGCACGGTTCTCGCAAACGCTCCGCCCAGCCCCGCCTTTCAGAGACTCGGGCAACCCGGGACTTCATCT
Organism: Typhlomys cinereus; assembly: GCA_023101885.1. NCBI lineage: Eukaryota > Metazoa > Chordata > Mammalia > Rodentia > Platacanthomyidae > Typhlomys > Typhlomys cinereus. Next base: position 267,275 of record JALPQD010000392.1, on the reverse strand, counting down.
GTGAGGGTCAAGGTCTGCTCTCGTCTTGACTTTGGCTGGTCATTGCCTTTTAACAGTTGACTACTTGGGATTTTGTCAAAACGTGGGCTGTAATGCCTTTTTCTTTTTGTGTGTGTATATGTGTGTGTGTATGAGAGAGAGAGAGAAGAGGAGGAGGAAGAGGAAGAGGAGGAGGAGGAGAGACAGAGAAACAGAGAAAGTTTGTGCGTGTGCCTGTGGAGACCCAAGAGTGACATCCTGAATCATCCTGGATTGTTCTGCCTCCCTATTGCTTTGCTCTGGGGTTTCTCAGACTCTGCCTTCCAGGGCCGGAATTACAGGCCTGACATTTTTATGTAGAATCTGGAGATCTGAATTCAGGTCCTTTTGCTTGTGAGGCAAAGACTTTAGCTCCTGAGCCATCTGCCAGGCCTGACGGTAATGCCTTTTGTGGGGTCTCAATTCATTGAGGCCCTTCTCTAGGAAGGAACTGTGCAGTCCGGAGATTCTTGACAGTTGGAAAAGCAGGCGAGTCTTTTCCATCACAGCATCCAGGAAATAAGATACACTATCAGTTAGACATGCATGACCGGCCGCTGTTTCCCCTACAGTCCTCCTCTAGGCCCTCGGGCTGTGCTTACTGTTGCTGAAAGAGGCAACAAATCTCCCAGCACTTCCAGGAGGATCGAGCTCAGCCTGGATTTCCGTCCTGGAGTAGTCATCTTGGACATTCGGGCCTCCCAGTCTGTTCTCACCGACTGTATCATTTAAAGGCCACAAAGGTAGGCTGGGGAAATGGCTCTTGCTGCACGGCTGTGAGGGCCTGAGTGTAGGTCCTCAGCTCGTCTGTTAAAAACAAGCAAGCCCCCACAGCATAGTGACACGAGCCTTTACTCTCAGCACTGGTGGGGGAGCAGAGACAAGTGGATTCTGGGGGGTTTGCTGGCCAGCCAGCCTAGCTGAAATGGTGGGCTGCAGGTTCAGTGGAAGACCCCAAAAATATAGAGTGGAGAGCGATAGAGGAAGAGACCCAGTGTCAGCTTCTGGTCTCCACACTTTTCTAAAGTCCGTACGTTTGCAGTCATTTGTTACAGCATCAGCAAGACAGTGAATCCTTCGACCTCATGCTCTTTGGAGAATGAGCACACTTTCCAAAGAAAGACTGCTATGCTTGTCCAAGAGGAACGGACAGAAGCTAGTTCAGGGACCTCAGGGAGTGGGCGCGTTTCAGGAGACGAGGGATCCGTCCTCATGTGTCCACGGGCAGGGGTCCCCAGGGGAGGAAATGTGTGTCTCACACTGCAGTCACCCAGGAGCAGTCTGGAGAACTGGTCCCGGACATAGTGGCACCTGGGCAGGAACATCTGCTCTCTGCGTGCAGGAGGGCTGAGCTCCTCACCAGTGCAGCCAACTCCCTGGTGAAGTGGCGGCAGGGGGATGGCAGTTCACTGCTGCTTGAGGACCCCAAAGATGCTCCTACATAGGCACAGGACTATCTAGGGGCAGCCGTTCTTCACGCCCATGTTGGAGTCCAGTGGGCCTTCAGCATGGTAGGGAAGACTTCAGTTTCTAGAGGTAGCTTCCAGTGGAAGATGTAGCTTCCAGTGCTGGCAGCTGACACTGCCCATGGGACCTCTGACTAATTCCATGACTTCTCCAAGCTCTGGTTTCCTCATCTGTAAATGAGGATCAGTAACATAATGTGTCCTTAAACATCTACTATATGCCAGGACTATGCTAAGCATCTTCTAGGTTCTATTTCATGAAGCTTCTCTAGACAACCTTCTGGGTGAGTGACGAGAGGATCCTTATGGGGGGAACTTTTCTAATAGGATTAGGGAGATTAAGAGAATGAAAGTTTGTAAATATTTTAAAAAGTTTTGTCTATACATATACATGTATGAACATGCATGTTTGTGTGTATTCAGGTGTGTGTGGGGGAAAAGAACAACTTTAGTTGTTTCTCAAGCATCATCTACCTCGTTTCCATGTTTGGGGTGTGGGGGGCATATCTATGTGTGCATGTGTGTACATGTATAATGTGTGTGTAGGTGTACTTGTGTGTGTGTTCATATGTAATGTATGTGTAGGTGTACTTGTTTCTGTGTGTGTGTTCACGTGTAATGTGTGTGTAGGTGTACTTCTCTCTCCCTCTCTCTCTCTCTGTATGTGTGCGTGTGTGTGCGCGCAAGCACACGCGCCAGAGATCAGTGCCAGGTGTCTGCCTTCACCGCGTCACTTTCCATAGATACATATCGTGAAGCTTTCCATTTTCAATAGTCTGGCTGACTGATACTTTCTAGCATCTTCTGTCTCTGCACCCCAGTGCTGGGATGACGTGTGTGAACCTCCACACCTAGCTTTCACATGGGTACTGAGGATCTGAACTCAGATCTTCATGCTACAACCTACCTACCTAATGAGCCATCTACCCAGCCTTCAATCTTTTTTTTTTTAAACACAGTGCCTCCTCACTGGCCTGGGAACTTTTCAAGTAGGATAGGCTGGCTAGCTAACAAGATTTAGGAATCCACCTGTCTCTACCTATACCCAGTACCGAGAATGCAAGCGTATACCGCCATGCTTGGCTTTCTTTATGTGAGTTCTGGGGATCAAACTCAAGTCCTTAGACCTACAAGGCAAGCACTTCAGTGACTGAATCATCTCTTCGGCCCCCCAAATTTGTACATCTTTTACTGCTGTAGGGAACAATTCACAGCGAACGGCATCTAGTGTTGTCATCATTATTATGTTACCATTCGATTTCTTCTCCCATGATTCACCTGGATTCTTCCATTCTCCTGCTGAGGAAGTGCAGTTCCCTAGAAGCTGGGCAAGCGCACTGTCAGTTACCCGCAAGCTTCTGGCCGTGGTTTGCTTCTCAACGGGTTGCTCAGCGCCAGGCATGCGGTGTTGCTGGAACAGTGCACACCAGCGTAGGTCTGCCTCCTGCATTCACCTAAGATGCGGCCTGCTCTTTGTTCCTCAGACAGGCACGGCAACCCTAAGCGCTCTCTGAATGGCAAAGACAGCAAGTGCATTTGCTTGTCCTCCTAGTCCAGCAAACAGCTTTACAGTGTGTCTGATCCAGGTGGCTTAGATATCCTAAGCCGAGCGGCTGCCACAGAGGTGCAGGAAGTCCCATTAAAGCAATCTGGTTCTTCACTTACAAACACCATTCTCTGGGAGAAGGACCAGACACCTCTGAGGATTTCAAGCCTTGCACACCATACTTCATGCCAGCAACTTGAGTCTCTATTATTATTATTTTTAACAGAGAGCTTCCGGGGCTTTTCTGAACAGCAAGCAGCCTTGGGAATCCTAGTGATGGATTGGTATGAATATAATGGGGTGGTAAGTCTCTCATGGGCTGAAGGCTGCTGGCTCCCTACAAATGCCTTGCATTTGCTTAGCTCCTCAGAGAAACTCCAGTGTGTGTCCTTAGAGTGAGCAAGGCAGATGTCTGCCCTCCAAGACTCAACTGCACTTTGAGCATCTGTCCCCTCTCCCCACCAGGATGAAAAATCATTTTAAGCCTGGATTCTTGCCACTTGACAAGACGTGCAGTCTCCCTGATGGATAAGATGGTGGGAAACCACTTCATTAAGGCACAGGTTACCTGAGGGCAATAGATTTCCCATAGCTCTGAGAAAGTCTGCAAGTTCTTTGTGTAAACAACAGCTTGACAGGGAAAATTTTCCCTTCTTTTGTGGAGGGTGGAAGACCGGGTAAATATTGACAAATGGACAGGTTTGCTTTCCTAAGAGTCCCGAGGCTGGTAACTAGAGCAAAAGAAGAATGCTCTCATTGAATTAGTATTCACAAGGAGAAACGCCATTCTCTTTGGGCTCTGTGTTTGGTGTGACTAGGATTTTAGGAGACCATAGACGCCGGCTGGAACGTCGTAGGACAAGGGCACCACCTGAGCTGGGCAGCCATGTCGAGTTGGGACTTCACTCCCATCCTTCCGGTCCCCTGGGATTCTGACATGAGAGGTCTGAGATGAAGCCTTATTTACAAAGTTCCCAAGATAGCACCTGAATTTGGAGTTTATAGGGTGTACAACTTGCGTACTGCAATGAAGAGAACCTCACTAGGCAGAGGGTCCAATACCCAAATTAATGCCAAAACCCCTCAGAATAGACTAAAAGTCCTGCCTCTCCCACCTGACCTGCTTCAGCCTCTGTACTGACTTTATGAGACCAGCATCATTCCAGGCAGGGGCCACCATGGACCATCGCTTCCCACCAAAGCCTTCCTCCCTATACCTTGCTATCAAGCACCAAGACACAGGATACAGGTGAGATTTTTGCCTTCAGAAGTCAATGGAATCAGATAGACATTTCTTCCCAATCCTAAAGCACACACACACATACACACACACACAAAGAGAGTGAGAGAGAGAGAGAGAGAGAGAGAGAGAAACAAAATCATGAAGAAAAGTAGGGCTCAGTTCACACACACACATACACACACAAAGAGAGAGAGAGAGAAACAAAATCATGAAGAAAAGTAGGGCTCAGTTCACACACACACATACACACACAAAGAGAGAGAGAGAAACAAAATCATGAAGAAAAGTAGGGCTCAGTTCATTGTTATAGTGAAAATATTTTAGCGCAAACTTAGTTGTTTTTGCTACATTCCACTGTATGAAGTAGCTTTTAATTGATAGAGTTATTACCTATTGGGATGTTAAGACATTAGCAGAAAAGACAGAAAGACAAAGAGTTTAGAATCAAAGCTGTTCTTTATTCACTCCTTACTAGCCATGGAAGGCCACTTAATCTTTGATCTGAGAACTAAGAATAGTCTCTGTTTTCCGAGGATTCAATAAGACTCTTGACATTTGCATCTCTGGTGCCAAGTGCATGCCTAGAATCCTATCAGGACCCTTTTAGTGTTTACTGTGCCCCAGAACCTTTCCCAGACCGCTTTACCTTTATTAACTCACTTACTCACCCTAGCGGCTCTCTGATTGCTTCACTGGTCTGTAGATCTGGCAACCGAGGCACAAGAAAATAGAGAAAAGTGCCAGCAAATGGGGTCCAGGAGCTCCGCACAGCAGCCGGGCCTTCCCCACCATTCCCTAGCCCCTCTCTGTTGGGAGAGGCTACATTATGAAGCATAGCTGGTTAGGAATCTTTCCCTCGGTAGAAATGATAGCACAGATGAAAGCAGTTTCAGCTTGGATCACTCCACATGAAACTAGCAGATGAAAAGCAGGATATATCTCAGGGTTGCAAAAGTAAGCTGGGCAGACTGTATTTTTTAAATATATTTTACCATGAGAATGTCTTCATTTCTTTTTCTGTTGTTGGAATAAAATACCCTGGAAAAGCTGCTTAAGGGAGAAAGGGTTGACTCTGGCTCACGGCTCCAGAGATATGCAGTCCATCATGGTGGGGAAGACATAACAGTAGACATGGGAACAGAAAGCTGGCTAGCATATTGCCTCTGTAGCCAGGAAGCAGAGAAAGATAAAAAAAAAACTGGGCTTTGAAATCTCAAGGCTATCTCCTAGCAACCCACTCCTTCCAGCAAGGCTCTACCTCCTCCCAATCTTCCGAAACAGCGCCACCAGCTGTGGACCAAATATTTAAACACATGAGTCTATTAGGGACCTGTTACATACCAACCACAACAGAGAGGTAGAGGACATTTGAAGGATAGGGGTGGGTGTGGTCATGTAAGAAGTCATCTTAGGCATGCTCCTACCTGAGTGGATCAGTCTAATGTACTCAAGTTTCCTTGTCCTTTGACATATGCATATTTCTGGTACCAGGTACTATACGAATGGACTGTGCCTACGAGTTGCCTTCTTATAAATAAATGACTAGAAATTCATATTCAGGCAAGTCAGCAGGCATTTGTAGCTTAGCTCCAGACATTTCCATCCTTGCCTCATTACTATGTCCACGAATAACATTTCAGTGTGGACATCAGTTGGCTGCTCATAATGCTTCTTTCTCCAACCTTATGTTTTCATTGCTCAGTGCGAACTGTGGCAGAATGGAAGGTTTTCATGTCTAGATGACATGCAGAGGAAGAATGCTCCCTGCTCCTCCAGTCCTATCCCCAAAGTCCTGAAATCAATGCAGTTTTGATACCATGCCTCATCCTTTGTGACTCTAAAATAAGTCCTAATTCCAAAAGGCTGACAACTGTTTTATTAATTTACCTATCCATTGTTGCTAGATCATGTGTCTATCCATCATTCATCCTTCCTCCATCAGTCCTCTTGCTATGTATGTATCTCTTTCTCTCTCTCTCTCTCTCTCTCCATTGATCACCTATTCTGCGCTAATATAATTCTCTGTGGCGGGGAATGGGCAGAAAGTGAGACCCTTTACTCAGGTCTTCCAAGGGCCACCATGTCTCAGACATCACGGTTTCAAAGTCGCTCATGTTCGACATCATCCTCAGGTTTCCCAAACTCCACTCAGTCATGACTTGCATACATTTTGTCACATCATGTGTAACTCATACTGTTGATGGCTTAAAAGTTGTGTTTTAAATAAAATAACCTCTTGTTTTAAACAAATTCTTATAAAGGTACATTTTGCATTATCATCAAGAATTTTATTTGTTGTATATTTTATTGTGTGCGTGTGTGGGTGTGTGCACACGTGCGTGTAAGCAGGTACTTGCAAGCATCTGTGTGGAAGACAAAAGGCAACTTTTGGGAGTAGATTGATTCTCTCCTTCCACCTTGTCGACATACAGCCTCTCTTGTTGTTTCTAAGCTCTGTGCACCACAGTGTAACCGGCCCTTGAGCCTTCCATTTCTTTCTCTGCCTCCCATCTCTCTGTTCGATGCTGGCAATCCTGTGCCTGGCTTTTTGAGGGTTCCAGTGATTGACCCGGGTCATCAGGACTGTACCACAGGCATTTTTATCCGCCGAGCCATTTCCCAATCCCAGTTGTATATTTTAATGAAAGTACATATAACGTTCACCTAGGAACTATGCGAGGCTATCTCAGGTGCCACCAGCGGTGACTTCATCACAGGGTGGTGAATTGACTTGTTTCCTGTGTCTCTATGAAGCCACTCTGAGATGATTGTGACCCCCACATCTAATGCAGACTCTTAAACCATGTGATTCTTTCTGCCAAGGGCTAGAACAGAGGCTGAAACTCGGTTTTCCTGGCTTCGAGTCTAACAAACCGTGAGAAGACTGTGAAGTTCATTCTGTGAGTTGCCACAAACATTTTTAAGGAAAATCAATTAGAATATAATGAAATACAGAGACCCACTGAAGCTAATTATGGCCTTCAAAGCTGAATATGGTGGTGTGAAATATATAACTTACCATGTGGCTTATGGTTAGACATGTTTCAAAGCCAACGTTCTCCGGTCATGCTATTTGAAAACCAGGCTGCTTGGTTGGACCCACTCATTGGCAAAGGATGCTGCCTTGCAGAATTCCAGAGCTGCTACTCATATCGTCACCATATCTGGCCCATTGGCTGCTTTTGCAAAGAAATAACCTCTGCAGCTCCGCTGTACCCATTGGCTTTTGTCCACAGGCTGCTTTCACGATGTCCCATATCTGATTCAGTCCCCTCAGTTATAATTGCAGAACTGAGCAGCTGTGGCAGATTTCACGTAGCTGTAAGGCCAGAAATACTTGTCACCTGGCCCTCTGTAGAAAAGGTCTGTCCACTGTAGCTCTCTGTCAATATCACCCTTGACAGTTGCGTGTTACACGAATTCCACAGTTGAACATGGAGGTAGCGTGGGCCGGTGAGCTGCCTATTTCAAGTTGCTCTTCCTTTCAACTTCTTGTTCTTCTATCACATTTCAGTGTTTGCTTCTCTTCGGGGAGCTGGGCTGAGGTTGTGTGAACAGAGAGCCGAGGCTTCCTTCCCAGGAGCTGTCTTGCTAACGTCTCCCAGAGTTGCCTATTCTCCCCATTTCTGGATTCGCTCATTAGCAATGCTCTGGTCTTCGAGGATGCATGAATGGACCTTTGGCTCTCTCTGTAATAAACCCTGAGTGACCCATAAGTGGAAGAGTGAGACGTGGGAATAATGTAAAAGAACTGTGGAGTTCTCCCAGTTACAAGGGGCCCAGCCCAGTTTTGGACAGTGAAGCGTAGCCGTGGCCAAGATGTTTTCATTACATTCTCAGCTGAGCTCTTCAGAGGTGCCAAGGCTCTTGAAGTTTCTCAGCCTCCTCTTCCTTGGCCCTGCCTTGTTCCCTGTGGTCTTACACTACCTGTCCTCTTCATTGCTCTGTCCATCTGTGCCCCACCTTGTCTCATTTGGTGATAAGAGCTTGGTCTGAGGTCTGCATGTATCCTAACTAGAATGATTGACATGATAGTTCAATTCCTTCCCATTTCAACTCCCTTGTCATTTTTTTCATTGTACAGCTTTGGGTTCACGTCGTATCTGCGGCGATGCATTGGACGCTGAGCCTCACGACAAGTGAACAGAGCAGCTTGAATGATTTAGAAAAAGTCAGTCAAGTGGCAACTATCTGAATGCAGGTTTTGAGACATGCTTGAGTGCATTAGGGCTTCTAGGACATTAATGTTGGGTGGAATCTGCATTTATATTCTTTTTTTAAATAATTTTTTATTATTTATTCAATTGTGAGTGTATGCATGTGTGTGTGTGTGTGTGTGTGTGTGTGTGTGTGTGTGTGTGTGTGTGTGTAGAACCATGGACGAATTCAGGAACCACCATGGACCGCCTCCACCTTCTCCTTGTTTACTCTGCCCCGGGATTCATAGGCTTCGCCCTACCAGGACCAGAAACGCAGGCCACCCCCGCTTCTGCCTGGCGTCTATACGTGGGCCTAGGATCAGAATTCGGGACCTTCTGCCTGCAAGGCAGAGGCTTAACCCCTGAGCCACCTCTCCAGCCCCATTTATATTCTTATATCACATCCTTCATTATATTCTTAAGACCAAGAGATGTGAAGGAAGATCATAGTTCATATGCTTTGGATGAATGTTGGATGTTATAATAATTAAGTCTTTAAATATCTCCATGAGATGAAACTCATAAGCTTTCTTTGTTTTCCATTTCCTGCTTTGATGTGATTATTTGTAAACCTATTTCATCAAGTACTCCATTTCTAGGGTAAGTGCTTTGCATTCTTTGCCTTATTTGAACATCACAACCACCTTACAATGTAGGTAACACCATCCTCATTTTACAGAACTAGAGACCAAGACATTGAATCTCAGCAGCATTAGATTGCAAAATCTTGGTTGACTTTTATGGTGTGTGTGTGTGTGTGTGTGTGTGTGTGTGTGTGTGTGTGTGTGTGTGTGTAATTGATTCTTCTGTGCCTAGAATATGTCTAACACATAGTAGGTACTCAAGAAGTGTTTGTGGAATGCATGAATGTAAGGCACAATAGCTGGGCTCTTGGCCAGTTGGCTGTAACTTGGTTCACTCTGTGAAAAGCTTCCAGAAGTTTCAGAATGCATCTGCTCCAGTCCTCTTAGAGATTCTGAGGTAAGACCCAGGAATTGGAGTTTTCTGTAATTCCCATAAGTTTCTGATGAAACTAGCTTAGCCGCAGGCTCCAGACCCAAGTATGGAATCCACTAAACACTGCCCATAGACTGCTTCATGAAAAATGTTCAATTTTTAATGCTTCTGCAGAACCAATCAAACCACAGCTTGTTTCACAATGCATGTAGCTCATCTATATACTTCGGGAAGAATTTCCATGTTTCAAAATATTTCCAATTGATTTCTCCCTGACTTAGCTATCAGAATAGAACTACTGGATCTTAGGAGTCAGCTGGGTCTCGCTGATGCAGTCCTTCCAAGTTTCATAGATATTCCTAGTTTTCAGCTCAATATCTTGTTACCGAAGAACTCAGAATCCACTGATTATGTTAGAGGACAATTGAGGTTCCTTTAAACATCACTTCTTTTAAGGAAGAGAAATGGGACTTGACCCTGTTACCTCTGGGCAAAACCTAAGTTTCCTATCTTGTTTTGCTAGGAGAATTCTAGCTTAATCCCCTCGCCCAAGTGAAGTTGTTAGTTGTGCTTCCATTTAGTCTCAAACACAAAACAGGGTAAGAATAATAAATAATATCGTCATTCTATTCAAGACTGGAAAATGAAGAGCTCCAAGGAGATAACTTTCTGTCCGTGAGTAGGAAGGTATTTCCAAGAGACGTGGAAGAAAAAGAGTATGACAAAGTGACCGAGTGAGGGAGTACATATCCCTGTAAATTGGGGGTGTTGAAACAGAAGACATGCAACTCTTCCTTGAGGATGGTGGAAAGGAACTTAAGCATCCAGTCGCTGATCTTGGAGAGTCGTTCTAAATGTCCAAAACTTCTAGAGGGATGCTAAGGTTCTGTGGTGGCTACACTGTGGTAGGGCATGTGTTACACCCATTTGGAAAAGAAGTTGCAGGCAGCAGAGCCACCCAAGAGTCAACAAACACGATGCTCCCCACTACTAGAGAACTGGAGAAGGCTCCACACACCTAGAACGTGGCTCTTAACATTATACCCGAGGTCCCCTGGTTTCGGCTGAGCGGGTGGAGCACATCTTCAGGATGACAGTGTATTAGGCTAGCCTTCCATCCCTGAAGGCAGAAACAGCTGCCCAATCTGTATCTAGGAAAGGCGTGTGAAGTTTAGGCACCCTCCTTTTCTCCACCCTGGACACAGCCAGATCACTGGGCAATCGTCCATTCGCTCTTTGGTGGAGTTTGGCCTCTGCACACACCAAGTCTCTCACAGCTGTTAGGGAGTTTCCTAACATTCTTCAGGGAAGTTATCACTTCCAGCCCTGCCCAACTCTATTCCCTTAACATAGTTGGAAATTAAGGAACTGATCTCGGTGAATTTTCCCAAGGTCACACAGGGGCTATAGAACAGAGATCCAAACTCGACAGACACCCCAAGAATATTGACATATTCCAAGAGGACCCAGAAGGGCTGGAATGCTTTACATTAGTGCAGACTGAAGATTCTGGTCCCCTTGGCCATACAACTCAGCACACAGGTATGTCTTAGCATCCAGCAGAAGAAATCCTCGCCCATTTGCTGGTTAGAATGATTCTGGGTAACAGGTAGATTTCACTTAATCTTATGACTATCATTTGTGCCCGACTTCCTTATAATGTTATCCACACACATGTCTCCATTTCCGTGATGCGAATTATCCTCAGTCATTATAATCAGGCCTCTTCTCTTGGCATTCACCCAAAAGGTTTTTCTATAAGGTCCCAGTTAACATCTTACCTTGCCTAATCCAATGGGCAATTTTTACTCATTTGATTTGACACCTTAATTGTATTCACATTTTTTTCTTTTTGTCTTGGGGCAATTTATTTTCCTAGTTGAATTTATTAATACTTTGTTGTTCTGGGGATCCAACGCAAGGCCTCATAGGTGCCCCCCCACCACTAACCTACATTTATTTCCATGTTCTCAACCATCCTAAACATGCTAAGATTGTGGTAAGGATTACAGAAAGTAATGTATAGCAGAGTGCCTGAGACATGTTAAGTGCTGGAACTGTTAACTACTGTTATTAGCACAAAGTCTCTCTGTCTTTGGGTGGGAATTGGCTGTCGTGGTTTAGATAATAAAGGAAACTTATTGGAGCATCTAAATGAAGAGCTGCTAAGTAGTTCTGTTGCAGATACTCTTTCTATCGCCATGAAACAACACTCAGATACAACTCAAGGGAGAAAGGCAGATTTATGGAGCCTACAGTTCCATGATGGTGGGAATCTCATGGCAGCAGGCCTGGCTGCGAGCAGAAGCAAGATGGTGGTTTGGGTCCTCACCTGTCATCATGTAGGCAGAGAGAGCAAGAATAAACTGAGAAACCACGGTTGGGTAACCAAACCTCAAGGCTTGTCCCCTGTGATATCCCTTCCTCCAGCAAAGCTCCATTTCTCAAAGGTACTACAGCCTTTCCAAACATGAACATTAGCTAAGGATTCAAACACATGAGCCTGTGGGCAGCAATTCACATTCAAATCATGACATTCTGCCTCTTGGCCCCCATGTGGGCTCATTATAACCTCATGACACACGCCGCATTGAATACTATCTCATAGCAACAGAGAAGAGTTAAGTACAAGTACTGATGCTTGCAACGACTGAGCCAGGATACCAAACTTCAGTGACCTTTCCTTCGTAGTCTCAGTCTGCAGTGATGGCTTCTCTCTTACAAGGTTCTCCAACCATGACACAAAGACATCCTAGAGGACATAGTCACCCAGCAGGAAAGAGGACTGGCTTTCATGGAAATTCTCTTTTAAACAGCAGTTGGGCTTCCGCCTTAGAAGCTTCCAGCAACTTCTTCCTGAATCACACAGATTTGAGTTATATACCCTGAACCTGTGGTTCTGATCAGAGAGACAGGGGACGTCACAGTGGGCCTCCATCAATCAGAGTCCACCCCTGAGGCTACAGACAGTCACATGTGACAAAAGGGTTGCCAAATGGAAAATTGAAGCAATGTTACCAAGAGGAAAAGAAAGCAGATCTTTGTTGGACCAAAGCAGTTTGTTGCTCTCTCTGCTTCCATGAGAACTGCTGTGATCTGAGCACCTCCAGCTTTGGCTTCCCACCATGCCTCGCCCACCATGCTGGAGTATGCATGTCTCCCGCCTGGAACCATAAAGGCAAATAAATCTGCCTTTCTTCCCCAAGTCCTGTCTGAGTGTTGTCTCACAGCAGCAAGAAGGAAGGTTTCTGCAACAGCGTCCAATGCATAACTAGTCCCGGCATCCAATGGAGATGGCTTCCTTCTTGCTTAATGGAAAAGTCTATTCCATCTCAGCAGGAATGGAATTCCTGCTAGAGACTGGAAGTCAATCTGTCTCTGTAAATTCCACTCCCGGTGCCCAGGACTTCCACCCCACAGATGCTTTTAGCATTGTGAAACACTCAGTCATGCGGACCGCCTGGCCTCACGTGTTTGCTCCACCCCTCACCATTCCATTTCCTGGGAAGGAGTGGGGCCCGTTGGGGGCCCTGTGCTCTCGGCACATGTTTTCCGCTTCATGTTTCAAGCCAACGAATGAGAAGACGCTCTCACGGGCCACTTAACATGTATTACAGATGCTTCTTTGGACGAATGGCCTCTCCCCCCTCTGGGAACCCAAAGGTTGGATTATCTGCGGACTTGACAGAATTGCACACGGAACACCCAGCAGCTAAAGAAAGAATGCCTTTCATTTCACAGTGTGACCCGAGGGCAGGCAGCCCGACTTCACATACATCAGTGTCTCCCAGCGCAGGTGGATCTGCCTTGAGGGGGGAGAAGGCTGCACATCTGGAGGAGTAAACATCTGGACGGCCACACCCATGGATGATGCAGTCATCAGCTGGGACTGGGGTATTGGGTCATTCCTTTCCGTCCAATCCTTTCATTTTTACTTTTTAAAATTGTAACTCTGAAAATGAACGAGGGGGCTATGGCTTTTTTTTTTTTTTTTTCCGGAGATGGAAGAGAGGTGTTCCTCAGTCTGGGTTTGTCTTCCAGACTCATCATTAGCAGCCAAAGTAATATGAAATTAAAACTGAGGTTTGGCTCTCTGCTGCAACAAGCAGAAATCTAAGACTATAATATATAAAACACAGCCTCTTGCAAGAAATAAAATTCTGTGCAAAGCCACAAGGCTCAAAAATAGCATCAGTTTCTTCTGCAAAAATACAGTTTCTTCCTTGCCAGATCAAACCCGAGAGGACCGAGTACATCTTGCTACTGCCTCTCTGGGTGGAGAAAGAAGGATGTAATAAAACAAGGAAAGTGAGACCCATGTTCTAAGAATGGAAAATGCGAAGGTCAGAGTCAGACAGGGTGACCAGGAACGTGACCTTTTTGAAGGGGAGAATTCGCAACAGTGTCTAAATGAACAGGGCACCAGGTTTGTCAGGTAATACTGCTTATTTCAGGAGATGCTTGCTTCCTGACCTCAAAACTGACCATATGTTACCCCAGAAATTCTTCGTTCTCTTCTAAAATGGAACATGGAAAGAGATCTTTATGTGGTTGCTTTCTAAAAACTATTCTCCAACTGATGCGTCTCAAAAACTTTGCTCTAAGCAGCAAAAGGCTCAGATGTTATTGGATTGTTTACAACATTGCAATAACCTTCCAAGCCCTTCATGTTTATACAAGTGAATTGGGAATATCCAAGAACAGTTTGTCTATGTAAGTGGAATCTCAAATTTTCCATTTTTTGCTTGATTTAGGAACCAAATGTAGCCATGTTGCCACGTCAATGAAAGCCAGATCCTGTTAGATCTCATATCTCACCGGATCAGAGACAGTTGGGAGAGAAAGGATGGGTCTCTTGCAGGACTTGGCATGAAGTTGGGCTTCATAAACAGTGTCCAGAAAGGGTTCGATGGTCATTGGACATACACACCAAGCAGAGCAGGGTACAAAGGATCAACGTGGTGCCAAAAGTCAATGATACATTTAATAGCGCATCAATAACTATCTACTACTGACATATCCAATTATAGGCTCTGAATTCCAAACTTTTTGAACTGATGCAATAACAAGTGGAAAATTGTGCTCCTGACTTCGTGTGAAGGGTCACAATCAAAACACAGGTGCACTAAGAACAGTGTATACAAGTAGGCGTATTACTTGTATTACAAGTATAGTGCTTTACCTTCAGGCTATGTGTCGTCGCGGTTTGAATGTGAAATGTCCTCCATAGGCTTACGTCTCTGAATGCTTGGTCTCCAGGTGGTAGCACTGTCGTGGGAGGTTGTGGAATCTTTGGGCGTTAAGGCCTCCTCAGAGGAAGTGAATCACTCAAGGGCAGATTTTGAGGCTTTTAGCCCAGCCCTGATTCCTGACCTTGCTGGTCCGTGGTGATGTGAACAAACAGCCGCTCACTGCCACAGGCAGGAATCGCTCCTGTTGCCATGACTTCCTTGCCGTGATGGGTGCTTCCTCTGACGCGTGAGTCATATTAAATTTCTCCCTCGAGTTGCTTGTCACAGCAACCAGAAAGTAACTCATACGGTGTACACGCTGCATAAATCATCTTCCTGTTTATATTGGTGTCAAAGAGATTTCTCTGTGTATTGGCAAAAGGTCCAGCCCTCACACAACAAAATAAAACCCTTAGCACTGCTAGTCCAAGTTTTTCAGAGTAGAGCTATCCTACCGTATCAGCTGAAAATAATGGCGGGTCCATAAGCATTTTCATTTGACAGATATTTGCTGCTTTCTGTTTTCAAGTGTGTATTTAATCTTTGACTTGTCCCGTTGTTTAACTATCCATGCAGTTGACAAAATTGGAAATAATGATAGTAATAATTTATGATAAGTAAGTCGATCTTATAAGAGGGTTAATTAAGCATGATCACTCATGAAAGAATATTAAAATATACTGTTGTAAAATATTCACACTACAATGTCTGTTGCAGTTACTTTTGTTGCTGTGATAAACCCTCTGACTCAGAAAACCTAAAAGAGAAAGGGTTTGTTGATTGACTTGTGATAAGAAGGTATGGAGTTCATTATGGCAGGGAATCTCCCAAAGGTTCCTTCCTCCAGCAAGGCTCCGCCTCCCAAAGGTTCCTTCTCAAACAGTACCACTAGCCTGCGACTGATGATTCAAACAGGAGTCTGTGGGACGATTCACAGTCAAACTATGAAAACTCATATACATTGAAACCTTGCGTAATTCTTACTTGTCCATATTTCAAAGATTCAAAAATGGCAATTTTTTGTCACGCGTAGTATATGTATTCACAAGGGTCTGCATGCATGTGTGTTGGGGGTTGGCGACAGGTTGGTGTCAAGTATCTTTCTCCATCATTCTCTACTTTGCTTGTTTTGGAAGGTTGGGGGGGCGAAGAATGTTAGCATTTCATGAACCTCCCTGTGTGGCTTCAAGACATAAGGCACCCCCAACACCCTTAATCTTCTCCTCGGCTCCTCTCTGAAGAACTTGATTTTCATGAAGACAGGCTGCTAAGGGGGGGGGTCCCCATCTCCAGAACTTTATAATAACCAGATCACACCATATCAATGATGGGGGGCAGCTCCTGCTTTGTTTTTGGCAGCATCGAATTGTGTCAGCTTATGGACAGATGTCCAAAATTTATCAAGGCGACAGTTGGGCAGAAGTTCTAGTGCCTCTCATACCAACTTTCCTAAAGTAATCTGGGTAATATTTGTCTAAGATTCTATCCTGGAGATGCCTGCCAGCAGCATTAATCTGGCTTCCTGGGGCGGGGGGCATGTCCATCTCTTTTCCTTCCTCCTTCCCCTTTCCTTTTTCTTTTTTTTTTAATTTTTTTATTATTATTTATTCAATTGTGCATGTGTACGTATGTATGTGCGCGCACGTGTGTGTGTGTCTGTGTGTGTGTAGAACCACGGACGAATTCGGGAACCACCATGGACGCCTCCACCTCCTTCTGTTCCGGGATTCGCAGGCTCCGCCCTACCAGGACCAGAAGCGCAGGCCACCCCCGCTTCCGCCTGGCGTCTATACCTGGGATCTGGGATCCGAACTCAAGACCTTCCGCCTGCAAGGCAGAGGCTTAACCCCTGAGCCACCTCTCCAGCCCCCCTTTCCTTTTTCTTTTCCTCTCTCCTCCTTAGATTTTTTTTTTCATATTTTAAAGTAATTTTTACATGAACATACATAATTTTTCTAATAAGGAAACATTATTTCTTAAAAATCAGTCCTATCTTCCATAACTTATAGTCCAGTGAATCAGAAAGATTAATTTCTAACTGACGGCTAAAAAAATTCACTGGTAGAGCAAATAACTCGTTGATTTCAACAGACAGGTAGAATAATCAGGGAAACTTCTGGAGTTGGCAAGATTTAAACTGTGCCTTGTGGAATGTGGGAACTATTTCCTTAGGTAGATACATGGTAGAGGAGAACCCTGATAAAAATAAAAGACTGTGGAAAGTAAGATTGAATGCTCACAAGTGCATGAAATAGCTAGAACATTTGAGCAACTGAATGATATTGGAGTACCCATTGGCCACATCAAGAGAAACCAGCCATAGATTTCCACGTCCCTCTCTGGTGGGGCAATCAAGCCAAATGTTTTAATAATACTTTCAGACATGTGGATCATTCAGAGATACAGCCAGTGGTTAAGAGAGACATCAAACTACAGAAAACTATGCTGACCCCTGTGGACACATGCCCAGCAGTTTCTAGGTTTCTTCTACTTAGAGACTGGTCCATGACAGCAGATGACGGGGCTGTCAGAGGGTGTGGGTCTAGAACAGGCAGGGCAGTGGACGGGTAGAAGGCTTGCTGTGTGGTCTGGAAGAGCAATGAGAGGAAGCACAGGCCTGGAGAGGAAGGAAGCTGTGAAAGAGGAAATAGACTGGGAAGCTGAGTAGGAGTCACCACTTCCAACCCCTGCTTTGCTCATTACTTCCGGAAGTCCCGCGCATCCCTGCAGCTGAGTTTCCTGAGATTCCTCTTTCTCTTATATTAAAGGCCAGCTTTGACGATGGTCTAGCAGGAACGTGTGTGTGTGTGTGTGTGTGTGTGTGTGTGTGTGTGTGTGTATGCACGCGCGTGTGCACACAGAAACGGCAGGGAACACTTGGCACCAGAGGTATATAGCCACATGGTCCCAGCTGCAGCCTAGAGACAGACAGCAGGCCTCCTGCTCGCTTGTGAGTTAGTTCAGTCTTTCCAACTGAGTTACTCAGAATCGTGGGCTTAACAGAATTCACAGGCACTGCAGCACAAGCAAATGAACACATAATGGCGAGAGGTCTCCTTGGTCAGTTATCTCTACATTAACAAAGCTCCACTACTGCCTTGCTGGAAAGACCCTTTGATGAGCTCTGTGTGTAGAGACTTTTCTCCAGGGATCACACAATTAATTCGGTGCTCCCAAATTAATTTGATGATGCTTTCTTTCTGTGAAAGTCATCTTTGAAGACCAGCGATTAGCCCAGCAAGAGAGAATTTATTCATTGATCTATTTTTGAATTCAATAGACATTGAGTAGAGTGGTAAAATAAGGACTATTTTGTAAGTGGCACGTGGTCTTCGCGATGACCATGCCAGCCTCATGGACATTGCGTGTGACAGCGTGTGCTGTGTGTGTGTGGTGGCTGTATGTGCACATGCATGTCAGCGCATGCCGTGTGTGGCTATATGCACACATGCATATGAGGAGAGATGTAATGAAAGGAGAGGGACAGAGAGAAGGAGAGCAAGAAAGGAGAATGTGCACATCTTTGGCTTGGATACTCTCCGCATGGCCTTCTTTGGCAAGATAGATCTACATTAAGTAATTGTTCTGATTAATTTTGACCTCAGTGAAAGCGAGCCGTCTATGCTTCAGCCCAACAGATGAGCTGCTCCACCATGCTTGTGCCAATGCCGACCTTTTAATTTTGGAAAGTAGCGGCCTTTTTGGGTAATCATCTTCATTTCTTCTTTCCTGGCAAGGCCTTGCTGGAAAGAAGTTTCTAGAGGAACGAGGATCACTGTTCTGCTGGGCCGAGAGAGCGTTGACAAATGTTTATTGACTATCTCTTGTGAGCCATCTTCAGGCTAAGCATTACAAACACGTAACTGCATTTCTTCCTTCCAGAAAAATCTTTTCACAGATGAGAAAGTCCTATGATGGCAAGCACATATCTGACTGTGTAACTGATCCAGTTATGCCCTGTAAGACCTTTGTCAACTGAATGAACAAGTAACAAATGTGAACGACGAGGAAACTGAAGCTCAGTAATTAGACATAAGATCATCCAACCTGTTTTTTCATTCTTTCTTCCCTTACTACCTTTCTCTTCCTTCCTTCCTTTCTTTTTTCTTTTTTCTCCCCTCCTCCCTCCTTCCCTTGCTCTTTTTTTACAACTTTCCTTTTTCCATTCTTTCTTTTTCTCTTTTCCTCCCTCTCTACTTTCCTTTTCTCTCCTTTTCTTTTTTCTTTTTCTCTCCTTTCTTTTCTTTCCTATCATCTCTTCCTTCTTCCTCTCCTTCTTTTCCTTTCCCTTTCTTCCTTTTCTTCAGGACCTGAGATTAAGTGTAGACTTCACGTGGGCCAGGCAAGTACACTTGTCACTGAGCGGCATCCCCAATCCATTCATCACCCTATTTCAGAGCATCTGAAACTGTATTTGAAGTCCAGGATCCAAGCGCTTTTCTCCTCGACTTTACATCATTTAGCAAAGCACCCTCATGATCATCCTTTGATTTAATTCTCTACCTTTGGGCAATGTGGAGGGTAACAGGGCAGTGGCTGCCGTTTCCTGAATGAAGACAGTGAGACCCAGGAAAGAATGTGCTCTAAATCACTGAGGTAGTAGAGGACCACTTCAAGACCAAAATTCATGTCACTGGAATCTGTGGATGGGGTCTTATTGGGATGTCTGGTCTGGTCTTTGCAGATGGTGCCCCGTGAGATGAGGTCATAGTAGATTCAGTGGGACCCGAGTTTAGTGACCGGCCTCTTCCTAAGAAATGATGAGGGTGGGCCAGAGACATAGACACGTATATGGGGTGCTGACAAAGCACAAGTGGCAAGCTGTGAAATTCCAGGAACCATTATCATGCTCTAGAGGGGGGCAGATGTGGTAGATGGCTCCTGGTGTTGACTTGGCAAGTACAGGCTAGAGCTCTGGGCACATCTGTAAAGTAGTAGTTGAGGTGAGCCTTGAACAAGATTACAGGAGACTGTCTGATTGATGGGAGGGTTCCGCCCATGGTGGGCAGGACCATTCCCTAGACAGATGGATAAAATGGAGGGAACTGGTCAAGTAAGCTGACGTTCTTCAGTGCATTTGAATAGAAATGCTTCCTGGCAAGGAAAGTTTGCCCCTTTCTCAACAGTCCTGTGAGTATGGTGTGGCCAGGTCCTTTGACCGCTGATTTTGGTCTGGATTCTCTTGCCAAAATGGACTAAGCATTGTGACTAGACAATCATAAGCCAGAATAAAATCCCTCGTTCCTATAAGCTGTTCAGTCATTAATTTACCAACAGCAAGACAGGCTCACCGCAACAGGAAACACAGAACAGACACTCCTGGAAGCTTCCAGAAGAAGGCTGCCTGCCGACCTTGATCCGGGTCCCAGAGCTGAGAGAGAACTCACTGCTGTTGTGCGACCCTTGTTTGCTTGCGGGGCTCCCAGTGCCCCTCTTCCGGTGGCAGTGAACTTCGTTAGGTGCGTGCGACTTCCGGTGTTTCCCATCCTTTCCTTGGGCATTCAGTGGAAACCCATAGGATGAGCCTCCCCATGTCTGGACATCTTTGCCATCCCAAAGGGGCAGACAAGACTAGGCTGCCTTTAGGGGCTCACTGACATCATACTTGTTTTTTTTCCCTGCCTGAACACTGATCAGCTCTTTTCCCAAGGACATGGCATTTATGTGTCCTTCCCCGGTAGGGCCCATCTTTCTCCCCGCTGCTATTTTCTAGGTAACTCTGCCCCTCTCTGCTCTCTGACGGCCTCTAGAAAAAAGAAGAAGCAGTGACTTCAGGAAAATGATCTTGCTTCTTCATTAGTATGGGACTGAGGTTCTTTAGTGCGACCAGTATCCTGAGCAAATGTAGAATTCCTCAACTAGTATTTGTGCTAAATATAAATGATAGAGGTTTCTGGATTTACTCTCAGCTTTGAAATGCACCATCTTTGAAACTGTTGACAAGTCACCTGATTTCCCCAGGATGGGACACAACTTCCCTGTGTCTAAAATGAGCAATGAGTGGTTTGTCTCAAAAGTCCCATTCAGTTCTGATGACCCATTGGTGTTTTTTCAAAACCAGGGTATATTCATGGTACACAGTGCCGGACTTAATGAGGACATTTTCATACAAGTACACAATGTACTTTGACCATGTGTCCCCCATAGCTCCCCCAATAACTCTCTTCGATCACCTGGGTCAAGTTCACTTCTACTTTCATGCCATAATACTCATGTGATTTTATGTGACTATATAAAATCCAGAAATGAGAGAAAACATGACAATTTAACTGCAAATGATCTAAATATGCCAAATAAAAGATAGCATTAGAGTAGAATAAAACAAAGTAAGAATCAATTCTTTGTTTATCCATTGCCTATTAAGAAGTCTGCTTTAGGGCCAGGGACAAAAGTATTTAATGCGTAAGCTTGACAACCTGGTTTGATCCTCAGAAACCTTCGAAAGGGAGACAGAAAAAAATGACTCTACGGAGTTGTCCTCTTGACCTCTCCATGTGCACCATAGCATGGACCCTGACACCACACACACACACACACACACACACACACACACACACACACACACACAACCATATGTATAATAATAATGATAAATAAAAATAATTTTTTAAAGTTGAAAGAAAGAAATCCACTTTCAACATAAAGAGCCTGGTATGTTGCAGGTGAAAGGAAGGAGAAAGATACTCTTCACTATTTTCTACCAAAAGAAAGCTGTAGGAGCTAAAATGACATCATAGAGCAGGTGCCGGGGTGATGGGAAATCAGCAGATGTATAGGAGTTCCACATAGAGACCTGGATCACAGGCGCTTCTCTCTCAGAAGACACACGAGCATAAATATATGTGCCTTGGCAATGTCGTATCAATGATGTGAGCCACGATTATAGCACTGAAGGAGCAATAGAAAGACCAACTAGAACATCTGGGCACGTCCATGTGCCACCGCCAGTAACAGAACAAACAGGCAAAAACAAACACAAACCCACAATAACCAAATAACATTTCTAGTCCAGCTGATCTTCCTCTCCTCAAATAATCCCTCTTTGGCTTTCACAGCTTTTAAAAAAATCCAGCCTCTGCATATGAAAAAACACATGTAATAGCTGTCTTTCTGAGCCTGGCTTATTTTGCTTCATGTGAGGACCTCCAATTCCTTCTGTTTTCTTGTGAACAATTTGCTTCTGTTCTTCTTCATGACTAAATATTATTTCTAGGCGTATGTATAATATAGCATCCTTACTTTATCCATTCATTTACTGATAGACATCTAAACTGATTCCATAGTTTGACTGCTGTGAATGGTGTCATGATAAACAAGTATGCAGATATCTGGGTTCTGTGCTGGCTTAGACTCCCTGAGGCATGTAGTCACGAGTGGTACAGCTGGAGAACGTGGTATCTCTTTTTTGCTGCTGTTTACTTTTGCTTTGATTTAGTGAGACAGGGTCTCCTCTACCCCAGGTTGGCCTTGAATTTACCATGCAACCAAGGATGGCCCTGAACACCTGATCTTTTTGCTGTCTCCCTAAGTGCTGGGATTACAATTGTGTACCACCATGCCCAGCTCCATATCATAGTTCTAGTTTTAACTTTAGCCTTTTGTTAACTCTTACGATAATCCAGGACACTAGATACGTTGTTTTGTTTTATAGTTGAGCAGCTGAAGCTCAGCTGTGTTAAGAGCCTAAGCCCAGGTCCTACAGAGTAATGGTACAAGTGGGATTTACAGCCGAGTCTGTCTGGATCCAAGGTTCATGTCTTCCCACTCTATCTTTCTACCTCCTTAAAAGCTCTTAACCAGGAATATGGAGAGACCGAGGAGATAAGATACTTGGCAGATAAGTATGAATACCAGAGTTCAGATCCCCAGACCCACATAAAAACCAAGCAGGCATGGAAGTCACTTGTAACCCCAGCACTCGGAAGGCAGAGACTGGGAGCTCTCAGGGCAAGCTGTGGCTAGCTCAGCCATGCCCTGGGCTCAGTGGAGACCACCTGCCTGACTACAAATGGAAAGAATTGAAGAAGACACCAGGTATCAATTCTGGACCTCCACATGCATGCACACATCAGTATGTGCATGTGTGTGTATGTGTGTTGTGTGTGTGTGTGTATGTATGTGAACATACACCAAAATATAAGCTCTTACTGTTCTCCCCATCCTTACTATCTCTCTTTTTCTTCTTCTTCTCTTCTTCTTCTTCTTCTTCTTCTTCTTCTTCTTCTTCTTCTTCTTCTTTTCTCCTCCTTCTCTTCCTCCTCTTCCTCCTCCTTCTCCTTTCCTCCTCCTCCTCTTCCTCCTCCTCCTTATTCTCCTTGTTCCTCTCTGCTTCCCTGTCCCTAGACCTCTTTCCTATAAAACCGGAGCCCCAGTGGTAGGGACCACAGCAATGGTTTTCTTCCCCTCCCTCCACCAAGAACAGAGGCTTTAGAGCCTGCAGCAGGCCAGTGGGAGACAGAACATGTGTCTGGTCCTTGGCCTTGTCTGCTGCAGATGGTCCTAGTTTCTGGAAATCCTCCTGACCCTTTCGAAGAGCCCTTCCCACCAGCTCCCAAGTCGCACAAGATAGCAAGGCTGCCAATTTCTGAAGCCTTGAACGTTTACGGGTGTGGGACTTCATTTAGGATAAACTTTTTATTCTAAAACACTTCCTTTTGGAGTCAGTCATCCTAACCAAGAACAGAAGGGGTTATAGAGCAGAGAAGAAAAGGCAAACCTTCCCTTTCTAGATAATCCCATTATATTCCTGGCATTCATATTCAAACTTCTCTAAAGATTTTGAGCAGTGCATGCTTTCTGTGTGTTTGTGATTAAAAAATGTGATGTACCTTAAAAGCCATTCCAGCCTCCTGTGATGTGGTTGTAAAAATTATTTCAGCATTAAATACCTTCTTGCCCTCCTGTCGACTGTGAGACCACTGCGAGATGAATCACTGGAGGGATGAATGCTTAGCAAAATGTTTTCCTTTCTGATTGCCGTGCTGGGGGTTACTCTATCAAAGGATAAAAGCAAATTGATGGAATATGTGGATACTTGGAGTTCGTTTTGATCACTGTTAAGCAAATTTCAAAATGCAAAGAGGTTGGATTGGATTGTCCTCCAATATTTCCTGTGAAAGAGGAAGTGAGGATGAAGAAGGCCTACTGGCCCAGGTGCAGGAATGGATGATTAGCCAGTTTTCATGTTTGATTTTCCAGAACCTTCAGTGATCTGGAGATCTCGTGCCAGCTTTGAGAGACCTCCCCTTTGAACACGGCGGCCCAGCAATCTGATGATAAATGAAGACCAGAGTTTTCTGGGGTGCTGATAAAACATACTTCCTTTGCAGCCCCGACCCGTGGGACACACATGCCTTTAATCTTTCCACTTCCAACTTGGGGTCCTTCTGGCCTCCTCCTCCCCCTCATCTCTTCACTGCCCCATTTTTCTGGCTTGTCCTGAATTTAGGGAAATAAGAAATCATTAAGAGAAAGTTGAGGGATAAGTTGCTATTCATTCAGCTGTGTCCTTAATTCTATCCCAGTAGCTTCCAGAAGCTTCTGTAACTAGGGGAGCCACGCTCATTTTTTTTATTGTTTTTGAAATATTACTAAGAACAACAGTAACAAATCATAGAATTAACTATGCATGGCTTCCACGTGTCCCTAAGCGCACTGAGGTCTTATGTACCACACCTCAGTTGAACAGCATAACCACCCTCAGGTAGGGCTTATTAGAAGACTGAGGGGCTAAATAAGGTACTACAAGGTTTTAGCAGGAATGAGTAATGGGGCTTGGATTTGTGTAGCTCAGGGCCTGGACGGCTAGTTTGGGGGTTGAGTAGTCTACTTCCCCCGAGTGTCCCCCACTACCCATCTGCTTCTACCTACTGTGTACACACCACACACACACACACGCACACATGCACACACACGCGCGCACACACACACACACATCTGTATACATCCATTCCTTCCTCTCTGGCCTTTCCTGGCTAGCAAGTAACCAAGCATTGCATTAGCGTTCAGGCTTGGGGGTGTTTGAGTCTGGTTCTTTGGTTATTGGTAGTTGGATCTTGGTCATATTTCTTACCCTCCGAGTCCTAGTTTGTCAATCTGTAAAGGGAGACTAGTTGTTGTTTACACCTGGTGGGATGCTCATGGCTTTGGGTTTGTATATTAAAAGGGAGAGGCTGATCGTGCTGGCTCACCACAGGTGATCAATTGGGGTGATTGACAAGGTACCTGCTTGTCAGGGGCAAAGAACGTGGCATTAGGGATGTTGGAAATGCCTGGTTTGGTCTCCATTTTAAATCCCAGGGCTGAGAATTCCCTACACACTCCTTCCTCAGGTACCTGCCGATGGTGCCTTGCTCAAGAAGAGCATTTCTGAAGCATTGGCTCACTTGCCTTGTGAATGGAACTATGCAACGAAAGGGCTCGGAAACTAGCTTTGCACGGCTGCAAGTGAGGAAAGCACCGTCACATGTCCTGGAAATACCTCTCCACAGAGCTGGTAAATACAACCAAAGGAAAGATAGATTTTTTTTTCTTGTTTTTGAGAACTTTCTCTTGCAAACATCTCACAAACAAAGGAAAGGCTTGGTGGACATGGTGGAGCCGTGGGGGAAGAAATGCCAGGTTCATGGCTGACGAGGCCAAACCACTTACAGAAATAGCACGCTTTCTTGCACAATCCAGCTCCTGCGAATGCATCCATCAGCAAGCACGAGGCTGCACCCGCAGGCACGGAGCGCCAGCAGAGGCTGCTCATTCCATGAAGTGGTTCAGTCCTGTGGAGGCCGACGCAAGGAAAGTTGCTCCTGGCCTCTAAGCCAACACCAAGACAAAACCCCAAGTGGACAAAAAAAATAATAAAAAAAAATAAAATAAAAACCTCATCCAGTTCTCAGTAAGAGGATGTGGTGGGCTCTGGGCCAGGAGGTATTATTAGACCAGAGTTTTGTCAGGCCTTAAATTTAACCAGCTGCACATCTTTGTAAAGTACCACCCTATTCAAACTTTTGAATGAAAGAATTCACCATTTGGTGGGATTTGATTATAGACAGAACACAGTGTCCTTGGATGGGCTCCTCCCTTTGAACAGTGCGCTGTCCACCGCGGCCTGGCCCATCTGCAGACCTCGTCCGGCTGAGGGCTGCGCGTGGATGCGCTTGTTCAGCAAAGAGCCCCACGGAAAACTGACTTCTCTCGAGGTGAGGCTGCTAACATCCTTGCGACTCGTAGCCAGCCACGGGAGAAGAATATGCTAACAGTGGGTGTGAGTGGGATCGACGAGAGAATTAGAAGGCGCTAGCCAGGAAAAGCAATGGTATGTGTGCCCACGAGCCGCCCTGGTGGGGTGAGTTTGAAACACACACGCTCATGCCTCTTGGTCCACCAAGCCGGAGGTAATTAGCACTTGCAAACACACATTTTTAGCCAAGAATTCCAGTCCCATAAACAGCCATCCTTGGCTTCAGTTTCCTACGAAAATTCTTCTTCTGTCTTTGAATAAACAAACGGAAATCGATGGAATCCAAAGCGGAAATCAGCGTGATGGAAAACAAACTGATATTAAATAAAATAATCCTATTTCAGACATCTGTCCTGTCCCTTTCCATATATTGTTTTTGAAAATTTCCAGAAGGATTCATGTCCAAGTATTAACAACAAGTACACTTAGGGGGTAGAGTAAAAAAAAAAAAAAAAAAAAAAAAAACTTTGTAAGTAAGCAAGGATTCGTTGCTGGTATCAGGAAAAATTCTTTTTCTTTTTTCTTAAAATTAAAACTTGACCAGCTGAAATATGATGTAGGCTGAATTATTTACTCCTCAAAAATATGTAAAAGGCCAGGATGATTAGTGCCAAGGTTGGGGGTTAAGGCTTTGTACGTGAAAACCAAGGAAGGAAAGGGGAATCCTGGGAATGGTTCCTTTGAACTGCTCACCGTGTGTATCCAGGGTTCAACAGGGTCCCTTGCTCAGTAGTCTTCCCCGTGTGACATGTTCCTTCTGATGCATAAACCGAATTTGATACCTGCAAAGAATCTTTGAAAAGAAATGATAACCATTTACTATTCATTATTTCTACTCGAGTGTTTAGATCCATAATGTCAGCTGTGGGTAAAACGTATGTGATGAATGAATGGATGAAGAGTGTATGAATGAATGAATGAGGAAACCAAGGCAATAACAGACAGCATTATTCATAAAAATTCAAAATATAGTTGAAGACATAGACTCGCCTTCATCAAACAATTGAAGGACAAAGTTAAGATCAGCTTTCCATCAAAATAAAAAGTTCCAGAGATCGTTTTTTTACAGAAGGGAAAGGTTTATTTTGATTCACCGTCTGGGAGGTTTCAGTCCATAGTCTACCAAATTTTAGGCCTGCACTGACCCAACAGAACTGCTCACTTCATCTCCAAGAAGGGGTCTAGCCCCCACAATTCCCTTTGAGGGACAAACCTCTGCATACCTCACTGCTGGGGGGGGGGGCTGGAGAGATGGCTCAGAGATTAAGACTCTACCTCACAAGCAGGATCCTGAGTTCGGATCCCAGGCCCACATAAAAATGCCAGGCAGAAATGGGACAGCCTATATATACTTCCAGTCCTGGTGGGCAGAGCTTGGGAAATCCCAGACCGAAGCAAAAAGGAGGTAGAAGTAATCCAGGATGATTTCTGAAGTCACCCTTGGCCCACCAAAGGGACACACAGTGCCCTCTCTCTCTCTCTCTCTCTTTCTCTCTCTCTCTCTCTCTCTCACACACACACACACACACACACACACACACACACACGCACAGAGTTTCGAATACATCAGTGCTTCAGTTCCTTCAACTCAAGACTCTTGATTTGTCCTTTTTGGGTGCTAAAGTAACTCGTGTTTAGTGTGGGGAATAGTTGGATGCACTGAGCATGCAGGGATACAGTAAATAGTAAACGAATGTTAACGTATGTTACATGGACCATCATCTAACGTATGTTACATAGACCATCATATGATTGGATATAAAGATGTGAGTGCAAAAGTCAGCTGGAGTCACGTTTTCACACTATCATTTGGCTAGCCTTGCCTCACCCCTCATGCTGATTTCTACCAGTCTTTCAGTCTTGGGTAAGGGACTGTTTCCAACCTGTCACGGCTAGGTGACCTGGTGGAACTCAATCTGTCTATTTACTGAGGTATCTGTGGATGCCTGATTTGGTTTATCATTGCATTATCTTTCTACCACACAGGATAGAGCATCCAGTCTAAGTATTTCACAGAGGGAAAGATTCAGTTCTGGGCCTCATGATTAAATAAGGCGATCACAAAGGAGCCTCTTGCTATGATGTTAGATTCCAAGGAATCCAGAGGAGGAGGTGTGAGGTGGAAGGGCACGCTAGGGATTCTAAAATGTCTCATTTGTAGATCAGCAGCCCTGGGATGGCTCAGCACAGACAGGAGTAGGCCCCAGGGATAGGCACTCCTTTGTGTCCCCCCTCTTTCAACAGTCGCCAGGGGCCACAGGCGCTGATCACAGCAGTGAGCTGGAACACACAGGTGCAGTGATAAAGCAATTCCTGAGAGAGGATTATTTACATGGATGCCTGCCGTTGCCCCAGAAGGGCAGGCGTACCAGGACAAAAGGCAGCTACACAGCAAGCTCTCCTCTGGGCCTCTGGGCCAGCTCTGTCACGGACAGCTCCTTGGGGGCAGCTTAACTGAGACTATCTTTCTTCCTCTAGGGTACATGCGGAGCTGGAAGGCATTTACCCAGAGTGATGAATGGGGTCATTTCTCAACGTCGATGGCTTCTCTCCATTGATAAATTTGCAAAGACCTTTTCCTACACTTCATAGGAGAGTAATGATCACTGGTGACCGATGAATGCATAGAAACGCCCAGTCCCTTTTACACAAAGGGAAACAGAAGCTTAGGAAAGGTACTGCTGAACTAACATGTCAATCAAACAGACAGTTCTTGCCACAACAGCGGAAACTCTTCACATGTCCTTTCTGTGGAGGGAAAGAAGCAAGACACTTGTGCTCCAAGAATTTGGTCTAGGCTGGGAAGATGGCTCATGGGTTCAAGTCTTTGCCTTGCAAGCAAAAAAGACTTGAGTTCAGATGCCAAAATCCTACATAAAAAAATGGCAGGTGTACATGACAACGCCTGTAACTGACCCTAGAAGCCAGAGCCTAGGAAACGCTAGAGCAAAGCAATCAAGTGGAAGCACAATCCAAGATAATTCCCATAATTCCCAGTATCACCCTTGGGCCTTCACAGGCACACACCTCAAGTGCACTATCACACACACACACACACACACACACACACACACACACACACATGCGCGTGCGCGCATGCACAACAAATAATAAGAATTTTAGGCAAGCAAATGTAACTTTCTCAAGCTATCTCCAGCAGTAGACTTTGGAATATATAATGGGAAGATTCCAGAGAATAAAGAGCAGTCTCCAGAGAATCCTGGGGTCCAGGGGCCGAGTCCAGTAGTACTGAGAGTGGAGAAAGACAACTGCACAGCGAGATGCCTTCCAGCCTGGCTCTTCTCTTCAAAGTCCACACTCAGGTTTGAGGTCAAAGGTCTACCCATATTTCTTTCTGATCTTTTCAAAGAGCCTAATGGGCAGCTTCAAGAGCTTGCTTGCTAAAAGCCAAGCAGGCTTTAGGAAAGAGGAGCTTTTAAATGAACAGGGGGATTGTTAAGTGTTCTCCATTGACATGAAAAGAGTGTTTTCCACTCAAGAGGGTAGTTGCCATTTGGGGGAAAGGTTAAGTCAATTATTTTGTTTGAAGATGAAAAGTCAGCCAGGAGGGTTCATCCTCGGGAAAATGGCGACCACCTGTCCTGGCTCAAAGTCAGAGGAAGAATTGGGCCTTTGTTAGGTAAGATCTTCTACGTAAGACCGGTGAAGACTGCGGGACTATGTAACACCCTGGTTCCTCGTCTACACTGCTGGGTCTGTGATAAACATACGGCTCACCTTTCTCAGCGCCGTGAAGGACCAAGCTAATGTGAAAGTGCACTTCACACCACACTGCGCTGAGCAAACGAAAGAAATTATTTTTCCTGGAAGAAGTGCAGATTCCTCTTTCAAGTCTGGTGTGCACACAAATTTTTCTTCCTGCTTTGGATAAAAATTGCCAGATTGCTTTGGATCCAACCTCGAAGTCACATGCCAGTTGTTTCTTTTAGCATTCAGGCCTCTTCCTGTTCTCTCCTCCCTGGATAAGGCCTGCTTTGCTGCCAGGTGTTTATGGAAGTGGAGGGAGAGGGCCCTGATTTCTAACTCACTCCAAGCACACTGGCTTCCCTTTTCTAGGTGGTGGTCTTGCTCCTCCTCAAATGCCTCTGGGGAAACTCACTATACTATTTTTTTTAAAAGCTGCTCTACTTTTTAAAAGCTTAAGATCATTAGTAATGTTTTCTTTTCTTTGTGTGTGTGTGTGTATCTGTGTATGTGTGTATGTGTGCTCATGTGTGCAGGTGCATGTACACTTGCTTTTATGCACATGTATGTAGAGGCCAAAGGACAATATCAGGTGTCTCTTTGGGAGCCACGGAATATTTATTTATTAAGCCCCTGAGTTCACCAAGTGGGTTTGGCTGGCTAACCAGCAAGCTGGGATCTGTCTATCTCTGACTTCTCAGGGATGGGATTACAAGCAGCCGCCACCATACCTAGCTTTTTATTTTTTAAATATGGGTCCCAGGGATCAAATCTGATTCTCAGGCTTGCAAGATAAGCTACATTTTTCAAAAATGTCTTCTAGCTACATTTTTTCAAAAAGGAGGATAAAATCCATTTCCTTGTAGCAGAGTTCAAAAGATAAGTCACACGCAGAGGCGGGTAGCACACATGAATGACAAGGGAGAATGTTACAGTGCATGGTGGTGAACCACAGAAGAGATACCCTCCCCAGGCAGTTAGCTGTTATGTCCCACTATAGGTTATCACCCTGCAGTTGTATGACTAGGTGGTGCATCCCAAAGCTCTCCTCTCCCAATAATCTTTTAGCCTATAGAAGGCAGACACAGCTCCCTTTCCGCTTAAAGTTAAGAGAAGCCCTAAACTTTGCTTATCTTCTTCACAAGGGCTATAGAAGGGGTCGATAAGAATCCTTAATGGAGACTCTGTCTCGCTCCATTCGTGTGTTTCTGTAATTACTTGCTGCATGACAGTCTTCCTTCCTGTTCTGTTTATCTGTAACCCACACTTTAACCGAGACTCTGTGAATCTGTGACCAATCAGTATTGTCGAAATGCTCCGTAAACCATCTTGTGACTAAAGAGTATAAAACATAATAAGGCTTAACCAGACAGTACACTTACTTTTTTTTGGGGGGGGGGAGACTGGTGTTGCACTTACTTTTCAAGGCTGCTGATAAAATCATGACAAAGTTACTTAAGGGAACAAGGGGTTTATTTTCTCTTATAATTCCTGGTTACAATTGTTTGTCTATTTTAAGAGGAGAGTTCTCACCAACACCAGGGCCAAGGGAACTAACTGGCCTCACCATCTCCACATAACAACTGAGAAGAGGGATGATTCTTACTTGCCAGACCAGCATGTCCGGCCAAGTATACACAAGAATGACTACTTTCTAAAACAGTTCCCTCCATTTTATGCATCTGCCTAGGGACTAGTTCCACTAGGTGCCTTCCCCATCCTCTAAACAATCTTCTGCAGTTCACTCTGGGCTTAACTCAACTACAAATCATCTACAAATGTTCCCGGAACGCAAAACCTCAATCATCCTGTTGATTCCTGTCTCTCACTATGACAACAGGATCCTTCTGAATTCCAGACAGATAAATGCACTTTTCCTCTACTACCTTAGTCTGCTCACTTTTCCGCCACAGAAGCGCGCTCTAGAATGGAAGATCCAGGATTTTACTTGGTCTATAGTAGCTGAATTTGAGGTATACACGAAAGGAGGTGCTACTTTTGCTATTAATACCCAGATTAGAGAGCGAATCCAAATGTTGAGGAGAGTAAGGTGAATGAATAAAGAGAGTGCCTAGGAAGTGTTGGAGACTTCAGTCTTCATTGATCAGCAAAACCAAGAGCTCTGTACCCTTGGGGAGTCTATTCTGTGAGAAAATAGCATCTGTTTGTACAGGCCACTGAATGGGTCAGGGGAAGCTGTGAGAATTCTTCCCAGATCTCAGCCTCTTTAACACAACGATTGTTCCAACAAAATCCAGAGATTCCCCCTTAGTGCACTGGGCACCAGATCAGGGATTCAGATTCATTCTGGCTTGAGAGGTGATGTTTCTACTGTGGCCCCAAGGTCACCACTGAAGAAGATGAGAGTGTGGGAAAAGCCTTCCTTCGGGGCCAATTACATTTCAAATACTGTAGACGCAGACACAAGGCTTCATGAGGCAGACAGGTAACTGAGTCACTGGTTGAGAATCTGGAGAAAAGAGGCCCTGATTTCAAATAGTCAGCTAGCTCCCTCTGCCAAATCTACCCTTAGATCTTGAACTATTAAGAACTGAAGTTATCCTTATAGAACAGTTGAGTACAGCATTCATGTATATACTCAGGCAACACAGAGTTCATTCAGAATATCCAGTATGAAATCTCTCTCTCTCTCTCTCTCTCTCTCTCTCTTTCTCTCTCTTTCTCCCCTCAATAAAACTTTTTAGTCTACATTCAATCAAATTTTTGAAAAAGTCCTTCAGCTCATTTAAACAATTTTTTAAAAGAACATATATAACAGACACTACCAGTTGTAATCAAGGCCAGGTTGAAGCATTAAGCATTCAGAAACTCACTTTTCTACTCTGGGTATTAGTGAATCTTTTTTTTAAAAAAATATTTCTTTAGCTAGCATATGAAATAATGTGTTTATTTTAAGCCATGACGTTTTCATGTATATATTTATGCCTTCTACATATTTGCCTCCCCTGCTATGCGCCCCCCAATCCCTTCTCACCCCACTCCTGCTGGTCCCCTTCCTTACCCCAAGCAGTCTCCCTTCTGCTCTCATGACATAAATACAGAGAGACAGAAGATAGAGTCCGCGTATGAGAAAAATATGCAGTATTATTTCCCCTTCCTCCTCGGCCTTGCTCCCTCTCTAATTCCATCTCTGTCATGAGTCCTCCACAGCTTTCATGTCATATGTATTTATGTTTAAATCTGGATCCACTTTCCTCAGTGCTTCATTATGAAAGGCCAGCCGTGTCTTGGGAAGTGTGTGGCCTCTGGCAAGATCTCCCTGACGACATGAAGCGGAATCTCAACATGAACCAGAGAGTCAGGAAAGGCTTCTTGGGTGGAGCCCATGAAGAGAGAAGGCCAGTCCTTGCACTTGGGATTCTGCCTTCTCCAAACAACTGTGTTTGTTGCACATTCATCCTTGAATGCTGCTAATCACAGGCATGGAGTCAGGTGACCCTACTAAAATAAATACTTCAGAAGATCGGTAAGCGAGATGGCATCTCCTAGCCTCCAAGTTCTCTAAGGTATGGAAGAGGGACATTCCTGTCCCAAATCTCTGCTTCCTAACACCACAGAATTCTGGATTCAGGAGTATGGACAAGGAAAAAAAAGGGGGAGGGGAGGGGATTTAGCAAGTCAGCCTTTGGAGGTCGTGTAGAAAATATGCAGGGATGTCACAAATGGAAAGAATTCCAGGGGAATGAAGTGGTATGAATCAAGGCACAGAGTTGTTGCAGCTTCATGGGTCGCTCAGACAGTTGTGGGTGACCGTCGCTGGGTGTGGGTGAGTAAAGGGCAGGGATGGTAGGAGAGCACCCCAGAAACAGACGGGGTCCCATGAGAACAGGCCTGGAATGCGTGTGGTATGCAAGTAACACATATTTTTGAACTATTTTTTCTCTGCTTTATTTCTCTCTCTTTTTTAGACTTTATCATTGCAAAGAAAATTTTAAAATAGGAGTAAACTTCACACCATTGTAGGAAACAAAATTCCCAAACTGCAAACAGAAATGCAGTATCACAGTGCATTCCACAATAATTTTAAAAACAATTTATTCATGTACATGTACAAGTGCACATGTGTGTATATGTGTGTGTATTCATGTGGAAGTCAGAGGACAACTAGGCTACAATTTCTCAGGCTTTGTCTACTCTGTTATATCTTTTTGGTATGCATATATATATGTATATATACACACACACTCACGAATGCTTGCATGTATACAGCCATATAAACATATGTATGCATGCAGAAGACTGAAAGTTTCTTTTGCTCAAATGAACTAAGATCTTGCCAGCTAGGCTAAATAGCTCGCTTATCCTGATGATCCTCCTGAGTGTTGAGATAACAGACAGTCCTGCTCCTGTTTGGCTTTTATGTGAGTTCTGGAAGTCTGAACTCTTGTCTTCAAGTTTGCAGGGCCAAAGGCTTATCTACCGAACCATCTACAGAGTTCCACCTTGCATATTGAGACAAGGTCTCTCCCTAGTCTGGAATTTGTTGATTCCCTTAGGTGGGGTCATAAATTTCAAGACTCTTCCAGTCTCTGCCTACCCAGCAAGGAATAGAAATGTCTGCATGTCATGATTTGAATGTGCATTACCGCCCACAGGCTCATGGGTTTGGACCTGACGTTAATATTTCTGGGAAGTCCCTGGTGCTGCTTGGAGGTGGAGCCTTGCTGGAGGAATATATGTCATAGGCAATGGGGGCCTTAAAGTTTGGTGGCCTGAGCCTGCTTCCTCCTAGTTGCTCTTTTCCCCTCTGCTTCATGATGGCTGCAGTGACCTGGACCTACCTGGTTCTGCCTCCAGTCATGCCCCGTGCTGTGCGATTCCCACCATAACGGGCTCTCTCTCCTTTGGAACCATGGAACGAATAAAATCTCCCTTAAGTCATGAGTGAATACTGTCCCCATTCGCAAAGGAAAAGTAATTGCAACACCATGCCGCCACATCTGGTGCTTTTACATGGCCTCTGGGGATTGAATTCAGGTCTCATGCCTGCACCATAAATCACTTTCTGGACAGCCACCTCTCCAGCCCTAATTTTTATCAAATAACAATTTCATGCCATTTGCTTTGCCCACACTGGCTCTTTGAATCCTTGTAAAGCTCCCTGAACTCTGTTTTGCAGATGATAAAACTGAGGGGCAGAACTGGACAGTGAGGAATCGAGGCCATGACAGCGAGTGACGAAGCTGGGACTCCAACCAAAGGCTGCTGTCATATTTCATGTCCATTTGGGATTTTCCCACAGGAGGCCAGTGTTGATGGATTTCCACCCCTCACTTTACAGATGGGGAGATACAGGCTCATAGAGTCCAGGCAACTTAGATTTGTTCTTAAGTCAAATCCAGAGTAGTGCTTTGTTTTCCAATTGGACCTGGACATGCCTTCCACATACGATGGCCATTAATTCACAAGCGCCTATCTTCACCAAAGTGGACACACTCTATCACTGTAACATTGCTGGGCATCTGCATAGCAGAAAGGCATGAAAAAAAATCTCATCTACTCGAGGTTTCGGAATCTGCATGAACTGGGTTGTTTTCTGGTTCTCATCTTTAACTGGCATGGTCTGTCCTTTGACTGAAAAGCAGGCCAGCCCCGAGCTCTTGGAAAACCCACTGCAAGTCTGCCGTTGAAAACCTACAGGTTTGGATGGAATCTTGACTCTGCTAAAGTACTTAGGCTAATAGAGGGCTAACACTTCCTCCAGGCTCCCTGTAAGCGCCTCGTCTTACAAGGCCGCGTCTGTGGCTTGGATGGTTTGCACAGGGAACTGTAGCTGGACCTAAGGCTGCTACATTTACCTGCCTGTCTTCTGTCGTGCGACATGTTACCTGAATGTCTGTGTCAAAATGCTTTTTCCTATATCCCTGAACTTTCCGGGCTAGAATCAGATTATTTACTCCCAGGTTCAATTGGCAGTTCGGCTAAGAACATGGAGACACCCTGGGTGGGTTTGCTCTCCATGCGTTCTCTCATTCTCTTCTTCCTGAGCTGAGCGCCCCCCCCAGCACCTCACCCCTGCCATGTGTCATGGTTTGAATGTGAAATATCCCTTATAGATTTATGGATGGGAAGACCTGGCCCGGCTGGTGGTGGTGTTTTT
Organism: Typhlomys cinereus; assembly: GCA_023101885.1. Classification (NCBI taxonomy): domain Eukaryota; kingdom Metazoa; phylum Chordata; class Mammalia; order Rodentia; family Platacanthomyidae; genus Typhlomys; species Typhlomys cinereus. The sequence continues at coordinate 231,553 of JALPQD010000392.1, read as the reverse complement.
GGAAGGTGATGGGACCCTGGCGATGTGTGGTGCAGCTTACAGAAGTCAGTCACTGGGGGGGTACAGGGGGGCCAACCTGGAAGGTGATGCCCATCTTCCGGCTGCATTTCTGTTTCCTGATCTGCCAAGCTGTGGACAGCCTCTACGATGTGCACCACTGTGACTCCTGCGGGCCTTCCCTGCAGAGATGGACTGAAACAGCGAGCCACAATAAACCTTCCTCCCTCAAGCGGCTTCTGCCAGGTATTTTGTCACAATGTCATTGATATTATTCACACAGTGCCAGGACACTGTGCCAGACAGATAGCTGAACACTCACTCATGCCCTCCAGCCCCTCCCTCTTGAGTAGGGAGTAGGGGTCACACCACAATTTCCACTGCAGTCTTCAGTCATTTCTTTGCAATTCACTGCACCCCTCCGTGTCTCAGCAGGGGAGTAGTGGCTACCTGTCTCTACACTCGACAGCCTCAGGGACCAAATGGCATCTCCTTTGGGCCATTCTTTAAGAGTAGCACATCTGCTTTCCCAGAACCTTTAATAATATATCTCTTCAGTCCTCACTAATCTGACTGGAGACTAGTGTCCATTTCTGCGCAAAGTTAGGGGCTTGGAGGTGGCAAAGAGGATCTCTTAAGACTTGAAGAATATATGTCTTCATATATATATATATATATCTCAAGTCTGAAGAAATCACACACATATATACACACGTATATATATATATACACATATTATATATATTTAGAGAGACAATGTGCACATCACAGTGTGCAAATGTGTGTATATGGTGAGAGAGGAGGCAGAAAACAGCATTAAGTAATCAGTTGTTTCCTTCCATCATGTAAGTTTCTGGGGATCAAACTAGATGCCAGGTGTCTTGCCAGCCCAGATCTGGCTCCTTTAAAAATAAAAAGAGAGAGAGAGATTTTCCTTGCAACCTAAAAAGCCAGAAATTCCTGTTGTGTGCTATTTTCTTTCCTTACCAGGTGCTACGGCTTCAACGAATTGATTTTCCTCTCAATTTTTTTTATTATCACTGTCATTATAAGAAGAATCCATATTTTATCTACTCATAAAGGACAGAATGAATTTATAACCATAGGGCAGATTTGTTGCTGCTTTTAAATTTCAAACTTTCTCTTCCTGGTCCCTTTTGAACTTCACCCTGGGGGTGGTGAGGTATGTTTGACTGTGTGAACAGAAGCCTTGGGCTCTGGCTTGTATTCCAGTGACCCACTGTGGCTCAGATCTAGAAACATGAGTCATCGTGACATCTACCCAAAGAGGCAGCTTAGATCCCCCCTCTGGTGAGACAGCCAGCGTTGGATGTGCCCATCCTTCTGGACAATCGAGCCCATGTGGTCTTGCTGAGGGGCCGCCTCTGTATGAAGCACGGTCTCCCAGACCAGCATCTAGCTGCGCTTCACAGCTGGACTCTGAGGACAGTGGAGGTAATAGTCCCAGATCACAGCTCTGTACCAAAAGGAAAGAGAGGCCTTTTTTCTTTCACATTTTTCACGAGATTGGGAGTTGGGTATTTTTGTGTAGCCAGAGAATTTTTGTCTAGGGAGAAGGATTGGCATCTCAGAAATGGACTTTATCAAGTAGGTGGCCCACCTCAAGTATGGAAGGGCACTGCTCAATACATTGGAACGGAAGGCAGAAAGACAAATCTCTCTCTCTCTCTCTCTCTCTCTCTCTCTCTCTCTCTCTTTTTCTCTCTCTTTCTCTCTCTCTCTTTCTCTCCCTCCCTCTCCTTGGGCCTTCATTTTCTCTGCCTTTTGACATCACGACTCCAGGGTCTCTGGCCTTTGGGAATCCAGGGACTTATCCCTGCATCCCCTCAAGTTTCCAGACCTTTCACCTCGGACAGGTAGTGACACCAAATATCATGGACATCTAGAACTCCAAGTCCCACGAGAAAATACCCATAGCAAATCCCCAGCCTTACTTCTGGATTGTCCTGTGGGTTGTAGTCTTTTGAAAAACCTTAGATAATACATTGGAATAAGTCGAATTTTAACTAAGGACTTGAGTTTTTTAAGAATATTTTTAGGATATGAGGTCCAAGATAACTCCTGGACAGGCTGCTGTAAAGTACTCAATATAAGTTTGGAAAATGGCTCGGTAGATAAAACGCTTGCCATGAAAGCACGAAGACCTGAGATGGAATTTCTGGAATCTTTGGAAAAAAGCTGGCACAGTGGCACGCATCTGTAATCAAAGGATTGCTACAGTAGGATGGGAAATGGGGGAAAGAGCATCCCCCAAAGCTCATAAGCCAGCTAGCAGAGTGGCAAACAATGAAGAGACCCTGTCTCAGATAAAGTAGAAGGCAAGAACTGGCCCCTGAGAAAATTCTCAGACTTCTACATGCACCTATGGTATTTGCGTGCCTATACTCACACAAACAAACATGCACAAATATTCTACAAACACCATACACATGAGAGGAGAGAGAGAGAGAGAGAGAGAGAGAGAGAGAGAGAGAGAGAGAGAATAATGAAAGTGTTCACCTCTGATCCAGGGGAGGCTTGGTCTCAGGAGCTGTAACTATGAGTAGCATTTCGCCTGCCTCTGAACTTCGTCACTTTGGAGAAGTTATTTCTACATTCTAGGTGTGTCTCCTCAACTGTGAAGTAGAAACAAGACTGCTCTTTGTTCGAAAAGTGCTTTGAGATGAAATCTCTGAGATTCCTCCGCCCGCCATTTTTATTCATCTGAAAGACCACATTCCTCCTGCTAAGTCAGTTTTCTCACTTGTAAGAAGGAAACAGTAGGTGTGCTTCCCTATTCATCGTATGGTTACTGTCGATTAGAGACGTGAATGTCCTTTATAGCGGGAGAGCCTGCAGTACTCCCAAATACTTGGTCACCAGGATGATACCCTGAGGGAATGACTAGAGGCTTATTCAATGGGTAGTGATCAGCCTTGCTAAGAAGTCACGTGCTTGGTGTTCCCTGCACTCCAGCTGGCGCAGCAAAGATCTTGTGTTGAACGCAAAATCTGGAGGACGGCTGAACTCTGCATGTCTTCAGTTGAGGCACGGGGGCTCTCCATGGGCTCCGCACGGGGCGTTTCCTTTCAGGCTTGTGCACCTCTGAAGTCAGCTGACACGGGTGAATGGTGATGCCTTTCCTCTTCCGAGAAACAGAAATGAAGGGGTACCATTTTTTCAAAAACACAAGTCAACTTCCCTCCCTCAAGACTTCCTGTTTGTAACTGAAGCCACCTTCCTAAAATTAGCAGAACATTTCTTTTGCCACAAAGCAACAGTCCCTTAGAAAAAAAAAATGGACAATTTCCTTTTTGGACAAGGACTCGGACTGGGGTGGGGGGCAAATCTCCATCCAACTCCAGCAATAGCTTCCTTTCCCTGTTAGTTTAAACCCTGCCTGCTATTCAGATTACGCCTCAATTACTCAGGCGGGGACTGTTCAGACACAAATGCTTAGATCAGTGGAAACAAGAGGCTTTTGCTTAGCGGTTTTTAAACGTGAGTATGCATCAGAATCTTCTGGAAGGCTTGTTAAAACACAGAATGCTGGGGTGCAGCCCCAGAGGTGCTAACCGGCAGATCTGGGATGGCGTCTAAGCTTTCACACTTCTAATAAGTTCCCAAATGATGCTTACCGTGGTCCAGGACTCACGTGTGGGAAACCACTGCTGGATGTCAAAGTTTCCAGTCCAGGGAAGTATTGAGAGAAGAAATCATTCTGTCCAGAATCACAGCGGCTGCTGGAGGATGTTGGGTCTCGGATGGCGTGGCTCTACAATCTACACATCTGCATTTGTTCTCTGCATGTCATCTTGGCCCATATAGGACACACTCAAAGTCTTTTCTGCTTGGCTTCCCAAGCAGTGGTTGACGGTGCTCTGTGAAGAATGCTGGTCTCTCTCTCTCTCTGTCTCTCTCTTTCTCTCTCTTTCCACCCCCACTGTTGTGCATGCAGGTTTACTTGCTCACCTGTGTGAATGCATATGCGATCAGAAGATGGCCTCGGCTGTTGTTTCTGAGCTTCTCGCTGAACTAGAGTTCACTAGGTCTGACTAACAAGTGAGTTCCAGGAATCTGCTTGTCTACCCCACCCTCCCAGAACTAGGATTATAAGTGCATATGCTCAATTTTTTTTGAGGTATGTGTGTGTGTGTGTGTGTGTGTGTGTGTGGTGTGCAAGAAGGCACTTCAGTATGTTGTTTTCAGAGGTCAACAGATGACACTGAGGAATAACCTAGATGGTTCTACCCCCCCCCCATTGCTTTGCTCTGGGGTTTCCCAGTTTCCTCCTTCCAGGATCACATCTGGCTTTTTTTATGTGAAATCTTGGGATTGGAACCTAGGTCCTTCTTGCCTGTGAGGCAAAGGTTTTAACCCTTAAGCCATCTCCCCAGTCCCCAACTTTTTTTTTTTTAACATGGATTCTGAGCATTGAACTCATATTCTTAGGTTTACAAGGCCAGAACTTTACCAACTGAGCTGTTTCCCGTTTGAAACAACAGTCTTTAAACCTACTGGATGTGAGTATGAAACTGACCTCTGTGAGATCACCAGAGTGGCTCAGCAGGTAAAAGTGTCTGCTTACGACCCCTGCGTTTAATTCCCAGAGCCCACTCGGTGGAAGCGGAGAACCATCTTCCCCAAATTCTCCTCTGTCCTCCACATACGTGACATGACAGGCACGCATCTCCTTACTCACTCATGTTCTCTCTTTCTCTCTGGAATAAATAAAATCTTTTGAAAAAGTAACAGGCCTCTTTTGCTAGCTAGATGTGCGGTCTTGAGCAATGTCTGTTCATTGTTATCAAGTATGAATGATAGTGTCCTGTTGTAATCTTAGTAAACACATCATCACTCAGCCAGCTGTCCAGAGACAGACTCTGGCAGCCATTTTTAGCACCTCCCCCTCTCTCACTGTAGCCAATCCATCACCCTGCCCTGTCAGCCCGCCTTCCAAAACATGTGCCTTCGCCCTGCACACATATTTCTGCTTCCACTGCTCCAACCCAACTCCAAAAATAGTTTGACAAATCTTCCCACTTTTCATTTCATGTTGGTTACAACATACTCTCTCAATGTGACCTACAGAGGCCTATATGATCCATTGGCACTAGAGGAGAACCTCATTCACTGTACCTTAAGATCCCTGAGCGCGCCAAGCCACCCCCTGCTTCAGGGCTCCACACAAGCAGCTTGCTTGTCTAGTCTCTGCAGACAAGCAGAAAATGTTGCTGGGAGACATTCGTACCTTCTCTCTCTAGATCTCCATTTATCCCTGTTTATGTGGCATTTTTCTAATGAGGCCTTTCTTGAACACCCAATTTACGGATCACTCTCTAACTCCAATGTTTTCCTTCCCCTCACCTCGCCTGATTTTATCTTACGTAGTCCTTCCCATGAACGGGCATAACATTTACATATCTGCTTACTGATGAGACCTTAAATATGTCCGTAAATCTCATGAAAGCAGAGACTTTATGCAGTTAGCTAGTTGATATAGCCATAGGAACTAGAATAATATGACTTCCGGTGGATGTTCAGCAAATATTTGCTCGATGAATGATCGAAAGGGCAGGTGTATTCTGCTCATGGCAATGATTATGACTGTTCTCCCAGTGCAACATCTATAGGGGTTCCCAACATCAGAATATCTCCTCGAGCACTCACTATCAGTGTGCCCAAAGAAGAGCTACCCCAAGTATACTTGGGGTTGGATGTTTGGACATGGTCTTATCTTTGCTGTGGACATGTCTTTCACTTGCGCAGAGCACACATTTATGACCCTCGCTGTGCCTAGCTCCCAGCTGGTCTTTGTGGAATGAGGCTCTTCCACTGCACTTGCTATGCATGAAAAAGAAGGAATCCGAAAGGGAAAGAGAAACTGAAAGCCTTTGAAATGTGGCTTTCATGGCTCAGCTTCAAGTCATAGACCCATGTCAAACCCTCTCCAGTTCAGGTCTATCTTGGATAACACAAGACAACTAGATCATGTACCTACTTCATGACGGGGTTGCGACTGACTCCTCCAAAGCATCCAGGATGTAGATTCACCAAAAGTCCAGGAGTGAGCTTGGCCAGTCTTAGGGAATCTGAACCTGAAAAATTAGGTTGTCAGTAGAAACAAAAGCTAATGGAATAAACATCACCCGTGAAGTGGTGAAGGAAGCACGCATGGGTTCTCCAGTGGAGGATTCAGCATTGAGCTATTAAACTCGGCAAGAAAGATCAATGTCCTTTGCATTCAGTCACAAACTGCCCATCCAAAGGGTTCTCTCTGTAAAGGTTTACTGAACTCCTGCCATGTGCCAGGTACCCACTAAGTGGAAAGAATAGCAAGATGGATTAAGACAAGACTCCTGCTTTCAAAGAGCCACTGCCTGGGAGGAGAGAGAGGCCACATTCAGCTACTTGCTGTACTTAAGCTGGGAAGCAGGAACTATGGGTGCCCAAATAGGACAATAAGCACGTTGGTAGGATCCTATTGACTAATCCCCTTAGAAGGAACTTCCTTAGACCCACAAGTCTCCTTCAATAGGGTGCAATGGTGGTGAAGGAAGAGATACAATGTTTAAGAGTCTGGAGATGGTGAGAGGCTCAGGGGAAAAGGGTGCTTGCTCGCAAACTTGGCAACCTGGGTTCAAACCCCAGAGCCACATATGGAAAGAAAGAACCAACTTCTGAAAGTTGTCCTCTGAGTTCCACCTGGATGCCCATGTTAATTCTCTCATTTCTCTCTCTTCTTCTCTCTCTATCTCTTTCCTTTTCTTCTTTTTCCTATTTCTCAAATAAATAAATATTTTAAATTTTAGAAAAATATTCAAGAAATGAATAAGAACTCTCTGGACTATAAGAATTAAAAATGTGGGTGCTGAAGAGACGGTCTATAAGGTTGACTGGCCAGCCAACCTAGACTTATTGGTGACCTTCGGGTCTCAATGAGAGACCTGGTCTCAAGAAACTTGGCAGACAGTTCCTGAGGCATGAAATCAAGGTCAATCCCTGGTCTCTGTGCACACGTGTAGCTTTGGAGGAGGAACTACCTAGGTTGGAGGACTCCTCTGCTGCTTGTTAGACATGGGGCCTCGGAGTGGTCCCCATACCAGTGGGTGGAGAAAGAAGAGTGAGAATACTTGACTAGGGTCTCACCCAGGATCAGATCCAAAGTGTCAACTCTTGAATAAAAATGGATCGTAGTAATGCCAGGTAGGATTCGAACGCTGCATTTGATGAAGGGTTGATGAGAATAGAAACATATTTGATCATAGAAATATCAGTAGTTGGGTATTGAAAGATACTGAAGTGGGGACTGATCCGAATAGGTCACCATAAACTGAGCTCTGGAGTTTGAATCCCAACTTTGTTAGTTATACAGAAATAGAGATACATATAGAGAGATACAGATATGTGCACATTCAGGGAGTTTGCTCTTCTCCATAGAAGGGAAATAATCACATTTGTATGCATGGTTATTGTCGTGGTATTAACACAGCAGACATATATAAGCAAGCACAGTATCCTATCAGAGTCAGTACCAATAAAAGGCAAATGTTTTTAAAACAATAACCAGTCAGTGACCAATGAATGCAATGTGTAGGGAGGGACCTTCTTGATCTAAGTAGGTTTCATCAGGCACATTTCAGTCCTTGAGTTTGAAAAGTGAAGGTAAGTGAAGCGTCTCAGTCTGGCCCCTCCACCCCACCGTCCCATGGGAAAGAGATGTGTCAGGCTAGTCATGCGGGTCGCCAGTACAGATGTCCTCAGCCTTTGAAGCCTGAAGCTGATGAGGATTGAAAGCCCTGGCATCCCGCTGGGCAACAGTTCAGCCCAAAGTTCACATCACTGAACATTTGAGAACTTCCTGACCAGCTGCCCCGTGTCACAGAGAGCTGGACCTCGCCTGTCTCCAGCCCCTGACGTGGGGTCGAGAACAAATGCTGGCGTTTACTAGACAGCGCCGGGCATCAATGGGCTGATTATATCAAGACATCTGAACACAAAGAAAATGGAACTTCAAAAGACTTGGGAAGCCCTGGGTTTCCCTCTCAGAAGTCAGCAAGTTGCAACGCTGATAAGATTCCTGTATTGGACTCATATCTTGGTCAATGAAGTCCTTTCATGTATTTAACTTTTTGGTAAAACATTCACCTTTGAATTTTGCTAAAAAAGATGTTGTTCATGGAGGTTTTCCCTTTGAGGGGTCCTTCTGCTACACTGAAGTACTCACTTCCCTCTCATAACCGTGTGTGTGTGTGTGTGTGTGTGTGTGTGTGTGTGTGTGTGTATGTTCAGACATAGATTTTCCTTTCTCAAATGAGTGCAGGGTTGGAAGCTCAATGCCTCATTTTTATTAAAATTACATAGAAGATGGCATGTTCCTTGGACTTGGAAAAGGAAATGTTTTTCTAGCTATTTGACTTGGCAAGTCTAGTGAAAAGGTGTGTAGGGTCTTCTAGAAGGAGCACTTTTAAGGAAGGAAAAGATTTTGTGAAATGGATTTTAATAGACGCACTTAGGGAAATATAACTTGATCTAAAACATATTCTTCTTGCTTATTTTTAAAAGAATTTTTACTGTGTTTCATCCATATATATATATATATATATATATATATATATATATATATAAATATGTAATTCACAGAGGCTACCCAAGGCAAGTATGTGTTCGCAGAAAAAAATTGTGAAGTCAAAATCTGTGAAAACAGAAAATCATATGAAACAAATACACAGTCAATTTTGTGAGGCTCATACCATTTCAGGCCATAAAATAGATACTTGCCAGAGGTGCCAAAATGTATGCCCCTCTCTCTCCCCAACTACCACTACCCTAGCCATTATAATAATCACTTCCTTATGTCTCGCCATCCTGTTACCCCAGTGAATAGTCTCTGTACCATAATGTGTTCTTGCTCACTTCAAAACATTCAGAACTTCTAATTTTACTTTTTCATATTTAGCTTAATCTGTTTATTCGAGGGGGTACACACATATAATGCTATGAGGCATGGGTGGAGGTCAGAGGACAGCTTTGGGAAGTCAACTCTCTCCTTTTACCACATGGGCTTCTGGGGGTTCAACTCTGGTCGCCAAGTTTTCAAACAGTACATTAGCCCCTTGATCTATCTCTTCAATCCCTCGATTCTCTTTCGGTTAAGAAGTTTTCCCTCCATTCTGTGCTCTTGCTTATAACTTATTGGTCATAAGATTCCTGGTGGTTTGATGTGTGGGACTTTTCCTACTGTGCGGACCTTGCTGAGTACCCACAGTTCAATGCACAGTTCAGTGCAGTTCAATGGTCCTCTGACAAACGTCTCCATCAAGACACAAACAAATTTTCTGTTTGGTCGTTTTAGTAAGACTACAGGCAGTAACAGCATCATTCAGTAGAGTGTGTATACATGGGGGCCTCTCCTTTTGTATCACTGAGACTTTGAAATGGTGGCATTCCAATGTACATGACCATTTAGCTTTTGGCTAAAATAATGCACAATAGAGATTCTTCCTTCATCAACTGCTCTGTGTCTCAGCGACACAGTCTATTTATAAGAATTAATACACATGTTGATTTCCTCCCTCTGATTATCTGGTTTTCAAGATAATGAATCATTTTCTTGTCACCTTCTAAAAGTTACCAATTTGATTTTAAAATAAAATCGTCCCCCAAATCATTACCAACTCATGAATTCAAACATCTTTAATGAGTTTAAGCATACGGCATCTCTTATCCTATACCGAATTCGAGCTTCATCTTTGGCTGGTGGAACACTAAGGTTGCCAGGCCTATAACATGACCGCAGGCCATTTTGGATGACACTTTCTGCTTGGTCAGATAAAACCTTCTGGGCTCATCTTGCATTTCCTTCTCCACATGCAGAATCAGTCATTTCCCTGAGACACTCTGGTTTCTTGCAGTAGGAAATGATATTTAAAGGTTCTTATCATGACTAGACGAGTCACCGTAGCTGGACCTTCTCAGTAACGGAATCGGGAATTTTGCAGTAGCCTTTCCAACTCAAATTTTGAGCTGAAGGATTTTTACTTTTCCTGTGCATAACATACATGGGTCTCTTTGCTTTTAAACCAAATGTCTTGGTCCTTGAGGACAGGGAGAATGAGAGACTAGAAGTATCTCATTGTCGCTTATGTGCTTTCTCCGTAGTGTACACACAACAGATTAACTAGGCTTACACCGCCACTACCAATTGTGATTACTAAAAGCTATTTTAAAAAACTGGAGTTTCATTTTCATTTCAGATGCCAAAAGCTCTAAAAGACTATCATGACCACCACTGCAACAAAAAAGACAGAGCTCTGTAAAACCCTTTTAGTCCATCAGAGAGATGTGGTCTGAACACAACCAGCTTGACACAGTCATTCTGCAGGCTGCCAGTAAATTCATGACCAAATGGCTAGAGGGAACATGGGGATTTATTTTGGCTTACGAGTCTTGGTTATAGTTCCTAGTCCAGCTTGCAGGAGAGGTCCTACCAGTGCCAGGATATGGCCACGCCACATCCACAGGACACTGAGAAAGGAACAATCCTCACTTGCCAAACCAGCATGCCTGGCCAAGTATGCAGAAGGATGCCGACTTCTTCATCTGCTCAGGGGTTAGCCACACCCCCACCATGGGTGGGCCTCCCCATCAATCAATCTGTAGGCATTCTTGGGGGCTTAACTACCAATTATTCACACATGTGCCCAGAACAGTCCAGTTGACACCTCTATCTAATTATGACACAAGTGAACTGAATTCTACAGATCACCAAGCCTCCCTGAAAAGAGGTGGGGCGCACAACACGCAGTACCTTTGGTAGAATGTAGGAGGAAGGAATAGAAGCCGTGAAAGTCAGTAAGAACAGCTAAACATTTAACAAGTTCTTACATGCCCGGATGGGCTAGCATGACTGTGAGGAATTCCTGGGAGCCCCTGAAACAGGGTGAGTCTGTGCGTACCCAACAGAGCTCTTCCACGGGGCTCTACTGAGTGCGCATGAGAGAGAAGTTCTAGAACTTTCTCCTCCATTGGTACGGCGAGCAGTCAGTGCTTGGAGCCACAGCAGACTCTCTGAAGGAACTGTCCAGAGTCTGGACTTTCAGGATGCAGGCTGGGGACACAAGATCCCTGGGGGATGGTGACACTTGTGCTGCCGGAACATCTCTCATCATTTCACTCGGTGTTACTAGGCTCAGGTTCACAATATATTCTTTCAATATCACTTCCTGTGTGGTTGGATTTCAGGAAAGGGTGTTTTGAATTATAGAACTTTGAGTTTGTGGCCTTGCTTTACTTCTTTTTATTATTATTATTTATTCAATTGTGTGTGTGTGCGTATGTAGGTGCGCGCGCGCGTGCGTGTGTATGTGTGTGTGTGTGTAGAACCACGGACGAATTCGGGAACCACCATGGACGCCTCCACCTCCTCCTTGTTTACTCTGCCCCGGGATTCATAGGCTCTGCCCTACCAGGACCAGAAACGCAGGCCAACCCCGCTTCCGCCCGGCGTCTATATGTGGGGTCTAGGATCCGAACTCAGGACCTTCCGCCTGCAAGGCAGAGGCTTAATCCTGAGCCACCTCTCCAGCCCCTGCTTTACTTCTTAAGAGACTCCTGCTATTCCTATGTTGGATTTTTTTCACCAATTGTTTTTATTTATTTCAGAGAGAGAGAGAGAGAGAGAGAGAGAGAGAGAGAGAGAGAGAGAGAGAGAGAGAGAGAGAAAGCACGCATGCATGCACTGGCAAAGCTCAGAAGCCACTTCTCTTCTTCCACTATGTGAGTTCAGGGATCAAACTTGGATCTCCAGGTTTGCAAACAGGAGTTTTACCCATGAGTTACCTGTCAGCCCCCCTTCAACAATTACATCGGTCGCTCCTCTCATGACTGCGACCTAGATTCCTAACAAAGGAAATTCAAAGGAGGAAGTGGTGATTCCATCTCAGGGTTCAGGGTCATACGGTCTGCTATGGGAGGGGAAAGCTTAGCAGCAGGGACCAGCCCTTGCCCATGGCGGCAACAGCAGAGGGATGCCAGCCCCTTTCTCAGCAGACCGGGGAGCAGCGGGCTCAGCCTGAAAGCAGGTTGGACCATAACATGCTTCTAGCAACCTTCTTCCCCCGGCTAGCCCCATCTCTTAAAGGATCCCTTACCCCAGTACCACCAAACTGGGGATCCATTGTTCGAACACAGGAGGGCATGGGGGGCAGTTCGCGCCTGAGCCATGCTGTCTTGTCGTCATGGACACTTGCTGCTCTGCAGATGTTGCTGCTTCTTTTGATCTTTTTTTTCTTTCTGCCTTCTATTTCTCTTAAAGCATCATCTCACCATCAGTTGTATTGGTTTGCTATTTTTCCTTACCGTTGAATCTTCTTGTATATATAACACTTTTCTGGGAAGGCACCACACAAACATCTTTTCACCCCTATAGGGATTCGATGACCGATCAAAGTATTATCACACCAAAGTCCAGCTTGGCAAACCAATGACGGTACTGGGGCTCCTTCCGGTAGTAGAGGGATGGCTACTTACGGGAGGAGGCACAGCTCGAAGGCAGGTATACTACCAGAAAACACACCCCAGGGAAGCTGCAACAGTGGAGCTCTTTGATGTATGACTTGCTCATGGGAGTTTTCTCCAGACCAGAATTTCCTCTAGACTGTTGGGCTGAACTGGTCTGCTCTGGTGAGTCTTCTCCCCTAACAATGGTTTGCTACTTTCCTTCCCCTTATGGAAAACCCCTACCCCCTGGATCCTGTTGACTTCAGGAACTTCCTGAGTCTACAAATGGTTTACTCTCTAGGCCTTCCTCCAAGATGGAATGTTTTAAATCATTACACAAGATCCTCTTTCCTTTGAGCGGGGGCAAAATGCAAGATGGTATCAAGCTATGCCCAGAGGGGGGAAAATCCGTGCAGCAAGTCCTCATGTCTAAAATGACTTGCTCTTTCTCTTTGCGTTACCTCTAGAGTTTTAGTTCTCCATTTTTCTAATTTTGATTTATTCTGTGTTTACATACTTTGCATCCTTTCTTAATGTTTCTTATTTACTTCAAAAGTCATAGAGATTTGATCTGTTTTCTAGCCTATCCTTTTTTTCCCTAAAATAACTTTATGGCATTGACCTGTTTTTCAGTCGATCATTTTTTAATGCGAAACTGATTTCTGCTTATTTTTAGATGGATTTCTTCAAATAAAATTTCCAATTTCATAAAGCCCCCATTTTCTTTAGTTTTCATGGGATGTTAAAAGCATGAAGGGGTTGGTGAGGAGGGTCAGCACCTGTGAGTAAGCCAGGTGATTTAGTTCTATCCTTGGAGAGAACAGACTTTCAAGTTCTTTTCTGACTCCACACACATATACCATGGCATGTGTATGGATGATCTCGATCTCTCTCTCTCTCTCTCTCTCTCACACACACACACACATGCAAATAAATAAAATATTTTTAAAATGAAGGTTTTCCTTTTGACAGTTCCTAGGGATTATTCTCTTCTTCCTCTTTTCTGAATCTTTTCTTTCTTTGGCATTATTACTTTGGTCCCACTGCATTTGATTTCATCTCTAGAAAGTTCTCCTCAGCATAGAGTCCTACTCTGGAAGGAAGGCCTGGTAGTTTCAAGATTTCCAAGACACTCTGTTGGGTCCAGATTTTCCATCCTTACTCTACTCCAGGGAGCAAGACCCATGCCCACTTCAGCTGCTGTTCTTGGACCTTCCTGACTTCTCAGGCCTGCTGGTCACCTGGGACTCTCCTTCTGCTCCCTGACTCTTTGTCCTGCCATCCCTTCCTTTGCTCTTCTAGCACAGATACTGGGCCAGTTCATGTCTGTGTTTCTGGTGTTTGGTACTCACCCACCACAATAGTGTCACAGGCAAAGGAGCCAGCTACACAGTACATTTGTGCTCATCTGACTACTGAAATCAGCCTCTGTAACAGCCAATCGCAGGTGAGAAAACAGAAGTTCAAAGAGCATTCACTGCCCAGAGCCATTCCACTGGGAGAGTGTCAGAGCTGGGACCTAAACATGGTTAAGCCTGAGTCCAAGGTCCTTTCTTCTGTCCTGTTGCTGCTTTTTGTCTTCAGTCCAGGGAGTTTTACAGCCGGCCTCAGCCCGTGAAGTCTTCATATGATTTATGATGGCAGATGGTGACTGGCTAATCCAACGCCCATCCCCATCTCTTCCTCTACTGTCTATTTCTACTCCAGAAGCTTGAAATAGGCAAAACCTTGCTTCCCAGATTCCCTTGCTGATAGCAGTGTCTCCACAGACAGTGTTGGCCATGAGACACAGGTCTGGTCAGTGTTTCTGGAAAATGTCTGGATTTTCTGATCTAAAAATGGACATAGATACCATGTGACTGCTCTTATCTCTTACTATTTTTCTTATTTATTTGAGAGAGAGAGAGAGAGAGAGAGAACACTGGTATACCTGAGGCACACACGTGTCATAGCACATACATGACATTAGAGGACAACTTCAGAAGTCTGTTGTCTCCTCCCACCAGTGGGCTCCTGTCAGCCTCAGGTAACACTAAGGTATCTTTACCCACTGACTCATCTCTCTGGCCCCTTCTTACTCTGTAGATATGAACTCCATATCTGGGGCAAGACAGCCTTCTAGAGGCATGAGGAAAAGACCAAGTGAATCACTGGGCTGCTGCCCTGGACTAAGATTTCTGATGAGAAAATATGAAAGCAGTATCAACATCTCCATCGACTCATTTAATCCACTAATAGTCAAGTGTATTGATATTAACAGCCAGATGGATTCCTGATGCATGGTACTTTGATATGAATGAGAACTTTAATTTTTTCCCTTAGTCTAACTAGGAGGAAATAGTTAAAATAGTCCTTTAACTGTCAGAAGTGGTTCAAATACAATTGAAGCTAGTGTTCTATGTTTGCTAGACCTTTTATTTTCTTTCTTCCTTCTTTAAAAAAAAAAAAAACAACTCCTACAATGTTGAACTTTGTATTGTGCCTCATTCAGGGCAGACCAGCAGCTACTGTAGTTGAGCAGTCAGCATTCATGTGGTTTCTGTTTACTAAAGCATTAACAGAAGCATATACTGAAATATACACCACCATATAATACATCCCAGATGTGTTATTATGTTTTTTAAAGAAAAAAAGAGAGTGAGGGAGAGATTTGGAAGAATAAGTAGCCAAAGAGAATTTTCTGTCAATTTGATTGGCTTTGGTGGTAACTCCAAACCAACTTGGAGTTAAGATATATTGGGATTAAGATCTGGATCAATTTGTTTAAATTCAACAAATGCTCACCCAGCCTTCCTCGGGGCCTGATTACCTGTGCCATGCCGGTTGCCATTCCAGATTTTAAAACAATCAAAAAAAGGTTAATGAGCTGCAGGAGCGAAACTGGGATTCATTCTGGACCATTGTATTCTAAAGTCCACATGATTTGTGTCTTTCAAAAGGAGTTAAATTGTGAGTCCTAAATGGAAATGGGAAAAAAAGGGAAGGCTTTTAAAGAGGCAAACAGCTTTCTGTGGGGGAGACAGAATCTTCTGAATGGCCACAGTAAGTGGAGTGAGGGCATTTGGTAAGTGGAATGCCAGGGCCATTTTGGATGTTTACCAAAAGACAGGTTTTAAGCCTGTTATCATCATCTAGCAAAATCTATTTTCTGCCAGTTCTAAAAATATATTTGGGGGGGGGGTTGGAGAAACAGCTGGATCAGTAAGCTGCTTGTTATGCAAGTATGCTCACCTGCGTGTGGGCCTCAGCACCCTTGTAGAGAAGTTGAACACGGTGGTGGGATGGCTTTTAATCCAGTAGTGAGGTAATAGAGATAGATGGACACCGGGGCCCGCTTGCCAGCCGGCCTAGTCTACATGACAAGGTGCGCAACAGAGAGAGCGCCTGTCTCAAAAAACAAAAAAGAAGACGGATGGTGCCCAAGGAATAATACTTGAGGCTGATCTCTGGCCTCTGAATGCAAGTGAACACATACATGTGAAAACACACACATGCATACACACACACACACACACACACACACACACATACACACACCCCTCCAATCACATACATATCTAAATAACAGATAATGGATAGGTAAATAGATTCATAGATAGACAGATGATAGACAGGTAGATAGATAGATGACAGATAATAATAAAGATAGATGCATAGAGAGATAGATGCTACCTAACCTAGAAACAGGGAATCTCATTGGTTAAATGGACTGCATGAATAGGAAATGATTGTGTCAATCTTTGAAGTATTTCTGGCTTGAGATCACAGTCTAAACAGTTGAGATTGCCTGATGTGTGCTTGGTTCAATGAACAAGGAGAGGGGAAAATGTCCAGCCAGAGCTATTTTATCATATACTCATGGAACTCTGCCTAAACAGGTGGCATGGATTCACAAGCCCTAAGAGCATGCCTAAAGGGAGCCCACCCCGCGGGCTGCCACGGTCTTCCAACTCTTTCAAGAGGCAGACACATACCTGCTTTATTCCTCGGACTGTGTTCTCTTTAGAGATTCCTGTGGGGGTTTCTTGGGTGTGGGTGTAATACCTTTCCGATGGACTCGAATCTTGGATCCCGTGAAGGAGTCATTGAGTGGGTTAAGCATCTACCTGCCAAGGCTGCTATACACGCTAACAAAACAGAGTCGCCGCTGGCAGGCACCCCAGATGCTGGGGTGCACAGACCGCTCAAAATCGAATCCAAGTCGATACCCTCCCCACACTCCACACCTGGCAGCCCCATCCACCGCGCAGGAGCATCAGGCAGCTGGGATTTCATTCATCTTACTCTCCATGAAATATTTAAAACATCCCATAGGGCTCAGGGGCCTTTCAGCTTATACTTAAAAGGAGGAGGAGATGGAAAGAGGCCATATATTACTTTCACCTGCATGGCTTGGGCCCAAGGAAGCCTAATGTTTTAGCAGGGTGGGAATGGAGGAACACGGGAGAAAAATCAGCTCTGTGAAACTAGTGACTTTAAGAATTGCCCTGGATTGCTCTGCCTCCTATTGCTTTGCTCCGGGGTTCTCCAGGCACTGCCTTCCGGGACCAGAAGTGCGGGCCTCTGCCATTTCTGCCGAGGTACTTTTATGTGGAATCTAGGGATCTGAACTTAGGTCTTTTTGGCTCATGAGGCCAAGGCGTTAACCCTTGAGTCTCTCCCTAGTCCAGGTATTATTATGCAATGATTCTGTCCCACTCTGGGAGCTGTTGGTGTGGATGTTCTCGAATGAAAGGGCAAGGAAATCAAGGCAAATCCCTTTGATCGATCTACTTCTGCATCTAACGATTGATCCCTGTTCCTCATTCAGAAGTCAGAGCCCTAGCCTGAGTTGGAGGTGGAGCCCAAGACGCAACGTGAAATCATACAGAAAGACACTTACAGAGCCTAGGTCAGTGCAGCAGAAGCCCGCCTTTAGGGAAGAAGAAGCCCAGGTAGGACAGCAGGTCCTACCAAGAGGCCCTGGGGCAGCCAGGCACGAAGCAGCACAAGCTTGAAATCGACAAAGACAATTCCATGGCTTGCCCTACTTGGTAGCAGAGAGACCTAAGAGGGAGAGGTCACAGCTGCCCCCAAGCAGGGAAGTCTTTAGTCTCTTCAGTGAGAAAGAAACCACAGAGTCTTCATAAGAGCTGGACAGTCATGAGTATCCCCAAGTACTGGGCCTAGGTCCCTACTCCACCCCAAACTCTACCAGGAGAGAGATACGGAGCACCTTGTATTTCTCTCCCGGTGAAAATGTTAATAATAGTCTCTTACTTAAGGAATCAATTTCCCATAGCCTGCCTTTGCGACATTTTCAAAAGCTTTCTGCACCAAGAACAAATAGCCTGGGGCTGGAACTCAAGTCCTTGCTAAGCAAAAGAGCCTGTTTAAACCCCGGGCCTATTCTCAGCAATGCCACCATGGATTGCAAGGCCAAATACTCCAAAACAAGATTTCATGTTCGCCCTTGAACTCTGAAATAGACAGGGCAATCTCTACTCTCATTTTTCAATGAGCAAAACATGGACTGAAGCAATGTACTCAAAGCTATGTGGTTATTAAATGGCACATCCGGAATTCAAGCTCATCTTTGTTTTAAAGATTCCATACCGTAGTGCTTTCCAACTCAGGAAACTACAGGACTCCAGGTCAGGCTTTGGGAACTACCTGTCTCTATCAGGAATTCTATCAGGTATGTCAGGATTCTCAGGAAAAAGATAACCAACCATAGACAGACAGACAGATACACCTACATATATATGTATATCATAGATGTATATATGCATATCTATTATATATTCATGTATTTACCCACTTTGCAATATATAATATCATATTTATATATTATATATGCAATAGATAAGTAGTTTGATTAGTCTCTCTATGAAGGTGAAAACTAGAAGGAAACTGGATCCCATGACTATAGAAGCTAAACCATTCCAATGTGTACAGTCAGCAAACTAAAGACCCAGGAGAGATGATGGCAAGGCTTCTGTCTGAGGCCAGAAGATGACGGAAGGTGGATCGTAGCTCCGGCTCAAAGATTATCAGGCAGAAGGATCTTGAATTCTCCCTTCCTGTCTTTGGTGTTACTCGGGCATTCAGTGAGTTGACTGATCGCCCCCTGACACTATGAAAGGTCATCTGGGAATATCTTCTCCAGCAAACTCAGAAGCATGCTTAACCAAATATCTGGATGCCCCATGGCGTTGATATATAAGAAAGAGCCACTTCACTACTGCATCCTGATGATTCATTTCTTTCTGCTAATCATCAAAGGATGGAGATGTAGGAGAAACCCTACTTTGCCATCTTGCTCTGTTAGAAAACTTATAGTAGATTTTTTTTTAGACTCTCGTTCTCTAGCCACTGCTTCCTAGACTCAAGGAAATGAAGGCACCAGCTGGTGTTCGGGGTCCTAGACAGTCCATTTTGACATAAAGAGCAGGCTTGGACCAGAGCTGGAACAAAATGTCTCGGTCTGTCCAAACACACACACACCTCTTGATGCACTTGGCTGATTACAGCTGCTCGTAGGACATAAAATACTGTCACTCCGAGGAATGCGGAAACAGCCGTGGACTTCCTTTCTAAGCTGCACGTGTGCCCCTGCTTGCAGAGGGTGGCAGAGGAGGCCGAGATAGGAGAGGGGATCCCCAGCCGCCCCACATCCTCAGCGAGAGGCTTGTCTACATAAAGGGGAACTTTAATGACCACGGCACTTGTGTAGGCTTTGGCTCTCTGCTCCCCAGTGCCACTGGTAGCAATGAAGCTAACTGCTGCTGCCAACCCTCAGGATCCCACCCACCCCCATTTCTCTGGTCGTTTCTGGAAATTCTAGGGCAACCTCACAGTAGGAGCAGTCCTAACTCTGAAAATCACTTAGGCCTACAGCATCTGTCTTCCAGTCTGTGAGCTGTAACGGGGTTATTTTTATTGCTTTCAATTCTGCCTCAGGGAGTAAGGCTTGAAACTAGCTTAAGGACTTAGAGGAAACAAATTCGCAAGTTGCAGCTGCAATGCGGGTGCAGGTGACCCAGCGTCTGGAGTACCTAGCCACTCTGTCATAGTAAGCACTTTCACAACCCTTTAAACCCCACATTGTCCTTCTAAAAGAGGAAGAGAAAGCCCCT
This sequence comes from Typhlomys cinereus, assembly GCA_023101885.1. NCBI lineage: Eukaryota > Metazoa > Chordata > Mammalia > Rodentia > Platacanthomyidae > Typhlomys > Typhlomys cinereus. Next base: position 211,937 of record JALPQD010000392.1, on the reverse strand, counting down.
GAGTTTTGATGATGCTTACAGTTCAATTTCCTGTCTCCATTCTCCACCCGTTCTGTTGGACTCCTGGGCTGCTAGTTTTAGAAGCCGCACTATAAATAGGAACGGTGATAACACTGTGTGCCATTTACCCCCGGCCCCTCCTGCACAGCACCTACCAGGTGCTTGCAAGCTGTCTTATCGCCCCACTTTGCTTGGATCAGTCCAGAAGTTCACTCTACTGAAAGTCCATTTCTCCAGTGGCTCGAGTTCCCACATCCGCGGTTCCATGGCTCTAATCTCCACATGTGCAATTCTCTTCCAACTTTTCTCTTCCTTCTAATCACCTTTATATCCTTCCACTCCCCCATCACTCCTTTAGGCTCCACCCCAACCAAATCCAAGCCAGGGACAAGTAGACGATCTATAGACACGTCAGAGGGCAGGGTCGAAAAGGATTTAACAAGTGTGATGTGATTGGCAGGTGGAATTTCTGGGAGGGAAGTAGGTCATGAGATGGAGACTCTTGTCTTGGATCCTTTGCCTATATAAAAAGGGCCCCGGAATGCAATGTTGCCTTTTTCCACCGTGTAAGGATCCCATCATTCAGCAGTCTGCAAAGCAGAAGGGAGTCTTCACGTAAATGCAATAGGGCTGGCCCTCTGGTTTAGTTTTCTGGCTTCTAGCACATGAGAATAGATTTCTGATGTTTATAAACCACTCAGTCTACGGTATTTTGTTGCAGTCTAAGCCAGACTGAGGATAATGTAATAAGGGAAGTGAAGAAGGGTAGGACGTGTACATACCCCCCCCACATGCGCGCGCGCACACACACACACTCTTAGCCACCCTTCTCAGGGTAACCCCGAGGGACAGGGACCACATTCCACACAGTGTTCATGAGGGTGATTCACAAGTTATTTCCAGATCTCCTCCATCTAGATATAGGGCAGGATTTACCATTAGCACCCTTTTACAGAAGATCACGTGACCTGATTGGCCAAGGAACGATGGTTGGAAAGGACGTGTGTCATTTCTGCGGTGGGCTCAAGACCCGGTGTGTCATTCACCACGTTCCTTCCCATGACTGCAGTGCCCAGGAATTGTGGGTACTGGCGCGTGAGGACTGGGGTGCAGGTATGTGTGGTCAGTCTCCCTGCTAAGCTGTATGTGGTGGGATCTCCACTCCGCCCGGTAGACTGACAACAGAACATGAGTAAGGAGCATCTACTGTTCTTGTAGGTGGCAGAGTTAGGGAAGTTACAGTGTAAGTTTGCTTGTCCTGACTGCTACAGTCGAAACTTAAGTTTTCAAAGGAAGCCAATTTAAAAAAAAATCTGCTTTTTCACCAAAATGAGAGCCAAGACCAAGAGACCAATGAAGGCTGCAGCAGTTAGGTTCAGGTGTCAATTTGATAAGCGAGGGCTGAGACTTTAGGCACATCTATAAAGAATTCTTTTTTTTTTTTCAACTAAGGCAAGTCTGAGCAAACCTGGGGGAAGTATCTACTCGATGTAAGAAGACCCAACCCAGGGTAGGCGGGACCACTCCCCAGGCAGGTAGGTAAGCTGGAGAGAGCTGGTTTAACAGTTTTGGCACACTGTCAAGCAGGAAAGCACGTCCCTCTCTAACTGAATACGAATGGCCAGTTCCCTCAACTCTTGGTGCTGGCATGAACTCTGCCATGCTCTTAAGATGTAACTGACCATTGTAACCAAATGTAACTCCACTTTTCCCCTCAGATGTCTGGCCATGCATTTGTCTTAGCAATACAGAAGAAACTGGAAAAGAACTGAAGCACTTACCTTTGTTATTAACGTAACCCAGGCAACAGTAGATTGAAACTACTTCACCCATGAAGAGTGCAGAGAGAGGAAGGGGGTAGGAGGAAGTCTGGCCTGCCTGCATCTTACTGGGGGTGGCTGGGTGGGGCTATCTAATGTGTTCCTGTGTGGACATGTGGGTAGAAGCCAGAGGTCAACCAGTATCTTCTTAATGGCTTTCCACCTTATTATTTTTTTTTTTTTCGAGAGAAAGTCTCTCAATGAATCTGGAGCAGAGTGTCTAGATTGGACTGGCCTGCACTCCCCTGAGACCCTCCCCGTCTCCCTGTCCCCAAGGCTAGGATCCAGACACAGGGTGCTGTGCCTGGAATTTGATGTAGGGACTAAGGATCGAACTCGGGTCCTTATGCATCTTCAGCAGGCCCTTTACCTACTGAGCCATTTTCTCAGCCCTGCTGAACTGGTGATCAAACTCAGAGCCTCAGGAGCAAAGCATGCACGGTTCTAATATGAGAGGCAGCCCGTGCCGTGGCTTGAGTCTTCCTGGTCCCTCTGTAACTCGGCTGGAACAAGTGTATTACTAGTTTGCTATAGCGAGTAGCGAGGACCATGTGATTGAACAAGCAAAAATAGACTCACGATTCTAGGGGTCTAAAAGGCAGGTGACAGAGGGGCTGGTTTCTTTTGAAATCTGTCTCAGGTTTCAGGTGGCTCTTTTTTTTATGTCTGAATGTGGTCTTCCTCCATGACAGCTTCTGTCTGTACTTCTTACAATATAGCGTGCCACTAACATTGGATTAAGGCTCACCCCTATGTTCTACTTTAACCTTAGTGGTCCCCTCAAAATCTCCCTCCAGGTCCCATCATATTCTGAGATATTTGGGGAATCACAATTCAGTCCCCATCAGCTGGAGTTTCTGTAGACATTGACTCCAAGGAGCCGGGCAAATGGGAACTGAGACCAGCACACCCCACTCACACTTGGACAGTGAAATTCACGCACCACTTTTTCCATGTGGACTCGTCACCTACCGTCTCTCTAAGGATATCTGACCCCTCTTCCATCAGCTGGACTCCCTGCACGGGGAGGATGCACTTGGAGTGACAGGAATGTGTGTTCCGTGTCGTCACTAACACTTGTGATCTGATTCACACTTGTGCCCTCCTTCCCTAGCACGGAGCTGAAATCTTGTGCCAGACTCAGAGCAGCCATCTCTTTGGGTAGGAGTAACCTCTGGGTCTCTTTTTCATCCCCGAAAATGGGTCAAGAAAGGAGTCTGTGGACACACAGTCTGTCTGGCTCAGCACATGATAGGACAACCTTTTGGGGACAGGGCTGACGACCGACTCCCCTTACTAAGCCAAGCCACTGTAGTGACAGCCACTGGTCACTTCAACCCTAATGGGCAATTGGGTGGGTTTGGCAAATCCCACTGCCGTCAGGAAGGAAAAAGAATGTGAGGGAGCTAAGCCAAAGGTGCCTGGCTCTGCCCACAGAAGCCAAAGTGGCCTTTGGAAAGATTAATGGGGAATTTGTCTCACAGCTTCTTAACAAGGGAGGAGGGAACAGCAGCTTCTGGCATCTATATCGGAGGAGGGACTGAGGCTTCTGACGGGTCCTTGGTGCTCCCCCGACCCCAACTCTGCCATTCCTGTTTTATGGTCCCCAAGCCTCCCTACGTCCTGCTTCTCCTCCTCATTTCTTCCTTGGTGTTTCAATCTCCCAGAACCATGTCTTCTTTTCCCTCCATTTGCATGGCCAGTTCAACCTTTCTGTTTCCATCCCTCAGAGAGTGTGGGAGGGTGGGTTGCATGGCAGAGAGACACAGACTTTGGAAGGCAGCCTGGATTCTGGGTCAGGGCTGTGATTGTTTTTTTCAGTGCGTGGGAAGGATACAGCTTATGTGTCTCCTCTTCTTCAGAGGACTGTGCCTTTATATGTCACTGTGGGAATATGCCTCCCTATTAACTGGGAGCCTGGGAGATGTAGTCTAGAACTCCCTGCCTCAGCCGCAGAGATGGATGTGTGATCAGAACCGGCAATCCCGTTTAAGGCCACAATGCAGGACCATCAGAAAATCCTAGGGGTCATTATGGGCTACTGGTTGGCTGCCTATGGCTTCTAGGAGCGCGCGTTCATCCCTAAGGAAGAGAAACTTCCAGAATGTGAAGCAACATAGGACAAAGTTTTCCAAAAGAAGGCACCTATAGGCCACTTGGATCCGGTAAAGAAACCTGGTCCATCCCCACACCTGACAGTGTCTCGGGAGCCACTAGTTTTGAAGGGTGAGTGAAGGGTCGGGAACTGCCAGCCCCTTTGTATTGCATACAGCCCCACACAGTGTACAATGACATCTCTCTGTCAATCTCAAACCACACGAACAATGGAGGCCTCGTAAGACATTCAGAGAACCGAAAATTTCCTATTGCCTGTTGCCATCCTAGTGTAGGGTTATAATGAATCGTTCACACGTTTGTGGGGATGTTGTTATGAGCACACACAGCCTGTTCTGCCAGTGGGACCAAAGACAGCACACACAGTCAGCACAGTGCACACCTGACAGCTATGACAAATGACTGTGGTCTTGGCTCGGGTATTTTTTGTTCGAGTTCCGCTAGTGTCAGCCTGCCGCGTGGTGTTTAGCACATCTCTTAATAATGCACAGGAGGCGGCATAGGGTGTGTCTGCTCATCTCAGGTTGTGTGAGGGTGCTCTGTGGTGGTCACACGATGATGACATCAAGTCAGGACACATTCTCGGGAACCTCTCCCATCCTTAAGTAGCACGTGATATAGCTTGGATTTAGATTCTGTCCCACGGAACCAGTAGAGCCATAATAGCCAGCCACATACTATGGTGATCAGCAATAGATTTAGTTCTCAGAAACGGTACGTTCTTACCTAGAAACGGACTCTTTTTTTTTGTGCCCCAGGCTTCTTTTTTTTTAAATTTTATTATTCATTCAATTGTGCGTGTATGTGTGTGTGTGTGTGTGTGTGTGTGTGTGTGTATGTGTGTGTGTAGAACCACGGACGAATTTGGGAACCACCATGGACCGCCTCCACCTCCTCCTTGCTTACTCTGCCCCGGGATTCACAGGCTCTGCCCTACCAGGACTGGAAACGCAGGCCGCCCCCGCTTCCGCCTGGCATCTATACGTGGGGTCTAGGATCCAAACTCAGGACCTTCTTGCAAGCAGGCTAACCCTGACCACCTCTCCAGCCCTGTGCCCCAGGCTCTGCAGTATGTTTCTATACTTCACATCTTATGAGCTGCAAGGTGAAGAACTTTCTTTTTTAAAATTTTTTATATTTATTATTTATCGGTACATGCATGTGTGTGTTGTGTGGGGGTGTGTGTGTGTGTGTGTGTATGTGTGTGTGTAGACACGACGATTCCGGACCACCATGGACGCCTCCACCTCCTCTTGTTTACTCTGTCCTGGGATTCACAGCTCCGCCTACCAGGACCAGGAAATGAAGCTGCCCCGCTCCGCCGGCATCTATACGTGGGGTCTAGGATCCGAACTCAGGACCTTCCGCCTGCAAGGCAGAGGCTTAACCCCTGAGCCACCTCTCCAGCCCCTGAAGCCTGTCTTTCTTATGTTGATATTTTTGCCTTCAACTTTGAGACATAGACTCTGTCATTGTCGATTCTCATTGTCGATTCACACCCCTCTTCTCTTCTTACTCTCTTCCTTCAGAAACATCATGCTAGCCTCTTTTTCTGCCTTTCAATTCTTGTATTTCCTTTCTTTTTTGTTTCAGGTTTCTAGTTAATTTTCACTAACCCTCCTGCAGGTAGGTTCTCTTGCCTGGATATCCGTTATATATGCAAAAACGACAGCAGGTCATAATTGTGGGCCTAAGTGGTCCTGAGAAACAGGTTAATTCCGGCAATCTTTGCCTGAGAAAGGTCCTATAGCCAGCGATGTTCACAGAAGACTATTTGTTGCAGGCACAGTAAAACTTTAAGGCCCAGAACTGATTGCCAAAACATGAAGTATGTCCAGCCAAAGGAAATCCTACCTTGGTGTCAGAGCAATGACATATGACATTAATTCCATATAGATAGATTTGACGAATTCCCCCTCCCCCAAGTCTGGGTGAGATCTTCATCCTCCTCCCCAGGGACACTTCTGACATTGCTGTTACCTTGTAGCATCCCACCCAAAACTCAGACGACCCTAGCTAGAGCTAGTTGCCAAACGACTTCTTCATTCCCTTCCTTTCCAAACTGGCTCCTTCTGATACATTTCAGCTTGGGTGAATGGTACCAACATTCTCCTGGGCTCTTGGCCCCCATCCTAGGTGATTGTGTCAAACTTCTTTTGCCTCATACCCAGGTGAGGAGGCTTCTCTTGGGAAGTCCTATTTGATTGCTGTTATTCCGATTCACAACAATCTTCCATTCTCTGTGCTATTCCAGAGGCTTCTACCCTCTTATCAAAGTTTGCAGAGTTGCTCTTGGGAATGTGGCTACCAGGGTCCCAAGTCCATCCTGCTGTGGACTGAACAGTGACTCCACACCCATAATCCTCGAGTTGAGACCCTGAGTTACTTTTCTGGTTGCTTTGATGGAAGATGGGACAGAAACACCTGAAGGGAGGAGGGGCTTAATTGGTGCGCGCAGCTCGCTGTGGTGATGGGGAGGGCGCCTGGTGATTGGGAGGGCATAGCAGCAGGAGCAGCTTGTATTTGCAGCAGGGCAGCTTGCTGGGATCAAGAAGCAGAGAGAGAGAGAGAGAGCTCCTACAGCGGAACCACTTCCTCCAGCTAGGACCCCTTTCCCCCTCCTATTACAGACCCTCACACTTATTATTAAGCCTGCGTTTGTCTCAGTCTGCCTGTGGGAGGTAATCTGATTTATCTGAGGTCATGCGTGTGCGATCTTCATGACGACATGATCATCCTGACACAATGGAGCCTTTCTCCCTCGCCCACGTATGCATAATAAACAGTCATATGAGCCTACAGCACGACTGCGGAGACGCCCATAAGCAACAGAAGGTATTCACCAGAACCCGGGTACCCAGGCTTCCTGTTTATGTGGACTTATGGTCTCTGGAAATGCGAGAAGATAAGTCACCCAGTCAAGGTACCTGATGTGGCATCCAAACCTAAAACGCTGCTCTGCTCGCATTTTGCCTTAATTAGAATCTTAATGAAAGATGAGAACAGTTGTTTCAGATGCTGTTTTGAGGATCCTAGGACCATAGCTCTCAGCAGCCTCTGAGGGGGACCCCTTTTCTCTATGTTTCTGGTGTAAGTCACTTTCATACTTACCTATCAATCATCCCTCGTATCATCTTGTTGTCAAACCTAACTGCTTTATTTTGCTGGCTAAACTATTTGATTTATGGCGTTGGCCAGGGATTCTCAGTTTTTTTCCTGTAGCATCCCTGGCTAAAGAAAACAGGCAGCTAAAACATTTTCCCTTTTAAAGTTTCCCTGAAAACAAGTCCCTGTGTCTGTGAGATTATCATCAGTTTATTACTCTGTGTTAAACACTGTTTTCCAGCTGCATTTACATCAGAAAGGCCTGAGAGCTATGGCAGCTGTGTATCTTGGGTACTTCAAGAACTTCCACATTAGGGAATCAATCCAGTCTGCCTTGAATGTTAAATAAGATAGGCGTCTCACCCAACCTCTAAAAATAGCTGTTAGAAGCATTGGAGAGAAACAGAGGAATTCTGAAAGCCTTTATCCGAGTGGGTTATAGACACTTAGGATCAAAAGGCAAGAAAGGGGAGGAAACCAGCATAAGAGGAGTGTTGAAGGAGGGGTGCATTAGTCAGGGCAAGTCTATGCTCTGCTGCAGTAACAAACTCCCAGAGCTCAGAGACTTTCTTGGGGAAACATCTTTTGTTCAAGTCTCCTAGACCTTCAGGGAAATTCTCTTCCAAGTAGTGACTCAAGGAATCAACATGCTTCTTTCTTGTCTTCCAGTATCTTACTGCATGGCTTCTGAAGTGACTGAATTCAAGAAAGAGACACTTTGAGTCCCTTCTCTAACTTTCCCTGGAAACAAGTCACATGACTTTGATTTGTAGTTCACTGACTCCAAATAGATCTATAGTTTTGTCCAACCCCACAATACAATCACAAAGAGAGAGAAGAGAGCTCATGCATATTCAATGAGAAGTTAGTGTTTACCCCACCCTCATCCCCTACCTTGTGAGTGGAGCCCAGGCTAACCTATCTACTTTCAATTCAGTTACTAGGCAAGCCTCAAGAATGTATATAACATCTTCGTCTTTCTACTGTTGTAGAAACTACAGCAAAAGGAGACAGGCACAAGAAGTTGGGAAAGGAAAATAGTGACAAACTGATTAATTTGGCTGTGATTTCATTGGCAGTCAATTTGAAATTTACATTTTCATCTGTGTTGTCTCATTTTAGAGAGACCCTTTTTAAAAAGAGCAGCCAGCAAGTTCCTTACTAATCCGAACTTTTTATTCGTCAATCTATGTGACTTCCAATGCCTAACTTCACGTCTGTGATTCTCAGTGGTACACTGAAATGGTAATTCACATCCTTCCCTGCCTGATTGTGAAACACTAATCAGATGTCTGAAATGCTTCACCAAAGTGCGTGGCTATTAATGCTGATGAGCTGGTTGAATGAAAACCCATGAGCAAATGAACTGTGTCCTGCTAATCCAGGAGAAGCTGCAAACACCATAATAAACTAAAATGGAGCAGAAGGCACAGCATATCAGGCTTGACATATTCATTCCCACATGGAAGTGTTTCCAAATGCAGACAACTCTTGCTCTAGTCTACTGAACTATTCTGGAACTCATAGGTCAATTATCTGTGAAAAGGTATGGTAAACTGGAAATGATCATTTAAATGTAAAATGTTGACAGCAAACATATAGTGAGGAGGAATGGCTTTGGAGCAGGCACACTAGGCTCTGCACTCAGTAGGTTCCCATGCCTGACTTGGCGTTCTGCTTGCTCCATCTCAAAATTCTTAATAATCTCTGAACAAGGAGCTTTGAAATTCCATTATGCACCCAGCCCATGAATTTTGTGGTTGATCCTGGTTGTAACCCAGAATATTGTTTCTTTGTGTATTATATATATACCCTTTTTAGGTATTTTTTCTGGTCTCTTTTAGTCTTAAAATTATATGATTCTAAAACAATATTCTCAATGTGGTAATATCATTTTTATTTATTAATTTAAAAAACACTTCTATTCTATTTCTGATGAAACGTCTTTTAAAGTACCTGTTATTTCTCACAAGCTCTCAATCTTTCCGTTTCCATTCCCGTGAAGAAACCCCGGGAACAGATTCTGTTTTCCTCCCACTCGATTCAGGCTTCTTAGCTACAGTCCTCAGAGACAATTCAAACTTTGTATTTTTATGAGGTCTCTTTCAAAGCCTGCCCTGCTGCACGCTTAACGGGCTAGATTCTCAAGTGGAGACTTGGGTTGGTATCGAGTCATATGTTTTTATTATTTTTCCTCTTCTTTTTGCAAAAGGACATATTTTTTAAATGTCGACACTGGGAGGTGATAGTGCTCAGCTTCTGAACCAGAGAGACTCTAATGGAGCAGAAAATGCAGACGACGTGGTAGGTTTATATTTAAGTTTGCATCCTATTAATTACTGCGCATGAGCGCTGGGCGCAGCTGCTTGTGTCTGTCTGGGATGCGCCTTTCTCTGTAAATGTAAAGTGGGGTGTCAGAGGTAGAGCCTATCTGCTCTGTAGGGTCCTGTAGGAGAAGATATGCAAATAATGCTCCTGTGATTTTCTTCAAAGTGGGCTGCATCCACCGGAGAGATCAGCATGGCTTGGTGTGGTTTTCTTGCTGAATTAATTCTGTGAGGAAATGAATCCACTGGTGGCCGGCTGAAGAGCGGGAAGAAAAACTCGGGATGTGTGAGCCTCACTATGGCTGGTCAGCTCCAGGGCTTTCCTTCTTTCATGCGTCTTATGTTTATGAGTACATGGATGTGTGAGTGCACACATGTGGGTACCTACACATGTGCACATATGTTGATATGGTGGTTCATCCTCAACTGTTTTTCTACCTTATTGAACCTGGCCTGTTATTAAGCCCAGAGCTCACCAATAAGCCTGTTCTGGCTAGACACCTTGCTCTGGGGATTCCTGGGCTCTGTCTTTTAGAATCAGGATTGCAGGCGGTCACCAAGTCCGCCTGACATTTTACATGGGACCGGAGGATTCAAACCTTGATCTTTTTGCCAAAGCGACAAGTGCCTTAGCCACCGAGCCCTAAGAAGAAGACATGGCCAGTGGTGGGAATGGCTGCTGCTTCTGGTACGCCTGCTGTGCATCACACAGCCCCTCTGGCTCACAACACCATTAAAACAGTTTCTCAGCAGATGATGATGGAGATCTTAAGGGAGGTATATTTTTGTTTAGATATACAACAGAGTCATCGTTTAAAGTACCAGGACTGTGGGAAAGTTGCAAATAGCTGTTCAGGGTTAGGAAGATGGTTCAGTTGGTACTGCCAAGCAATCATGAGGACCTGAGTTCGGATCCCTGGTCCCCATGTAGAAAGCTAAGTGTGTGTGTGGAGGGGTGTGCATCTGTAATTCTACCGTGTGGAAGATGGAGACGGAGGATCACGGGGTTTGCTTGTCAACCAGCAACGAGAGACTCTGGTGCAAAAAATAAGGCGAACAATGTCTGAAGAAGATACCAAGTGCCAATCTCTGACCTTTATGATTGCACGCGTGCGCGCACACACACACACACACACACACACACACAACTGTTCACTTTTATGCTGCTCTCAATAATATAGTCCTCCAGCTCACTGTTTCCAAAATCATCTCATAAATCATTCTGTATGTAACTTCTTTGCATGAGTAGCATTATTTGGAGACTCACTGAAAGGTCAGCTTGGCACACATGGGATAATAAGGTAGGAGTAGCTAGTTGAACAAGAAGGCCTCAATAAGAAATCCAGTATTCTTGGAGTCCCAGAGAAATCATGGGTACCAAGAGAACCCCACGCATCTGAGAAAGTAGAAGAGGCCCAGTACTATTCCCATGGTTTGAGGAATGGATTTTCAAGCAAATGTCACTTAAATATCATAGGACAGAGTAATTCCAGCAAGCAAGAGAGCCTGAGGTCTCTAAAAGACTGATGTGTAGACAGGCTAATACAGGTATTAACCCTGCATTCAGTGTGTCTTTTTCTAATTTCATGTACGTGTGTATGGGGTGTATATATGGACTGTGTGCATGCATGTGTAAGACTTTGCGTGTGGTGGGTGTATATATACACCAGTGCACTTGAGTATGTGTGTGCCTGTGGAGGTCCAGGAATCATCTTCAATTGCTTACTCCTGGGATTTCCATGCTCTGCCTTCTAAGGCTAGAATTGCAGGTGGACCTCTACCCATCTGACATTTTCACACAGGACCTAGGAATCTGAACTCAGGTCCTTTTGCTTGTAAGTCAAAAGCTTTAACCACTAAGCCATCTCTCCAGCCTTTCAATGTGTCTTTCAAATAAAACTCACTCTACTCTTCTTCCACAGATAGGCAGCCGTATTAGTGCTTCGTGCTTACAGGCATATTCAAACAGGAGCAGTAGTACAGAAATGTTGTTCATTGGGTATTGGGTATATCTGATGGAAAGTTTCTGTATAATATTGCCACAAAACTTAGGACCGTTTTTGTCTATCTAAATTGATTATGTGAGTCCAGGAACAATCCCATGACTTCCATGGACCTCAGGTAAAAACACCTGATTTGCTTCTCCCCTCATTTGTGAGCCAAGAAGTGCTCAGAAGAGCTGCCTAAATATATAGATACCCTTGGGCGATGTAAAAAGATGCGTAGACTTGAATACCTGGCTTATAAGATCAGCACGGATGCTTTGAACTGTTCCTCTCCCACCTGGATGGATTCACTCCTCCTTAGGCAACCTGGCAATCTCTGCTCCAGGTGGTTACCATAGTGATGCCAGACTTCAGCACGCTACAACCCAGATATAGCCTGGATTTGAATAAATGATCCTCCTGTCTCGTTCACTTTATCTGGGACTGCAGGCACGGGCCACCACGCCCTGACGTCTGGATGATACCAAATCACACTCAGAAAGGTGGGGGACAGGGGACAGACACTCTTTCTCAGTGAAGAAAAGATGCAGCCACTCTAAGTGGTTGCAGCTGTGAGGCTTGCGGGGTCCCAGGGGGGGTCCTGAACAGTCCACAGCCAAGGTTCTCATTTCACTTGGGAGTACAGCTCCCTCCAGCCCTCACCACCCTCAGAATTTGTAATCTCGATTCGAAACCACATGTAGTCATGCCGAGCATGTTTTCTGAGGTTGTCAAACTTTTGTAGCTAATTATCAGTTGGAGTCCGTGTAACGAAACCTGCCTTTCCGAGCTGGACTTGATTAAAATGCCTGTGCTATCAGCCAGGGGCTGTGGGAAGCGCCTGCGCATCCACGCAACAGGGTTTTTCCTTCTCCTCCAAGGAAAGCCCCAAACTGGCCTTGGGAATCAGCCGTAGTGACTGGAATGGCAGAGGCTTATGGGAAGTCAGTGCTATCGTTTCCACTTTGCAGAAAGAATGAGTTATTTCCTGGCATTTCGACTAGGAAGGCTTTGTGGGGTTATGAAGAAAATCAACGTAATGTATATCAAGCATTAGAAGGAACAAGCATGATGAAGGTGGTGTGGGACCTTACAGACTAAGCATGTGTGTTTCCCACTCAAGGCAATCCAGCTTCTGTGACTGCCAGAACCAACACTCGGAGGGACCCAGACAACACAAACCACTTGAGCCTGGCTCAAGACTTAAGTCTTCCTCAAACAGATGGGTGACCCCTAAGCCTGCTGAGGAAACTTGGTGTCCGTGTATGGGAAAGTAGGAATAGGGATCTTCTGCCTGCCAATTGGTAAGATGGCAGATGTTCTAACCTCTTCTCAGAACCTCAGAGCCTGGTCACATGTAACATATGAGACCAGACTGTGGGACAGAACATATCCTCCCAAGCTCTCTCACCCAAGTCCCCGATCTCTCCTTTTGCCGCTGGTCACTGAGACACAAGTCTCTCTCCCTTCTACTCTAAACTCACCTGTCTACTAACTCTTAGAAAGCCCCCTACCCAGTGTTCCCAAGTCTTGTTTTACTATCTTCTTGGTCTATCAGCTTCTTTATCCCTTCAGCTTCTTGCCTTTAGGAACCAGCCCAAGCCCTGCTCCATCCTGAAGATGAAGGATTCCTTCACTTTCCATCACAGCTGAATATCAGCAAGGTGACAGCCATCAATCACGTCCTCTGATTGGCTCTCTGCAGCCTGCCTTTCTGGCCTTGAGCATGTGTGTGTGTGTGTGTGTGTGTGTGTGTGTGTGTGTGTGTACATGCGTATGCATGCATGTCACAGAAACTCCCACTGGCCACATCCTACAACATTCTTTAGTAGTCATGGTCACTTACCTTTATGCAGCCTGCAATTATTTCATGCTGATGTGCTGACAGCCGTTCTTTGTACCCGTTGTTTGATAAGGTTTCTTCTCTGACTACTTCCATTTGCTCTTTTATAACTTCCACAGTCAGCTTTTGTAGTCCTTGCTGTTACTGCCCTAATGATCTGTTAAATGCAGAATCATTGTGAGATTTTATTCTCCGTGGTCTATGGCACCAGATTCCTCACCTGCAAAAAGAGATTTGACATTTTTAGTAGGAACGTGAAATAGCGCAGCCACTTGGGAAACTGTGTAGCAATTCCAGGACAAGCTAAAAGGAATCAATATGGATATGGCATCTATTTCTTGATATAGATAAATGAGAAAAAATGTAAAAATTATTACCCTAAATGTGCAAATGTTCAGATAAACAAGACTTAGAATAACTAAAAGGTAAAAAACCATCCAAATATACATGAGCTGATGAATGGATAAATAAAATATGGTGTGTGCATAAGGAACATCTTGATTGTTCAGAGGAAGAAAAGATGCTGGTGCATGCAGAGTATGAATGAACCTGAGAACACACTAGGGCATGGATGAAAACCATCTCCAAAATTGCATACTACAGCATTTCACCCGCATAAAATGTCTACTACGGGAAACTATAGAAACATACAGTGGAGGAGAGGGACGACAGGACAGAGATATATCCAACATTCTAGGAACAAGGGTAAGGAATTTCTTTCAGGGTAATAAAAATAGCCTGAAACTAATGAGAGTGATAGTCTGTAAGCTCCGTAAATGTACTAACATTTAATTGTACACAGTAAGTGGGAGATTTGGACAGTTACCTGAATTATATACCAACTGTTTCCAACAAAAGTAGGAAGATTCTATGCCTATCTTCTCAAAGCTTTGGGAAGACTGATGAGTACTTTGTGTTGGTGAGATATCGGTACTACTGAACTTTCGTTAGTTACACGCAAGTTCCTTTCCTTGCAGGAGGTAGAAACCTCTGTAAACAGGTAAAAGTACTGTGAAATGGAGGGAACTCGCAGAATCCAAGGGCAAGAAGCAAAGTTACATGTGTTCTTTTACATGTAGCTGGTACCACTTTGTAATGAAACACTTTTTAATATTTAAAATTATTTATTTACTGAGAGAGAAAGAGATACTGTTATAGTCGGGCTGCATGGTTGCTGATAAAATCACCATCAAACAGCTTAAGGGAACAAGGGGTTTATTTTCTCTTACGATTCCTGGTTGTTTGTCCATCTTAGCAGGAGAGCTCACACACCAGCATCAGGGCTGAGGGAACTGACCAGGTCATATCCACATAACAGCTGAGAGAGGCACAATCCTTACTTGCCAGACCACATGTCTGGTCAAGTAAATGTAAGGATGCCAATTTCCTCAACCAGCATTCTGTATTTTATTCACCTGTCCCAGGTCTAGTCCCACCCACCATGGGCTAGGCCCTCCCCATCAAGTAAACAATCTCCTGCAGGTTCACTCTGGGCTTAACTCAACTGCTAATTATCTACAACTGTGCCCAGAGTTCAAACCCTCAAACATGAAGTTGACACCTGTACTTAACTATGACAGATGCATTCCATGGCACGTGGACGGAAGTCAGAAGTCACTTCTCTCCTCTCACCATGGAGGTTTCTGGGGACTGAGCTGAGGTTGTGAAGTTTACAGGCAGGAGTCTATCTGCTGAGCTGTCTCACAGGCTCCACAAAATATTTTTAAAGCGACATATGTGCATTGAGTTGAGTTTGATTCTCATTAAATGTTTCTAATACCAATAACTAGTTTATTTGTCTAAGGAGCTAGACAATACAGGGTACCCCTGTTGTATCTGGGGGTTTCTATTGCTTTATTTGAAGGGGTACCACGGTTTGGAAATAGAATTCTTGCAAGGAGTGGTTAGGATTTTTTTTTTTTTCTGTGTGGAGTGGCTTTACTGACTTAGACATACTGTTATGGTTATGTACAGGGGTCAACCTGATGGTTGAAGGTTCAAATTCTGGGCACATTTGTAGATAATTTGGTAGTTGAGTTAAGCCCAGAGTGAACCTAAAGCAGATGGTCTAGTTGATGGGTAAGGCTCAGCTCATGTTGGCTGGAACTAGGCTCTGAACAGGTGAATAAAATGCAGTGAGCTGGTTGAGGAAGTTGGCGTCCTTGTGTACACTTGGCCAGACAAGCTGGTCTGGCAAGTAAGGATCATGCTTCTCTCAGCCATTATGTAGACATGGTGTGGCCAGTTCCCTTGGCCCTGGTGTTGTTGCATGTTCTCTTGTCAAGCTGGACTACAAACTATAACTGGACTATCATAAGAAAATAAACCCCTTGTTCCCTTAAGCCATTTGATGGTGATTTAGCAGCAACAGTACAGGCTAACTGCTACACATCCTGACACCAAAGATGGCAATGGCTGGATAGGGCACTCCCTTCAGACATACATGTCAGAGAAGGGGTTGTTGCTATGACCATACTCTGTTATAGTTTAAAGAGAGGTATTTGGGTGTTGAACTGATGAGGTTTAGGTTGTGATGTTTGATTTGTCCACTTGACTGGATGGAGAAGGGCCCTTGAGATTAATAAATCACACCTCCTGCTATATCTCTGAAGACATCTGTGGAGAGGATTTCCTAAAGGGGAACGACCTTCTGTGAATGTGGACAGAACCATCCACTGCTTGGGGCCCTGTTGAAACAGAAGGGGAAAAAGTAGACATCTCAGAGCACAGGCAGTCTCTTTCTCGCCGCTTCTGTATCACTACGATGCGAGCCGCTCTGTCCACCACACTCCCCACCATGATGGAAGATGGATGGAAGCCTCAAATCTGCACAAAATAAGGATTTCTTCCCCTCTAAGTTTATGTTAGATTACTTTGTCACAGTAGCACACTGCTTCTGTTCTCTCCCCTTTTATAGCTTTTTATCAGCTGTGACTGATCTCACTGGTTGGTAAGAACTAGAATGCTTTTGTAAAATGTCATGACCGGAGTTATAAGTAGGAATCGCATTTGACTTGTTCACCATCCTATACTCAGGCACAGCTTGCATCGTATAAAGTGCTCTATAATTATTCTTGTATGAGTGCTTGAATAGTGAATACACTAAAGAAGCAATATATAGAGAAGAAGGATGCTCTTCCAGCCAAAACACACATGTACATCTCCTTAAGTTCAGCTCAGGTGAAACTTGTGATGGTTAATCTTGTGTCAGTTTGACTGAATCATGGCTGCAGAGGGCAGGGATATTTAGCAGAATATGATGTCTGGGTATGTTTGGGAGAGTGATTATGGGTGAGATTAGCTTTTAAACTAATGGACTCAGTAAAATGGTCTGTCCACTCCCGTGATGAGCCTCATCCAGTCTGCTGAGAACCTGAATAGAACAGAAGGCAGAGGAAGGAGGCGCTTGCCCCTGCTGTCTGGCTCACTGACAGGACATCTCACCTCACCCTCCCTGCTCCTGAGCTGAGATTTACACCATCAGCTACCCTGGTAATCAAACTCTGGGATTTGGACGGAGCTATGTCCCTGTCTTTTCTTTTTTTAACTTTAAAAAATTTTTATTATTATTATTTTTATTCAATTGTGCGTGTGTGTGTGTGTGTGTGTGTGTGTGTGTGTGTGTGTGTGTGTGTGTAGAATCACGGGCGAATTCGGGAACCACCATGGACCACCTCTACCTCCTCCTTGTTTACTCTGCCTCGGGATTCACAGGCTCCACCCTACCAGGACCAGAAACGCAGGGCGCCCCTGCTTCCGACTGGCGTCTACACGTGGGGTCTAGGATCTGAACTCAGGACCTTCTGCCTGCAAGGCAGAGCTTAACCCCTGAGCCACCTCTCCAGCCCCAATCCCTGTCTTTTCTGATGCTTCAGCTTCAGACAGCAAGTGATGGTACCCTTCCAAAAGTGATCAGATAAGCCAAGAGCTCATATTAAGTTACCCACATATCCACTTGTGCACACACACATGCATACATGAGGGTACAAAGGTGATATGTACTCAAAAGATGTAGTGTTTTGAATTTATTTTTTTCCTGGATTATCAGCATGCAGTACAATACTCAATGGTCATGTTGGATGATGTCAGGGAGAAAGAACTAACCACCTGTGTGCCGTGGCTACTTGTATACTTGACACAGCAGCTCGCCTAACGGTTTTTGACCCTCTATTTCACCTAAGTAGCTTCTCTATGTCTTTCTTTTTCTCTCCCCTCCTCCTTTCCCTTCTCTCAAATAAATAGACTATTGCCTTCCTAGTGATTTAATGACTTATGCTTGCTCTCTCCATAGGTGATGCGTGCTTGCTATCCCCAGCTCTTGGGGTATGGAGGCAGAGGCTAGGAAATTCAAGATCACCCTCAACAATGGATCACAGAAATGGATTTCAAAAGTTTATATATCAGCAGCATCAATTCACAAATGAATTTCAGGTTGGTTTTTTTTTTTATAGCACTTGTGTTCCTTCTTTTGTTTTTAAAAAAATAATTTTGGAAACTGTAGAGATGCCTCAGGGGTTAAGACTCTGCCTCTCAACAGAAGTATCTAAGTTCAAATTCCAGATCCCAGACAAAAATGCCGGGTGGAAATGTCGGTGGCCTGCACTTCTGTTTTGGAAGGTAAGAACCTTGGAGATCCCAGAGCAAAGCAAAAAAAAAAAAAAGATAGAAGGAATCCAGGATGATTCCTGAAGTTACCCTTGGACTTCCACAGACACACACAGTGCCCTCTGATACACACACACACACACACACACACACACACACACACACACACAACACACACACACACACATTTTAATTTTCTTCTGTTGACAATGGCATTTCACAAATACATTTATTTAAGCCTTTAAGAAGCTTTGAATATGAGTTCTTAGCAACACATAGAATGACTTAAGCAAAGAGTGACTTTGATAACTGTAGCTAAATGTCGAGGATGAGTAAATTAGACATGTGACTGGCAGTTAGTTCTACTACCATAACTTTCAGCTCTTTTCCATGTGAACTTCTCCACATAGCTGCTTGAGATGCTTCAGACCATGGCATCCTAAGGCTCAGAAATGAGCACTCCAAGGGTACTAGCATCTAATCATCCATCCACTTCTGCTATGCTTGCTAGGATCCCAGTAGCTGAGCCCCAGGCCTGAGCCTCAGAGTCAATACTAGATAGGCTACCGCGAGGGTCTCCCTGCTAGGAATAGTGGTGTAGTGAGGACCACCAGACTAATTTGCTTTCTGAAGAGGAGAATCCCAAGTGCTGGGCAAGTTTGTAGGAAACCAATAAAAATCTTTCTTCCTATTATGGTCTAAAGGTGGCATGCCTGCCCATAGGCTCCAGTGTTAGACATTTGGCCTCTACCCAGTGGTATCCTTCAGGGAGGTTTTAGAATATTTGGGCAGGAGGCATGGCTGATAGAAGTATGTCATTGATTGGGGTGCTAACAAACACCACCACAAAACCCCAGTACTAGAGCCAGAGCCACCTGAGCCACCATGCCTTCTCCGCCATGATGAACTGAGAGCTTCTGAAGTCATGGCAACATCAGCCTCCTCCCCCTCGAGTTGCTTCTGCTAGATATTTTGTCACAGCAATAAGAAAAGTGTTGCGGTGATTGTTTTTGTTGCTGCGAGACAATGCAGAGACTCAAGCAACTTAAGGGGAGAAAGCAAGATTTATTTCTTAGGCTTACGGTTCCAGAGGAGATGTGGTCCATTAAGATGGAAAGGACGGGGTAGGTGGCAGCAGCTGGAGGTGGCAGAGAGCAAGCAGCAGACCACGAGAGCTGACCACTAGTGGGAAGCAGGGCAGGGCTACCCATTCTCAAGGCCCGCTCCCTGGGAGGAGCCTTCCTCCAGCAAGGCTCTGCCTCCTAAAGGTGTCATGACCGTCCCAAACATTGACAGCAGCTAAGAATGCAAACGCATGAGGCTGTGGGGCCAACTCACATTCAAACCATGGCAAAAAAAAAAAAAAAGTAACTAAATATACCTTAATAAATAGCTTTTCTTGGGTACTTTCTTGATAGAGCACTCACAAGTCTGTAGTGGAACATTGTCCTTTGGATATATCATTCATTGCCTTCTTAATCAGAGCAGCTGTGATCCCTACAGAGAACCCAAAACCAGATTGGTACTGTCTCATATACTGGGGAGGGGTCCAGGATGGTCAGTAGACCCTCTCCTTAGATCCCAGTCTCTTATTTCCTCCTCTCTCCAAGTTGCATGTAATTATGACCCAATGGCATATAGTCTAGGAAGATGCTAGAGAATACAGGAAAAGGAAGGGTAATTGAAGGGAGAACGTCATGTTTGTAGCTTTGTAGCTTTCAGGAGGTTCTCACCATGTCAGAGTGATTTTTAGTGATATAGCTGTCTGGGGGTCCACCATGCTCTGTAGACCTACTCCTGTAAGAAAGAAGTGAGCTGAGTAGATCCGTTGGTTCACCAAGTTTAGCTTGGAGTCCTTTCTTTGGTCTGTTATTGGCGAACGCATTTCCTCAGGAAAACTTTATACAACAAAACTGCAGAAAATGAACTAACTAGATTCAGTGCTTCTTACCTTTGGCTACACACGGGAAATAATTTCATAGAGAGATGGATATGCAAATAGGCAGTCATAAAACAGTGGATGATCTAATGAAAATGTTCATCTCCCAGGTAAAGTGGGAGTCCAGGGAGGGAGCACCTGAGTCTACTAGAGGAACACGATGCTGTCCAACTGAAGAGTGGGGGAAAGAAGAACCTTATCAGGGAGAATAGTGTGTACCATCCCTGTGTGTGTGCGTGCGTGTGTGTGCGTGTGTGTGTGTGTGTGTGTGTGTGTGTGTGTGTGTGTAGCTGTTCATTAAATACAGTTGGACAGGTATGTGAAGCCAGACCCAGATTGGGAACATCTGGCGTTCCATGTTGGAGAGTTTCAGTCTCATTACCTGAGCCCCTCATTATCACAAGGGAGGGGGATCTGCAGCAGATTTCATCAGAGGATCAGGGAACCGGGTCTGTGCAGTGCAGCTCCACATCCTGCCTCGGTTTGGTTTGCCTCATTCCATTCTTGCAGCGTGACTCAGTGCTTCCGCATGCCCCCCAAAGAATAACCCCCTCCACAAAATGTGAGCAAGAAACACAGCATTTCTCCACATTTGTGCAATGCAGAGATTTATATATTGTGGAAGAAACTGAAAGGTTCTTGTGTGAGAGACCAAGGAGGAAATCACACTTCAGGGAACCCCCAATTCCTCAGTCTCCCCCTTTGGCTATTAGAGTCTTCCCCCTTTCTGGGACCTTTCCCTGCAAAAGCTCTAATTTCTTTTGACACTAGAGATGTAGCCAAGTATCAGACCTCCCTCCTTCTCAGCGTACCCTTCTCTTCCCCTTCCTCACACAGGACAATGAAAAATCGTTCTAGAATTTCTGTCCCATCCTTTATCTCAGCCAAGAAAGACCTACCCGCATTGACATCTTCACAAACCTTGAAGGCTTCAGGGTATATCAGTTACATTAATAAAATATCCATGCAGAGTTATGGTATATCTTTACAATGTCTCTTCAGAAACAAGGCAAAGAGTAGCCAGGGTGAGGTCAGTAAGACTGACCACAGAAAGGCCAATAAGGAGAGATTTCATTGGCTCAGGAAAATTATGTAGAGAGAGAGAGAGAGCTCAGATCCAAGACAAAGGGGCAGATAGAGTAAGTCAAGGACTGAATCAAGCAGAGTTTGGCGTTAACCCAGCAAAAGTCATTCAAAATGAGAATTGTTCTGTCAAGGAGAATATGATTTGTTATGACTTAGGACTATGAAGCCAGTCTTAGGGAAGAAACAAAGTGCCTTATGGTAGGAGATTAAACAATGCATTGCTGTAATGGCCCACCCCACAGCCCACATCAGTCATAGTGGAAGTCTCTGGTATGTCAACAAAGAGCAAAGTAGACTTGAGCATACCAGGTCTCACTAATTCAAATACACGTTGGCTCTTGTATCAGTCCACCTTCTGTAGCTACAACTGAATAGAGGCTTATTGAAAGTCCAAGGGCACCATGCTTACCCGCCTTTAGGGCTGGGTCTCTGCATCAGAACACAGCATAGGTTATCTCAGAGCAAAGCATGTTCATTTGAATGTTTTTCTTCATCTTATAAAATCACTAATGCTGTCACAGGGAAAGGGGAGGCAGGCTTCCTCTAATCCTAATCACCTCCCCCAAATGGCCCTACTTCCAAATGCATGCACCTCTGACACGGGAGATTAAGTTTCAATGTGTATGTTCAGAGAGAGCATATACGAGGCTAGCAGCCCCAAAGTCACAAAGAGCGACTGTCACTTATTCTCACAATGCTGCTTTTGTTGCAATTCCCTTCGAATCTTTTGCATCTGCACTTAAGAGTCAGGATATGAGACACCCAATAGTCTGGTCCTAGTACCTGAGGGTGATTTGTTATTTTCCTTCTGGACAGCTTTAATCACCATGCGCATCTAAATTGCTTTCCAGACACCCGACCGAGGCTCCCACCTAGGAAAATCACTTAGGACGTGCAGACGGAAGATCTCAGCTGAGGCTCATGGTTTGACTAAAGACCATAGGCAGCAACCACAGTTGTCAGGAGCTGCAGGACAGAGCAGGTCCCACCTGGCTTTTCATTCCCACCTTCCACATGTCATCAGTATGGGAGCCAGACCTGGATGGGACAGTTCATTCTTAGTACGCGAGAGGTGAGAGCAAATCAGAGTGAAAAGGGACACAGGGACCTAGGAAGGCGCTTCGCTCGCACCGTGACACTCCTGGCTTCTAGCAGAGTGAGGTTGGGAACACCGCTTTCTGGTCCATTTGGTAGAGAAATGTGTACTCTTTGAAGAGCCCATATCAGTATGGTTTGTTAAGACAAGAAAAAAGTGGCATTCATTATTAGATTAAATAGTTGTGATAAGCACAAAGCTAAACAAAATACAATTTGCTGTCTGAGAATTAAATAACTGGTCAAAAAACTCAAGGAGATCTGTTTCTCATTTTGCTTTGTTTTACAATGGAAAAAATAGATTACACACACAGCACCATGTGCTGACCACAAATTTTGTTGCTTCTCCATTGAATATTAATTTTAGATAATTGTCTTTGTTAGTTTCATGTAGATGCCATCTTCATTTCGTAACTTCACTGTTGTAATAAATACCTGCTCTACATAATTTAGGGGAACAAGGAGATTTTCATTCATGCTTACAATTCCAGGTCCTGGTTTACTGTGAGGCAGATCATGCCAGCTAACATATCTGATCACATCATGTCCAAAGTTAAGAGCAGAGAGAGGAGGAAAGAACCAATGTATATCAGCTTTCCACTTTGCCAAATGCCAGCCAGCTCTCTATCTTTATCCACCTGTACAAGGAATGGTCTTACCCATTATGGGTCACATCTTCCCACATCAATTAGATAATCTCTTACAGGGTTGCCCAGTGTAAGGTCCCGGAAATTCACTTCATCTGCATTGTTGATGATAGATTACCATCAAGCAATTTGAGAAAATAAGCATTTATTTTTCCTCTTACAATTGTCCAGTTTCAGGTCTCAGTCTAGCCTGGCAAGTGAGCCTGCTGCGATACCAAGGGCAGAAGGAACTGGCCACACCATCTCCACATAATGGCCAAGAGAGGGGCAATCCTCATTTGCCAGACCAGCATGTCTGGCCAAGTGTACGCAAGGATGCCAACTTCCTCAACCAGCTTTCTGTATTTTGTTCACCTGTCCAGGACCTGGTTCCGCCCACCATAGGCTGGGTCTGCCCCATCAACTAGACAATCTCCTGCAGGTTCACTCTATGCTTAACTCAACTAATTATCTACAAATATGCCCAAAGTTCAAATCTTCAACCATCACATTGACACCTGTATCTAGTTATGAAACCCAAAGACCTTGTTTAACCAAATAATTCCTCATAGGTACATCCACAGGTTTACCTCACAAGTGTCAAGCTGACAGCTGAAACTAACCAGCACAGTGCATATAAAACTTACTATGCCCCAAACAGTTATAAGTACTGTAAAAAGGGGGGGGGCAATTCTTTAATCCTGATCACAATTTTATGATGCAGGCATCTTTATTCTTACCGCTGCTTCACAGATGAAAATGTGGGGAAAAAAGGCTGAATGACTTGCACTGAATCACTCAGCTAATAAATCACTTAAACTGCTCTCTACCACCAAGTTGCTTTTGAAATTCAGCTTTGGCAGCCTTTATATTGCTGGTACCACAACTCAAACACTCCTTGGGACTTTTTAGGATGGCCCAAGGATAAATTGGCCTCTGGGTTTCCTAGACAAAACTGTCAAAACAAAAGAAGACAGAACAAAACAAAAAAAAAAAAAAACACAGTTTATTAGAGTTAGAGATACTTTGGTGATTATTAGCTAAGACAGCAGCAAATATTTTTAAGACCTTATTCTTAGAACATATATACATATGTACACACATTTGTACAAAAACATCTATGTATCTATCTATCTATCTATCTATCTATCTATCTATCTATCTATCTATCTATCTATCTATATTTGTACAAAAATTGCAAATGCAATACCCAGAGTTCTCAATACTGCACACTCAATACGTTTGTTTTTAAGTGTGTGGTGTGTATGTGTATTTCTATATCTATGTTTGCATTTGTGTGTGTGTGCACTTATGTGTGCAACCACAAGGTGTACATGAGTGTATATGCTTGTGTGTGTGTGCATGCGTAGGGCTGAGGTTGACATCAGGAATTGTTCTTCTACCTTATTCTTTTTGAGACAGGATCGTTAATCAGACAGAGGTTACCAGTGCTAACAAGTTCCCAGAGCAAGGTTGGAGATTCCCAGGCTCTGTCTTCTGGGGCTGGAATGATAGGTGGACCAACATATCCGCCCAACATTTTATATGAGATTTGGGGATTTGAACTCTCCTTGTACTCACACGCCAAAGACTTTTACTGCTAAGTCATCTCACCAGTCCACCATTTTTAATATTTAAACATTAATGTGATAATTTTTTGCAACTGATAAACTGATGTCCATTATTATAGAGTAAAATTCATACTTTATTCAGATTTCCTTAGTTCTTACCCAGTGCATTATTTTCTGTTTGAGGGTATGACTGTACTTGAGTAATCATTTCTCTTTGTTTTCTTCTTTATTGGGTTTCTCAGATGGTTTTGCTTTTGATAACTTTTTAGTTATCAGTGTTGAGGAGGACTGGTATTTTTAGAGGTACCATTTCCATCAAGGTGCGAACTATCAATGTGACTTATCATGGGATGTCAGCCTTAACCATCTGGCTCATAATTTCAAAATCTGTCTTCTGTCTGGGTACAAAGATTACTTTGACTTTTCAGACAATGAGCTTTGCCTATGCTTTGTAGTATCCTTTGTACTTTTTGTAGAAGGTCCAATATGTCATATCAGGTCATAAGATGTAAAGCAAGCAGGTTCCCAGTGGAAAGATATCTATTAATACGGCTGCAGGTTGGCTTCATTCACTATTCGTGGTAGCTATAAAAGCTTTAGACTTCAAACTCCTGCTACATCCCATGTGGTCTACGTGCTTCCCATTAAGATTTCTCTGTTTTTCAAGTCTTCAATGTTCAGTTTGTTGAGCTTTTTTTTTTCTTATAGAAGGACAAAAGTGGCAATTTTCAAGCCCTTCCTATGTTGAAAATGAAAGTCCAGAAGATTTTTCCGAATACTTGGAAGATCAGAAAACTTCCCAAATGACAAACATTTCAAATGAAATGATGAGACTGGAGTCTCTCCCATCAACAAGCACCTACCAAGCACGTTCCTCTTCACCCAGGGGATTTGCTAGTATTATGGCTCATTAAGAAGAGGTATATCCACAGAGGGCAATGAGGATAGGATTCAGAAAGCCTTAAGGCATGAGTAGAGATGGTTTTCAGCTGGAAAACCCAACAGAAATGGTGAGGCAGATGGTGACTGAACGTCACCTGACAGCAATGAGAACAGCAGCTCATGTGACATATCCCCCTATGTGGGACCCTCTGCTCATAACTGGATCATCTCTAGGCTCTCAGAAAACTCTCCATACCAGTCAGTCCCTGGGCAGTGCCTCTGGTCCTCTTCACGTGGTTTTCTGTGTTCTCTCTCACTAGCAAGTTCTGGTCCAGGGACGTCCTTTAAGATCATGCCCTATCATCTGACTCCAGCCTTCCCCAAGCCCAGTGACCCTCATGTAGGTTAGCGTTTCACCTGGGACTTTTTTCCATCCTCTACCAGGGGTGTTCTTACGTAGAGTCCCCACTCCCTTCACCCCGATGATCAAAGAGCGTTTTCTTTTGCTAAAACTTGGCTGCACAGAACAAGGGTTTTGGCCTCTTAAACTTGCGCGTGTGCTGTGGGTTTTGACGAAGTTAAAACTAAACACTGAGCTGCTTTTACTTTTAATTTCTGCTATTACACAACTCTGCGAGACAAGCTAGATGCTTTTGTCATTGTCTTGACGATGCGTCTTCTCCTGAAACTGACTCCCTCTCAGTTCTGGGTCTGCCATGCTGGTTTCCTGGCCCCTCTCGACTGCTCTCTTTTTGAGGGGATCCAGGGAGAAGGGAGAGGGCTCCTGTGGTTAGCTCTCCTCCCATCTCTGCACCAGAGATCAGATCGGCACCCCCATCTGCTCAGCTGGCAGATTTCTCAAGAGGACCCAGGCGTGAGTCACAGCAGCTTTGCGGAGCAGAGGCACAGGAGTAATTTAGGAACCCAGCTTGAGTTACAGACAAGGGTGTGCCTGATCTTAATGCTTCCAAGTGGTGACCCCGTTTCTAAGCATCTGTCCAACCCTTGTGTTTGTGTCTCACCTCCCATAATGGCATTAGCTCTAGAGAAATTCCCTGGGCTCGGGAGGAGGTGGGAGGGTCATGATGCTTCCGCAGAAAATTGACAGCATGACTGCATCTCTCCTTGGTGCCCGTTCAGAAGAGCAGCCCGCATTTGCCCGACATAGACGTCTGTGTAGTTCTCCTTCCGATCGTGCCAGCTCTGGAGGTTAAATCTGCAAGACTGAAGGAAAACAGGGGCTGGAAGAATTTTGGAGGGAGTCCAGGACTGCCTGGGCAAGCCAACCCAAATAATTCAAGACAGAAAAAAAAATGTGCTTAGACCTGAGCTGGCTGTCTAGACAGCTATGATTGCACACAGGTAGCTATATGACCTTGCACTTCATTTGGCCCATGTTAAACTTGTTTAGAGGCACGTGTCAATGACGGTCTTCATTTGGGTTCCCCCAGAAGTAGACTAAGAATGAAGGGTTTCAGTGCGGTCAGCTTACCTGGCGCATCCTGGCGTATACCAACATGGAAATGGGATTGTGAGACAGAGAAGGGAAAGAGAGAAAGTGAAAGAGAGAATGAGGAGGAAAGAAAGAAAGACAGGAGGGAGGGAGGGAGGGAGGGAGGGAGGAAGGGAGGGAGGGAGGGAGGGAAGAGAGGGAGGGAAGGAGGGAAGAGAGGGAAGGGAGGGAGGGAAAAGAGGGAAGGGAGGCAGGAGGAAGGGAATGATTGTTCAGCTAGTTACTATCATGGGCAACTATAGCTCAATCTCTTGCAGTGTGTCTGTAGTGGTCTGAACATGAAATATTCTTCATAGGCTCCATAGAGTCAGGTACTTAAACACTTGGTCTCCAGCTGCCAGCATTGTTTGGAAAGGCTATAAAGCCCTTATGAGATGGGGCCTCGTAGCAGACTTGGTCACTGGGAGCAGGCTTTAAGATTTTATAGCCCATTACAGTTCCTGTTCTCTCTCTCTCTCTCTGCTTCTTCGCTACAGATCCCATGTGACTAGAAGCCTCCTGCTCCTGTCTCTATGCCTTCCCCATCACGATGGACTGTATGCCCATAGGCTGTAAGTCACAATAAACTTCCCCCCTTAAGTTTCCATTGAATATTTTGTCAGTACTAAGACAGTGATCATCAAGTTCATTGTAAAAATGATCCAAAATTACACTCTAACAAGAGGGCCTGGAAGCTGAAATGACTCATCCATTTTCTCTCTTCTTATATTGGTTAAGGACAAGTCAGCATCCAGAGGTGCAAAGCAAGTCTGCATGCTTTCAGGCAGAGAGTAATAAGTATGCGCAGTGAACAGCCTTCAGAAACCAGAAGAGAAAATCCAAGGTCTTTGGGTCGTGCACTGCTCATGTCTCCAGTCAGTCAGTGGATCAAAACATGAAGCTCCAGAAATCTAAGGACTGACCATCTGCGTTCAGCCCTAAACTGTTAACTGCCAGTCCTCGAGATGTAGAAGTCAAGAACCTTGTGACATAATGTCTCAGTCTGTCAGGAGACTCTGACAACCACATCCAATCAGTATTCACTATGTGACAAGCACAGACATTATCCCATGTCATCTTCACAGGGAGTCCAGGAGATGGAAACAATATTAATGTGCAAATTACATCAATGAAGTAACTGAATCCCACAGAATCTAGGGACGTGTCTGGGATGGCACAGTGAAAGAGGGACCAGTCACACCCGACCTCAGTTGCTTACTCCTTCCCACTCTTTGCCTTCTCATTGAGGTACTCACATAGCCCATGTTGGGGTTCTTTTGAGCAGAGTGGCAGCTTTGCTGTGTGTCCAAAAGCCCAGGGGTCCTTAAGTTGAAAAGGGGTTTGTCTAGCTGCATTTTGCTTGCATCTGGGAAAGGGCTGGAAGGAAATCACTACTGGAAGACCTGTGTGTGCTCTTCCACTGGGGTCAGAGCTCAGGGTCAGGGTTCTCTGTAGGTAAAGAATCCAAGCGAAGTCCAGAAGAATGGAGTAACTTCCCCGTGTCCCAGCGCCAAGGGCGGAACGAAGGAAGCAGGGAGTAGAGGGTTAGTTGCGGGTGATGTTCAGAGCAGCAAGTCCCTCTTCCTGACCCTCCTTTCCTGCCTCTCAGGATAGAAAGTCATGCTCTACTTTCTGATGTCACACACGCTACCAAATGATAGTGCAAAGTATTGCACAAATGCAGCAAAACGGTCACTGAATAAAAACGACTTAGAATCTACCTTGGCAATGTCACTATTTTGTGGAGGGCTTCTGACTCACAGAAACTTAGATTTATCTGCGGTAGGAGATGTCTTGGCACACTCGTAGTGAGAAGCCCCAGGACAGCGATTGTCCACCAGGAAGTCCCATGGGAGTGCCCCAGGATTCTCATCTTCCTCTTGGTCTTGCTGCTCCTGCACCACTGCAAGCCTCACCTAGATTTGTCTCATCCCTTAAGGAGACTCAGCACCGTAACAAAAGCCCGTAACAAAAGCCTATCCATAAATCTGTCCCCACTACAGAGTCCTGACCACTCAGAGCTGAGTGCCGCCTGCCTTTGCATTTTATTTTTTAACTGATACTTTAACAAGGAACTGAGAGACGCTCAAGGCCTGAGCTCACCAGAACAATAAATATAATAACTAACAATTACTTAGTTGCTCCTAAAAGCCAGACACTACTTTAAGAGTTTTACAAGTTTGAACCTCACGCTGATTCTATGATGTAAGTCACCAGACTTTCAAACCTCCATCAGTCATTCTTCCCATCAAACCCGTGGCTGTCTGAAATCTTGGAATGGGCTCTTCTTCGATCAAGGAACTCCTGGACACAGGGCCTGGCTCATAGTTGATCCCTGGATTCCCTGGAAATAGACACTCAGATAAAGTTTATAGCAGTGGTTCACTGAAAGGTTCTAGACAGATTCAGCGCCACATGTGCAGAGCAAGTTGGCATGCTCCTGGGTAGAGAGGAGGTGTGCCCAGTGAATAGGCCTTCTGCACTCAGAGAAGAAAGTCAAGGGTATGGAGGTCAGGGGGTTACGTAGAAAAGGAACAGCCACCTAACTGACATAAAGACACGCTTCAGGGTTTCTCATTCCAGTGAGAGGGAACTTGGGCATTTGTATTAGTTGCCTATTTTCAGTGTGGTGACAAAATACAGGACAGAAGCCACTTAGGGAAGAGAGGATCTATTTTGGCTCACAGTTCGAAGCATTCAGTCCCTCATAGTGAAGAAGTCATGGTGGCAGGAATACAAGACAGGAAGCGAGCTGGGTGCTCAGCTAGCTTCCTGCTTTTCATCTAGTCCAGGTCCCTAATGGGTTGTCCACGGTTAGGGTGGGTCTTCCCACCTCAGCGAACCCCATCTAGAAACTTCCTGGCAGACACGCCCAGAGGTTTGTCTCCTAAGTGAGATCCTTTGAGTTGACAATAAGTATCAATCATCACAGTGTTTGCAAGGAAACTCTCCTTAGTCATGGAGGGGGACTGCTTCCGGGGAGGTGGGGGGAGGCTCTGTCACCTCAAACACTCCATCTGGCAATGGGTCTGTGCGCAGGTAAAGAGAGACAGATGCTGGAAAATGGTCTAAAGTGTAGCTTGGGAAAGAGGCTCAATGACTGCTGCAGTGTTTTACTAAAACTAGGAATTCCTAGGTTATCAAGCCTCCAGGACCTGGTAGGGTTCAGATTTCAAAACACTCACTCCTCAAGGATGGAGAGACGGCCCAGAAGTTAAACCTCTGCCTTATAAGCAGAAGGACCTGAGTTCAGATCCCACATCCCATGTAAAAATACTGGGTGGAAATGGTGACAGTCTGCACTTTTGTCCCTGAAAGGCCAAGCTTGGGAAACCCCAAAGCAAAACATTAAGAAGTAAAAAAACCCAGGATGATTCCCAAAGTCACCCTTGGGCCTCTCCAGGTACACACAGTGCCTCTGATACACACACACACACACACACACACACACACACACACACACACACACACACTGCTTACCCTCCATCCCCAATGAGGACATGTCCCTTTCATTCCATCACAGAATGCCAAGACCTCTGCTGTACCCACCAGGAAGACCGACAAGACCAAGAGGACAGACGGCCTCAGTGTTTCGGTGCTTTCTCACCAGTGAATGTTACCGTGACTCTGACCTTGGCAACACAAGCCCAGTGGAAACTTTGTGCTCTGCATGTCTGGATTGAATTCTCTGTTAATGTCTCTTGATTTATACATTTGAACTCAGCCAATGCAAATCTTGCCCCTCCCCTGCTAATTCCTGTCTTGAACTGAGTAGTCAATATTTTGTTAAACTATGAAAATTATTATTTTTAGTCCCATAAAAAGTTTTTTTTAAAAAAATATAGAAGAAGCCATGCACAGGATTAGAGAGTAGTTTTTCTGTTTATGTTTCCAAAATTATTTCACATCAGATCCCATGTTAAAAAATGTTGGGTGAACTTTAAGGCCTGGACATTGGAGTTTGGGAAACCCCAGAGCAAAGCATTCGGGAAGTAGAACAATGAGGATGATTCCTGATGTCACTCTTGGGCTTCCACAGGCACACACAGTGTTATACACACACACACATCCGTACCTATGCATACCAAAAAAATTATTTCGCAGTTCAGACATCACATAGCTCCAGGTCCCAAGAATCACATGTTCTCACTGTTCTTAAATATGGGTTTCTAGTATTAGTTTTACCTAGTGTGTTAACACAGAAAATCTACAAGCAATACAAGTGGTGATAACTAGCAGTGATAACTTGTCAAAGACAAGAAGCGATATAATTCTTTCTGGAAAAATCTGCCTCTCTTCCCCTACCCTCTACTCTTCTTTCTTCTTTCACTTCTTTCTTTGGTACATGTGAAAGATTGAATATGCCTTGAGCTCCAAAGTCACAACCTCAGAGAACTGGGAATTTGCTCAAAAGGGAAATCCAAGACCATGACTATGACTAACACTGATCTGAAGGGATCTTAGAGGGATCTGTCCACTAGGACAGACGACAGGCCCATCAACTGTGGGCTAGCTCTCCACCTGCCCACTTGGAGGTCTTCAGGCTAAGGAGCCAACAAGCAAAGAAGAAAGTCCCTGTCGTGGCTGGGGCAACTGATCTTAGCAGGGGGAAACTGAGTCACCACTGTCCTCTGAGGACACAACTGGAAGACACAACTGGAAAGCAGATGGTCCTTGACGCGTCTAGCGATGAAGCCACATTGTGACTTAGAAAAAAAAAATCAGTGGAAATATACCGTTCAGTAAGGCAAGGCTGTTGACACAATTCAGATTTTGATTGTTCCATCAGACTTCAAAGAACATTGACCAACTGAAAAGCTTTCTTGTGGGTAAAAGCAAACATATAGAAAGGATGTGGAAGGAAAACATATCGACAATGAGGGCTAGGACAGCTGCAGAGATAATGACGGTAATAATGGCGACTGATGTTTCTTGATATGTTATGTATCATGTTTCTTTTTTCTCCTACTCCTCTTCACTTTCTATGTTACATAGATGTGTTAAGCTTTGAATGTTGGTGTTTAAGTAATGGAATAATAAAGAGGTCTGTGATTTTGCTAGTATTTGAAAGTGAGCACAGCAAGAAAATGAATGAGGTGATACAGGATGTATAATCCAGGAAATGATTAGCCTGATCTCATTTGTATAAAGAATAGTTCCATCACAGGGAGTTTAAACATGATTTTTTGAAAGGCAGGCAACAAAGATGTATCAAATTGATAAAAACAAAACAAACAAACAAACAAACAAACAAAAAACCCAACTGTCCTAAATCAGTCCACTCTCACCTGGGGAGGCTTTAAACTTTCCCAGGACCTGTCTGTCCCTCTTCTGCAAGCTTCCAGGTTGGAGTTGGAGCAAAGAGCTTGCCTTAGACTTGGAAGATAAAGAAGTGGTCATTATTCCCTGCGGGTCACCCTCATGGTTAAACATGATACAGAAACAAGATCCAGGTGGGCCTTGTCCTTCCTTGCTCTGCTTTTAGCTGCCTGTTCTTGGGTATGCACCTGCGGTCCAGACAAATCCTCAGCTGTGGATGGAGAGATTCTGAGTTACCCGAAGATGCTTGGTGCTTGGTGGAGTCCTAGAATGACTAGCTCCCCCTTCGCTCCCCACAGCAAAAGGTAAACACTGTTTAAGAAGGACTGGGCAGTGCTTATATTTTTGTTCCTGTTCCCTTTTCATGTTCTCATTCATTCTATTCCCTATTAGTCCCCACCTGTGAGAGAGTCTTAATATTTATTCTTGTTGCAGTTCGTCTGCACAGTTGCTTGATAAGTGACGATCAAACAGCTTAAGGGAACAAGGGGTTTATTTTCTTACGATAGTCCAATTACAGTTCATAGTGCAACTTTATGGGAGAGCATGCACCAACACCAGGGTTGAGGGAACTGGTCACACCATGTCTACATAATGGCTGAGAGAGGGACGATCCTTACTTGCCAGACCAGCATGTCTGGCCAAGTGTACAAAAGGATGGCAACTTTCTCAACTGGCTCTCAGTATTTTATTCATCTGTTCAGGACCTAGTCCCATCCACCATAGGCTGGGTCTTCCCCATCAGCTAGACAACCTCCTGAAGGTTTGCTCTGGGCTTAACTCAACCACTAATTCTCTACAAATGTGCCCAGAGCTCAAACCCTCAACTGTCAAGTTGCTGCCTGTGCCTAACTATGACAACTGCTTTCTTAACTGATAAAATCCAAAACTGGATAGAATTACAAAGGACACTGGTACATTTCTGTCCCAATGTCACCTGCTGGTACAGCCAACAGGGATTAGGCACTCTGGTTAGTACAAGAACAAAGAAGTCAGCAGTGGAAATGTAGAACACAGCAGACAGTCCATGGGGGCTGAAAAAGAGTGGACAGAAATGGACAGAATCAACTCTCATTGAAGCTTCCCATTGCTGCCCCCCCCCTCCTCCTCCTCCTCTTTCTCCTTCCTGGCATTCTTTCTAGTATCTTGAAGGATACTGGTCACACCCAGCGTAGACCAGACACAGATATGACTTAGTGGCTAAGTGATATGCTTCAGAACCAGAATCACAAACAAAGGTGCAAATGGAACATGCATTTAGTCCCATCTAATGGCCCTAGGTGCCCTCTGTCCATCATCCCTGACCACTGGTGATTTCTTTGGAGTCCCAGTCCCGTGATTCTCCTTCCCAATCAGCTGCCCTTCGCTTCTCTGGTCCAATGTCAGTCAGTTGCACCGTGGCAAGCTTCAGGGCTGTCAGAGGACCTGAGCATCACACCCTAGACAGGACAAGCCGTCCTGTGACTCGAGGCCTGGAGAGGAGGTTTCAGGCATTCTGTTACTATAGTTTTGTGTATCTCATGCTTTCAGAATGTAAATTTTGTCATCATGGCATCAGGGCTCCATTTTGCTGCCTGGTGTTTAACATAAAGACAGAAAACACAGATTCTACCTTCATCTAATAGTCCTGAGCACTCAACCTGTGAGTTTGTCACTGAACTTGAGATGAATGTCATGCTTGCAGATGGACAGGGAGGTCAAAGGGCAATTGCTTTTTAGGAATTTTCCTGAAACAGAAGCCTACATTGTAGAGCTGGAAGGAACAGGCACTCAGGGGCAGGCACCTCAGAGACCTGATATCTAAGCGACCGACCCAGTCACTGCTCCAACATCCTAGAGTCTCACGCTCCGCTTGTGAATAGGTGTGGCTCAAGGGCTGGGCTCTTGTCCTTTGGAGAACAGACAGAAGCATACATATCTTGTATTAGGATGCTCTTGAGGAACGGAAACTGTGGAATGAATATATAATAAGAGAGGGTGTACTAGATTGATTGGCTAACACTATTCACTCTGGGTGGCCCAACAGTAAGAAGCCAGTTGCTGTTTCAGTCCATGAAGCTGGGTTCATGGAAAGGCTTGAAGTGTTCCTGTAGAGCATCTGGTCTACCCCGGCAGAAGGCCCAAGGAGCTGGTCCTGTGGCAACAGCAACAGTTAGGATGGACATACTCGTCAGCAGGAAGTGAGGGCAGGCAGGCAAGTAGCACGGCTTTGCTCTTCCCACTCAAGCAAGATGACCTGAATCGGGATCTCCAGATCCCACGCAAATGCTGGATGGGTGTGGCGGCCATTTACAATTCCAGTCTCTGAAGGCAGAGACTAGTGGTCCCCGGAGTAAGCTGGGCTAGTCAGACTAGCTTGATTGAGACCATTTCAAAAATAAGATGGAAAGTAACTGAGGATGATTCCCGATATTGACCTTGGGCGTCCCCACTCATGCACATCATGTGCATGCACCCCAACACACACGTAGACACTTGCACACCTATACATGACAACGGGGGTGCGGAAGGAAACCAAATGACTGCTGGAACAATTTTTTCCCAGACATGCCTCTATCTAGATTCTAGTTGAAAGGCACCTGAAAAAAGTATTATTAGTTAAGCAGAAGAAAAAAAAAATCATCCCAAGGAAGTTTTCACAGGCCATTTAATTTCTTTGGTGACTGCAGGCATTCAATCTCAGTTCCAAATCCCCTTTCTCCAGTCAAATGCGTCTTTTGGCCCAAACCTATACGTCGTTCCTCTGATGCAGAATAATTTCTACAGCCAAACTAATGAGTCAGCTTTCTTAGTCTTTTCAAAACCCCAGAGATTTGCTTCCAGAAGCTTCCAACAACACCCTTAGGATGTGTGAAAGTGTCTGAAGATGCAGTTAAGGGTACACTTGAGCCAGGGGCATTTGCACACAGCCTTGCTTCTCTGCATTGGTCCTGTCTTCTTTCTTAGCTCAGTAGCATCAGGGAGAAGAGGGATGGGACAATTCTCTGGCCTGTCTCCATGATATGCAGTAGAGCTCATGCCAGGTGAGAGAGAATAAAGAACTCACATAGACAACATGCTGAAAAGACAATATGTGAGCAAAGCAAGCACCGGGCTCCAGGCTCAATTTTATTATTTTTATTTACACATTACATATATAGTGTGTGAGTGTGGGTATGCATGCTTGCATGTGTGTACATGTATGAGGGTGTGTGTGCATGCACATCTTTGTGGATGTGTATACCTGCATATGCAGGACAGAGACTGACCCTGGGGTCTTCCTTTCTTGTCTCTACTTTATTTGCTGAGACAGGAACTCTTGCTGAGCCCAGAGCTTGCTGATTAGGCTAATCTAGCTATTCAACTCCCTCCCGGGGATCCTCTTGCACACCTGTACATGACAATGGGGGTGGGGACATGGGCCAATATGCCTAGCCGGCTTCTATGTGGATGACGGGATCCAAACTCTGATCACCGTGGTGGCATAACGAGTGCCACCATATCACCTGCAAGCTCAATTTTAGAATCTCCTTGCCTGGGTGACCACGAGCAGCCGCCAGCTTCCCAAGTCCCAGTCGTCTCCTTGCCACAATGACCAGAGCTCTTTCCATACTTACACCATACAGCATTAACCTCCCGGATGCAGAAAAGCCATGTGAAAGTGGCGCCATCACCTCAGATAGCGGCCTGCCCCATAGAGACTGGGGATCATGACAGACCACAGGCAATCAGAACGAAACCAGAAATACCCAGCCAGCCCTGGGCATCTCCTGTGCAGTGACTCGTGCCCACAGAGACACACTGAAACCAGGAGGCCTCTGGGCAGAGGCTGAAGAACACAGGGCACAGCCGAGAACACGCAGACCCCAGCCTGGCTTGTCATAGGGTGTGAAGAAGTCCGGCTCTTCCTTCCTCGGCAACTTTTTGCTACGGTCTCTTTTTCCATCGGTCCCTACCACAAAGACACTTGTTCACACCCGTGCAGCTTCCCGCCTGGATGTCTGCCACCTTGACTTCCTGTCCCCTGCCTGCTGACCCCTGTGCCATGCCAAGCAGGCAGAGAGATGTTGGACGGGTGGGAACACCACCTCTCAAGTCACAGGGGTACATCCTGAGCTCTGTGCCCCCAGGTTTTCTGTGTGTGGGGAGGAGTTAGAGGTCCCGTTGAAAACTACCTTCTAAGCTGTTCCTTGTTTCCCTTCCATCTCTGCTCCCCCTTCACCTCCCCCCACCCGCCGATTTTGCATTTTGCTTTCTTTCCTCCTAAATTGCCAACTACAAGGGAACACAGTCTGTAACCCAAAGTGACTTCTTTAGACCCTGTTTTTTTTTTTTTCTTTGCTGTGTTTAATATAAATCAATGTGTTCCAACACTTTAAAACCAAAAGCCACATACAATGAAAATTCCAGCCCAATAAGAATGATGGAGAGCTTCTGCTACAAAGTCCCGGGAGATTAACATAGCGAGGCGCGCCTGCCTCACACACCTCCTCCCGGGAACCCTGGCAACTCTGAAACGCTCCCCCAGGACTCGATGTTCTGATCTTTGCTCAAAAAAACGACATAGGAGTTATGCCTCTCTCCTCCCCGCCTCCCTTTTTTTTTTTTTTTTCTTTCTTTTTCTAAACCTGGACTGAAATTCCTTTCTTTCTGACCATCTGGTCTTCTCATTTTTACTTGGCCAAGCACAGTTTGGCAAGTCCCCATTCCCACTGAGAGGGCACAAAGGAAGAAAAGAAGACCCAAAATCGGCCTGATCTAGTCTCAGACTTCAATTCCATGCTACTCAATGTGCAATAAACATCAAAGTGATGGATTTGGGGACATGTGCTCCAAACCGCCTTCATCCAAAAGTAAAGGTGGAGGAGAAACGGATGGAGAAAAAAATAGCCCTGTCATTTTGGGAAGAAAGAGTTCCCTACGGGGTCTTACCCCGAGACCATAATAGTCAAACACCACTTACCTTATCCTCCACAGTTCACAGAGAAGTGTAAAAGAATAACAAGATAATGATCTGTGCTAGAAAGTTCCTGTTTTTAAAGCCCTTTTCAACTGACTATCCCAGCTCAGGCCTACCCCAGTTTTGGAAAATGGACAAGACGGGAAGCAGTTTATCCAATCCATCATTTCTCTCTTCAGCCCTTGCAAAGAGCTGCACAGTGTGTCCTGCACTGTTTGCAGAAGCAGCAGATGGAGTTGGGGAACTCCCTGATCTCACCGAGATTCTGTCCCCATGGGAGAAAGGGGCACCAAAGACATGTGCGCCATGGAAGACGGTGACGGTAGTGAGCAAATGGGAAACTGAGTCAGGGGTGCAGAAAGACAGGATGGGGGGGCTACTATTTCCATAGGGTGTTCTCTGCTGAAGTGATGTTTGAGATGATAGGCTGATCTGACATCTGTGGGTACAAGCTGAATATGGTGGGAGGCTTAGCACATTGTTCCAGACAGGTTGGTCCGTCTGAGAGGGAAGAAGAACAAGGCCCCTCAATGCCATGCGGGACACTGTAAAGGTTTTGGTTTCTAGTGGCGCTGGAGAAAGATAACATATTTCTGAGCTAAGTAGATCTGACTCATATTTTGAAAGGGTTGCTCTGGCAGTACCTGGTAACCATTTTTTCTTTCTTCCGTATAATAGGAAAAACTCACACTTTTAACTGGATATACGTGGCCTCATATATTCCCCCCAATACCCCTTCTTACACCCTCCTCTGTGCATAAACAGGCATAATTATATTGAAGGACAGGTTTGACTTGTATGTTTTTTCTTCATCTCAGTCCTTCATCTTCCACCCGAAATGCAGATGTGAGAGTGGGATCCCTCTACCTGTTGGGTGGCACCCCTCGAGCCTGGGCCTCCCCTCTGGGTGGGAGAACAGGAAGCTGGAAGAAGCCTGCCTGCGCCCAGGCCTTTGGAGCAGATTCCGGATGGCCCATTATGGTTTTCTCCAGACAGTTATTCCATGTCTCTATTTCTGGTGGTTTAACCGACTGCTAATTGGTGTAAT
Organism: Typhlomys cinereus; assembly: GCA_023101885.1. NCBI lineage: Eukaryota > Metazoa > Chordata > Mammalia > Rodentia > Platacanthomyidae > Typhlomys > Typhlomys cinereus. The sequence goes on along the minus strand of JALPQD010000392.1, from coordinate 174,140 downwards.
TTTTCTGGCTACCGCTTAGAGAGGAAACTACAGGGGAGCAGAGGCAAAACCAGGGCTCATCTCTAATTCCTGAACGAGAATGAGGAGGCTGATGGGCTGAAGCGGAGCGCACGAGGATTGTGGTTGGAAACCCTGGCGTGTGTCTGCCCTGCTTCGCAAACTGTCGGGGAGCGTGATCACTAAGCCCCAGCTCTGGCTTGCCCCTGGGTGGAGCAGGGATGCCAACACCACTTGTCCCCTGCAAGACAGGGCCGCAGCTGCCCAGATGTGGTCTCCATCCTTCCTGTCCTTCCCTCTCTGTCTCGCCCCGCTTCCTGGACATGGCAGGAGATGCCAGCCCTTCCAAGGAGAGTGCCCACCCTGCTGAGGAGAACCACTCGGTTAGGAGGGGAGGGAGGAGAGTGAAGAAGGAAAGAAGTCATCACACGTGAATGGAGGGGGTGAATTTTCCAGCTCTCTGGCTTTGCTTCTTCAAAACAACGGCGGTGGCTCAGGATGTCAAGCAGAGAAGCCTGCTGCTGCGGAATCCTCCACGTGTCCTGCTGGGGCAGGGGATGCCCATCTTCTTTCCTCTCCACTTCTCTTTCCTCTTCCAAAGTAAAAACACAGAGAATGAAAAGCTGGGTGAATCATCCAGCTTTCAGGCTAATTTTGCTCTCGTGAACTCTCTCTCTCTCTCTCTCTCTCTCTCTCTCCTCTCTCTCTCTCTCTCTCGCTTGCTCGCTCTCTGGCCTTGCGGGATTTTTAAACACTACAGAGGGTATTTCTGTGTGCACATGTGGTGTGTGTGTGTGTATGTGTGTGTGTGTGTGTGTGTGTGTGTGTGTGTGGTGTGTGTGATATGTGGTGTATTTGATGTGCATGTGTGGTGTGTGTCTGTGATATTATATATATCATATATATATGTCTGCGAGTGTGTGTGGTGTGTGATTGACTTGATTGCGTGTGTTGCGTGTATGTTATATGTGTGTTGCATGTGTCTATTGTGTGTATCAATGATATGTGTCTGTGTGTGGTGTGTATATAGTATGAGAGAATTTGAAGTATGTGTAAAGTATGTGGTGTGTTTATGTAGCATGTATATGGTATGGTATGCATGTTGTATAGTGATATACATGATGCGTGTGTGGTATATATGTGATTATATAGGCATGTATGGTATATATGGTGTATATATGGTGTGTGCATGTTCTATTTGTGTGTGTATAGCATGCATGGTTCTATTGTATGGTGTTGGTGTGTATATGTTACATTTGTGCAGTGTATATGACATATGCTCTGTGTGTGTGTATGTGTTGTATGGTATATGCATGGTATGCATGTGGTATGAATATGTGTTATATGTTTATGGCAGATAACCATGTGCATGATGGGAAGGTGTTTTGTCTCTTTCTAGTGTCTTTTTTTGTGTGTTGTTTGTTTTGTTTTTCTAAGCACTGGGCTTTGGAACACAAAGCAGAGTTGGTGTTTCCTTTTCGGTAACAGATTTTCTTCCTAATTATGTTTTGCTCAGGCTAATATTAAAATGAATTGGCTTCCTCTGACAACAATAAGTGTAATAATAACAGGAAATGGCCCAGAATCACCCAATAATAAAAATAGAGCCAGAAGGGAAGCGACGAGGCTGAGGAGCATTGTGCCCATGCGGACGGACTTTCATGCTGCCCCCTCTGCCCAGCATCACCTGCTTCGGGGAGGGAGGGCAGACTCACGAGACTGCGCAGGACCGCCAGGCTGAGGGCTGCCTGATCACACTCAACTTTTTTTTTAATTAGAAATTTGTGAAACTCTAAATATCAAAAATTAGAGAGAAGAGGGGCTGAAGAGGTGGCTCAGAGGTTAAGCCTCTGCCTTGCAGGCGGAAGGTCCTGAGTTCGGATCCCAGATCCCACGTATAGACGCCGGGCGGAAGCAGGGGCGGCCTGCGTTTCTGGTCCTGGTAGGGCGGAGATTGTGAATCCCGGGGCTGAGTAAACAAGGAGGTGGAGGCGTCCATGGTGGTTCCGGAATTCGCCCGTGGTTCTACACACACAGAGACACACACACGCGTGCACACACACACATACATATGCACACACGCACAATTGAATAAATAAAAAAAATTTTTTTAAAAATTAGAGAGAAGAAAACTATGCTGTATCTCTTTAGTGCCATCTCAATTTTGTGCAGTACAATTTCTGTAAGGAGGACCGACTTGATCACATGCACGTCCATGAGTCCCGCTGTGCATTGAAGCGGCTGATAAGTCCTGAAGAAAAAGAACTTTGTCAAAATTACCTGACACCCCCCCCAGGCCCTAATTTGTTAGCCCACGGAGCTTGTTTCCTTCTTCGCCCACTATTCAGAGACTGTGGAATTGGGACAACTTGAGGTTTTCATTCCTAAGCAAGGTCTCTGCTTGTGTTCTGAGTTTCTTCTCCCAGGCCGTCATCCCAGCTGTAGTCTTCTTGCTTCTAATCACTGTTGCTTAAGCTTCCAGAAAGAGATACTTACCCTCACCTCGGCGTTGTCTGATCCTGGGCATCGCTAACACAGTCAGAACATGGGGGCACGGACCACCTTGGCCTCTGCAGGACTGTAGCCACAACCCTGACCTTGCCTCACTGGGCGCGTTCAACGGGAGGGAGAAGTGGGATTTCTACCCCAAAGACCCTTCCTCTCCATCCCCCAACTCGGGAACTCTGAGGTCTCATTTCCACTGCAGGATGGAACGTCGCCTCACCCACAGCCCCTGTTGCTAATAAGGTCAGAATGGGCACCATTGTCTTCTCTAAGGAAGTATAGGGAATGGAGGACCCACTGACCACCCACCAGGGACCCACGTGACAGGGATGGATGAAGAGCTTGGCTGCAAGAACTGTTTGACATTGATGCACATCTAGCCCTTGACTTCTCGTGTGTGTGTGTGTGTGTGTGTGTGTGTGTGTGTGTGTGTGTGTGTGTGTGTGACAGAGAGAGAGAGAGAGAGAGAGAGAGAGAGAGAGAGAGAGAGAGAGAGAGAGAATTCAGCGAGGGACCAGAACAGAAGACAAAGCCTAAGTCAGATTTCAGAGAGACCCGGTGTGAGCATGCTCCGTTGGCCTGTTTATCTACTAGACTTACTAGACTCATTGAGAGTTTTGATTAATGACGACTGTCCACAGGGGGCACACACAGTATTGAAGCTAAGCCCCCAAAGGGTCAGCCCGAGACCACAGAGGCTTGTTATTAGGTGAGACATCTGTTCCTTCTCTGGCCAATTAGGTCAGCCTTAGACTCTGCCAGCAAGTGCGGATGGGGGCGGGGTGGGGTGGGGCGGGGGAGATGCCCCTGGGAGGAGATGTTAACACCTTCGCTGCTGGCTGTAAATCAGGGGCTGCTCTATCTGTCTGAATAGCATCTGCGCAAACATCTCTTCTGGGGTTCCAGCCAGCACTCCCCTGTCTTCCTGGAAAGGAGGCGCTGCCACGGTGGCTATCCAAATACCGTGCACCTGGGATCAAGGACAGATTCCAGGGCAAAGGTAGCCAAGAGGAATGTTTCATGCCAAAATACTTGCGTTTTTTTTTTCTTCCATGTGTGTGGGGGAGGGGAGTATGTGCGCCTGTGGAGACCTCGGGGTGACATCAGGAACCATCCTAGATTGCTCTCCCTCCTTAGTGCTTTGCCCTAGGTTTCTCAGGCTTCACCAAACAAGGCCAGAATTGCAGGCTACTGCCATATCCAATTGGCTTTTTAACATAGATTCTGAGATTCTGAACTCGGGTCCTTTTGCTTGGGAAGCAAAGGGTTTTTGTTTTTTTTTTAACCTCTGAGCTGTCTCCCCAGTCCCTTCCCCTCACCCCTTTGCTGAGGTGATACACAAGTGTTGGACATCCTAGGAATGACAGATACTCAAGGGAAGAAGGTATAGTTCCACCCCTTGTCATAATCCCGCCACAATACTCCGTGCACTTCACTTTGCCTTTGATCTCCATAGCCCTTCCATCACGCTGCACCTGGCATACAAACCTTTCCTTAACAGCCACTCTGGCCCCTTGAGAGTCTCCGAACACTCCAGGTAGATCCTACCTCATGCCCTCTGTCTCTCCAGGGACTGTTCTTCCCCCTGGGTCCCCTAACCACTAGCATTCTCACTTCTCCAATCATTGCTCGTGTGGCTTGAGCTGGTAGCCAATCCTGACGGGCATGTAGGACCTGCTGCGTCTCCCATTCCTGCTCCTTGTTCTATCCCACTTGCCATTGGTGCAAAGCACTACGGGGCCCCGCGTTATCTAGATGTGTGCGATCAACATCTCCTGCTGCTCCCGGAAGGAAGACAGGTATTCTGCTATGTTCATCATTCATTCTCGCACCTGGAACAGTAGCTGGCACTGAATGCTCATGAACCACGGACATGGATTTTTGTACTGACACCTGCTTTTTGACCTCCTACTCCCTCTCCCAAATAAAATCATATAGAATTAAGAATTTAAAAAATTCCCCCAGAGCCCACAGGATCATTAAATATTATTTGGCTGTGGTGGTGTGAATATGAAATATCCTCACAGGCTCATCTGTTTGAGCATTTGGCCCCCAGCCGATGGTCCTGCTTTGAAGCTTGTGGAATCGTGAGGTCAGGCGACCTCTAAGAAGTTGTGGGTGGCTGGGGACTGGCCTTTGAGGGTTCCTTGCTCTTTTTTGACTGCCATGTGAAAGGATATATTAGTGGGGGTTAAAGCGAGGAAATGAGAAGCAAAGAGTCCAATCTCAGAACAGCAATGTGGGCAGGATTTATTTCCTTCCAACTCCAGTGACTCCTGGACCTGAGGGGCCAGGAGTCAGGCAGAAGGGGTTGGCCAAGCTTTTGTAGCTTAGAATTAGAGAAAGGGGAAAGGGTTTTTGTTCCTAAGGAGACCAGGGAAAGACACATCCTTCGCAGCCGCAATTCGTCACAATTTCTGAAATCTGATTATTGTGCAGCTGGGGAGGGTTGGTTAAACGTTGACTACGTGGATGGCGCGTTCTTTTGGTGGAGTTGTAAGGCTGAGAAGCAGACTTCCTGGAGTCTCTAAACTAAACATGCAGTTTTTACCGCCTTCACCATGGCCCTGGGTCTAGCTGCGCCACGTCACCGCCATCGAAAGCCAAGCCGCTCCAGCTACTGCGCCTTCCCCACCATGAGGGATTGCGTCCCCTGAAGCCGTGCACTACAACAAGCCTTCCTCCCTTGAGTTGCTCCTGCCCTCTGCATGAGAAGCATAATCACCACACCAGCAGCCCTTGTTCATTTTCAGATCATGGTCCAGGAACTTCTGGGTACGGTGATGGCTTGGAAGCTTGCCTCCACGAGACCCAGTGAAGGAGAACAGAGTCGAGGTAAGTAACTCCATGCCAAAGAAAGGAGGGAAACACTGCAAAACCTCAGGACGATAGGACTGTAGAGCAAGCATCTGAAAACGCAGAGGACCGGGCAAGAGGGCACACTGAAAAGAAGCGCAGCTGGACGCAACTCCAGCCGTACAGCACCCTGGGATTGGGGGGGGGACAGAAACCTCATCTAAAGGTAATTCAGGGGGCCCAGTGAAGAGAGACAGGTGGTCCTACCCTGAGAATCGGCACACAGCCCTCACTGGATTCAGATGCAGTCGTAGGCTCTGAAGCCTGAGCAGGTCCTGCTTTGTTTTTATATAAAAGCTTTGTGAATTCTGGGGATGAATTCGGTTCATCATTGTCAGTGTGATGATAAATAGGGGAAAGAAGCTTCTCCAGGACTCCGGTCTCCCATTTCTCGCCTCCTACCTTTGATTCATGTCCTGTTTTCACATTGCCCTGCACTAAGTAGCTTTTAGTGCATAGCTCAGGCTGCACGAGTTTCTCCATTTTCTTTTTTAACAGTCATGAGTGATACAGCCCTAGGCTTTAATATACTTTAGTTGTATTCCTGTCATGCGTGGTTTGATATCTTTGCTGTTACAGCGGTTTGCTCTCTGAGTGGCACTTTACTGGAGACTGAGCCTCAAGAGTGGGCGGCTCGATAAGATGCCCACACAGACTCCAGCCATACCCACCCCGATGGCTGGGCGAGCGGCGGAAACACGAGCAACATGGCAAGCAGTACAGCTCCTGCAAGACATCATAACCTTTAGCCGCTGGGGTTTGGATCTAAAGACATGGCAGGTCCCTCTGTGCATTGCTTTGTTTTTACGTAAGAGCTATGTGTGAATTCTGAGGATGAATTCAGTTCATCATTGTCAGTATGATAATAGAGGAAAAAAGATCAGGCCATATTTACTTATCATGGCTCCTATGATGGGGGAAGGTAGGATGACAGGACACTGACTAGCAGGAGCAACACATCATTCTGGAGTATCAGTGTCAAGACAACTACTCATACATTTTAAAAATATTTTATTTATTTATTTATTCTGTGTGTGTGTGGTGTGTGTGTGTCTATGTGGTGGGCACTGTGTGTCCCTATGAAAGACCAAGGGTGACTTTGGGAACCATCCTGGATTGCCTCTACCTCCATCTTGCTTTGCTCTGGGATTTCCCAGGCTCCGCCCACTGGAGCTAGAAGTGCAGGCTGCTGCCGTTTCTACTTGGCATTTTCATGTGGGACCTGAGATCTGAATTCAGGACCTTCTGCTTGTGAGGCAGAGTTTTAACCCCTGAGCCATCGCTCTAGCTCTCTTACATGGTTTTATACAAGCACCTAAGGTACGCAGAAAGGAAGCAAGTATGATGAGAGGCCTATGTGTCATGCGATAGAGGCCCTTCAGAATATGACTCCACTTGAAGGGATGTCATTAAAGAGATCATTAAGTTAAAAATTGACTATTATCATGAGTTCTAACTTAACCTGGCTCGTGCCTTCTAAGAAGACATTTGGAGGCTCACAGAGACACGAGGGCTGTTGATACTGAGAAAACCAGAGCAAAAGGTCTCAGGGGATTCTTTGAACTTCCAGCCTCCAGAACTGTGAGGAAATACATTTCAGTTTTGTAAGTTAACCAGTGGAAGGCATTTTGCTATGGTAGTTTTAGCAAATTAGAAAAATAGGCACACAAAGTTAAAATTGCCCCTAAAAGCATATTTGGGGCTGGATAAATATATTTTATTGTATATTAAAGATTAAAATTTTCTATGCAAACATTTCTAAAATTAAAATGGAAGGCATTAAGTGCACAAAAATCAAGAGTCAACCATTTGCCTAACATGATCTTTTCCTGAAGCTCTTGTGTGTAAATAATTAAACACCAACATTAATATATAAACCAGGAGTGTCGACACACAGCAGTAATTTCATCACTTTGGGGAGGTATAAAGAGGATCAAGAGTTCAAGGTTATCCTCAACTGCAGAGTGAATCTGAGGCCAGCCTGAGCTACATAAGACCCTTCTCAAAAAAAAACCCCAAATTTCATATAATCATCAAAAATATCATTATGGATTTTAATTACTGTGATCTGGTAATGTATGAGCCTAGCAAAAAAGATATATTTGGTTATCTCTTCATACACCTTTTAAATGCTTAATCAACTTGACTGGAATCCAGTAGCGCTTACTGTGTATTTGTTCCCAGGATCAAAGAACCAGAGAGTAGCCCGGCCAGGAAAGAATGAAAACATCAGGCCACCATAATAAGACACTTCCCACTGGCAGAGCGAAGCTTCATCTCTAAGCCAAAGGTGGGCAAATGCTTTCTGTAAAGGGCCTGAGATGAAATATTCTCAGCTTCAGGGCCTCACAGTATCCACCTCAATTACCCAACAGTCCCTTTGGAGAGCGAATATAGCCATCGGTGGATAGATTCACCATGAGGATGGCTATGTTCCAATAAAACTTTATTTACAAAAAACAAGTTGCAGGCTGGATTTGGCCCAGGGACTCTAGTTTGCTGATACCTGCCCTGAATACTACAGTGGAAGAAGAGTTGGCCACTTTTCAGGCCAACCTGAGGCGTACGTGTTCACATGTCCTGTCCTCCGATACGTGCTTCAGACAGGGAAGGAGGTCTTGGACTCTGCAGTTGATGCATAAACATAAGATCAGTTTAGGACTTTGAGAGCAACAGAACACAGATGGAATCATGTATCCCAGATAACTCTCGTAAATACGAGGTTGCCTGTCCATCTGAGCTATGACACGCTTCCTCTTTTCCCCAAACTCTTCAGAAGAAGGAAAAACCCCCTTTGGCACATAATCCAAGCCAAGAGTGCCTGGTGGTTGGTCACGACCCATGTCTGGAGAGGAGCTGGCAGCCTCTCGCATCACTGTCCTCTGTTAGAGTACATTCATACTCCCTCTCCAACTTTCCAGAGCCTTCCCTCTCAAAACAGCACTTCTCAGAAGCCATGGTTTGTGGCCTAAACGGCATGGACCACACCCTGAAGTAAAACTTTCAGACTCTGTTAAAACATGGGTGTGTACAATTTCCACATATTTCTATGGAGAGTTGATCCACCTGGGCGTAGAAATGGCCTAAGGCCTTCAATCTTATAATTATAGGCTTGCTTAAGCCCTCACATTCCAGAGAAAGAGGGAAAGAAGTTTCTTTTTGGGGGGGATAGTCAAGTTCTAGGATCATTAGAAATTGGATAACGATTCAGACACAATTCCCAACATGTATACACACACATACAGAGAGAGAGAGAGAGAGAGAGAGAGAGAGAGAGAGCTGCCTAGCAAGAAACAAGGACGAGGTGTGAAAACAGACGCTTTAAGACTAAGGAGTTTATGCGCACATCCAATAACACTAGTGTCTGCTTCCCGAGAGACAGGTACTGTTTTGGATACTGAGGGAGACCAAAAATCTCTGCCCATACAGACAAGTCTACTTCTCCGGAAAAGCTTTCTGATGCAGGAGACATCTTAGTGGGGAAGGGCCTTCACTTTGCACATTTTCACATTCTATCTCACCAGCATCCTTGGAGTTGGGAAATGCACAACCATATGGTCTTCCGTAGTGAGTGTGGCCAGAGTCTTGAGAGAGGGCTAGAACTGGTCAGGTCTAAGGTGGAAGGCAGGCAGCCCAGTGAGAGGGAAACGTTACAAGGGTATCAACAGTCATTTGTGTAATGATGACTCTTACATGACTTCAGTCCTGGGGCTACTAGGAGGTGAATGGTTGCAAATGACATTATGACATCACACCAATCCTTCAATCACAGAGTGTAAAAAGCTCATTATGAGTGCCTGTACTCTGCTATAAAAGCATGATACAAGAGTGAATCAGAAACGGCTGCCGACCTCACAAAAGCCATAAACCAATGGGAAAGACATATTGAAAATAATTGTCATAATGATAAACAATTCAAAAGTAAAGTAATATCAAGTGGTAGGAGAGCTTAACCTCTGAGTGGCAAAGAGATATGTCCAATAGGCAAGGGTGGAAATCAAAGCATGAGAGGAGAGCTTGGCTTTGGATTATTCCAGAAACCCAGTGACCACAGCAGAAAGAAACCAGGTGTGCATCTGAAGAATGTATAGATTCCTAAAAGAGGTAGAACATAGCATCTTGTTGTTAATTCTAGACGTTAGGTCTCCATGATAGTGGGATAAGGGGTTGACCTCAGAGTACATTTGGAAGACAGATGATCTTGTCTCTCTAGGAACTGCGTACCAAGGAAATGGGTCTGGGACAGGTCTCTGACTTTGCTCCCTGACAAGCACATACAAACCATTCTTGGGAGTCTGTTATCGCTTCTCTTAGAAACGATAGATTAAGGCAGAGGAGTCAAACGGCCTCTGCACAGAAGGGGAAGAGTGTTCCATTGATAAACTTGTGACCCGGAGAGAAGACACAATGTGCTAATATAGAGTACGTGGATCCAGGCTGCTGTTTGAGGTCAGACTTCTCCTTAGATGCCCGATGCACGATCCAGAAGCCAAGAGAATATGCCATAGTGTTATTCATCTGGGTAAATTAACCTTGAAGTACAGCGTCCCTTGGGAGGCTCAAGGAAGATACTCTACTGTGAATACAAACACAGTGACAGTGGCTTTGATTCAGAAAGAAAAATCTCAGTTCCTTCAGAGAGTAACTCTCAAACTCCAGTGTGCTTTGAATGGAACCAGGAAGCCAGGAGTCAAGTCTCTAAATGTGAATTTCTTATAAATGTTAGGGGATCCTGATACTGTTGGACCACAGGGTCATCATCACTGCTTCTTTATGTATTTTAAAGCCACCCCAAGTCTCTGACACCCACTTCTTTGTCAGTTTCTTCACCAATCTCCTGGCAGCCTAGAAAAATAACATGTCCAGAATAGACCACCCACGGGGCCATCCTCTGTTCCCTCCATCCTCACTCCTTCATCTCTCTTACAAAACTCTTGCAGGACCAGCTTCATTAACACCTCTCCACTGAGCTTGGTCTGACCTTCAGAATTCACCTTTCCATTCCACAGTTCTCTGCACTGATCTCTCAAGGCAGATTAGCATGTCTTTCAGCTAGGTCACCTTACATTCAGATAGTCCCTTGATAAGCAGCTATGAGCTACCACTGGGCACACAGGCCTGCAGCTAGTTAGGAGCTAAGATTATGATGGGAAAGAGACAAGCTCTACATTTTCCAAGAGCTTATTTCCTGAAAGAAAGCAAAGCCAACATTTGACCCGGTACTGGATCAGATAAACCTATCCAGATGAAATGACACGTGGAGGATGGAATGGCATCGAATGACAAAAAAGTTCAAAAATAAAAGCAGGGAGAGAGAAAAGGTGACTCAGGACAGAGGAGAGAGAACTATGAAACTGCAGAGTCAAATCCAAGGAGAAGAAAAAGGAGAGATGAAGCTAAGAGTGGTCTGGGAAAATTCCTCAATCGCACAGGTAGCAATCTTGGTTCAACCAGGGGCTAAAATGTACAGGGGCTGGGGAGATACCTCAGGGGCTAAAGCCTTTGCCTTGCCAGACGGACGTGACGGTCGTCTGTAATTCCAGCCCTGGAAGATGGAGCCTGAGAAACCCCAGCACAAAGCAATAAAGTGGAAAAACAATCCAGGTTGATTCCTGATGTCATTCTTGATCCTCCATAGGCACACACACACACACACACACACACACACACACACACACACACGACACACATACACACACACACACACACACATACACACAGACACACAGACACATACACACACACACACACATACACACACACACACACACAGACACACACACACACATACACAAACCACACACACATAACACAACACATACACACACACAGACACACACACACATACACACACACACATACACACACACACATACACACACACATACACATACAGACCACACACACACCACATAACACACACACAGACACACCATACACCACACACAGACACCCACACACCACACACACACACCAACAGACAGACACACACACAGAATACACACAACACGACCACACACACACAACACACACACACACAGACACACACCACACACACACCCACACCACATACCACACAACAACACACACACAGACACACACACAAGACACACAGACACACACACACAGACACACACTACAGCCACACAGAACACACAACACACAACCCACACAGACACACACAAGACACACAGACACACACAACACACACACAGACACACAGACACACATACACACATACACCACGCACACACACACACACAGACACACACACCACACACCAACAACACGACACATACACACATACACACACACACACACACACAACCAGACATACACATACACCCACACACACACCAACACACATACACACACACATACATACACACACAGACACACACATACACACACATACACACACAACATACACACATACACACAAAACACACATACACAACACACATACACACACATACACACACACATACACCACACACACATACACACCACAAACAACACACACAACATACACACACATACAACCAACATATACACCACACATACAACACACACACACCACTACACACACACACATACACACACATCACACACACACATACACACACACAACACACACAACACACACCACACACACATACACACACATACACACACACACATATACACACACACACATACACACACACATACACACACACACATACACACACACACACACACACACACATACACACACATACACACACACACACACACACACACACACACACACATACACAAAGTGCCCTTTTGTATACATGCTCGGATACACGCGTATAGCCACCCACATGCAAAACATAGGCATAAATAAGTAAAGAAATAAATGAATGAATGAATAAATAAATAAAATGGATCTGCGTGGTACAGGGGCAGGCAAGATGGCTCAGTGAGTAAAGCAAGTGCGCACAAGCTGGAGACCCGAGTTCAATGCCTGGAGTCCACACAGTAGAAGGAGAGAACCAACTACAGAAAGCCGTTCTCTGACGTCCATGTCCGCATTATGGTCCCATGTGTCTGCTTGTTCTCTTTCTGCCTTTCTCTCTCTCTCTCTCTCTCTCTCTCTCTCTCTCTCTCTCTCTCTTTCTCTCAAGAATAAAAAAATAAATTTTTAAGAATCATCCACATGGTATGTCAAATAAGGTCTGAATCACAAGCGGACTCACGAGAAAAATGACATCAGGAAAACAGACTTCAGCCATAATGATTTTGATTCAAGGAGTTCAAGTGTAGATGTTTGGTAGCATGGGGCTGAACTGTGTGGCCGTCCCTTCTCAGTACATGTCCCAGGAGAGAAAACTGCTCTTTCCCCAAACCATTTTCCACAATGCTGACCACACATACAAACTCTTTCTGGTGCTATGAGTGAGTTTAGAACTTACTTTCTCCCTAGACCTGTGCCCCACATTCAGGACTGGGCAAAGACCTTCTTTAAGCCAAGCTCCAGGAACTCCTTCCAATGTTCCTAAGTGCAAAGAAACCCCAAACCTTAAAAAGGGAGTTTGCGCCGTGGACATTATGGTTTTCTTATGGAAGTTTCTGCACAGCTGTGGTAAGGGTCTTCCCCAATGCTTATGGAGTGATGAGTCATAGAAAATGAGCGAGCACGCATCATTTACAAAGCTGCCCATGCAATATATTTAATATAAGACATTTGAGATCCTTCATAGTAAACACGTACTAAATTTAGACATGTATGTGCTTGCATACAGACGCGTTTGTGGAATACTGAATAGCTCTCCTTGTGTATGTTTTATAGGCTTACAAGAGAACTGAAGTGGACATCACTGTATCTCATGACCATACTCGTTTCAATTCTCATGACTAGAAATGAGATTAGACACTTTAACAAATAATTCCTTCTCCCGGGGTTTGTCTATTTCATTTATTTCCTGGCTTGATTTGTTTTTGAGACAGAGGCTTTTTCAGCTCAGGCTGGTCTCAAGCTCATTATGTTGTGAAAGACAAACTTGAACTATTGATACTCTTGCCTTTGCCTCTAAAGTGCTGAGCTAACAGGCGCGCGCCGTTTGCCGCTGTGCTCAACTTTGGCCACTTCTAAGGACTGACCCGAGGGCATCGTGCATGCTAACAAGGACTCTGACCACTGAACTGCGTCTCTAGTCCAAGTTCCCTTGTTAGATTGAGAAAGAAAGTAAGGGGTAAAACCCTGAGATGCCATGGTTAGAACGATTTGGTATCTTCATAGAGCTTTTGATTATTTGAAACTTTTTAATACTTGTGACACCAGCCTCCCTATTTTCTTCTCAGGCTCAGTATCCTCTCCCAGCTCTTCACTGGGGGCATAATCTAAGGTTCCAGCACCAGCCGTGACATTCAGTAGCCCCCTTATGCACACTTGTCAATCACACCCAACAAGTTTCCTCTACCTACTGTGAATTTGTCTCTTCTGAATTATGGTTCATGTTTCTAGTTGTCTGGATAAGGTATACCGAGTTATTCCTCTCAATTCTTCACTCTCCCCACTTAAGGATGAACACCCCATGTCTTTTGCTAGATAATTAAGCCAAACTTCCCACTATAGTAGGTAAAGTGCAGTTACCCACTATTTGGTGTTGGCTTCGCTGTGCATTCTGTTTAGGTAAGTGAACCACTGTTATGAAATAAGAGGTTGTAAATGAGTGTGCATGGCTGGTCTTCATTTCCCCATGCTTCCTGCCGTCACTAGGCAAAGTAGATATCCTCTATGTGGCTGCTGGTATCAAAAAGAGACACCTGGATCCTGGAGTAAACTCAACCATGAGCAGGTAACATCAGCTCACCCCCAGATGGCCCATAACCCCATACTTAGGAGAAATAAAAGGTTATTGTTAGGAGTCATGATTTTTGAGTATTTTTATGTTGCAGCATTATCTGAGAAGTTATCACTGATTGATACTTAATGGATCACTCAGTAGAGAGCTAAGATAAGTATTTCAGAATCAACATGGAATCTATCTTTTTCCTTTCTATAACCACAGTCTTGGCTTCTCCTTATATTTTATTCCTTTCATATTCTATTCTTCTCTTCAATCACTGATGTGCATCATGGCTAATGCACTCCAAATATAGCTAGAGGAGAATTTAAAAAACAAATTTATGAATAGTACCAGACACTAGTCCTTCAAGCCAGAATTCTAGAAGATGACCATGGTCTTGTTCCACTTGATTCTACCTTACATCACATGCATTGTCATTCACAAAATTTCTTTCTCTGGATTCTGGCAACTGGAGAGACTTCTGTTTGCTTTCATAACACAATGACATACTAATGGCAATATTAAATATTTAGTCAGAGAGACGCAAGTTAAAGGACAGATGCCAGGAAAGAAGAACTAAATTGTGCTGTCTAAAAATAGAGTGAGATAGAAAGGCTTTGGGCAAAGTGGGGAGGGGAAGTCAGAAGTGAGAGGAGAAATAGCAATGGCTTGGAAGGTGGGAAGTTTCAAGAAATAGATGCTGTATAAGAAATTTTCTAAAGAAATGTTGAATGCTAAGCAATGGAAATGTCCACTTCTGCTATCCTCACAAAATGCAGTGGGATATAGGTTTTCTTTCCTTAAAAAACGAGTGTGGGCACAGCTGCAGAAGTTGGAGGGTACAAAAATATAGTGACCTGGGTCCAAGAAAAGAATCCTATGCACCTCATGCATTTCACAACACTTGGGCTTTTCTTTGGACAGTCATTCTGTAGAATGAGTCCTTTTTATTTTTCTGAGGTTCCTCAGCATAGCATGGACCTTGAGCCAGTAGTTTTTGTAATTTCTGCCTAGAATATCCTTTTGTATACATGCTTGCAACACAGACGTATACTGATCCACATGCAAAACTAAGAAAAAATAATTTATATACCTGTTGACTTTGAAAGTTGCCTGTGCCATATTTTGGGGTAATAAAGAATCAGTTTGCAAAAAAATATGTTTTAATATTACCTTTTCATTTAGACAAAAAAGTAAGAAGAAAATTGTGTGCATTTTATTTACACATATTTGAGTTTACATGTGTTAGAGGAAAATGCTAATAAATATTTAGTACTTTTAGATATTTATCAATAAACATATTTTATCCAAAAGCTAAGAATTGCATTTTTTCAACTTGGGAGATGCCAGTGAACGAATTCCTACCCAGCCTGTTTTATGGCCTTTTATTCTCAAAAGTGCTTGCTCTATAGAATGTTACAGACTTTCTGCATGGTTTTGATGTCTAACCAATGATGTTTCATCAATGATTCTCTTTGACAAATGAAGAAAATCCTTAGACACTGGGAGGCATCAGTCTTGGCAATGAAAGTGTTTGTTCTTCCTTGGCTTTCTTAAGTCATCCTAGCATCTTATCTAATCCTCTCTGAGCACTAAAAAGTCACGGCATTTTGAAACTGAAGTGTGTAATGCTGAGATAGACCACTTGAGCAAGCCACTTACAGCATCCCGCCCCCGCCCAGGGGTATTGTAGTGTTCTGGTGGGAGAAACATTTCACGGTTTTCATTTGAAAAAGAAATTGTAAGAGCACATTCCCTTCAAGAGCTAGCATGTACCCGTGCCAAAAAGTAGATGCTCAGTATTACTCCCCACCTGGTTAATAACAGAGCTAGAGAAGACATGTACTCTGTGGCTGTCATTGTCGGGACTTGGGATTTTCACCATTTTGACCCTGAATCTAGAGCAGGGGGCAAAGTGTTAGGGCCGCCATGTTGCACGGTTTCTTGGAGTGCTTTCTGGCCCCCTCTCTGAATCAGGCAGGGCTCCTGGATCTGCAAGGTAATGTTTCGTCCTATTCCCTATTCAGTCACTTTTCGCAGCCTACCCTTGAATCATGGAATAACTGCCAGCCAAAACCCTTCTTCTGCTGCAGGCCCTTGAACACTTACTAGAACAATCTCATAAGTAGCCTGTTTAAAGAGAAAAGGTAAATTAACACACTAAATATCAATAGAGTCACTATCAAGGAAGCCTGAACAACCTCTCTCTCGATGTACTGCCACTAACCAAAGTCAAAAGGTGTCACTGAATGAAGGAACCCCGCCAAGGCGTCACCCTGGATTCTTTTAGGACACGATACTTTTCGATAAACTCAAGGATCTTCTTAGATTTCTCTTAGCCATAGTGTGGCCAGGCAACGTTTTGTTTCCAAGAACATGAATTCGTAAGGTACTTCAAGAGCTTTTGCTTCTTGGTGACTTAACTAACTTACCAAATTTGCATCCAAAAGTATTATCCTTCTTGCTTTGGGGAAAAGCAAGGACTTAGCAGTCAGATCATTAGCCTTGCTTTAAAAAAAAAAAGGAAAAATATTGTTAGGTTTGGGGTTCTAACCTAACAAAATTTCAAACTCATAAGTAGTCTGACTGCTGGAGAGTAATGGGACCTAAAATTTCAGATATGCGTTCATTCATTCATTCATTCATTCATTCATTTTAAAAGTCAGACTAACTTGCCTGTAATTCAGTCCTGGTTAAGTGTACCCTCTGAAATCCATTTTGATTGTCCCTGAGCATACAGAGAGAGTATGAGGGGAGGGACTGTCAACATGAATCACATTAACAGACAGATCCAGCGATCCCAGAGCATCTGTATTCACATTTACACTTGAGTCCCATTCCTTGTTTATGTCTGTAACATTGTTTGGAGATGTAGTAATTACACAGTTATTTTCATCGCTAACATTATGCTCCGTAAATCCTTTCTTAGCCACTGATGTATTAATGAGAATTCTAAATTGGATATGGTGGTGCACGCCTATGGTCTCAGCACTGGAGGGGGAGTGGAGGCAGGAGGGCTGCTGCAAATTGGATAGTAGATGAGTTGACATAGCTCAGGCTAGCCTGAGCTACAGAGTGGGGAAAAGAAAGAAAGAAAGAAAGAAAGAAAGAAAGAAAGAAAGAAAGAAAGAAAGAAAGAAAGAAAGAAAGAAAGAAAGAAAGGCAGCCATGGTAGCACGTGTCTGTAATCTCAGCACTTGGGAGATGGAGGCGGTAGCATCCAGCAGACAAAATCATCCTTGACTACTTAGCAAGCTGGAGGTCAGCCTGGGTCATGTGACATCCTGTATCAGAGAGGTGGGGGAGGGGGAATCATAGGTAGACAGCCGCAAGACAGTGGTGGGAAACGGAGCTTCAGCAAGAATAAACGGTGAAGTGAAAATGAGGTGAAAACATGCTAGTTGAGTTAAGTGAACATTAGCAAAAACAATGTTTGAAAATGGAATGGAATCTCTGTGACGACCGCAACTATTTTACATTTTAAAGTTGTGAATGAATCTTAATAATCTTAGCCCATCTTCTCCCCATCCCATCCTGTCTCTGGAAATCACAAGTCTCCTTTCAATTGCCAACAAGACAGCAGTCTAAGAAACACAGCTCTGAAGCATGCAAGATTCCTAATATCGATGAATGAATGAATGCACCAAGGTAATTAACTTTGAGAAATATTGCCAGATTAACTCAAAATCCAGATGAGTAAACATATTCTTTCTCCTAAATCCATGAGTTTTCTGTTCAAATGGAGATTATTCAAAGCTAAGGAAGAAGAACTGTGCACCAGGAGAGAGCTACAAGCAAGAGACAGCTTGTAGCTGTGTCATAGGGTTATTCTTGAGTCAAAGGATGCTGGGAAATCAAGATTTTAACTCTCTCATCTCACGGGGAAGTTAAAATCAAGTAGAAGATACCTGGGTAGATAGAGGGTCAGGTCACCCACTCACTATGGAAGGAAAGGGAAGGAGCAAGAAAAGAGAAGAAAGAAGCAAAGGGAAGAGAGGGAGAAGAAGGAGTCAAGGGGAGGGAAGATGGACTACAGATGTTTTCGATTTAGTCCCAGCACTGATACTTCTTAGCTACGGATTTTATGAATTGTATTCATATGTCTCTGTTTGGTTTTCCCATCTGTGAACTGGGAACAAGAAACATCCAACAAGGAAGCTGTGGAATAGAGAGACTCACTTAGACACCCTCACAGTGTAATCACCCCAGGTCCCGACCACTGTCCCACTAACTAATCTTCCTGCTAATCCTAATTCAGGTGCCGCTAATAATCGTCATGGTCACTTACATGCAAAAATATTTCTATTTTAAAAAATCACTCAATAAACAATAAATTTCAGTGGCTGTTATACAACCCTTTCTTTTTTCCCATTCTACTGTGGATCATCTGCCACCAAGATAGTATTACAAACACAGAAAGACTTGTCTTGGGCTTTTATCCATACATGTAACCAACAAGATTTATTGACATGCGCAGACATCCTGCTAAGTACAGACAGAGGGTACAGTGCAGATCAAACATAAACCAAGTTCCTTTCTCTGTCATGTGACTGCAGTCTAACTCATGAGACAGACATTATACAAATAGTCATCCACATAAAGGCATCATTAAAACCTTGATGGTTATTAAAAAAAAACAGGGAGTTTCCTCTTCTAAGAACACTAATGCTCCTAAAAAGTTCACAAGTTGAGTAATTTTTAGACATCTATAAAAGTCTCTCTGAAACAACTTGAAACTCTCTGCCCACATTTGCATTAGGGACATTTGGAAGATTAATTCCTGTGCCTTGTTAGGAATGTGTTTCTTTGTCTGGAGCTATATTTCCTGCAACTGAAAATTAATGTAAGATGTTGGCTCCCCGCAATGGAACAATCGGCCGTATGAAATCATTTTGTGGTTTGATACTTTTCCTTGTTCGCTAGAGGAGTCTCCGCCCCTTCCCCTGTCCCTCAACCTCTTGCCACCGCAAAGAGCAATTAGTTGAAGCAGAAAAGATTACAGTCAGGTGCGCTGTCTGAGGAGGGCTCCTCCCACCCCTGCTCCTTTAGCTTGTAGCTGTGGTGGGAGACCATGGGGGTGGGGCACCGGGGAGGAAAAGCCCTTTTTGTGGATGGAGTGCTTTCAGTCTCTGGATATCCAGGTCATCTAACAGGCATCTGTGGAATCTCAGGACACTGGACCCTTTTGTGTTTAGTCAGGGAGTTCCAACCTCAAGAGTGTTGGCTGGAGCAGATATGGAAGCTGGGAAGTTTATTCCCTGATATGCGAAGAAATGACATAATCCTCCTAGTATCAACAAAAGGCCGGTGAGACAAAAGACACAGGTGAGTTCAATGTCCACTAATGGAATTCAAGGAGTGTTTTCTTTTGAAATTAAATTACGATCTTTTTTTAACAATGCATAAGATGTGGCAGATGGAAATCTAGATAAAGTCTACTTGTAGACTGGCCTTTTACATTCCCCAAATCAGATTTAAAAAGAACAAACAGGCTGTAATATTCTTCTTTCTGCTTCTGCTTTGTGAGAGTCTATTGAAAATGGTTGGTATAAATGCATATGTGTATGCAGAGATTCAAGTTTGGAAATTTAAAACTGAAGGAGAAGAAAGATACTGAGAAAGGGATCCTATAGAGGTTCCTCTGGGGTGTCATCCTAGTTAGGCACAGGTTTCAACTTGACAGTGGAGGGTTTGAGCTCTAGACACATTTGTAGAGAATTAGTGGTTGAGTTAAGACCAGAGCAAACCCGCAGGAGATTGTCTAGCTGATGAGGAAGACCCAGCATGGGGGGTGGAACTAGGCCCTACAATAAAATACAGAGAGCTGGTTGAGAGAGTTGTCATCCTTGTGTACACTTGGCCAGACATGCTGGTCTGGCAAGTAAGGATTGTCCCTCTCTCAGCAGTTATGTAGAGATAGTGTGGCCAGTTCCCTCAGCCCTGGTGTTGGTGCGTGCTCTCCCGTCAAGCTGGATTAAGAACTGTAACCAGACTATCAGTAAGAAAATAAACTCCTTGTTCCTTTAAAAGCCATTTGGTGGTCATTTATCAGCAACTTCGCAGGCAAAGTGCAGCAGGTGTCAAATTCCTGACTACACTGGTCTCCGAACTCCCAGGCAACCTGAAGCCTCATGTCCTAAGCACAGGAAGAAAAGTGACCTGGAGCTGCTCACCCTGGAAGCCGTGGTCTTCCTCCTCGTTAAGTAATAGAAGCACCATCTAAACATCATCCCCTTGCTTTGCTCTCACAGCTTCAGGAGGACAAAGCAAAGCAGCTGTCCTCAAAAGTCCATTGGGAGAAAGCTGGGGAGATGGTTCGGGGATTAAAGTCTTGGTCCAGCAAGCAAAAGAACCTGAGTTCGGATCCCCAGATCCCAAGCAAAAATACCAGGTGGATATGAAACCAGGATGTGACCCTTTCACCAGACGCAGAGTTGGCTGGCAAGGAGGGAGAGCTTGGTGCTGGTAGGCAAATGGAGTCTTCAACGTGGGACTCGGTGGCTGGCTGAGGTTAGTTGTTGGTGCTGCTTGTATCGCCGAGGATGCATCAGTAGATGTCGGTCCACATGACCCATAAAATAATAAGCCAATCTCAGGCACTCACATGCCAGCAGTCACGTGCTCCCCCATATGAATATACTCAACCAAAGCTGCACCAAGAAAATCAAGATGAGGGTTCTAACGTTGCTTTCTAGGAAATATTTCAGGGCTGGGGAAAGGGCTCGGGATTAAAACCTTTGCCTCCCAAGCAAAAAGGACCTGAGTTCAGATCCCCACATCCCACATAAAAATACTGGACAGAAATGGCGGCCATCTGTAATTCTAGCCCCGAAAGACAGGGCCTAGGAAATCCTAGAGCAAAGCAACAAGATGCAGAATGATTCCTGATGTCACTCTCAGGTCTCCACATGTGCATACACTTGAGTGCACTCTTATACACATTTCTGCGTGCGTGCGCGCACACACACACACACACACACACACACACACACACACACATTGTTTCAATCCTTGGAACCAGTCATCATTCAACTACTAAGCAAATGATACCTACTTATCATCTAGATCCTATGCTCAGAGTAGGAATAGTGCCAATACTTCAAGAGATCACAGAGAAGTGGAAGCAGCAGCAGAAAGTAATGTGTGTTATAGTTGGATGTAAGTACCAGGAATCCAGGACTGTAGGAGGGATGGCTAGCCCGAGGAGGAAGAATTCAAAGAGAAGACAGAGCCCAGCTGAACCAAAAAGCTACGTTGTGAGAGTAGAGGAGGGAGAAAGAAAGACTCGAAGCCAGAAGACCAGCGATCCCAGAGAAACACAAAGCTGCAGCCCAGGGGTTCCACAGGTTGTAAGTCTCCACACCATCACCTCGCACATTCTCGATGGAGGACATCCTGTCCTTTGCGCGCTGACCTGACTTTCTGAATCAGCTAACATGACTGGAAGCTAAGTCATGGGAACAAGGCAAAGTAGATATTTCCAATTTAAGGCAAAAATTAAATCAGGGACCAAAAGCAGAGAGACTCATTTCTTTAATCTCATTTGCAGCCAGACTTTTAGAAAATAATTCTTCTTGCGTGGGATAGAAAAGTCTACAACGATGTCCAGCAGCACGACCACAGTAAGATTATGAACAGACCTCCAAGATGACCCCTTGATAGGGCACCCCGATAAAGACGCCTTATGTCTACTGAAATGTCATTGCATAAAGTGCTTAGCATGGTGCACAGAGGCAACAAAAAAATGACTGTGCTGCACATATATGGTATGAATTTAAATTCCGGGTCCAACGTAGAAAGAAATGCCTTCTTTCTAATTGTGGATATGTTGGAAACTGTCCATTAATTTGCATAAGCCAGAGCTTTACATAAATGGGATTTTTGTATCTCCCAGACCTTAGAACACTCAAAAAAGACTATTCTGATCTTCTTCTCTAACACCTCTCTCTTACACCATAAGTATTCATAGGTATCCCCTCTTCTTAGTCCTGCTGGGATAGTCTTGGTCCAACCCTTCCAAACCTTTTATCTAATGCAGCAATTAACTGTGCGACTCAACTTCCCCTCTATCCCCCTTTAATAAGGTGTATCTCACTGATTGCCATCACGGCATCTTTCCATGAGGAAAATAGAACAATTTTTCTCCTCTGCTTGAAATGCACCAAGGGATGCTCTAGGGACCTCTCCCAGCCTTGGTGGTCTTGTGAAGAACCTCAAAGTGAGCTTCAGCAGCCTCCTCCATGGCCCCCAAGTCTGCAGACACCAGCATCTTCTCTTCCTGGGGATCCTTCCACTCTGCTCAGCCCTCCAGATGCCACACAACTGTAACTACCATACTACTTCCCTGATTTCTCATCCCACGTGGAACCTGAAGTCCTGCCAGGGGGGTTACAGGACCCACTTGCTCTAACCCCCGGCTCTCACCTTCTTTCCTTATACCCACAGCAGTGTCCTTGACATTTTTTTTAAAGCTTCTCTTCCCAGCCATTGTCTGTGCCCGTCCTTCTGCGAGGAACCCCCATCCCCACCTCCTCCTCCACAATATGCCAGTGCTAAGTGCTTTCGCATCACTGTGTCCACATTCCTGACAAACAACTTAAATGGGAAGGACTGACCTAAACTCACATGTCTAGAGATCCATAGTCCTCTTCCTACCTACTTACCACTCCCTCCCCCCATTACCTACTCCTCCAGCTAAGTCCTGCCTCCCAAACACTGTTATGAACTGGGAACTAGGTATTTAACACAGGAACCTGTTGCCCTCATATGAGTATTTAATCATGCCTCTTTCATGCTTAAACATGTCCTATATGGGGCAATAAATTATCTTGCCACTCTACTTACATGCTTAAAAGCATTCATCTCTATCCTGTCCTTTCTTTCTCTCCCCTTTTCTTTTGATAAAAAAGTAAGGGTTAGGGAGATGGTTCAGTCAGTCACGTGCTTGCTGTGTGGTCATGAGGACCTGACTTTGATCCCGAGCACCCACATAAAAAGGTGCATGCTTGTATGAGTAGAAATAAAAAAAAAAAAAAGAATAAATGTGAAACAGAAAAAAAAAAAAAGGTCCATACACAATCCAGTACCAGGAAAGCCGAGATAGAACCATTGGAATAGAACCATTGGAAGACACTGGTCAACTAATCTAAACGAATCGGTGAAGTTCCAAGTTCAGTGGGAGAACATGACTTAAAGAATAAGGTGGAGAGTAACTGAGAAGAAAGACTCCTGACATCAACCCAAGGAATCCACACACATGTACACATACATACACTGCACACATTATAAACAACTGAAAGCAGATGAAAGGTATGAAGAGAAAGAACAAAAGAAAGTACCCATCTTCTACTCCCCAGTTTGGGTCCAGGCCAACCCTATACATAAGAAAGAAAAGCACAAAGAGGAACAATCACCAAGCAAAAGATGAATGAGGCTGTGTTGTAATGGGCCATAGAGAAGCTTCTAAATGCCAAAGTTGTGGCAATAGATAATCCTCCCCTTAACAAGGAAAGTCTAAGTTTGAAACAGCTTGGCACGAACTACGTCATTGAATTCGGTCAACTTATTCCCTGGGGGATGAGCATCAGGACCACGCAGGGTGGGAGCTATCTGAGACATATGTGCTGTGTGGAATTTTCCGGGAGGGGCTGGAATGAATGATGACAGCTGTGAGTGGTTTCCCGAGAACAGTCTGTATGTGCTCTTGCTGCTAAAGTCAGCCGTGTGACCCAAGTCACTTTGTGTTTAAAAACAGCCTGGTACTTGCTTTGTCGTTGAATGAATTTAGCCCCATTCATGACTTATTTATGCTATGACCCCTGTGAGTTCCAGCTTGGGATCTGTGTGAACAAGAAGGTAAGAAGAAGGTTCAGAAATGACTGCCTTCAGCTGTCTCTTCTGCCTGCCCTCAAGTCTGACGTCTTTTAAAACCAGCTACAATCAACACAAGGTAGCTTAAGAAAGCCCCTGTGGGCCAGGAGGATGGCTCAGTGGATAAGGCTAGTGCTATAGAAGGCATGTGGTCTGGAGTTCAAGATCCCAGAATCCACAGAAGAGGCAGGCAGGCATGGTAACTGCCTGTAATCCTAACACTCGGGAGGCAGAGACAGGGAATCCCAGACAAGATGATGTGATAGATAAAAGTGTACACTTGACAACTGCAGGCTGAGCTTTGAGCACATCTGAGCCCTACACAAGCCCACAGGAGTTAGTCTAATTGATAGGGAACATCCAAGCTCATGATGGGCGGGGTTATTCCCTGGGCAGGCAGATAAGACGGAGGGAACTGATTCAATAGTTTGGCATACTTTGTATACTTGGATAGGCATGCCATCTGGCAAGTGAGATTTAAGCATCTCTCAGCAGACCTGTGGATATAGTATAGCCAGTTCCCTTGGCGCCTGGTATTGCTATGAATTATCCTGTTGAGCTGGACTAAGAACTGTAATCGGACTATCCCAAATCAGTATAAAATCCCTTGTTCCTATAAGCCATTTTGTTGTGAATTTATCAACAACATGCAGAACAACTATGGAAGCTGGCCGGCTAGACTAGCCAATCAAGTGAGCTGTGGGGTCCATTGAGAAACACTGCTGTAATAAATAATTTTCAGGGGCTGGAGAGGTGGCTCAGGGGTTAAACCTCTGCCTTGCAGGCGGAAAGTCCTGAATTCAGATCTTAGACCCCACATATAGACGGGCGGAAGCAGGGGTGGCCTGCGTTTCTGGTCCTGGTGGGGCGGAGCCTGTGAATCCCGGAGCAGAGTAAACAAGGAGGTGGAAGTGGTCTATGGTGGTTCCCGAATTTGTTCGTGGTTCTACACACAGACACACATACACACACATATACACACGCGCACACACACACAATTGAATGAATAAAAAATAATAATAAATATATATATAATAAATAATTTTCAGTCTTATGCAGCAAGCAAGCACCTTTATCCCCTGAGCCAGACTCCAGTGACCACTCGTAACTTTACCTCTTAAGAGTTCACTTCCATTCATTGGAGAGCAATTAAGGAAGACGCCCAGTATCTACTTTGCTGCCCCCTGCATAGGCACATATGTGTTGAGCACTTGTACATACATGTGCATTAAAATGCATACATGTATGCAAAAAAGGAAAGACGGCTCTGTGACAGAGCACCAAGTAATCCCCCACTCACTATGGAAATCTAGCCCCCAAAAGTCTATTCGAGAGCCACACATAACTGGAATAACAGCCACTTCTATCAGTTTCAAACACTAATGCATTTATCTTGGGGGGGTCAAAGATCTGTGGGAACTTTATCTCTAGACCTCCAAGCTACTCTCACACCAGAAAC
Organism: Typhlomys cinereus; assembly: GCA_023101885.1. NCBI lineage: Eukaryota > Metazoa > Chordata > Mammalia > Rodentia > Platacanthomyidae > Typhlomys > Typhlomys cinereus. Next base: position 148,637 of record JALPQD010000392.1, on the reverse strand, counting down.
TGACATTCTGCACCCCTACTTCGCTGATTAGCCCCAACCCCAAGTATTTCGTACGAAAGAATTATTTCTCAGTGGTAGAGTTTCAGTAACAGCACAAAGGTTTTCCTTTTTTTGCTTCTCTAATCACGCAAATTTATGCAACCCTCCTACTTTGAAAGATACATAAATGGGTCCTTCCTTTCATTAGGGCAGAGTTGGACACATTTCCTTAAATTGGGGTGCACTGGAGAGGTGAATAAAAATGTGTAGAGGAGTAGTTAGTGGGACCTAGAAGACTGGACAGAGCCTGCTTTCTAAAGGTCTTCGAATGTGTTTTTCAAGATACCGATTATCAAGGAAAAGATATCAACTCATAACTGTTTAAGTTTGAGATCTAACTCCTGTCATTTGTTAGACATTTTCCAAGAGTCAGCCACTCCCTGGAGGAAATCTCAAATTATCCGAAAGGGCCCTTGAACCATGAAGTAGCTATGGGTATCATCTCTGTTTTATAGAAATTAAAACTGGGCTATGGAAATTCAATTATGGGGCTACAGAGATAGCTTAGTGGGTGAGTATTTGTTGTGCAAATGTGAAGACCTGAGTTTGATCCCCAGAACTCAGATGGAAGACAAAAAGAAAAAAAAAAAAAAAAAGCCAGACATGGTGATAAACACTTGCAAGCCCAGTGGTGGTGAGACAGAGGCAGAAAGCCCTGGTGCTGGCTGATTGGCCGGTCGGCCTACCCTGAACTGTGAGCTTCAGGCCTGGCTCAAAAAAACAAGGTGGATGGCTCCTGACACTGACCTTTGACCTCTATGTGTTAGTATGTATGAGAGCAACCTCCCCCCACATGAACCCTCCCCACGCACACACATATGCATACATAGAAAAGGCACAGAAAATTTACCCTGCGATCAGCAAGCAGTTAAGAGTTAAACCTGACACTCTATATCTCCAGAATCCATGGCTTTAAAGAAGAGATTAACAGAAGCTGGTGTCTCGACATCTTGCCAAGAGATGCAGACCACAGACATTTCCACCCAAACATGGATGACGAAGTCGGTGAATGATTTAAAGTTCAGGAAGATGGATGGCCTCCTTCAAGTGAAAACTTGAGACAGAAGGCAGCTGCTTCCGGTGAGGATGGGCTACTAGTATAAGGATCCTTTGTGGGAGTCTTCTGTGGCATCATCGTCATTGTTTGTGTGAGGGAGGGTGGGGGGGGCGTGCATGCTGCTGCTGTGTGTGTGAAGGTCAGAGGCAACTCTGTGGAGTCTATTCTTTCCTTCCACCGTTGTGCGGGATCCCGGGATCAAAGTCAGGTTATCAGGCTTGCGCGGCAAGCACCACTGAGCCATCTTGCCAGACCCTTGGGATCACTTACAGCATCAATCTTAAAAGTTTCATCCCGTTCATTTACCTAGCTGGCATCAAGCCTTAGCTTAACAATTCTTCCTCCGTGTGTCCACAGGCCCACACAACATGTTTGCTGTACTTTGCCTATGGTCATGCCCCACAAAATCAGTGACCTCGCTCAGAGTTGAGATTATTGTATGTTATGAATTGCTGTACCTTATTGTACACGTAAACTTATCTGATCACATTGAAACATAATGGTTAAATTATGAAGTATAAGGACTTTCAACATGTTCCCACTTTCACTCTTTACTCTGAATAACAGTATATCTTGTATCTGAGTGTGTTAGAATATGATTCTATTGTAAAGTTTACCGTTTGAATTATGGACATGAGGTTTTATTTAAAAAAAACAATTGAATGAGTTTTGGCTTGAGATTAGGGTCAAATTTTTAACACTGTCATACTTCTGTCATTTTGTACTGCATATTTATACAAAGCAGTGGTCTCAGTACTGCGCATCTTAAAATCAAAACATTGATCGACTCTAAAAGATGTTGAAGATGCTTTGTCTTACAGTGTCTAATATCAGCCAAGAGTTCATCCTTTATATTAAAACAAATAAGCCTAGCTATCTCATTAGTATGCAATTTTTGAACACTAATAGATGAAGAAATTGTATGAACTGTTGGAGAGATGATCAAGAGCTTGTTGTGAAAGCATAAGAGCGTGGGTTTTGTTTATCAGCACCCACATAAAAAGTCAGATGCTACAAACTGGGAGATGGAACACAGGTGGGCTCGCTTGTCAGCCAGTCTAGCTGAATTGGTGAGCTCCAGGTTTAGCAAGAGATCCCCATGTCAAAAACAATAAGGTGGAGGGGCCAGGGAGATAGATGGCTCAGGGGTTAAGCCATTTGCCTCACAAGCAAAAGAACCTGAATTCTTATTCCAGATCCCATGTAAAAAAAAAAATCAGGCTAAAATGGCGGCAGCCCGAAGTTCCAACCCTGGAAGCCAGAGCCTGGGAAACTCCAGAGCCAGATAAAAGGAGGCAGAGTAACTCACGATGATCCTGATGGCACTCTTGGGCCTAGACACACACGCACGCACACACACACACACACACGCACGCACACGCACGCACAGCTTAAAAAGAAAAAGGTAGAGCGCAATAGAGGAAGACACCTAACATCAATCTCTGACCTCTACACATGTGTTCACAATCCCCTAACATGTATGCACACACACATGACATGCCACACACATGTGCAGAGAAAGTAATCTCTTTACGGCTCATTATCAGTAAGTGATCTGCACACCTATTTTGTAGACCAGCGTACTGAGGTCCCATGAAATTTCTCTGGTGAAAAGACATCATGCGTGAACACGCTCAGGAAGCCATGCTCTAAACACCTCCCCTAGTTTTCCCTCTCGCCCTTCTTGGCTAACGCTGCCTTTGGTCAGGACCCATTTGCCTTTCTCTTCTGAGTTACTGCAGTTGACTCTTTAATGCTTTCTCCAATTCTTCTCCCTTGCACTCCCAAATGCCTCACTTCTGGAGCTGACCTTCCTAACACAAGCATGTGTAAATGTATCTTGCTTCCACTTCTACTGATTCTGTTCCCACACTGTCCTCAGCAAGACCTTTCTTCTCAGTCTTCCCCCATTTCTCACCCTTGGTCCACCAACCAACCCAGAACCACTCCACAGTTTCGCCACCAAACTCTTGCCCAGCATCAGGCATTTGAACATTCAGTCCTTTGATTGCAATGTCTTTTTGGAGGTCACGTCTTTCTTTCCACTATGGAAGACCCATCACTTACTCTAAGACACAGCTCTGTTGTTCAATGTCTGCAGCATCTCCATAGTTCCTTTCACTTGGCCAGATTCCATTGTTCTCCTGCCACCCCAAATCTAAAGATCTATGGTCAACCATTGATTGCACCCTGGCAATTAAAAGTCTTTAAGTCTCTTTCTAGCACTAGACAGCAAGTCTCTAAACACAGCCTTACAGGGAAATAGCTAATGCATGACTCCCTACTCCACCTACATTTGATGCTGTTGGATAAATCTATCCAGCTGTCAACATTCAACAAACACTTGATAACCACTGGGCTAGAGACACAAGGGAAGCAAAATCAAGGCAGGGTCTTGTCCTTGGGAAGCCTGCAACTAATTACAGAGACAGGTATTTATCAAGCAATCAAGTCAATGCCTATAAAATACAAGATGCACTGGTGCTGCAGGTGTTCTGAAGAGAAGAGGGTACTGTGAGAATGGAGAAATCAGAGTGGCCAGAGAAATCAGGGTGGGATCTGAGCTGAGTTACTTACTGAGAACGTCATCATTCTGCAATTTTTAAAGATGAATTTGGCCACAGGATAGAGAATACAGGATGTGGGGACCGTGAGGAGGATATTAGGGCAATGTGTAAGTGAGAGGTAATGAATGGGAGCAGGGACCAGGATGCAAGCAGAGCGGTGCTGGAGATGGAGAACGGTGGATGAATTGTGAGGTATTTTAGGAGACAAAGTGCATACCAGAATTTGGGATGGGTTAACTATGTGTATGGGAAAATAATCCAGTAAGGCAGGATCAATTTGAGTCACTATGTTTTCAATACTATCCTGGACTTGGAAACTATCACAGTTATATATCCTATATACTATCAATAAATCCATGACCAAATGACTTATAGAGGAACAAGGATTTTGTTCTCTTACGACTATCCAGGAGAGTCCACACTAACATCAGGAGTCTGGGGCCGAGGGAACTGGCCTCACCAGGTCCACAGGACGGCTGAGAGAGGGACAATTCTCACTTTCAGATGTAATAGTTATTCTTAACTATTACTGTGAGAGAGCACCCAAAGTCAATCAACTTAAGAGAGAAAGGGAGATTGATTCAGCTTACATTTCTAGAAGGAAGATAGAGTCTTTCATAGGAGAGGTGGCATGGCTGGAATCAGGCTAAGTCACTCCCATCCGTGAGGGTGAAGGCTGGAGGATTCCTAGAGAGCTTCTCTTCTTCCCAGTCTCCTATTCCGAGGTTCCTTTTATCTGGTCCATTACTGGGAGGCTCCAATGAGATCTATGAAGGTTCCTATTGGATTCTAGGGTTGGTCGTTGTATTGTAAATGTATTGATCCAGATAATCTCTTCAGGTGGTCTCAGATGATCTTAGTTAATGCCAGATGTGTCAAGTTGACACCCAGGATTGACTATCATACCACACCAGCATGTATGGCTAAGTATATAGAAAACTGCCAATTTCTTTAACCAGCTCCCTCCATCTTATTCACCCTCCCAGGGACTAGTCCCATCCAGCATGGGCTGGGTCTTCCCCATCAATCAATTTCCCGTAGGCTAGCCCGGCTCAACTCAACTGCCAGTTCTTCGCAAGTGTTCTCAGAGCCTTCAATTGTCAAGTTGACCCCTGTATCTAACTGTGCCAGAAACATTTATATTTTCTACTTGTGGTGGTAAAGCTTGAGTATCTACTTGGTGGGATTTAGAATCACCATGGAAACAAATCTCTGAACATGTCAGTGAGGGATTATCTCTACTAGGTTAATTGAGGTGGGAAGACCCCAACTATCCATTGTTCCATTCCATGGGCTGGGGTCACCTACTGAATAAAAAAGAAGAAGGCAAGCTGAACCCCATCACTTACCATCCTTCCCTGCTTCCTGTGGAGAGAATGTGAGAATGGATTTATTGACAGCACGTAGGCTATAACTGTGACAGCTTCCAAGTCCAAGATAGTATTGAAAATGTAGCGACTCAAATTGATCCTGCTCCTGCTGCCACGTCTTCCCTGCCATGATGGGCCGCATGGACCTGCACGCCCAAGCACATCTTTTCTTCCTTAAGTTGCTTTCTCTGGGCATTTTGTTGCAGCAACAAGACAAGTAACTAATACACTACTGCAGGTTCTAGGAATGTGGGAAGAAGGGAGAGGAAAGGGAAGCAAGAAGCCTAAAAGCAAGAAGGCAAAGAATGGAGAGAGCCCTCAAGGCAATAATGATTTTCTGAGTCGGTAGGAGGAATTTAAAGGAGTTCCTACAAGGGACGGAGCATTGGAAGACCCAAGAGGCAGTCAGGTGGTGAGGGTGGGTGTCCCAGGGAGACCTGGGCTGAGCCACAGGATGATGCATTGAGTTCAGATTGGAGTAAACACAGAGAAAGGAATCCTCACATGCGTGACAAGGGAAGGAAGAGAGGCTGGAGCGTCCCCTCTGACTATCCGTCTCCTCAAGTGGGGAAACAAGATGAGCAGAGCCTGATACAGGTTCTCTTCAAAAATAAAAATGAAGGGAAACTGCCCATGGGCACTGCCATAGTTAGGCACAGGAATCAACTTGACAGTTGAGAGTTTGAGCTCTGGGCACATTTGTAGAGAATTAATGGTTAGTTAGGCCCAGAGCAAACCTTCAAGAGATTGGCTAGCTGATGGGGAAGGCCCAGTCCATGGTGGGTGATACTAGGCCCTGAACAGATGAATAAAATATAAGAGCTAGTTGAGGAAGTTGGCATCCTTGTGCACACTTGGCCAGACATGCTGGTCTGGCAAGTAAGGATCGTCCCTCTCTCAGCCATTATGTTGTGATGGTGTGGCCAGTTCCCTCGGCCCTGGTGTTGGTTCGTGCTCTCCCGTCAAGCTGGACTGAAAACTGTAACCGGACTGTCAGTAAGGAAATAAACCCCTTGTTCCCTTAAGCTGTTTGATAGTCATGTATCAGCAACCATGCAGGTGAACTACATTAGTGGGAACATGTACCACTGGTGTTCTGGAGGGTCTGATGGCCCCTGGGTGTGTCTTTCAGAACCTACTGCAACAAGTCGAAGGTCTGAAGTCACAGCTATTTTAAATCGCAGCTGCACTTTAGACTCAGCATGTGGGAACTCACTGTGTTACAGATGGTGTGCTAAGTTCTGAAACTAGAGAGATGAGTATATTGAAATCTATTCGTTACCATAAAAGTTCAGCTGTGATATCAGAACACATTAGGTTTGGGTTTTATAAAAGAGTCAAAAAAAAGTGAAAACTATGGACCAATGGGATGGCTCAGATGGTGAGGGCGCTTGTGGTCAAGTCTGATGGCCTGAGTTCAATGATCACCGTAACTCACATGGTGGGAGGAGAGAACCGACTTCTTCAAGATGTCTTCTGACCTCCATGTGTGAACCATGATGCAGAGAGAGAGAGAGAGAGAGAGAGAGAGAGAGAGAGAGAGAGAAGAGAGAAGATGCATGAAGGACAAATGTAAGACTTTTTTAATGGAAAAATCCTAACTGGGTAAAATTGTATATACCAGTTACACATATATTTGTAATATGTATAATGTATAATATAACATATAATATACAATTATATACTAAATAATATATAGTATATAATATATAAAATAATACCAGTGGTTTTTTTTTAAAGCAAAAGCCCTTGTAGTGTAGAAGCACAAGTATCCAACACAGCTTGCAGAATCAAACATACTAATGCCCTCAAACCACTCACTGTATTAAGCCAGAAGTGGATCTGAATGCTAAGCAGTAAAAATCCCTTTTCTAGTCTTTTGTCCTTCAGAAAGAAAATGAATAAGTATTCAAGGTGACCAAACAAGAACTCACATATCCAGCTTTGAGAATAAGATCCAGAATAGTTAAGAGATAGAAAGTTTCAAAGTTAAAAATCCTTTCCACCACCTTCTCCCTTGCCTGCATGTAAATGGCCTGTGCCCTTGTTTGCCTGCACTGTCAGTGTGTCGAGTCAAACAGGGACAGTCAGTATGTGTCTCAATAGGATCTATGCAGATGGAATTGGTAAAGAGAGCTGACACCTTCAGTTAGGAGGCGGGAACTGTCATGTCACCTTGCTGGGAAGATCCTGCCCTTATTGGTTTTCACTGAACCACATTTAAAAAGAAAAAGGAAAAGCTTTTAAAGGAAGTGTAAGTGAAAAATTCATGCTATGAGGAAGAGCTCGTACAAATTTTACATTAGGAAAGGAAAGGGTGGGTTTTGTCTTGCTGAGAAGTCTTTGTCGCTTTTAGCCTGCGGATGAGACCATGAGAATAAAATCCAGGACCAGGCCTGAACAAGGACAGGCAAAGAGGACCAAAAAGAAACAGGAGGGGAGGGAAGGACAGAAGTAGAGAGGAGAATGAGAGGAGGAGAAGAGATAAGGAGGAGGGGGAAGAGGGAGGAGGGAGGGGGAGGGAGGAGAGAAGAGGAAGAAAGAGGAGGAAGGGAGGAGGAAAGGGGAGGGGAAGGGAGTGGAAGGAAAAAGAGGGGAGAGGAGGGAGCTGGAAAAATGGCTCAGTAGGTAAAAGTTCTTGTTGCACAAGCAGGAAGACTTGAGTTTGAATCCCCAGAACCATATAAAAGCCACACACAGCACTACTAGAGAGGAGAATAGAGGTCAGAAAATCTCTGGAAACTTGTCAGACTACTAGCCTGGAACATGCAGAAGAAAACTGGAGACCCTACCTCAAAGTAGAAGGTAAGGTCTGCCCGACACCTGAAGTTATCCTCTAACCTCCACACGTGGGTCATGGTATGCACACCTCTGCATTTACACACAGAGATACACACACACACACACACACACACACACACACACACACACACACACAGGTTAGAAAAAACTTTCTGTCCCATATACTCCCCTGTTTAATTCCTGCTGGTAACACCTGAGTGAGTTACTTCCAGGGAGGAGGTTGGGGGGGATGGAGGAGGGGAGACGGGGGAGGGGAGAGGCAGGAGGTAGGAAAAGTCTCTCCTGCATTTAAGTTAGATCTCATGGAGGACAGGTAAAATTCCAGAGTAGGCTCACAGCAATGCTCGTGGAAAGAACAAAAGCCTGTGAAAGTGACACACATAGATGCTAGACCACCAGTGACGGAAGACCACCAGTGACACGTGGAAGTATACATCCTCGGCGCTTGAAAGGTATTGAGAAAGAAATTGCCTAGCTCAGAGGAAGAGCAGGAGGCACACAGGGCAGACACACCTCTCCCTACTTACAGGGCAAGTCAGTAGCGCAGATGGTCTAGAAACTTCACCCTGGATTTCTAGCCCCTTCTAGCCCCTACCTGCCCATCTGAGCTTTAAACAAACATCCCCTGCTCTGTAACCCTAATCCAATCTTGCATGTGCTTGAAAAGGGTCGTCTCCTCATTGCCCCTGACCTCCAACCAACACACCCAGCCTTCTCCTCAGGGACAGGAAGTGTCATCTTGCTTTGTTACCGAATAGCAATTAGAACCAACCAACTCTGAGGATGGTAACATACATCCTTGGTCTAATTCCTGCACATGCATGCACACCAATATGTGTGTCCCACGTATGTGTGTGCTTGTGAGCGTGTATAGGGCTTGCGTGCAACAGGGTAGGGGGGGCCCAGGAAAGCCAGTCTTGTGTACCAGGGGCACACTTCAATCCACACGTTTTGCTGCCCAATAAAATGACCTGTAGGCACTTCCGCCCCTGAGCAGTGCACAATTTCACTCCAGGAAGGCACTTTGAATTCAAGACTTCGGAGTCTTGTCATCTGATCCCACAGCGTGGCCCCCTTGGCTCAGATAACGAATACTTTCCCCATGAGAACACTTGCACCGCCCTGGGGACGGCTCACCTGTTCTCATTCTTTCCAGGGGTCCCCCGGGGAATAGTTCTCACTCAGACCCTTTGGCCTCCCAAGTTGGCTTCTCCCAGGTGAGAAGGAAGAAATGGACCGATTCCTACCATGGGCCCACGGGAGTGACTCCAAAGATCCCAACGGCCCATTGAAAGCTTTAGAGCAGTGGGAAGAGAAGAAGCTGGGAGGGGGGGCGGTAATGAACCAACCTCTGGTGTTCTAGTCAGTTCTCTTAGCAGAAGCTGAAAGCAGGCTCTTAACAGGTCTCACTGGGTGCTTGGATCTCGTAATTCAGTGGGGGAGAAAATAAAGCCATTCTCATGCTTTCTGCTTCTCTCGACTATTGTTGTTTTTTGTGACTAATGCAGGCCCAGTTACTTTTTCTGGAGCCTGGGCTTTGCAGCACAGCTGCTGAGTGGGGTGCATGATCTGTCAGCTTGTGAAGGCTCACGGCCAGCTGGGACTTCGTGAAGTCAGGCAAAAGGACACAGGAGATGCGCCGCCCTGACCAGCCATTCTTGGCTTGTGTGGTCCTCTGGCAGGTCTTTCCAGGGCTCCCGTGTGCCCCCCCATGAACTCAAAACTGGCAGGAGGCATTTCAACAAGGACAAGAGACTGGCTTTCAAATCCCAAAGAAGGTAACCTCTGAAGAATCCGCAGTTTTCATTTTTTTCCCTTTCAGTCCCTCATCAGTTCTTGTTCCTACCCACGGTCCAACCTGTGCAACACATCTATATACAAATGCACGTGTGTACTCACACACAACACGCACACACACTGTGCATGCACTGGGATACCCTCACAACTGGAAGCTCTGTGGCTCATTCTAGGTAGGCTAAAGCAGCCTGATTAAGCTAAAAAGCAAGACCTTTTAATAACACGGCCCCGGACTCTGCTTGCTAGGCAATTTGCACTCGTTGGTTCATTAGAGCGCCCTCATGTGACATTGTGGTGTAATAGCTTTCAAGACCTTGGAAGGATGGAAAAAAATGTTTAGACGCAACATCATACAATTCAAAACAGGACTATTCATATCACATTGTGAGTGAGATCATGAAGATGAGGAATACTGTGGTAGATCTTCTTTACCAACCCCCAAATATGTGTCTAGGAAAACCTCTCAGATCTGTAGAAAAGCTTGCTGAATGGGAGTTCTAAATGATGCTCTCTTAGCCCTGAGCTAAGAATACAGTTCTGAACTGGACAGAGACAGAGTAGGGGGTTGCAACTGTGGACCCCCTACTTCTCTCTCCCCTGCAGAGGCTGAGTTGGCATCTGGGCTGGAGACTCTCACTCACTAAAACTAGGAGTTCCCACTAATACTACATGTCACAAAATGAGGTTCCGAGAGCAGTTCGCCAGCATAGTTCCTGAAGCATTTGTTGGAATTCCAGACCACTGGCCCTCACCCTGTGCCTGTTGAATATTTAATCTTAGTTACTGTGATCCAAGAACCTGCCTTTTAAGTTCTCAAGTTGAGTTTTATGCACAATAAAGTTTAAGAAACTCTTTATTCTTCGCCTCCCCTTCAGACTAGCGATAGACATTTGAACAAAGCTTTTAACCCCAGAACCCAAAAGGGCAAAGTCAGATACTGGGATAAGGAAGCAGGGAAGATATTTGTCAGGAAGGAAAAGAGGAAGAAGGAGGAGGTGCCTCTCCGGTTTTTTTTTTTTTTTCTTAAAGAGACAGCTCCATATGCAGTTGATATAGCGAGTCGGCCTGAGTTACCCTGGTTTGTTCTGCCTCCACACATGGTGGTGGGGGGGTTCTGACACAAAAAATTCTTTCTGGAATTTTGGACATTCAATTAGAAATGGACAATGGTCAGACTTAAGTTCAGACCCACCTCCAGAGGGAGCCAAATCAGAGAAGAAGCTCAGTCACTTCCTGTCTCACCAAGGCTCCTTGCTTCCGGCTTCGGTGGGTCTGGCAGGCTAAGGTTTGTATCTGCCCTTACTTAATATTGTTATAATCTTATACAATAGATAATAATATAGATCCTGAACAGACCTCCCTACTGTGAACCCAGCTATATGACCCAGGTATATCATATTATTATCTATATTGTTATAATGAATTTCAAAAGGTTCCTACAGTGGCTGCAGAGATAGGTTTGAGTAACGGACCGAAGTTAACACAAAACATTTTCTACACACCCAGCAAGGGAAAGACTGTATACCTCATGGGAAATGACAAGCTCTGTGTCTCCCTCTTTCCTCTGCCCTGGTTCCAATCATCTCTAAGCACATCAGTGATATGATGTCGCTTGAAGTTCCTGGAACCAAACAAACATTGCTGAGGACAGAAACCAAAGTCTGCCTTGGACGTTTCCAAGTCCAGAGAGTTGTGTTGTATCCAGGCATGTTCCCGCCTTGGTCCAGAGCATTGAATGGTTATTCTGTTCCTCTCCTTGGCCAGAGGTGGAATGAAGCCTGTGTGGGATGTCCCCGTACAGCCGCTCAGATATTAGAGGTGTGAAATGTGGGAGGGAGAAAACTTCCCTTCTGGCAGGTACTCAAGACCCAAGTAAGGGTAAATTAGTAGAGCACAGTTATCCTAAACTTTGACCAGATGTCTCTGTCGCTTACTGGTTGTGTGGTCTGTATTCACTGGCTGAAGTTCTTCCAAAGAACACTAAATATAATCGGCATGCCATGGGTTTTAGGGGGATGAGAAAAGAGATAAGCACGGAGCTCAATGTCACGGTGTTTGGAACACACAACCTCACAATTCACACTAATGACTGATCTGATGTTCATGAGTTCACAGCTGGGAAGTTTGCTCAAGATCTTGTTCAGCATGTTTCATGCTTTCCCAATTTCTCCCCATTCTCTCACTTCCTCCTCTCCCTTTTCTGGAATTTTACATATGTCCTTAGACATTTTCTGACCCTGAAAAACAAAAGCCTTTCTTTTGTATATATAAAATGGTAAGATCTTCCTCTGTGTGCATATTAAATAGTAAGGTTCTCCAATGCTGATGGGTCTTAAGTTATTTTCTACCTTTTATACTTGACACTGGGATTTTTAGAGGTGTCCATATTGGATTCCAGCAATGCCGTGGTAGAGGCCAGTCTTGGGGTCACTGTGGAGAGCACCCAGGAGAGAGAACCACTGTTGTACATGCAAATCCAGCCTCTAAGTCGGGGCTTCTCTAGCTGGAAGAGAACCCTGGGCCCGCCTCTTTTTCCTGTCAACAAGTTCCTATAGCAAAATCAGGTAACGGTGACTCTAAAGACAGTACCAAAGGAGAAAGGAGGAGGGCAGCTTATAACCCAAGAAGTAAGGAAGGAAGAGCAGAAGCCAGAGTTATTCTGCTCATTTGTCAGGCCATGGGAGGACATATTGCTCATTTGTCTTTCTGTTCATCTAACTACCCGGTTTTGACTGGGCACGTCTTTGGGCCAGGCAGTCTGTGAAGTGCAGGGAACTTCAGAGAACAGAGCAGACTTGGGCTCCGTAGTGTACAGCCAGCATGGCTAGGAGGAATGAGAGAATTCGAAAGGGTCTTGTGTCCCTCAGTCTGGCTTTCTGGACTGTTTAAACAAGGCAACCCTGGGAGTACTGGAATTTCTACCAGGAAACTCATGCTGGGAGAAAGAAAAGGCTGGAACCTGATCCCAGCTCTCAGGGAACTGGAAAGGGGAAGGGAACTGTCAGCCCACCTTGCAGGAAAGACTGGGTCCTACGCAATGATGGGTCGAGGTGGCAGAGCCTAGGCTGTCAGGGCAGGCTGGGTGCAGGCTGTCGTCCTAAATCTGCTAACAGAGCTTTCACACCCGGTCGCATGCCGCCTCCAGAGCTTCTGATGCGACAGGTACAGACACGGCTCGACTCTACAATCCACATCTTAGAAAAAAATGCAGCAATGGTGCTGTGTCTGCCCTTAGCATCCTCTCAAAGTAGCGGTCTAGCCAGTTTCTGAAAATCAGATTAATCTGAGCACATTTGATACACTTACCCCCATTTCCCTTCTTGGGGATTTTCAAGGAAAGAAAACCTCTTGTCTTATGTTTTCATTAACCATCACGGTCTTTGAGCCCCTTTTCGTTTGCCAGGCATTTCTACATATGGTTACTGTGTTAGGTATACAACCACATTATACAGTCACGATAGAGACATTGTCTGTATGAGGTAGATTCCAGCCTCTCCTTAGAGCACACAGGTTGAAATGTTGGCTGTTTGTGCCAAGGTTACACTCCAACATGTAATCAACCCCACATCCCTGTGTGTCTATTGCCCCGCGAGGGGGGGGTCCCTAAAAGCCTAGCATAGTCTTCTCACACCCTGTTATCTCCTGGAATGTTCAGTGATATTAAGCTTCTAAGTGTTGTCAGAGGCACGTGGATGGTATCTATCTGATCTCAATCCCTGAACTTATTATTAGCTGGATACCACATTCTTTCCACAGAGGAAGTGTACATAGAATGCCCTCTTGTCCGATATCCATTGGCACTAGCCATTGATTGGTCCATTGGAAAAACATAGCCAAAGAAAAGAATCATTAAAAGTGATGTGTGCATACATGAAGCATTTATTTTAACTGAAAACACATAAATATATATCTTAACCAGACCTCTAGGGTAGGACCATAGTGGACACTCTTACTTTAATTTCTCTAATTAGATTTGCAGTATCTTCTCTAACATAGCCGTTTCTCCAACATATAGCCTAGTGTTTCCAGTTTCTAGTTTCCTCTAATAGAATTTACTTGCAGCTTTTGAAGCACTGTAGAAGACTCCATTTAAAAAAATACACTCCGCGAATGTGTTACTGAACTTTAAAAGTAAATTTTAAATCAAATAGGTCCGGCGGCACAGGCCTATAATTCCATTACATGGGAGATGGAAGGAGAAGAGTGGCCTGAGCTGTCAAATGAGTTCAAAGTCAGCCTAGACAGCTTAATGAGACCTCAGTTCAAATTAAAAAGTGAAAATAAAGCTGAGAATCCAGCACAATGTTAGAACACTCGCCTAGCATGTGGGAGACTCTAGGTTCAATTTCTAGAATGACAATGATAGATGAATAGGTAGATGACAGACAGATAGACAGATAGATATAATGTATAGACGAGTAGACAGGAAGGTATCGAGAGAAATGGTAGATAGTAGATAAATAATAGTATAGGTAGATAATATGTAGATGAGTAGACAGCTATGTAGGCAACAGATGCTAGATAAAATGGTTTGTCACTGTCTAAATCAAGCAATTGTTAGTATTTTTCCATATTGAACTTACTTCTCTGCAACTCCACTTCTATGTCCATTCATCTATCATCTTTATCCGTTTTTCACTATTTTTCACTATATTTGCAAATGAGGTGGCAATATCTTGACAATTCCTCCAGGAACTATGTCAGCATGCAACAACTAAGAATGACAACATACTTCCACATCATTTGCACATCATAAAAAATAATAGCTTCTTATTATAATAACTTCTTGTTGACCTCTGGTATCTAGCCTAAAATTTTCCCCAAGTGTCAAGATTATCTTTTATATTTTTTTTCCTCTCTCAACCAAGATCCAGCCTTGGTTCATCCATTGCATTTAACAAACATTTTTTTCCCCTTTTTGACTTTTGGAAGAGTTCAGACCACCGTGTACAACAGTCAACATTCTGGATTTATCTAAGTGATTTCTCATGGTACGTGCTTTTTCTTTAGCTTTTCATTCGCTGTACCTAGAAGTTAGGCTTAAAAACTTGGTGAGATTCTGGTTAAAAACTTGGGGTGTAATTCTTTTATAACAATGTTACATGTTCTATATGCAGGACACTAGTTTACTACTTTTTTTACTTTTAAGGATACATGCTAGAATATGTATCAAAGTTATCTAAACTTTATTGTATGTCTTGAAATACAAAATGATACTAAAAAAAAAAAAAAAAGGAAGTTCCAGTTTCCCATGTCTCTGCCAACAACTGGAATTGTCATTCTAGATGGTTGGCATGATATTAAATATTTATTTACTTTCCTCAGGAGCCCTTGAATTTATTGTTTACTGTGCATTTAATGCTCATTTGCATATGTAATGCTTCGTTGTTTTGCCCAGTTTTTAAGATGGACCGTCTTTTTTTTCCCCCTTGATTTATGAGTTGGGGAGAAGGCTCGCCACTTAACACACTTGTCATGCAAACAAAAAGTTCTGGCGCTCAGATTCCCAGATGCCATGTAAAATGTCAGGTGGGTGTGGCAGCTTATGTAACATCCCAGCTTGGTAGATGGAGACCCAGAGCAAGCTGTCTAGCTGCAGTGGCCCCCTTATGAGCCTCAAGTTTGATTAGAGACATAGACTCATCTTTTAGTGCTAAATCAACAGTGATTAGATAGATGAAAAGCCAATGTGTCATGATGTGCACCCTTTTTAGATCGTTTTATATAATATATTTAATTTAAGATAATCACGGTCTCATATACAGCAGGTATCAAGCTTGCGACCCCAGTAAGTTCAGGAGTATCTTCTGCTGCTGTTTTGAGAAAATGATTTTATTAGATTCAGCAGGTAGAGACACACGCCTCTAAGCCTGACAGCCTTACTTCACTCCCTGGAACTTGCATGATAGAAAGAGAAAACTGCCTCTTACTAGCTGTCCTCGGACCTCTGACATGCATGTGGTTGGCATGCTGTGTACATCTCCATGTACAAGAGGAAAATACAAATTTCTTGTGCATATAAAAAAGGAAGAAGGAAAATATTCTCTTAAAGGCACTGAGATTTAGTGTTTTGTTTGTCGTAATATCTAACATCACAACATACATATGCATGGACATAGACTAGATGAATTTCTGCAATACGCTCCCATAGTTCCTGTCAGTAGCACAGGGAAAACTTCCTTAGACTTTTTCAGTGGTTTGTGACATATTTCATTGTCAAATTGCTGCAAAGTCATGGAGTTCTTTTTCTGGTGATGTGCAGGTAAGTGGTTAGAAAAAAAAAAAACATTTAAACAAGCCACTTCAAGACATCCTTACCTGTGCTGAGAAAGAGGGGTTTGTAAATTGATCTGACAGAGCCTATGGGTGCAAGTTCTGAGAGTCATCCTCACAGTTCCTCGTCTGGGTGTCTGTAATCAAGGGCACTCAATGAAACTGCGACCGGAAATCAAGGTTTAAGTTGCTTTTCAAGATTGGTAATAAGAAAGACTCCTAAGAAAATTGATGGATTTGTGATGTGTGTCTCCAGAAATTCTACTTGCCATCCGAGGAAGGGAATACGTATTTTGACAATAAGACAATAAGTCCACAACTTATTTCTTTTCTTTTTGGCACGTGTGTGTGTGTGTGTGTGTGTGTGTGTGTGTGTGTGTGTGTGTGTGTATGTGTGTATCAGAGAACACTTGAGTATATGTGCTTGTGGAGGCCCACAGGTGACATCAGAAATCACCCTAGATTGTTCTAACTCCTTATTGTTTTGCTCTGGGATGTTACAAGGTGCTTCTTTTTCTCTTGTTTTACAGACTAGGCTCTGAACAAGTCCCCATAGAAGGAGTTTGAAAATTGTGACGGATGAAGCTCTTGTGAGTGATGGTCCCATAGACGCAACAAACTTTCAAGGTGCGTGACACCGTGATGTCCCTTTCTGTCACAGGCAGCTGAGTGGGAACCTATTTTTTTTTTAAACAGGACGATCTATGTGTACTACTTTGGGATCTGTTTTAACTATAATAAAGAGGAAATGAAATTTAGCTGTTACTTAACCATGCAAGACAGTATTTCCTTGTCCTTTATTGTAGGTCAGCCATTTAAGTCAAACACTGTTGTTCTGTGACTCCATCAGGGACCTGGGCTTCTTCCACAGTCTCTGAGGTTCCTATAGTAGGGCAGCGACTTTCACCATCTGAACGCCTCCTGGCTCACCTCTCGTTATGCTCATATCACAGTCCAGTCAACAGAGGATAAGTAAAAAGAAGGGGAAGGTGATGTTCTTTTCTTTAAGATGCACTCACGAAAAGCTACACCCATCTCTTCTGCTTATAATCAACTGGGAATCTATTGACCATTCATGTTTCATCTTTTGAGAACTCCCTATGTATTTCATTAGCCTATTTATTCACTGGGTTGCTTGTTTTATGGGTCCTTATATATTCTCAATATTAATCCCCTGCCAGATGTGTAGCAAAAGCAATTATATGTCCATAAACAACAACAAAAAAATAAGTACTATACCCTTCAGCCTAACACTTCATGCAAAGAATATTTAATTATTTTGAATTTTAAAAATTTAAGTTAAAAAGATTGTTTACTAACACATAAAATATATAACTATCAAGCTTTTGGAAGAAAATCTCCCAGACTTAGAGCCTGGTACAATGTGCTTAGACATAATACCCAATGCATGGCCTGAAAAAGAGAAACTAATTATTTGAACTTGATCAAAATTAAAATATTTGTCCTTTTTTTTTTAGCCATATGGAAGACACCAAGCATTAAGTTCTTAAAAGTGGATCTGCTGGGGCATAGACTAATACATGTTGAGTTAGAATTAATTTTTAAAAATGAGAGTTAATCGGGTTAGAAAGATGATAACAATTGAGATTATACCCACCCAGTTTACTGACCTTCTGTACTCCCATGATCAGAAATATGTCCGGTTCTTAATACACAGTGGTATCACGTGAAAGACAAAAGAAAGCAAAGAAAGTGGGAAAGGATTGCTTGGGAATTATACCATGAGTATCATATTCATTTCAGGAAGCCAAATGAGTGTAAGGTTTCAGGGCAGAACAAAAAAAAAGAGAGAGAGAGAGAGAGACACAAAATTCCATTCTGCTTCTGAAACATGAGCTCAGACATGCATAATCATTCCTGCCTGGAATGCAAGGTCCTGGGAGGACCGAGGCCCACCGAGCACGTCTTAGATAAATCATTTAAATGGAAACCCTTCCGAACTTGGCTTTGTTCAAACCAGTTCAGAAGGCTGCGGGGAGAACAGACACACGCGATGGTTACTTTTTCTGTCTTAACGCACTCTGCCATATTTAGCCATTTGTGAGTTGGTAGCATTTTCATTTTAAACATACTGCCCAGGAGCGATTTAACTGAACCCTACTCTTTCACACCTAGTAAGTGTCCAGAGTTAGAGGTAGACCTCCGTGGTAGAGTGCTTGCCTGAATTGCTAGAAGCCGCCCGCTCCTAGTTCAATTCTCAGCACGGAAGAGGGGAGACGACAAACAGCCACACATTCATCAGAATGAAAAAGTGAATGAGGGGCAAACAAAGAAAAGGCAGTGTAGACTATGGGGACAGAGCAGTGTAAGATTGTGACAGAGACTTAAAATTCTAGGTGAGATCAACTGTCCCCCACTCCTTTCAAGATAGAATCAATTATTCAGCGTCTATTAAATGGTGGTCACTGGAGAGATAAAGATGATATTATATAAGGTGTTTCTTATCCAAAGAAATGAAACCTTTTTTTATTAACTGCTCCCTAGTCCCCTCCCCCCCCAAAAATAGCTAAAGCAATAATTAGAACTCCATGGTCAAGAGTAGCCCTTCTCGAGTCCTTCATACTTGCTCTATGTCAGATCCTTGGACTCCTTTGTGGGTTGGAGTTGTGCATGCAAGGTCAACAATGTTCTCCCTTTTGCAAATATGGACATGGCAAGTCCCGAAGGCGAGGTAGCCTGAAGGAAAGCCCGGATGGAGGGATCTTATCTTGAAATCTACAGTCCCCACTTCCCAGAAGATCCCTAGTCCAGGCGCCTGCCACGGACAACACGCAAAGGTCAGGGGCGTCCTGCTCCGTGGCAGCTGTGGGTGGAGACTTCAGCCTAACCAAAAGGCAAGAGATGATCAGACAGCTGGAGTGAGAGGAGCCGCCGCTGGTCCTTGTCCCCAGGGATGAAGTGGCCCCTTTGCATGGGCCATCACATCTTCCTGGCCATGCAGTGTGACAGGCAGGAACCTGGCTTGTGAGGCTGACATCAGGGCTCAGACTCCGCTAACTTGGGTCAAGAGACCTGACCTAACTTGGTGAGGCCACTCACTGAGATTGGACTAACCCGGGTCCTTGGTCAAGTTCTTACCATGGACGGTAACGTTTCTTCATTTTAACCCTTCTCAGAGGCACTCTCGTTGGACACAAAAATAATGTGGCATGCCTGCTGCCAGGCAGCAATACTAGGGCTCACAAAGGTCAAACTAGGAGCTGGAAATCCCAAACCAGCAAGGAACAAAACTGAGATGCCAGGCCAGGCATGTCACCCAGATTTTTCTAGATCCAGAAGGCGACCCATGTGCTGGAGACCTGTCAGTTTGCTAAGAGTCCAAGGTCACGAGTACCTTCCTTAACATAGGTGTTTGTTAGGATCTCGGTGTCTGAAGACACCCTGGAGCTCGGGGACAGGTACTGTTTATCCAGCTCAACAGGCGCTACATAGCTGTCCTTCCTGTAGAGGTTTAAGATGTACTCCGTCCCTCCGGTCATCTCAGAATGGATGCACGATTTGGAGTCGGTCACTGAAAATCAAGAGCAAGGTCTCTTTCCTCCTATTGCTATTGATTAGGGTAGATAACCCTAAAGCAGGACTTGCCACTCACGGTTTGCGCTTGCGACCCTTTGCCTCACTGTGACTCAGTTTCTCTAACTGTAAAAAGCGGGCAATGTCCTTATCTCAAAGGTTTGCCAAGTCCCTGTTTGAAATCCTTTTGTCTCCAGCCCTTGCCTGCAAAGCTTATGTGGCCCAAGCCGGAGAACTAGAAGAACAGCTCTTTCTACTCCTTTCCTGTTGCTGGCTTTCTGAAGATTTCCTTGGTTAAACGACATCAATGCACCCAGGGTCGTGATTGGCGGCCTGTTTCTTTAATGTAACTGGGTATGACGTGAGTGTCAGTAAAATGGGTTGCCTCATGAGACCTCTCTGGTCTATAGGTCGGAATACTGGGTAAGGCACAAGGTGCATGCAGGTAAGTTCTTAGCATACCCATCCCGCCCCTGTAGCGGTATCCTGTCCTCCTATCCCTCCCTTCCTCTCTCCTTGCCCTTCTGATGGGCAGCTGCCCTCCCATTCCCTGCTCTTCACACCCCTGTTACTTCTCCCTTTTCCCTGGACCCTTCTTGCTCCCCTGGGTCCCTCGAGTCTGTTCCTGCTCTTCTTCCTTTACCCCCCTGGGCAGTTGGCAGGAAGCCCTTCCCTTCTCCCTCCCTGCCCAGTTCCCTTCAGTGACACCCTGTGCACACGGGTATTATTTCTCTTGGCACAGGTATCCAGCTGTCAAAGAGACAGATGGGTCTTGGCTGAGAAGACGCGGGAAGGGTGGGAAGGAAATGAGACCCAAATGGAAAAGCCCTCCCTCTTCCCCGGCCAGGAACTCCAAGAAGCAAGGAGGGTATGAGAAGTCATCGGATCACGAAAGGTGCCAACAGGCAAATTACAGATTATTTTTTCTGAAGATCCAGACCCTGCTCCCCCTTCTTATCCAGAGAAGGGAGTCCCCACAGGAGACACACAGTAGGCAGTCAGGAAAATCCTGTGGGTCAAAGGTCACCTGCCATGAAGTCTCATTTGAAGAAATGTTTCATTTCCTCCCTTCAAAGTGGAACCTGGCATTGCTATGAAGAGTGTATTAGGGATTCACTAGCTATCCATTAGAGCGACCTCTCCCCACAGTGAGCCCCCACCCACCCACAAGTGTAAGCTGATTGCGCTGCGCTATCATTAGGGTACTGACAGTAAAATTTCAGGAAGTGCAGGGAAGGAAGATCAATCACAGCTTGGGGAGCCGGAGAGATTCCATTTTGTTTGCTACCTTGGCCACTTCTTCCTGGCAGTGAGAACATCCCTCCTTTGAGCCCAGACTCCCCTAATACATGAAGGGACAGAAGCGGCACCTTCCTTCCTGCGGTGGCCCGTATCTTCACCCTGACATTTGGAGGAGTTGCTCTAGATTAAAGTTTGCCCCTGGGCATCCCTGTTAAGGTTTGTGTTGATTGTGTTCCTTGATTGTGTGGGAAGACCCACCTATGACAGATAGGACGCTCCTGGGTTTGGGGATTCAAGGCTGTATACAGATGGAGACAGCGATCAAGCAAGCAAGTAAGCATGCATGCATGCATGCATGCATGCATGCATGCGAGCACTAGCTCAGGGCTCTCTGCTCTTGCTGTGGTCCGTGTGGCCAGCTGCTTCAAGCTCCAGCTGCTGTGACTTCCCCACCACAGCGGCCTCGGTCACTCGGAATTGTGAGTCAATTAAACCCTTTCTTCCTAAAAATTGTTTGGGTCGGGTATTTTGTTGTAGCAATGTGTAATGAAGCGAAGCGTTGATACTTTGTTCTGTATGACACCTTCAGGACATCCTCTTATCCCCCCTTGTGAGTGAAGAAATGAAACTAGCAGAGCAATGACATATCCAACCTCGGAGACACTGGTGCCTATTCTGCCAAGTTCAGGGGAGCCAGAGTGGCCTCCGAGGGTCCCAGCCACCTCTTCCTAACAGGAGAGAAAGTCAGACTGTCGGAGAGCTGGGAGGACAGGTCAGTGGGTGTGAGGTCGCTCCTTTGGTTCCTGGAAAGCCCACCTCAGTCAGAATGTCTGGTCCGAATGCCTCTGTTCTTGACTGGACTTTGGGGGAATTGCATAAGCTCCCTGAATACTGATACTTTGGAGGGAGTCAAACCAGGAAGGATCTTTCATCCTAAAGAGTCAGTCAGGACTCTTGTGTTTGCCTGGGATGGAAATAAACTTGAGCCCTGGTTAAACACAGGGAGGGATGGAGTGGGACCAAGCTAGAACCCGAATGAGGTCCACTTTCCAGCCTTACTACCTCGCTTCTGCCCACAGCCTTCGGTTCATACCTTTTCCTATTCCAGTCTCCCTTGTTACATTTACAGAGCTTATCCTATTTCCTTTCCCCAAAGCCCTGTGTGCTTTAAAAATGTGTGTTTTCGTTACATACCCCACCTACCTCAACTTTCCACACACACACACCAAAAAAAAAAAAAAAAAAATATATATATATATATATATATATATATATATATATATTTCCATGGAAAGATAAACCTTGCAAATCCTTCAGTGAACCTGAATGTTCAAATCCTAATCTCCAAACTCATCATTCCCAAAGTTTATTCTTCCAGCAGGACAAGTTAGATCCTATAGAAGTAAATTTTGAGTTCAAATTCACCTTCCAGAGAGTAACATAAACATCATCTTCTTAGGAATTCTCTGGAAGGACACTAAGATCTAAGCCAAACTGGCCAAACTGGAAAGTTGACTTGTTTCCTTGTTCGACTTTTTACAATTCACTTCCTGTGCCATATTAGCCCATCCCCACCCCTAATACACACTCATGCCAATAGACCTATGTTTGCAGACCCCCCCCGACTCCTGAGTCCCCCAAACACACCATGAACACCTATCCAGTGGAAAACTAGGATCATCATTCATGTCTTGGCTCAAATAGTACCGAAGAAATATGTTCCTTTTTCTCTGGTCTTGTGGCATTTTGGTTAACCATACCATATTGTGGTCATATGTGTCTCTGGTCCTCTTTTCTGTTTTTTTTTTTTAATTCTCTTTGAGAGAGAGAGAGAGAGAGAGACAGAGAGAGAGAATATACTGTGATGAATATTCATGGAGGTCAGAGAACAACAGTCCCCTCTTCCACCATGTGAACTTCTGGAGTTTGAACTCATGTCACCAGGTTT
This sequence comes from Typhlomys cinereus, assembly GCA_023101885.1. Classification (NCBI taxonomy): domain Eukaryota; kingdom Metazoa; phylum Chordata; class Mammalia; order Rodentia; family Platacanthomyidae; genus Typhlomys; species Typhlomys cinereus. Next base: position 126,008 of record JALPQD010000392.1, on the reverse strand, counting down.
TTGGGCAGACACCTTATTCACTGAGCTATTTTGCAGCCCCGGCTCCTCTTTTCAATTATGAATATTTCAAAAAACTGCTACAGTTCCCTCCTTCCCAAGCACCTGGTAAAGAACACGGCACATAGCAGGTGTTCAAAGAGTCCCAGGAAAATGAAGCGGCATCTACAAGGAAACTTCAAACTGCTTTAAGACCTGTTAGCGGGGGTCACCGTGTTCTATTTTTCTACAATCGTGTATCGAGGTGGCATGAAGTGACTTGTAGCAGTCAGCCTTCATGGTTGCTGATGAATCACCATCAAACAGCTTAAGGGAACAAGGAGTTTATTCTCTTACAATACTCCGGTTACAGTTCATAGTCCAGCTTGACAGGAGAGCACACACCAACCCCAGGGCCGGGGGAACTGGCCACACCATTATCACACAACAGCTGAGTGTTCACAAGTTTCTCACTGGCTACAGGCTGACAGTAACTTGAGCTGGAAGAGCAGGCGGCTGGGACTGCTGCGGGTGAGTGGACTAGGGAGCAGGTGCCGCTTCTCTTCGTGGGCTTTCAGGGTCTCTCAGTGCGATGTTTCAGTGCAGGCTAATTTGGGTTGCCTCACAGCATTGGCGGTCTCACATCAGCTGCATGGTTTATACAGAGACTGGATCCTCTAAGAATGGCAATCTAATGAACAAGGAGAAGGCGAGTCCATCTGTGATCTCAGCCCCTCAGGAGTCGCATAGCATCGTGTCATGGTAATGTGAGCTGTCCCCCTGCACAGGCTCATGTGTTTGCATCCTAGCTGATGTTAATGTCTGGGAAGGTTGTGGCACCTTTGGGGAGGGGAGTCTTGCTGGAAGAAGACAAGTCACAGGAGGCAAATATTGAGGTTTGGTGGCCTGGTCCTACTTCCTCTCAGTCTGTTCTTACTCTCTCTGCTTCATGATGGCAACAATAGCCCAAACCACAAGTCAAATGAATTTCCTCCCCCTCTCCCTTAAACTGGTCGAATCTTTTTTCTCACAGCAACCCAAAGAGGAGTATCTGTCACACACCACATCCATTGTCCGCTGTTCACCGACAGTCCCAAAGCCTGTCTAATTTCAAGACAAAGAGACACAGACCTTACTCTCAAGAGAGAGGTGACAATGAATTTGCAAACACATTTTAAACCTGGCACACTTAGTGCTAACAATGGAGCAAACAGGTAGCAGTGGAAAGAGCATAACTGAGTGAAGTCTGGAATTGAGTCAATAAGTAGAAGACAGACAGGTGTTGATTTCTTCATTCCCAAAAATGGATCCTGGTAGTGTAAATCAGCGAAGAAAACTAAGGCAGAATTCTCTGAGCCATCTTTTCAACGTTTCTATATGCTTAAAATTATTCCAAAATAAAATATATAGTTGGAAAGGAATTTTTAGCTGCTCAGCTCTTTGGGCCCATCCTAAGTGCTGGTAGGCAAGAAGTGGTCTTGTGTGTGTGTGTGTGTGTGTGTGTGTGTGTGTGTGTGTGTGTGTGTGTGTGTAAGAGGGCACCTGAGTGAATGCTTACTTGTGAAGGTCCAAGGGTGACATCGGGAATCATCCTGGATGACGCTGCCTTCTCATTGCTTTGCTCCGGGGTTTCCCAGCTCTGCCTTCCAGGGTCAGAATTACAGGCCACAGTTATATCTGCCTGGCATTTTTACATGAGACCTGGAGATCCTAACTCAAGCCGTTAGCTTGCAAGGAAAAGGCTTTAACCACAGGGCTGTCACCCCAAACCCAGAAGTGACGTTAAACAAAGCAACCCATGTTCAGGAGATGACTGGAGTCCATTCTGATATCCTTTTGCGTTTGGCTCAAGCAGGTTTAGACACTCTCCTCCTTGCCCCGTGCATACATACCTCTGCAGGGACCCCCTTAGCCCTGTACTCACCTCTGCCGTGGCCTAATCACAGGAGTCTCTCACCATCCACCCACATGTACGCCTTCTTTCTTGGATGCTGTGTTTTCTTAGGACTTTATCTTCTTCTTCTTTTTTTTTTTCCTGGAAGAACTTGCCCCAAGCCCTAAGAGCTTTCTCTTAACTGTTCCTTTTATCCTTGGGGTTTGCAATAGTGCTCAAACACAGTGGTGTGAACCCTGTGAAAAATGTCAGTTTGGTGACAAAATATCTACAAACAAATTTGAATGAGATAGCTTATCTTATTTCATGATTTTTTTTTTTCCTCAGAAGGAGTAAGGAAATGCAGCATTCCCGAAGAAAGAACACCTTCAGAAACCATCCAGACGTGCCCATGTTTTCACTGGGAATTCCAGAGAACTCGGAATACTTTACCTGTCGGCTCCTGGACTTCGCTCTAAACTCTCTTGCCCAGAGCTAAGGCATTGAGCGCCTGTGTCTTGCTCTAGTAGGATGACAGCCAGAGGCTGCAGGATCTCCAGACCAACACGCAGGGTGGAGCCCCTGATAGAGCAAGGATGCAGGCCCAGCTGGGAGGCAGCCACCCTGCTGGTGAAGCAAGAGGCTGCAGGAAGTGGCGGAAGGAGGAAGTCATCTTGGTGGCCAACCCCACCCTCTTCCATTTCCCAGGAGGTCAGGCAAATGTCACCAGATGAACTTTTTGTGGCCCAATCAAGGCTGTATTGGGATTCTAACAAAGACCGCTCATCCGTGACACTTCCCTTCCCCACCCGTTGTGTTTTGCTCTTCTAATTCTGAAGTTAGGAACCTCCCTGGCATAGTGACAGCTTAGGAGACTCTTTCATCCAAAGAACCATGGCAAGCAGTCCCCTGAGTGCTACCCTACTTCTTCCAGAACCAGAGTGAGACACAGTAGCATCAGGCATATCCAAGACAAGGTGCACGGTAGTGGTTGGTGCCCCGAGGACCCCATTCCTCGATTTATGAATGTCTTCCCCAAGCACAACAGTTGGAGCATCTTGATTTCTAGCCTTTGAATATGACCGGCTTAGGCCTTTCCAATTTCTTGTTCTCCATAGTTAAACACGCAGAGCAATAAAACACGGAGCCATTTAGCCATAGGTATTTAGCTAATGATGCAGGATCTGGCAGCATCTCCTTCACCAAAGTCGTCCTTGGGAAAAGTTCTCATTCAGACACTCTCGAAGTTGTTTTTCATCAGCGAGTCCCCAGACTTGGACATTCTCAAGCAATCTGGATCTTATTTGAATCGAAACTAGTTTATTCTCCTCAGAACAGAAGAATGCCAACAATTCAGCGGCCCTTAGCACCACTACGTCACCACCCGCCAGAGCCCTTCCTGAGCGCACGGTGTGGCTTGGGAGGTTAGAAATAGAGAGAATGCCTGCTGGTTGTTCAGGGCATCTGTTTCTAATTTTTAATCATTCTCATTCTTTATCCTAGAAGCCACACAGGCAGGCAGGCGTCTGTTGCGCTCCAGCGTACATTACTACTGAGAGCTTTCAGGGCCAGATGTGATCCCAGAGCTAGCGGCCCGTTCCAGGGATAACCTGCATGTGGTCCATGCAGGGCGAGCAGGGAAGATCCCCTAAATACTCAGGGTGCAATCTCGGATCAAGGGTCTCTTTGAAAAGCACCTTCACAGCCTGTCCTCAGGAAATCGTAGACATCTGGAATGACTAGTGATCCCAAACTTAGGGTTCTACCTGATGGTAACCTAGAATGTCCCTGCCCTTGTCTTTACAATGATTGTTTCATCTTTTGGAACCACTGAAAACTATTGTTCTAGATGGGAAAAAAAATCCCTATTGTTTTAAGCTGTCATCTTAAAGATAACCCATTTGGAGACATTTAGTCAGCCTCATCCTAATGCTGAGAAGTTTTCTTGTTTTGCTTTCTTCTTTTTCTTCTTTCCTTCCTTCAATTGATCTGCATGTCCCTGAGTACTTACCTATGTGCTTGATTATCCTGGAGGTACCAGAAAATACAATGCTTATCTGTCAGAATGTGTCAGGTTATGCTACCACAACCAGCAAGACCAAGAACATAATGTCTTCAGGTCACCAAGGTTTATTGTCTCTGTGTCTTATCCATCGAGGGCTGGTGGGTGCTCTGATCACAAACTCTTCAGCGTGTGTGAGCCGGAATGTTCACGGCTGCCATGGAGAGCGGGAAGATCTCAGACAGCCGGAAGTGCTAGGAGCAGGCACGGGAGTCGCCAGGGAGTTGATTATTCGGTGTGGTGCTGGGGGAACCTATCTGAAGACATGGGCTACCGAGCGGAAACTTGGAGGATAGAGAAGTAGCAGGCTTGGGAGGACGTTGAGGCAGAGCACTCCAAGAGGAGCCAAGAGCATCAGTACCTTATGGCAGGATCAGGTAGTTTATACCCCGAGAACTAGAAAAGGGTCAGTGCTGCTGAACCCTAGTGAGTGAAAACAAAGCCAGTAGATTGTGAGATGTACAGGTAGGTACTCAGGGTCCAGAGAGTCATTAATGGGCGTCAGTTACTTTTCCTATTACTATGACTATTACTAGTACTTTTCCTATTACTGTGACTATTACTAGTACTTTTCCTATTACTGTGACTATTACTAGTACTTTTCCTATTACTATGACTATTACTAGCACTTTTCCTATTACTATGACTATTACTAGTACCTTTACTATTACTATGACTAGTACTAGTACTTTTCCTATTACTATGACTATTACTAGTACTTTTCCTATTACTGTGACTATGTTCTCTCACAGCAATAATTAAGAGTAACGTTGCACTCATTTACTTCTGCCAGGCAGTCCCTACTTCCTAAGATCTTCCCACCCTCAAAAACAGCAGCGCAAGCTGGAGACTGCATTCCAATCACAAGATGGAGAGTACGATTCACATTCAAACCATAGCATTCTGCCCTTGGGCCCCATCAGCTCTGGGTCTTTGAGCGTCCCAGAGTCTTCAAGCAGTCTCAACACTGTGAGTTCTAATCTTCCAAGACTCAAAGCACACCCTAAACTGGGAGTCCCTATGAAACCAAAGCACAAGTTACATGCTTTTAACATGCAATAACATGGAGTAAACATTCCTATTTTTTTAATTTATTTTTTCCACTCATACAAACTTAATAGGTACCCCGGTCCCCTCCCTCCCTCCACTCCTTCCTGGATCCCCTTGTTCCCTCCCCCCTTTTCACCTTCCTTTCCCCCTTCCCTTCCTTTCTCCCAGTGCCCCCTCCCCCTCACCCCTGGAGTATCCTTTAGTGTGCATGTCAAACTTCACTCTGAGTTCTCCTCTCTGATGAGGTATAAGGACTCAGTAGCATTGCCTAGAGCTCTTTTTTTGTGTTTCCCTTTAGTATGGGAACACTATTGTGACTGTTAATCCCTTGCCTCTAAGGATCCTAGTGCCTGTGATCCATGCTAGACTTTGGGGGATCAATGATAAAACATTCCTATTTGTAATGGTTACTCTTAACTATTGCTGTGAGAGAACACCCAAAGTCAAGCAACTTAAGGGAGAAAAGGAGATTTATTCAGCTCACGGTTCCAGAGGGGAGATACAGTTTCTCACTGGCCAAAGCTGGAGGAGGCTAGGTCACCGCAGACATCTTGGAGGCTGAGAGCTGCAAAACTGCTTGCTGCAAAGACAGATTTCTCCTGGAGGTAGGTTGGAACTCATCCACCTCAAGACCCACCCCTTGTGACTGCCTTCCTGCAGCAAGGTTCCACCTCTCAAGGTGCCATGACCTTGCCAAACACATGAGACTGTGGGGGACACAATTCAAACCATGACACCATTTCAAAACAGAAGAATATGGACACAATAAAGAAGGACTGGATGCAAACCAGACCAGATACTAGCAGAGCAAATGCCAAATCTTTCAGCTCCATGTTTCTCCATTCAAAGATTGTGGTGAAATGATGTGACTTGGGCAGTGGACAGTCTTGTCCTGTGACCTCAGTCACCTGCTATGCACATGAGCTCCCTCTTGCACTACTGCCATTCAGCTGACATCCCATGCTCCTGGCACCTCCACCATCCCATAGTCCACACTGCAAATTAGGTGTCTCCTTCATGGCCCCATGCAATGAACTCAAGAACCTCCGCTGGGAGTCCAACTCTGCTGCAGGTTTCATAGCCGGTGGGCTTATCTCTGGAACCTTTGTGTCAGCCTCAGTGAGCCTGTCACTCTTGTGCTCTGCCTGATGGAGACCCATTACCACATGGATGAAGCCAAATTCTGCTACTAGCTTAGCAACCCTTTCACCACCACTGCATTCAGTGGTCTCTGAGTGTCTGCACCTGGAAGACCACTTCCCCGGGCAGTTCTTTTCCAGCAGGGTACCCCCTTTATCAGTTTTTAAAAGGAAAGGCTTTCAGATGGATTTGCATTTTATGCCCGTGGGATCTTCTACTGTGGGGGATTCAGCCCTCAAAGCACCTTTCCTACTGTCCCAGAGCAATGCGCGTGGCTTGTCTTTCAGAACCGTAACTGCTCTAGCAATTGTAACTGCTTCATCTGTTATTTGTTTTATTCAATGCTTTAAACAATGCTTTTCCTGGCTGAACTGTCCATTTTTCATATTCTTCTGCTCTATGTTTTTTCTTTAAGTTCTCACTGTAAACCTGGCTAGAAGCAGCCAGCAACGATCTTTCCATAGTTATGCTTTCCTCAAGTTATGCTGCCTTGAAATTTCCCCTGCCACATGAATTAGTCTGTTATATTCAAATTCAGCGGCACTCAAATTTTTAAGGCACAACCAGATTCTTGGCCAAAATATAATAGATATGACCACTAATCCAATTCCCAATAGATTCTTGTGTCTTCTTCCGATCTCACAGTCTTTATCCCCTACATTCCTATGGAACTGTTGTGCTTTAGACTCCTAGAAGAATCATCCACATCTCTGCTTTCAGTATTCTATGGCTTCCTAAGTCCTCACCTCTAAACTCTTTCTCATTCATCCTAAACTAGTTCTTCTGATATAAGAACCACCTACTCAACAACTCCCCCCCCAACATACACATGCTTCTCAAAAACCAGTTTCTATATTTGTTATTTCTGGGGCTGTTATCAGCAAATAGAAGCAACTTAATGGAGGAAAGGTTTATTCTGGCTCCAGACGCTTTCTGTCCATTAAGAAGACAGACAGAGATCATAGCAGCTAGAGGGTGGGTAGGGGTAAGAGACTCCTCACATGACAGCAGACCGGAAGCAAAGCTGGAACCATGGCCAGGTCCCAGCAAATATACATTTGGATAGAGCTGACTGTTTAGTCCAACAAAAGCATGAGCCACATGACACCTGCGGACCAGGTTCTTTCCAAGCATGACCTAAAGGCTGCCCAACCTTCAAAATACTGCCATGGGTCTGGAAATGAAGTGCTTAAATTATTCAAGATTCAAATCATAGCAGTCTGTATTCAAAGTCTTCATTTTATCTTTAAGTTTTTTTAAAAAATATATGTTTATTTATGAGAAAGAGAGGAAGATAAAGAGGAAAGATAAGGCATGCACAGGCATGCCATGGTGCACGGGGTGGAGGTCGGAAGACCACTTTTGGAAGTCTTCTCTTTTCTTCCATCATGTGGGCTTCTGGAGATTAAACTCAGGTCACCAGATCTGTGAGGAGAAGGTTATGGTTACATTTATTTTGGCCAACAAAGCACATCCTCACTTTCAGAAATGCCTCTCTCCTGAAGACGCTGGCCTTTTGCAGAGACGTCCTCCTGCGTCTCTCCCTGCTCAGCTCCCTTGGGTATCACATCCTCAGGGAGGTTTCCATCTCACGTGCTTGGGCTCCGAGGTGCACCATGGACTCCTCTTTTAAGCAGGAACCTTCATGTTCAGGTAAGTAAACTGCTGCAAGGCAGAGACCACATTCACAGAGCACCACAGGGCGTGGCCGGCCATGAATGGAGGGTTCCAGTGAATGAAGGTGTCCGTCGTGTACTCAGTGTTAGAAGGTAATACGGAGGCCACATCTTCTACTGTGGTGGAAGACTATGTAGATCTTGTTGTGAGCATCGCGTACTTTCCCCAGGCCCTGAACCACTGTCTACTGCAGGTAGTTTAACTGAGTTGATCCAGAGAAGCCCTGACTTACTTGAAGAAAACAATAAAGACTTGACTGAAAAGCCACGATAAAGAGGATCTTCATTCTGATTCTTCCCTGCATACTGACAGAGTATACACTTTATACCCACTTCTCCCATTTGCTTTTCTTAGCAGCCAGGTTGGAATCTGTAGCTCAAAAATGAAGAAGAAGAAGAAGGAGAAGGAGAAGGAGAAGGAGAAGGAGAAGGAGAAGGAGAAGGAGAAGGAGAAGGAGAAGGAGAAGAAGAAGGATAAGAAGGAGAAGAAGAAGAAGGAGAAGAAGGAAGAAGAAGAGGAGGAGAAGGAAAAGGAGGAGGAGGAAGAGGAGGAGGAGGAGAAGAAGAAGAAAAAGAAGAAGAAGAAGAAGAAGAGGAAGAGAAAAGAAAAGAACTTGCCTAGTTCTTGCCATGAAGTAAATGTTCTATAAGCATTAGCTGTTAGCATTATTTTTAATTATTACTGGACAGGAGGGAGACATTAGGGAGGAAACATCTAATTGAAAAAAGAAACAGTGCATTCAGGGATGGTGGGATAGCTCAGCAGCTGAAGCACCTGCTGCATATCTGGTGACCTGTAAGTTCCTTAGGAGGCCACACAACGGAAGGAGAGGACTGGCTCCTGGAAGTTGTCTCTAACATCCATCCATGCACCATGCCATAGCATATATGCACACGCATGACTCTCTCTCTCTCTCTTTCTCTGTCTTTCTCTTTCTCTTATATCTAGGTAAAATGTGATACTTCATGCTGATTTTTTTTTACTTATCTGGAAACAACCTAATACTTAGAACTCTGGGAGAGAAGAAGAGAGATCTCTTCTCTTTCTGTCTCTCTCTGTTTCTCTTTCCCTCCCTCCCTCCCTCCCTCCCTCTCTCCCTTCCTCCATCCCTTTCTCCCTCCTCCTTCTCTCTTTTATACCTAGGTAAAATGTGATACTTTTATGCTGATTTTATTTACTTACCTAAAAATGATCTAATCCTCAGAACTTTGGGAGAGAAGGAGAGAGGTCTCTTCTCTCTCTCTCTCTCTCTCTCTCTCTCTCTCTCTCTCATATCTAGGTTAATTGTGATACTTTTATGTTGATTTTTTATTTGCTTATCTGGAAACAAACTAATACTTAGAATTCTGGGAGAAAGGAAGACAGCTCTCTCTCTCTCTCTCTCTCTCTCTCTCTCTCTCTCTCTCTCTCTCTCTCTCTGTCTCCAAAGCAGGAAGAAGCATGCAAGTTAGTAGGACTCCAAAAGCAGGAAGGAAAACCTCATGGGCAGAAGTTCAGATTTTCTGTAGACTCTGAGACCCTTTGAGAATCTCTGGTGGATACAAAGGACTGGCATGCCAGAAGCTTCTATACACAAAATAAACTATTTGCTTATTAGTTTATTTAACATTTAGAAAGAGCTGACTGTTCAGTCCCACAAGAGCACCAGTCATGTGATACCTGCAGACCAGGTTCTTTCCCAGAATGACCATTGGAAGCTGTAGCTGTCCTGGCAGAAAAAGCTGTGGGTTCTCAGGGTATTTCTGCAAATCATGCAGACTGAAATGTGGAGTTGCCTGGTTTGAGTGGGGGCCTCCCTTTCCCCTGTCTGCTCACCCCTCTTCTGATGAATGTTCAGTTTCTCTTCCTCTCTGGCTATCAGATGTAGCCAGGGCTCACATGCTGGCCCGCACTGCACCTTCCATTCTACAAGCCATTCTTCTCCATTAAGCCCAGCAGGGTAACAACATATAGCGGGAGAAGAAGCCAAAAACAGAGAGAAGTCTCATGTTAGCAGAGCAAGGTCACATGCCCACAATTAATTATGCACATTTATTGGAGGGCTGGTAAGCAAATCAATGTCATTGATGATTTATTCCCCAATTTGTTTTGAGCATGCACCTCATAAATCAATAAGAAAAAATGGCATTATAACATGGGCGCTAACTGTCAGCAAAAAGCAGTGTACTGATTCTTCTAATTAAAAGAATGTGTGTGGTGAAGACGTCCATGTGTTATATTAGATATGGTGCATTTTCAAATTGCCTTTTTGCATCAAAAGCTATGCCAGGAGTCTGGAAGAGGACAAAGAACTGTAAATTCACAGCAAGCAGTAAGAGGCCAGGAGCAACTGGGTAACACACAGTCATTTGACATGGAGTCTTATCCAACAGCATTCTGGGAGTGGCACTAACGTTCTCTGATTCCAGGCCACATTCAATCTAAAATGAGAGCATTGCTGATACCCCGTTGGAAGGACACAGAAAACAATGACATGTGACATTTCTTCTTTTTGGGTCGCAGGTGCAGCTGACTGTATCTTTTCCAAGAAAAAAAATATATATATATATGAAGTGAGGAATTTCAACAGTAATTCCAAAACAAGACAATCAAACCTATCATTGCTTTGCTTCTCCCCCAAAGTTCTGAGGATTAGATCATATTCAGAAAGTCTACAAAAGTTAGCAGAAAAGAAATTATCTCAATATATTAAAAAAAAATCAAACACTGCATTCAGGCTGTCTTCTGTTCTACTCCTACCTAAAAATACCAGCCATGTTGTTGAAGGGGATAAAATATAGTGGAAATATACTTGTTTTTCTTTTCTATCTCCATGATAGAAAAGTGTGTTGGTGGAAGAGAGGATGCATGTGTGTGTGTGTGTGTGTGTGTGTGTGTGTGCGCGTGCGTGCGTGCGTGTGTGTGTGTGTTTATGTGCAGGTCTGAACCTGATAGCAGGAATCACCCTCAATTACTCTTCCACTTTACTCTATCTGAGACAAAGCTTCCAGTCACCCCAGAGACCACTGATAGACTAATCTGACTAGCCAGCTTTTTCTGGGGATCCCAGTCTCTGCCTTCCAGGACTAGAATTACAGGAGTGCTACCATACCCACCTGGCATTTTGCATAGAATCTGGGGATCCAAACTCTAGTCCTTTTGATTGCGTGGTGAGCATTTTAACTGCTGAGCCATCTTCCCAGCCCAGAAGTTCTTCCCTCAAAGAAGATGCATGCTATGTTCACGCAGAGACACCCTTGTCTCAGGAAATACACAAACTGTCAATCAACTGATGCTTCTATGAGAGTCAGACTTCCACTAAGGAAAAGGTGTAAGGAGAGGCTCTGTAACCCACTGGGTATGAGTTTTGTGCAAAGTAGATGTGGGTTAAAATCCCGGCTCAGTCAGACACCAGCTGTGTGAGTTAGGGTTGAGGGTATCCACCCCCCAGGGTTGCTGTACATGTGTCTGTAAAATATGCAAAATACTTACAATTTACAAGTAGGTTTTAGAATTACAGAAGATGATGGCTATGCATCAATGAGCAGTCTCTTAACCTGTGATTGTGGAGAAGTGTATAAAGCTGGCGGGGGTAGGGGGGGAGGTATACACCGTGGCCAAGCCACACCATGGTTGCACTGAATCAGCAAATGTGCCAAGAATAAAGAAGTTAATCGGAGCTGCTGGGTTGAAAGAAAGTGCAACAAGGGGAATGTGGAGTGGCAGCTGATGGAAAGAGACTAGGAGGGGCGATGAGATTCCTGAATGATGACCTCGTGACCTTGGGCTGGTCGCTTCCCATCTTAAGGCTCAGCTTCTAAACAGTCAGATGGGAGCTTTCGTTGGGTATTTTCCAGAGCAAGCCTGCAGCTGTGACGTCCCCGGCAGAGCGGTCAGAGCTCTAGGGAGAGATCTTTGGGCTCCATCACAGGTGAACTGGGATCGATTATTTATTTCCTCTCTACCGCCATCTTCTCATCTATAAATGGAAATAATCATGTCTGCAGCTTGGATCGGCTCCCTTTGACCCTCCTGTGAAACTCCACACTTCTTTCTTTGTGACATGCAACATAATTAAGTCATCCATTAGATAATTAACCTACAGCATGTCTGCCCTGTGACAACATGAGCTCCATTAAAGCAGAGAGAAAGATCAACATTGTTTGATGTTTTATTCCAAATTCTTAGAACTTGGTTAGATGGATGAATGCGTAAACCCACACGTGCATGAGGAATCACGCTCCCATCACGATCTCTTCCTGGGTACTTACTCCTTTTGAAAAGAATTGCCTATTTTTACCTTTTTATTCTTTGCAGCACCCAAGGTGGAATAGGTGTTATCTTAGCAGATTCGAGCTCAATTTTGTGGCAGGCAGGAATGTTCTGGAGGCCAGTGACGACTCTCCCTAGGAATTCTCAGTGTGCCGTTACGTAGACCAGCTGTGTTTATGCAGTGTTCGTCTCCACTGTTGTGTAGAATAACTGACAGTTATTCTGGTCGGTCATCTGTTGAGACTACATCACCAGACTTCAAGCTGTCAATCAGAGCCCAGGGTACACCTTGGCCAGTTCCCATGACCTCACTGAATAAAAATCATAGGGCAGATGAACTCCCCCTCCCCCATCACTTCAACTGACCGGTGCAGACTCACAGCAACATCAGGGCTGGAAGCTTCTGGCACATTCGGTGGAGTTGTAGCCTCAACCACACTCATGCTTTTATAAAAGAAAGGTGTATTGATTTATCATGGGCTATTTATCGAGTTAACCAGAATCAAAGACGCTGTATTCAAGGTATAAGAATTTTAACATTTAAAAAATTTTTAAAAGTTTTGGATCTGTCAAATCCAAGTATTTAGAAGAAAGTTAGTGTTTACTGGTCTCTTATATAACTGTGTAAAGCATGAGGCCCACAAAAACAGAAAAAAAATCATGCACCTATAAACATATGGTTATAGAAATATCATCATTGAACTATGGATAAATCACCCACTCTATAGGAAATATAGTGTTATATGTACCCAGGAGCTCAAATATTAATAGGATCAGAAGTATAAAGTATACCCGATATGCCAAGCTCTTGCTAGCAAACTAAGAGAATGGAATCATAGCATACTGACTGATGCGCCTTTAAGTGCAAGCAGCAGGAAATGCTAATTCACGTTGGTATCAATAGCATAGTACCAAGCAAAAAGCAGGGGAAGAGATGGGTGGTCCTTTGGCTAATAATACCACAAAGAAGCCGGATCCTGTCTACTTTTCTGCATCTTTGGTGCTAATTCTTCCTATGTCTGTTCTTCTGGGCACATTCTAGATGTTCCATCCGGACAGGACAAGGAGACAAAGCTAAGATTATCTGCTGTATCTGTCTGTTCTTTAGAGAAGAAAGGACATCTTTACAGAAGGAAGAGCACCCAGCAGTTCTTCTCTCCTGTTTCATTCTCTAGATCTGGGTCACCTTCCCACGCCTCCATGAGCCACTAAGAAACTGAATCTGAGACCAAGAGGTTGAAAGTTTATTCCTAGGCCTATGGGTGTGGTTCATGTTCCCAGAGTCATGTAGGAGAATTCTAGATGGATGGATGGATGGATAGACAGACAGACAGACAGACAGACAGACAGACAGACAGATAGATAGATGATAGATACATAGATAGATACAGAGATATAGATAAATAGAGATATTCCCTAGAATATACATTTCTAATACAATATCTAGAATGCATATATTACAAAAGGGGATTTATTGAACTGGCTGGCATAAGAGGTCCTGTCTAGTGCAATAGTGGCCATATGCATGCTGGGGAGGCAGAGAGCCAGGAAGCAGGATGCCTCCATAGCAGTCCCAACCTGGAGCTGAAAGTCTAGAAGCTTCCTGAAAGGTAGCTGATTGAAGCCTCGTCGAAAGGCAAAAGAAACTAGACTCTGCGGCGAGCAGATGGCAGCAGTGATAGATGCGCTCACACTGGAAACACTTGCAGATCTGTGCCCTGATTTCCTTTTTCAACACAGCATTGGCCCACCAAAAGGTGCTGCCCCCATTGAGAGCAGGGATAACCCCCCTCCACTTTAGGCACTATCCCATATGCCAGATTTTTCTGGAAATATTTCCAAAGGCACACAGGTGTATTTTACCAGTTCCAGGCGCCTCTTGGAACCGTCAGGTTGACCACCAAGACCAGCCATCACATAGACTCTAAAGCATAGTTGGGTCTCCAGGAGTCGAGAACAAGGGTGGGCGATGGCATGAGGGAAACCGACAGCATCTACCAGAATTTGTCATGTTAATTGGTATTTGATGGGGTTCAAATTCTTCTCATTCACATTATCTCTTGAGCACAAACTCCAAAGACTCAGGGATTTTTACATTGTATTCTGTCTGGGATGTATCTCAAACATATAGAATAAGCCTGAGACATGTGTGGAATGAATGAAATCCTGAGCACATGACCGTGACTGATTTTACGTGTATGGAAACAGACATTGAAAGCTATTATAGAGGATATCCAGTAAGTTGATTAGTGTGTCAAAGAAGAACTTGAGCTTGTGTTGGACTCCAAGTCTAATGCCTATTTGAATGGCTTTGGTGTAGCTGTCAAATTATCTATTGGAAAGGCACAGAGAAAAGTATAATGGGATTTCTGAAGATATAGGTATTGATTCTTGCCAAGGCAGTCAAGAGACTTCAAAGGGAAGGCGTGGACAGAGTTCTAGACACACATTCATACAGATGATGCCAACTTTTCCTAAGTGGGATCAAACTCAAATTTTTAATTTTTCACTCAATGATTACAATCATATTATCTGTACAGAGGCATAATGAAAAGATTTGTTTCTCATCTTTCTTTTTGTGCTGTTTCTGGCTACTATACCCAAGAGTTAGACTATATCAATTTTTACTTTGGCATGCCAACCATCTCTTTAAATTATGGTGTGAGATTGGCTTCGAAATCCACATAGGTGCACCTGGATCCTTTCATTTGCCAATAGAGTCATTCAGCAAGTATTTGCTGAGCACATCACGGGGCATAAGCTATTCTAAACACTGAGCATGCCATGCCAGGTGGTAGTTAGAAACACAAAAAGGGACAGACAGGGTTATAGTGCTAGGGAACTCGGTGAGAGGGTGAAAGAGACATGATTTTTTACGCATCATATTAGAGATAGTCTCTTGGCTAAAGTGACCTTAATCAGATCAGTGTGAAGAGAGGAAGTGAACTATCAACCCATGGCATTAAAAGCAGAATGAGTCAGGGGATGCTTGTGATGAGGCGTGAGGAGCAGGGCAAGCAGAAGAGAAGGCACGATGGGCTAGGAAGAGGGTAGGGCTGAGGGTGGAGGTCCCCAAAGCGTGGCAGGGTGGTATGCATATACCTTCAGTCCTCCCTCAGTACATTCACCGAGGGAAGGGGAGACATCAGCAAAGATTGTCATCACACACACACACACACACACACACACACACACACATCACTAAGTTTCCCCAGGATGTGAGATAAGCCATGTGATACAATGGCTATGAATATGGAGTTAGAGGTCAGAGAGCCTCAAGTAGCCTGAAGGGTTTGTTATGAATGTTTATGCTGGAAACAATGACCAAGACAATGTATTGAAGTGTGCGGAACATGAATTCGCCACTGCGATGGATGAGTTGAGGACTCCCAAGTGCAGAATCAGTAAGTCCAGTGTTCAACAGAACAGTGGAGTGGGAAATGAATCCATAATGACCTGTTGTGCATTTTACAAAGAATTAGAAGACAGGAGCTTCAACATATGATAAGGAGATGGGTAAGTTATTACTCCAATTTATTTTTCAGTGTGTGTGTGTGCGTGTGTGTGTGTGTGTGTGTGTTGTAGTAGGTGGGGAGCATACATGTCAGCATATATGTGGAAGGACAGAGGACAACTTGAGGGAGTTAGTTCTCTCCATCTACCATGAAGGCCCTGGCAATAAAACTCAATCAGAATGCACGCATATGTACATTTAAATATCACACACTACCCCATAAATATGTAAAATTGCATGCATATATACATTGAAATATCATATACTATCCCATAAATATGTAAAATTACTGTGTATTAAACAAAACTGTGAATGTCTAAGGGGGTGGCAGTGTTAACTACCCTGATTCGATCATTACACACTAATCCCTCTGTTCACTATAAAGGTTTTATACCTTTGAAACAGAACATTTATTAGGAAAGAACTTTCAGGAACAGATTCTCTCTGACCTGCTCTTCTGCCCGTGGAAACATCTCCAATCCTTTCTGACTCTGCTCACCTTCTGGCCCATGAAGATGTAGCAAGTCTTTATCAGACGCTAACACCCTGACCTTGAATGTGGAGGGGGGATTGTATGTGTGGGTGTGTGCACATGCATCTGTGTGGCAGTTATAGTTCTATGTTGGGGGGCCCATCTTATTATTTAAGATATGGTCTCTCACTGAATCTAGAGCTCACCCACTGACTAGATTTGCTAACGAATCTCCTATCTATACATGTAAGGATACTATTCACACACACACACACACACACACACACACACACACACACTCCAGTGTTAGAGTTACACACTTATACTACAATGTTCATTTTTTATGTGGGTGCTAGAGATCCAAACTGGGGTTCTTATGCTTGCATAGTGGGCATTTTACTAACTGAGCCATCTGTCTCCCTAGCCCCTGATCTTGATATTTCATTCCCGGAGCTGAGACGGTAAATTTGTACTCATTATAAATGACCCAATCAACATATCTTACAGCAACATAGCATGGATTAGGACACATACTTAGCCTCCCCGAGTGTCTTAGGAAGCCACACCCACCTCCCCACATGTCCCCTCCTGTGAGGATTTTGGCAATGTAACACATGCCATGCGATTCAAACAGAGCCTGGCACAGGGTCCTCACTCAAACGGAGCTCACTCAAACGGAGCTCAGTATGGTATGGCCTTCACCATGACTGCTGGTGTTTATTTAGCATAAGACATGTTCGCTGAGTTTCGACTCTCTGCAAACCAGGCTGAATATTCAAAACTAGCAGCTTTCTCAGCGCAGACCATTCGCATCTGCCGTCCCAGCCCCACGTCCTTCAGCGTGCGTCTGGCAGCCACCCGAGGCAGCTGGGAAGTTGGCATCCCCGGGTGTCAAGCAGAGAGCAGTCCGCCCCGGGCTGGGGTGGAGGGACACCGCAAAGCGCCCTCTTTGCCAGCTGCGGGGCGCTGCTCCGGATGGCATGCCTGGTCAGCTCCGCCGAGCCGGCTGTTTTTCCCACCTGTTCCTCAGGCGGCGCGGATGAGTCATTAGCTGCACACCTGGCTGCACCTGTGGTGGGGTCTGGGCAGAAGGCAGGCGAAGCAGGAAAGGGCTTCCGGGAAGCCTGGGATGGAGACAGACAGACTTGATCGGCATCAGGGGACGCTGCAGCCCGAGGGGTCCTGCAAAGCGCATGGACGGGAGGAGGAGAGCCACCTGTCTTGCTTCACCTGAGTACGAAGGACGCCATGCTGTGGGAGGATGATGGCCGAGGACCGGAAACTGAACGGTATCAGAGAGGAAAAAGGGATGGAAGACGGGGCAGGCTGCAAAGACACCAAGATGACGCTTCCTGGGCTCGGGAAGGTTGCTGTGGGCCGCGCCCTTGTGCAATATGGAGGTGGAAGTAAGTGCATTTCCCTGCAGTCACATGGTACGATTTGAAAGAGCATTTCTTTCAAGATTTTTGGAGACCCTGGAAGAAAGGGCTTCCACTCCATTATTGCAACTTTATTCGCTATGCTCCACACCTCCCAGTGACCCCCCTCCATTCTCTACCCAGCCAAGACCATGGCTGCTGCTCCAGGAAAACTCCATCGTCCCCTGCCCCCAGCTAGTTCTGATTTCTGGTAGTTTCCTTCTAAACCCTCTTGACAGATATCCGAGACACCCCCCCCCAAAAAAAAACCCACTAGGTAGTAGGAGGGGGCCTAGCCACGGAGCTTCAGGGCGCAAGCGTTAGGAGCTGGACTTCCCCACTCCTTCCTGATGCCTCGACAGGGCAGGTGTGAATCCCCTGCAGCCACAGTCCCTGAAGACCGAAGACCTTGTGTACGGGCGTCACCTGGACAACAGAAAGGACTTAAAATTACACAACTGGCACGAGTAGCAATCCGTAGCGGCTTCAGACACGGTGCGGGACACTCTCACTAAAAGGCATTGATGTGAAGGTTCTAAAAGCCAGTTGGATCCTTCCAGCATTTGTCCAGGGTGTGTTGATGAAATTCTCTGGTCACACTGAAGAGACAAAAGTCCGATCCAGAACGAGATAGCCCCAAACAAGTAGCCCTGAACACCCACATAGTTTCCTTCCTGTCTCTCCTCAAGTGACTTGTTTTTACTGGAATCCTCTTCCTAGCTGGAAATCCCTGTACATACACTACACACACACACACACACACACACACACACACACACACACACACACTAGCTGTTAAAGGAAAGCAAAACAGAAAGTTCTTTCCACCGACCAGCCTCAGAATTTCATCAGGTTGTACTTCTAACTTAAATGGAGACAGGCCACAACTCGGAGCTACTGATTGGAGGACCCCACTATCACTTATCTCCAAAGGAGACACATTCTGCATGCTTACCAGCAAAGAACAAGCTGCTTCCATGTGCAAAAGGCAGGGGGTACACCTATTCGAGGCCATCAGTCAATGGTCCCCACTTCCAGCCATTTGAAGTCAAGTCTTCCTATGGCTTTTGCTCAACCAAATCATTTTCCTTCAGGACTTACCCTTCACCGCGAGGAAATCTGAGCCCCTCGGTGTGACCCAAGAACTTGTCCACTTTGAGTTACCTGTGACATGGGATGGTAATGGCAGCAGAGCCTCCACTCTGCTCACTGTTTGCCCCATGACCATTCATGTCATGCTCAGGAGAGGGGGACAGTTGTGCCTGTCTCCAGCTGACAGGAGCTGAAGCACATGGCACGGCAGCACGCAGAGGTCAGGACCCGTGTTGAAACCTGGAGCCCACAATGCTTACCAAGACACTCCGGCTCCTCCCCAACTCGCAGAGATAACTAGCAATGAGAGCTTTACAGTATGGTTATGATGTGAAAACAGGTGAAAGTAATCTTTAAAATGTCTGGTGCATAGCTGGCCTTTGTTATATCTGTTCCCGGTCTTGGCCAAAATGACTTCTAGTTGCTGTCTTTTAGGGAGCCTGAGTGCTGACGGACAGGTAACCTCAGGGATAGTTATGATGCTTAATATATTTGTCCAGAAATAGAGCTTTCGGATTCTTTTTCCTTTACCTGGAAGTGTGTGTGTCTGTGTGTGTGTGTGTGTGTATACAGAGGACATTTGAGGTATGTCTGTGGAGATCCAGGGGTGATATCAGGAATTAGCCTAAATTGTTCTATCTCCTTATTGCTTTGCTCTGGGGTTTCCCAGCCTCTGCCTTCCAGGGTCAGAATTGCAAGCCACTGCCATATCTGCCTGGCATTTTCATATAAGTTCTGGAATAGGAACTCAGGTCCTTTTGCTTGTGAGGCAAAGACTTTAACCTTTGATCTCTCTCCCCAGTCACAGGAACAAATACTTCTATAAAAAGCCAATTCCTGCCTCAGCTTTTCATGCACTGGGATCACAGAATTAGGACATGGTACTCAGCTTCTAACTCACGCTTGTAGCAACATTAATCCATTTATGAGAGAGAGGCTCTGTCATGGTTAGGCACAGGTGTCAACTTGACAGGTGAGGGTTTGAGCTCTGGGCACATTTGTAGAGAATTAATAGTCCTGTTAAGCCTAGAGCAAACCTGCAGGAGGTTGTCTAACTGATGGGGAAGGCCCAGCCCATGGTAGGTGGGACTAGGCCCTGGAATAAAATACCAAGAGCTGATTGAAAAAGTTGGCATCCTTGTATATACTTGGCCAGACATGCTGGTCTGGCAAGTAAGGATCGTCCCTCTCTCAGCTGTTATGAGGTGATGGTGTGGCCAGTTCCCTTGACCTTGGTGTTGGTGCGTGCTCTCCCAGCAAGTTGGACTAAGAACTGTAACCAGTAATCGCAAGAGAAAATAAACCCCTTATTCCCTTATGCATTTGATGGTGATTTATCAGCAGCCATGTAGGCGAACTGCAACAGGCTCCAACACATGAACTTGGAGTATACATTCAGATCATAACAGGTGGTAAACACATGACTAGTGTTTACTCTTGCCTTTACTCAATGCTTAAGATTTTTTTTAACTGTCAAAAATATTTTTAGAGTACTTGTGCTCTCAGTACTTAACTCAATCACTGTGTCTAGTACCTTGTAGAAATTTAATAAATGTTTTACTATGCAATGTGATGACTATCCAAGCCAAACGCACTCCTATAGAGTGTGACATTTAGGTTTGACAGTGAGTGCCATTTGGATTCCTAGTTGAGACTTTATTTTAAAGAAGATCCTAGTGAGGCATATATTTCTTTTGAATATCTATTGCTTCTCAAACAGGGAGGTCTAGTCACTTAGCCCAAGAGGTAACTTTAGCACCATGTCCACTCTTTGCACAGATTAAACATGAAGTGATTTTTTAAAACTTTATTTATTCATTCATTTAGTGTGTGTGCATGCGTTTGTGTGTATGTGTGTGTGCGTGCATGCATGCGTGTGTTTATCAGAGGGCACATATGTCCCTGTGGAGGGCCAAGGGTGACTTCCGGAATCATCCTGGATTGCTTCTACCTTCCTTCTTGCTTCGCTCTGGAATTTCCAGGCTTTGCTCACCAGGGCCAGAAGTCCAAGCCACCACCATTTCCACCTGGCATTTTTAATGGGACTAGGAATTCGAATTCAGGACCTTCTGTTTGAAAGGCAGGGTCTTAACCCCTAAGCCATCTCTCCAATGCAACATGAAGTGATTTTAAGACAATAAATTCCTACAAGTGTTGACAAACCCAAGGTCGGGGAATGGAAGTGGATCTTGATTTGGCTTGTCCTGAGTTCATCCATCTTTATCCTCTCTGGGCATACCAATAGTTTATGTTGAACTAACTATACCCGATCCTTAATATATCTGTTTCTAGGAGGTCAATCTGCCCCTTTCTCCAGCACCCCAAAGATTCAGGAGAAAACCTTAACCTTTCTTTCCTGTCTTACCACCTGTACATTATATATTATATTTCTTTTGTACTTATCTGTTCTGTTTTATATGTTTTAGAGTTTGTGTATTTATTTTCGCAGCTAGATCAATTGAAATATCGGGAGAGAAAGATTTTCTGTTTTCTGGACTGGAGTTTTGTAGGCAGAAAAATTGCAGCTGCTGACAGCCATTTTGTCAAACCAAATCGGAGCTAGCAGAGGAGGTCTCCGATATAGAAGCAAGCTGTCATTTCTTGGGCATCATAGTTAGGCACAGGTGCCAACCTGATAATTGAGGGTTTGAGCCCTGGGCACATTTGTAGAAAATTAGTGGTTGAGTTAAGCCCAGAGCAAACCTACAGGAGATTGTTTAGTTTATGCAGCCCATGGTGGGTGGGATTAGACCTGGAATAAAATACAGAGAGCTTGTTGAGAGAGTCGGCATCCTGCGTATACTTGACCAGACATGCTGGCGTGGCAAATAAGGATCGTCCCTCTCTCAGCTGTTCGGTAGAGATGGTGTGGCCAGTTCCCTCAACCCTGGTGCTAGTATGAGCTCTCCTGCTAAGATGGACAAACAACTGTAATGAGGAATCAGAAGAGAAAATAAACCCCTTGTTCCCTTAAGCCGTTTGATGGTGATTTATCAGTGAACTGCAACATCGGTATTCCAGCTAAGCTTGTAGGACCAGCTTCTCTGGAATCCAATCCTATACAGACCCATGAAGGAGACTTACCCTTTATAGATATCATTTAGTTGAATTTCTGTTATTGGTGACTCAAGAGTCCTAAGGAAAGAAGGACCAAGAGTCACCAAGTCTGACTCTGACTCTCCCACATTGGGAAGATCTCATTTAACTGTCACAACATCCCTAGAAAGCATGTGTTCTTCCTCCCTACTTTACAAATGGGAAAACTGAGACTAGGAGCGCATAACAAGAAAGTAGCTGGACTTGGAGTCAATCCTACGTCTTTCTGGCTCTAAAAACTAGATCTTTTCCAGTGCTTGTCTTCCTGGCTCTGAAAACTAGGTCCTTTCCAGCACTGCTTACAGCAGAATGAAACCTCTAGGTTAAATCACCCCTTCCAACTGGGTGTGTTTGGAACAAACTAAACAAGGCGAACAGATTTCTGAACTTCTTTTTTCTTGGCCTGATTCTATTGTTTAATGTGCCTTTGAATACTTTTCCTGTCCAAATTTCAGGGGTTTATTTTTATTCCCTTTTTTTTTTTTATTGTATAAAATCATGGGGTTTGAACTTAGATTCTCATATTCCAAGTTCTTTCCAGTCCTCTAAAACATAGCATGTCAATTCTTAACGATTTTCTTGAAATTCCCAAGTTAGACACTGGAACCAGACTCTGGAACAGTCAAACATTGCTCTCTTCTCCCCAACAACTCCCCCCCTCCCCGCAATCAAACTGTCTCTCCTAATTTGGGCAACTGGATAAGGTATGTATAATTAAAACTGCAAAAAAATAAAGTAAGTAACAAGCTTCCGGCCAAGTTTTACCCTTTCTTAACCACACTCTTGGGGATTGAGTTAAGGAGAAGCAGCGGATGTTGAACCCAGGCTGGAATTTGGCCTAATATGTGGATTCTTATAACTTCCAAATGATGTCAGTGCACTGACTTGAGAGACCAAGAAACTGCTGAGTTGAGTCTATTCATGTCCATAAAGAAAAACTGGAAACCGCTGGGCCAGGGCCAGTGTCCACCGGTGTTATAAAGCTCAGAATACTTTTGGCAGGGCAAAACCATCCAGGGACGGTCATGCCCAATTCATGTCAACCGACGGAATGACCTTTCTTTCTGATGAAGAGTTCCTTCCAAGCTAGGGACTAGCAGACCCTTCCCATAGCTGCCTCACAGGAAGTCAGACTGCTAAGGAGTGTTGGTATCTATCTGTAGATCCCAGAACCCAGAGCCAGTGAGTCTGTCTATGAGGGGTCTGTGAGGTGAGCTCTCCTTCCAAATGGGGATGGAGGTAATGAACGTGTGGCCTATGGTAGGAAATGCAGCAGCTCAAATAAGGTCTGGGCTCTAATTAGTCAAATGATGGCTTTGCCTTTTAAGGTCTGTTTCCCTGAGAATTGGCTTCTCTTGGGGAATTTGCTCTTTTTTTATTTTACGAATGTGTGTGTATATATGTGGAGGGGGTCATGTGATGGCCAGAGGTTAAGACTAAATGCTTTCTCCAGTTACTCTCCATCTTATCCTCTGAGAGAGAGAGGAGAGAGGGAGGGGAGACATGGAATTCAAAGAGGCTAACCAGCAAGTTCCAGGGATCATCCCGCTTCCACCTCCCAAGTCTTGGGATTTCCAAGCATACAGTGCTGTGCCCAGCATTTTACTCGGAGGCTGGGGATTCGAACTCAGGTTGTCACCCACTGAGCCATCTTCCCAGCTCCCTGTGCAGAATTTTGATGATACTGAAAGATATTCTGTCCAGGGCACCCGAGAATGCCAGCAGTCCACACACTCCCAGTCTTTCCCTAGTGAGACAAAATGAAGTGAGAGGAAGAATGCGGTCTCTAGAGTCAGGAGGTCTAGTTTCAACAGCTTTTTCCATTTTTCACCAATGAGAAAACTGCCATTAGTTTATCAAATGAAGAAGAAAGCATGGTAGTTTCTTAGAAAATTATGAAGATTAGATAAGCTAATTAATGCAAGAAGTCCACAGTTTGCCACATCACATATATTCCATAAATGCTATTAATCTTGGAGGTCCTTCTCCACAGGATACTAGTCACAGCTTCGTGTTTAGCAAGTCCATCGCCTGGCGCATGTGCTGTAGAACACTGTGCGTCTCAGGACAGCTTACGAGCTTCTCTGAGTGTCGACGAGGCTCTCCACCTTCCAGCGAAACACCTGTGTGTCATCTCCTCCCCCCAGAGTTGTCATCCCTACATGTAGGTAATCAAATGACAAAGACAAAGGAGGCAGACTGGAAATCTGACTGAGCTTAGCTGAGGGCCAGCGCATGAGCAGCAAGAAGCAGGAAAGAGGCATCCTGTAGTCAATATGGCTTGTTCTGGGTCCTGTCATCCACCCAATCAGATAAGGACTTCTCATCTCCAAGAGGAGGCAAGGAGCAGGCACAGAAAAGACGCAGCGCCCTTTCCCGCCTCCAAGCCTCTTCAAATATAACAGGTGGACCATCTATAGCACATTCACTTGGAATACAGATTGCACGACTCTCTACAAACTGAAAGAGACCCTGGGGGCAGAGGCGCAGCAACCGGCCCCCTCCATGTTTCCCAAGCGAACGGACCCTCGAGGAACATTTCTCTAATTCTTTATGAATTCAATAATAAGAGCAAGTGATATTAAAAGTCATGTTGAAAACCCAGATTTACACATAGACATCTTAAGATGATGGCAGTATTAAAAGGCCTGGTGGCCGCTTCCTTGCGCTAGGCTGGCTGGCCCTGGCTCTCAAGCTCGCCCATCTGAATGCCTGCCGTGCCATGGGACTGGCCCACGAGTCTTTTGTTCCTTGATACGGCAAAGAAGGTCTCTCTGGCCTTCTTATCTGGGGGAGCGACGAATGAGGTGATGTGCGAACAAGCTTTGAGCCAAAGAATTATCTCTTCCCATGAACTTGGAAATGAACACTCTTCCTCCCAGTTCCTCTGCAGCCATGGGGAATCCGAGGCGTGTGCTTTCCCCTCCACAGAGATTATAGTCAGCAGATAACTGCAAACCTCATATTCTTCAGCTGTGGAGTCAGTCACTGCACCCCATAACCAAAGGGAAGGTGCTGTACCATTGCAGAAAAAAACGCTTGCAAAGAAGACCTGCCTTCCCTCCCTCCTGCTGTTAAACCGTAGCTGAAACCGAGAACTCCTCCTTTTCCATCCCCACACAATAAAGTCTTTATTTTGGGGGATAGCCTCACTATTCTCCCATAGTGTCATAGTTAGACATGATGTCAACTCGACTGTGGAGGGTTTGAGCTCTGGGCGTGTTTGTAGAGAGTTAGTGGTTGAGTTAAGCCCAGAGCAAACCCACAGGAGATTGTCTAGCAGAGGGGGAAGGCCCAGCCCATGGTGGGTGGGATTAGGCCCTGGAATAAAATACAGACAGCTGGTTGAGAGAGTCGGAATCCTTGTGTTCACTTGGCCAGACATGCTGGTCTGGCAAGTGAGAATCGTCCCTCTCTCAGCCGTTATGTGGAAATGGTGTGGCCAGTTCCCTGGGCCCTGGTGGTGTGAGCTCTCCTGCAAAGTGGGACAAGGAACTGTAACCAGTCTATTGGAAGAGAATAAACCCTTGTTCCCTTAAGCCATTTGATGGTGATTTAGCAGCAACCGTGCAGGGTAACTGCACCACAGAGTCTCTTAGTTAGTTTTCTTGTTGCTGAGACAAAATACCTTGACAAAAGGTTGATTTTGGTTCCAGTTTGAGGAGGGCAGAGCCCATCACGGAAGGGAAGAAGGCTTGCGGCTGGAGCAGAGGACCTGAGGTCGCAGGTCACGCTGCATCCACACTCACGATGCAGAGAATGAGAGTCGGGCCAGCCCCTGCTGAGCCTCGTTCCCCAGCAAGGCTCCACCTCCTGACGGTTCTCCGTCCTTCCCAAACAGCACTACCAGCTGGAGACCAAACACTGCAGCCCAGGAGCCTGGGGGGGGGCACAGCACCGTCCAACCACAACACCCTCTAAATCAGTCTCAAGAGTCTCCTCTTGGTCCCCTACCTCCAATGAGTGGCTCTGTCATGCAGACAAAATGTCTCTTCGCTTCATTCTCCCTTCTCTCTCTCACCCATCTCTTCCTGGCCTCCTTCCATCACCAACGTGATGCCTGCACCTGGCTGTACAGTTATAAAAACGTTGGAAACTAAGCCTGGAGGGTCTGCTCACAACTAAGTTGTTCTTAAGTAAGTGCAGCACCGATTTGGGAGAAGAAAAAAAAAAAAGCCCTCCTTGATGTGTGTTCTTACTTGGCCAGACCCAGGGTTGGGGAGGGGCCGCTAGGAATCTTCCCCTCATAGAACCTCTGCTTCAGGACACACTTGGGGAAGCTTCCAACTGCAATTGCAAGCAGCAGTTCTCCCCTGGGAACTCTGAGATACGCCGAGTGATTTGGCTTGTTTATTTCACCATCACTGTATCCTTTCCTGAAAATAAACTACATTCCACAAAGATCTCTGGGGTTACATTTTTGCCCCCACAGCAACCCTCTAAGGATTCAAGGCAGGAAGCTAGGAGGAGCTGGTCCCAGACCAAGTCCCCTGAGGCCCTAGGTGGCCCCGGCCTGTCTCCCTGCGGACTTGTGGGTGTGGAAAAGGAAGAAGCCCCTGGCTTGAGCTGTCGCCAGTCAGCTTCTCTGCCGCTGGTGGCCAGATGAAAAGGCTGAGTCGGGAGCCGGGGCTCGACTGTGTTTTCAGCTCTGGACTGTGGCTCTTCTAAAGCACTAGCTTCGCGAATGGAGAGGAAGCGACATGTCCACACAGGCCAGAGAAGCCTCTGGCCCTCTGCGGCCCTTGCTTCTGGGTTTCCAGTTCACGGAGCCAGACTAGGCGGTGTAGGTCACAGTCAAGCACTCCTTCAATGCATGCAGCGTTAGGCTGGCTGCAAGCTCTTCAGCCAGCTTAAAGGGGGAGACGATGCCGCAGACCAGAGTCGCGGCCTCGAGACCAGGGCTCCCCAGGACCGGGCGGAGAACAGAACACACGCGGCTCCCTCTCGTCCAAGTGTATCCTGAACCCGTTTATTGAAACTTTCATGACAACTTTTATACAGAAAATTTTGGGGTAAAGAATGTTGCACCTACAACAGACATATAATTTTTTAGTCAGCAAAAATCACCTTCAGGGTGGACATTTTTTCAAGAACCTAACCCATTGCTTCAGGGCAAAGGCACTTAACAGAAACATTCTCTCAGTATTTCCAAACTTATCTAATCTATAATGCTTCACAGGATAGCTATGGGGCTGAGCCCACATTTTAACTGCCTTTTTAAAATACAGAGGCAGAATGATCTCCTATTGATTTTAGCAAGGAACATATTTTACAATTAACTATAGGAGTCCCCAACACCCCATAAGTCCCAGCGTGAGCTTTGGCTGTTATCCTCTCCAGATTGATACTCTCAGTCAGGCAGGTCGACATAGGCACCAGGCATGGCAGCAGGTTCTAACTTGGGAAGATGTCTACTATCCAAGCTTAAACTACATCTCTAAGGAGGCCTTGACTTGGATACTCAAGGCCCATAAGCTATAGCTAGTTCTGTCGATGGAGCACTGAGGTATGCACTGAAG
Organism: Typhlomys cinereus; assembly: GCA_023101885.1. Taxonomy (NCBI): domain Eukaryota; kingdom Metazoa; phylum Chordata; class Mammalia; order Rodentia; family Platacanthomyidae; genus Typhlomys; species Typhlomys cinereus. Next base: position 98,868 of record JALPQD010000392.1, on the reverse strand, counting down.
AAAAACACTTAAGCAATATAATTATTAAAAGAATAACTTCTATAATAGCATCCCTCTATTCCTTTAATAGTAAGGTTGCTTATGTCTTCCTTTGAGGAATTCCAGAAGTGTATTGCCATCAGTTAGATGACCCATCTGTGAACCATGCATACTCCAAACCTGGGGTCCAGTCAGGCCCCATATGCCGAGGGTGTCTCTTTCGAGGGTGTCTCTTTCGGGACGGAGGCGATCATTGGTGGGAGTGCACTCGAATGGTCCATCTCTGTGATTTCTTATAAGAGTGCTGTTTGGGGTAGGAAAGACACGGCCCCCTTTGCTTCTGACATGGATTCTCCCAGTTTGGATTGCAAATACCATCTCCAGGGGCAGTCTTGGCATCTAGACTTTCTGGCATGATGGTCTCTTCCTTGGCCTTCAGCCAGGGTAAGAGGGTATCACAGTTTCTTTTAAGGTTCTGGTGGACTGAGAGCATAGTCTTGTACTTCTGGAATTTCTGAGTTAGTACGTAGGTGGGAATTTTACCCACCTATGTTTTAAGACTCTAGAAGTTATTCTCTAATTTCCTTAAAATCAGTGCACACATTCTGACTAACAAGTCTACTTATTGTAAATGACTAGACATGAAATTTCTATTTAGTATTTGACTGAAACTTAAAAAGCAGGCTTCTTCTCTAGAACAGAGAGCAGGAAGCTAGTTCCAAAAAACCCTAAGAAAGGGCACTCCTAAATCCCAGAAGAATTCTTCCTGCCAGAGGCAAAACTTGAATTATCCCAAACAAAACCTAGGTAAAAATGCTTAGCACCTGTCCATGGGCTTTATTGTGACATACGGAGAAATTCCTAGCACTTGCCCATGGGAACAGGCTTTAGGCCTGAACTGGGAAGAAACACCAAAACCTGACAATTCCCATATTTTTCCTTATTTCTCTAAAATAAAGCCATGTCCTTATCCCAAAACATGTTACTTTGAATCCACCTTTTCCAAACTGAGACATATTCTACCAGATTAGTTGGATAGGAGCGCGGCAAGACGAGTCAGTCATTTTGGTTCTCAAAAGTTACCAGAGACAGGCTCAGGAGATGGCTCAGGGGTTAAAGCCTCTGCCTCACAAGCAGAAGGACCTGAGTTCGGATCCTGGATTCTATGTTAACACCATGTTGTTCAGGCCCTAATAAGTGGAACCTGGGAAAACCCAGAGCAAAGCAATAAGCTTGAAAAGCAATCCAAGATGATTCCTGATGTCACTCTTGGAGCTCCACAGGCGCACACACTCAAGTGCACTGTTACACACACACACACATTCATGCAACAACAAAAAGTGTTCAGAGTTCCTTTCTTCTGGAAGCCCCCCGAGCCTTCTTCAAACCTCCACCCCTGCCTCAGGATACATTTCGAAACCAGAACATTGACCACCAAAGGCATGGTTTTTGCCAACTTCTGAACTAAAAGAAATCCTCTTTGCTTCCTGTCCTGGGATCAAGAGGCCTTCATGGGGCTTGTCTGTCTCTGTGGTGTATAGTTTGGCATTAAGCTAGAAACATAAATAGAGGACAGTGGGTGCAGTGCAGTTAGTGGGTGGAACGTTTGCCTGGCACAGGTAACGTCCTGAGTTTGATCCCAGCAAGGCATAAACTGGGGGTGATGGTGCATGCCTGTGATCCCAGCAGGGGGGGGCACGGGAGAATCAGAAGTGCAAGGTCATCCTCGGCTACATAGTAAGTTCGAGGCCAACAAGGGCTACATGAGAAAAGAAGGAAGGAAGGAGGGAAAGAAGGGAAAGGAAGGAGGGAAAGAAGGGAAAGAAGGGAGGGAAGGAAAAATAAAAAGAAAGAGACAAAGAGACAAAGAGAAAGAGAAAGAAAGAAAGAAAGAAAGAAAGAAAGAAAGAAAGAAAGAAAGAAAGAAAGAAAGAAAGAAAGAAAGAAAGAAAGAAAGGGAAGGAGGGAAGAAGGAAGAGAGGGAATGAAAAAGAACTAAAGAGAAAGAGAGAAAGAAAGGGAGGAAGGGAGGAAGGAAGGAAGGAAGGAAGGAAGGAAGGAAGGAAGGAAGGAAGGAAAGAAGGAAGGAAGGAAGAAAGGAGGAAAAAAGAAAGAGAGGGAGGACGAGAGAAAATAAAACCATGAGAGCCTGCTTGCTGCAGACCATGTGTACGGCGTGGAACTTGAAGAACAGGAACCGGCAGCCGAGCAGGAGCCCGGCGGCCTGGGCGGAGGGAGCAGGCGGTGCAGCGGCCCAGGAAGGCCCGGCGCCGCCCGCGCACATCTCCTTTCCCTGCAAGAGAAGATGCTTGACTGTGGGAGCGGATGATCTGCCAGGCCCAGGGCTCCTCCAAGGCAGGCGCATTCTGGGGAGGGGAGCGGCCAGCAAACGACAGTGGCTGTGTGTTAGAGGCAACAGAGCCACAATGGGACCCCTGAAACATGAGGCAAAACCAGTCAAGCAAGCAATACGTAACAAACTGCAGGCCATTGTCTCCAGCCTGTAAAACTCAACGCCCAAGTCTCTCGCCCACTCCAGAGGCCAGCAGGAGCCAGTGCCCGAGACTTCCAGAAGGAGGTTCAAAACATATCTGCAGGAAAATGTAGCCATTTTTGACTTTCTGCCCAGACTAATAAAATCCTACATATTTGCAAAAATTCTCGCTGCAGTTTTAGTTGCCCTAGAATCATCAGCCGCATGCAAAAATCAGTTTGCAAGGTCTCTCTTTTCAGGTCTTTGGGGCAATTAGGGATCCTTTCCCGTTTGTCATATGGGCACTCGGAGGGGGTAAATACGGATGTTCGCACGTGCCTGAGCACAGAAACTCTGCCAAATGCATGGGGTACAGAATTCCAACGCGCTTTGCATTCTTGATGAGCGTTTGGGCCACAATAGCTGGGCTGAATCCAGTTTGCCTCATTTCCACAACTAACTCTAGACGAGCCTTTGCTTTTCTTTTAATCAACCCCACCAAAAGCAGTGAGCACCAAACCTGCTTGGTTTCCAATGGGCATTAGATTTATTAAAATCTGTTACTTACCCTGAGCAGACATCTTAGGTGAGAACATGACCATTTTAAGGATGACAATGGGCTCCTGGACGTTTTCACTGGACTTTTGCAGACTCCTGGGATAGGGAAGTAGGAATGTTGGAGTTCACGAAACTCAATGTTGGAGTGCAGTTTTATGTCTTCGTGCCTGTCTGAACGTTCTTTTTAATCTGCAGCAGATTTACAAAGGAATCTAGAATGCAGCAAGAAGTTGGGAAAGCGTGTGTTTGGAATGCTCTAGAGGTAAGTGGATAGACCCTCGATGGAAAGGACAGGCCGCCTCCCGAACCTCAGTTTCTTCTTTTGCAGAATGGATGTTGGATTTATTATGAAGATTAAGTCTGAAACTGTATGATGGCTTCGGAACTTTTCTCAGCCCGCTGTAGGTTACTGAGTCGCGTAAACCATCACGAGAAAGGAAACATAGTCGGCGAAGAAGAAGAGGAAACGCTAGTGGATGGTATTTTTCAATGAACATTCTACATTTTGAGTGTCAAGTGCTGTGGGGCGGGCAGAAATCAAGAAAAGCTAATTGGAGGAAACAAGGCAGAGTTTCTCTTTCGGAGAACGAAAAGACTAGATGGGCAGGATGGGAGAGGATTAGCATTTGCATTTCTTTGAGTTCAACTTTGATGATGATGAATTTCCTGAGCTTGTCTTTATCTGAAAATGGGTTACATTTCTGATGCTATCACTGAAAAATACTTTTGCTGGATATACGATTCTTGACTGGCAGGTTTATTTTGCACTTTCAAAATGGCCTTCCGCTGTCTTCTGACTCCTGTGGCTTCTGATGATAGGTCTGCAGTCAAGTGAAGCATTTCTCAGTGTCAATGTATCGCCTTTCCCCTTTGACGGCCTTCAAGATTTTCTCTAATTCTTATCTATAAATCTGACGATGATGTATGTAGATGAAATTCATTTTCATTATCTTGTTTCTTGGTTCAACCTCTTGAATCCACACTTTCATGTTATTCACCAATTTACAGATTCATCCAGCTGCTATATTTTCTTTTCTTTCTTTCTTTTTTTTTTTTTAAGGGAGAAAGGGAGGTTTATTCAGCTTACGGTTCCAGAAGGAAGGTACAGTCTCTCAAAGCAGAGGTGGCATGGCTGGCTGGCCAAAGCTGGAGGAGGCTAAGTCACCGCAGACATCTTGGAAGCTCAGAGCTGCAAGACTGCTTGCTGTAAAGGCAGACTTCTCCTGGAGGTAGGGTGGGACTAATCCACCTCAAGGCCCACCCCTTGTGACTGCCTTCCTCCAGCAAGGCTCCACCTCTCAAGGTGCCATGACCTTGCCAAACACATGGGGACACATTTCAAACCATGACATTCCACCCCTGGCCCCCACAGGCTCATCGCCATCTCATTATATAAACCATACTCAGTCTAACTTTAAAAGTCTTCATAGACTATAATGGTAGTCCCAACAGTCCAAAAGTCCAAAGTCTCCTGTAAAATCAAAAGACAAGTTACATACTTATACAATGGCACAGAATAAACATTCCCATTCCAAAAGGAAGAAATGGGGGCATATCCAGGAAAGATCGGTCCATAACAAAACCGAAAACCAGCAGGACAAACTCCAAATCTTGTAGCTCCAAGTCCAACAAGTGAGCCTCTTGTTGAAATCATCTCAGTTCCAAAGGGCTTTGGTTTCACCCCTCCAATGCAGCTGCCCATAGAATATGTTGGTCTCTTGAGCTGACTCCTCCCAGGGTATACAGCTCTCCTTGGCAGGTGTCCCATGTTGTGCCTGGAATCTCTAACATCTTTACTTCTCAATGGCAAACCAGGCTTTAACTCCACAGCACAAACTGCCCTTCTTGGGCCTCTAAACTGCAGGCTTCTTGCCTCATGATGCCTGGATTCTGCCAATTTTTGAAATCTTGGGGGAGGACTCCATGATCTCCTCCCTCTTGCATCACTGATGCCTCCAAAACCAGAACCACGTGGACGACTTTGCCAAGACTGGCCCCCTTGAATCACAGCTGATTCTGCTTCTCTGTGTTGACCATCTCTTTCACTCCTGGGCAGTTGCTTGGTAAGAGAAACCAACTCTTGCTTTGGAACTCCACCCTTTAGCTCCAGTCTTCTGAAAGGATTTGCATTCTTATGAGTGGGAGCCTTCCCTGAGGATCTTGCCCTCAAGCTAAGGCCTCTTCTATTATTCAAATTTCAAATGGAGCTAATCTCTTCAACAGCCATTTTGTTCTCTGCTTCTTCCTGGTTCAACTCTTTAAGTTTGCCATTGTATTTTTCATCATTGAATCTTACAGTTTTTTCTTCTTCCTGCCTGATTCTTTGCTCTTTTTCATAACTCTGAAGACAATTAAAAAGTAGCCATATCACATTGTCAAGACTACATTGCTTTGAAATTTCCTCCACCAAGCACTCCAGCTTAATTTCAGGCAAACTTTCAGGACAAGGGCAAAACTTCACTAAACTCTCGGCCAACACATGGCTCCATGTGTCACTCGTCCATTTGCAAACACAGTCTCTGTTCCTCTCTGGACCATCACAAGCTGAGCTTCCACTGCTGCGTCTCTCACAGCATTGCTCTCCTCTGAGCTCTTACAAGAAAGGCCTCTGAGCTCTTACAAGAAAAGCTCTTACGAGAAGAAAGTCTTCCCAGCACAAAGTCCCAAAGTTCTCTACATTTCTCCCAACAAACAGTTCCAAAGGCACACTAGCCACATCACAGCATTGGCCATACTTTTGGGTACCAACTTCTCTCAGCTTCACAAACAATTTCACGTTGTGGTACCAGCTGTTTTTAATCTCACAGCAATACCCACTATCCAGTACCAATTTCTGTATCAGTTATTCTTAACTATTGCTGTGAGAGAGCATTCAAAGTCAATCAACTTAAGGGAGAAAGGGAGGTTTATTCAGCTTACAGTTCCAGAGGGAAGGTACAGTCTCTCAAAGCAGAGGCGGCATGGCTGGCTGGCCAAAGCTGGAGGAGGCTAAGTCACCGCAGACATCTTGGAAGCTCTGCTATATTTTCAAATAACTTTTTATGTCTTGTTCCTGTCTATATTCCTTTCTTTCTCTTTTTGAGAGGTAAAAGCAGGGATTTTATTAAAAATGAAAGTAAATGGAAGAACGTCTTAGATGCTTGGTCCAAAGGAAGCCAGGAGTAAGCCATACCCCTAAGGTGGGAGAGCATTAGAGCAGAGGAGATAACTTGAGATCAGAGGAAACAGGGAGAGAATCTGTGGCTAGGAAAGGGACGAGTCACCATTATGCAACCCCATGGCCAGAGAGCAGGAGGAAGAGAACCTGTTGCTATTTGTTCAAATATCTTTTCCTGTCCTGCTTCTTCTTATGAAAATTCAGGCATTTATGCTAGGCCCTTTGTAGTGTATTGCAAGTCTATGAACTTCTGCTGACTTTATGTACACATTTATCTCTCTCAAAGTGGGTGATTTTTACTGAGCATCTTCAAATTCCCTGACTTTCCTGTAGTTCTCTCCATTCTATTAATGTAAACAAATAAACACGTTTATATCAAAGAATATGTTCTACAAATTAAAAAAATTTTATTTTGGCATTTTTATATTGTTAAAGGTTTCCTATCTTTATTTGCACCAACTACTTTTTTCTTTTATTCTTAAGTACAGTTCTAAGATCTGCTCCAGGATCCTTGTCTGATACTTAAACAACATGGACAATCATGGGATTGGTGCCAGATCCTTTCTTGTGTCTTAATGTTGGGTCGCATTTTTCCAGCTCTTTGAATGTTGAGAAAATTTTTCTTATGTTCCATGCTATTGTGCTTTATATGTTGTGAAAACCCCAGATTTTGTGAAGTTTCTTAAAGATGACTTACATTTTTTAGCAGGCAGTTAAATTCGATAGTCTGGCTGCCAACTCTATCACGCAACAGCTCAAACTGTTTTTAATCTGTCCTATTAATACAAAGTTCAGTCAGAAATGTGGGCAGAGACTACATTCAGAACGTGAGGTTCTTGTTTTCTGTCTCTTTCTCTCTTGGCACATATCTCTCATTCCCTACAAGTTTTCTCATTCATCTGGCCAAATAGATGTCAAGTACTTTGTTGAAGCTTTAGCTTCCCTGTACTGAGGTTACCGTCAGACCAAAGCAGAACAAATGATAATTGCCCCTTATTGGTCATTTCCTTCAAGTTTCACTTCTACAAAAATACTACCTGATTTTGTTCACTTGCCAGGATCCGCCCATAACATAACTGTTTTCCTTTTTCATTTATCCAATGTGTATAGGGTAGGAGGCTCTTTTTCATACCTGAAACTCCAAGGGAAAGGATTTGACATGTTTTTTTTTTCTGTCTGAACACCCAGCCAATCTCCTTGCTTCTGTATATTCGCAAAAGGACTTAGGATGTGCATCAAGTTTACTAAATTTGATAGCTTAATCTATAAAATCTATAAAATTGATAGATAAGCTGGTTTATTTTTATCTTGAGTTTATGAGTAATAACTGAAAAGATAGTAATTTAAAAAAAAAACCTTGGACTGGAAAGATAGCTCAGGGGTTAAGACTCTGCCTTATAAGGTCCTGAATTCAGATCCCACGTGGACAGACATGTCCACATGACAGAAACACCAGGTGGAAATGGTGGCAGCCTGCACTTTCAGTCCTGTTGGCTGAGCTTAGGAAATCCCAGAGTGAAGCCAGAAGGAGGTAAAGCAATCCAGGCTGATTCCTGAAGTCACTCTGTGTGCCCCCACAGAAACATACAGTGCCGTCTGACACACACATACTAAATAAACAAACAAATAAAAAAGCTTTATCCAATTTCCAATTTAGAAAAAATTCTGCATTAAATAAGATTTTATTGATATAAGATGTGGACCAGGAACTGGGGATAAGGTTCAGCGGTTAAAGTCTTCATCTCAAAAGCGAAATGACCTGAGTTCGGATCCTTAGATCCCACAGTAAAAAAAAAAAAAATACTAGGTGTATATGCGGTGGGAGATAGAGAGAGAGAAAAAGAGAGAGAGAGAGAGAGAGAGAGAGAGAGAGAGAGAGAGAGAGAGAGAGAGGACAGCTTTGTATTATTCCTTTTATTCTCTTCCAAAACACAAAACATTTCCCATCACCACCCTCTCCCACCTTGCTGTTCCTTAGTTGGACCATGTATACTTTCCAGCCTTGGACCCTGTTGCAAGCTGCTCCCTCCAACCAGACCTTTGTCCCCAGAGGTCTGCATGACAGCTTACTCCCCAACTTCTTCTGGGTGTCTTCTCAACTCTTGGCTTCTTGGGAGAGGCTTTCTCTGACCGTCTTGTACAAAACAGCAACTACATACCCTCCCTTTTCTTCTGCTCTTTGACTTTTTTCCAAAGCACCTATTAATAGAATCTCTGCTTCAACGTGCAAGGTTTGCATACAAACACCACCCTGACTCTCGGGCGTACCGGAACCGAGATGTTCTGGGCTCTCTTCAATGCTGTATCGCTAGTATCCTTCCAAGAGTCTGAGGCTGGGAGAGGTTGTGTAACACTTTTCAAGTCACATACCTTGCAGTGGTAGGAACTGGAGTTGCAACCAATTCTTTTAGACTCCAACAACCCTATGTTGGTCTCTTCTTCCCATTGCTGAATGAATGTAGAACTCAACCGAGAGGTGTCATGGTTTGAATGTGAGTGGCCTCCTCACACACAGGCTCATGCTTTGAATCCTTTCATGGTATTAACATTTCAGAAGGTTGTGGCGCTTTTAAGAGGTGAAGATTTGTTGGAGGAAGACCAGCCTTGAGGTTTCGTAGCCCAGCCCTACTTCCTCTTGCTTTTGTGTTCTCTGCCTCTTGGTGGCCATGATATCCTGAACCAGCCTCCTGTTTCTGCTTCAGTTGTGCCCTCTGCCGTGAAATATTGCCATAAATGGACGATATGGCCTTGGGACCATCAGTCAAATAAATCTCCTTTCTCCCCTAAGTTGCTTGTGTCTAAGTACTATCTCACAGAATAAATAAATAAATAAATAAATAAATAAATAAATAAATAATAGCTGCGATAGAGAACAAGGGATTTTATTCTTGCTCGTGATTTACAGCTTCATCAACATCAGGGGCTGCAGAAACTGGCCACACCCTACCCACAGGAATTGTTGAGAGAGGGACAAACTTTCTCACTGTCATGCTTATATGCCAAAGTGTGCCAGTATACTAAAGCAGCTTATGCCATCATATTATACCCCCTGTCTAGGGAGTGGCCCCACCCACTACAGATAAAGTCTTCTCACACGCTAAACTTTTCTCTTCAGCTACTAGGAGAAATGAAGATGAACAGGAAGCCATTTCTCCTTTGTACCAGAACGTGCTTATTAGGCATTGGCATCTGCAAATCCTGGGTTTTTCATACACACACATGTTTATCAACTAGTTGATCATTTAGCATTTTGGTGAAGTATACACATCTATCATTAATTCTATCTTTTGCTTCAAATCTTTGTTTTCCTTTTCATTGGTTTGTATGCGTACAGGCTGAGCACTTGAGTGTGGACAGACAGATGTGTGTATGCAGCTGCACGTGAGAGTGGAGGCCCAAGGAGGATATCTGGAAACATCCTCAAGGTCTTTTCTTTTTAGAAACAGGATCTCACTCGGTAGCCCAGGCTGGCCCTGAACCTGCAAAAATCTTCCTGCCTTAGCCTTCCAAGCGCCAGGATTACAGGCGTTAGCCGCCATGCCCGGTGAGATCCGGGTCTTTCAAACCTCAGCATTCAGCATTCGCCACATGAGCATTCGTTGACGTAAACAGTTCAGCAAAAGCAGAGATGTGAGAAGGTAGAGTCACGCTCCAAAGTGGATTTTATAATGCTGGCATCGGGGACATGCGGCCATGAGCAAAGCTGAAACAGAGGTGGCCTCTGAGGGTTGAAGACGGAGGAGCATAGAGGAGGCCACTAAAACAGAGAGGACAGTCCAGGAAAGACCACAGCAGCCACTTCCGTCCCCTCTGGCCAGCTTCCACCTCTCTCTCCATCCTTCAGACTCCCTGGCTGGCCATCCTGCCTTGTTTACGGAGAACTTGCTGCCTTTGAGTAGACAGTCTAAGCCGAGAAATGGAATAAGATTATCTGGGTGTTTATTTTAGTTTCACATTCAGGTTCTTATCTCCTGCAAATCCCCCACCATGGTTCACCATAGCAAGACACGAAAGGAAGAGCCACTTAGGAGGGGAAAAAAAGCAATTACTTTCCACCAACCCATTAAACTGTCATGAAGTTATTGTTTATTCACAAATGCTGATTCACTGCTTACAGTCACAAACCTCAAGGAAGGACAGCAGAGATGGAGAGTCGGACGTTCCCAGTCGTGTTGAGGTCTGGACAAGGGGCACATTTTTCAGGCTTTATGACGAATTAGCTTTTCTGCAAAACTTTATTAAATTCTATCACTGGCTTCTTTCCCCCCCTTTAGGATGGATTTTTCAGCCATTAAGACTGGAAAACAGCCCACATCGGACTAATTCCAAATGGAACAGAGCGAGGATCTGGAATCCTCTGAGCTCAGACACACTAGTTTCATTAAATGTGTACAAATGCTCACAGCAAAGCCTGACTCAATTAGACCCTCAGAATGAGGCTTGGACAGAGTGACAGGGTTCAGCCCCCATCAGGGGTCTTGGGGTCATTCAGAAAGACAGCTGTGGTGTGAAAGCAAGTGCCAGTCTCCCTGGAGAAACACAGGTTGGCCAATTGTCAAGAGAAAAATCACTCGGAAATGCTAATTTGCACCCCTCCCCCGCTTTCTCTTTGTCCATTTTAATTTCTTTCCCCTGATCAAATCGAGATCTGTGACGGCTTAATCCAAACTCAAAGTCTGGGTCAGATCTTCAGAAGCCAAAAGTGATAATGAAACCCAGTAAAATCCTAGCTGGGGACTAATCTCTTGCAATGACATCATTCCGCTGGAATACCTCGAAAGAAAGAAAGAACATGATTTGCTTGGATACAAAGAGCTGCCAGTTGCCCACCTTTCCACCCTCCCTGTCTCTTGGCAAGCAGAAATCTTCAGTCCTGAGCCATTGGCCAAATAGAACAAATATCTAGGGACTATATTTTGTTGGGGGGGGGGCTTGTTTAGATTTAGTTCTATTTATAGCAGCAGGTTTTGTTCTTAAAATATACTACGAGTTCCCATATAAAACATGCCATGCATATTTTCACACAAGCATGGAGTTTTCTCAGTAGGCATGAGACTGGCACTACAATTCCCATTGGCTTCCAGGCATGGCGCGGTCTGCTGCATCCTTACATACAGTGTGGGTGACTCACACTAGATCTCTCAACTGTACAGCATAAGAATGAGAAAGCAGAACAGACGCATCAGTACAGGAAACACCACTGACTGACAAACACAGTTAGTTGATCACGAGGCAGAGGCAAATCTTAACATGAAGATCTGTATTTGTGTCTCTTTTGGAACCATCTGTGTTTATGTCTCCTTTGGAACCATAAGTTAAATAAATCACCTTTTCTCACTTAATTGCCTGAGTCTTTTGTGTCATGAGAAACAACATGATAGATGTCTAGAAAGCTTTATCTACATACCCAAGACAATAAAGTGGGGGAGCTCAATTTCCACCAAACCACACTGAGAACAAAATCACATCCGAAGCTGGGAAAGGTTTTCTGCCTTCAAGGAATTACTTATAAAGAGTGACATGGAAGTCACTCTATCAGCTCTGCATTTCTAATAAAATTCTAACCACTTAGCCCTACATACTGCCCACCTTTCTGTCTTCCAATGTTTTATGCCCCACACTGGCGGTTCACTCCTGTAAATCCCAACACTCAGGAAGTTGAGATTATTGTAAATTCAAGTGGAGCCTAGATCACATCGTATACTCAAGCACACCCTGGGCTATAATGTGAGATTCTCTTTCAAAAATCAACAAGGACTGACTATGAGATAGTTCAGTAGGGATGTACAACCTGAATTGAAACGCTGGAGCCTACAAGATAGAAAGAAAGAATCAACACTCACAAATTGTCCACTAACTCCACACATGAACTGTGACAAACATGCATATATACGCATGCATGCATGCATCCACATATAATGAATAAATATTTTAAGATTTAACACAGAAAACAAAAAACTAGTTAGCTGAACATTTATCATTTCAGTAACTTTCAGCTTTTTGCAGTGTATGTCATATGATGTAATTATTAGACATTATCACTTTAATCCTCATTAGTAATCACTTAGTCCAGACTGACATCATTTTTTAAACATTTTTTTCATTTATTCGAGAGATAGAAAGAGAGAGAAAGGTATGCGCACTCGTGTCATGTCACAGCATTTGGTAGAGGTAAGAGGACAATTTTTGGAAGTTAGTTCTCACCTTCTACCATATGGGCTTCCAGAGATCAAACTCAGGTCACCAGGTATGTTAGCATATACCCCTGCTGGGCTATCTCACTGAGCCCCAGACTAACTCTGTATGACATGCATTATGGTTATTCTTTCCATTTTCTAGAAGAGGATGCTCAGAGAACCAGAGAGTATTTCTTTAAAGTCCAGATCAGCTATCAATACAATCAGACTCAAATCTAGTCAACAATATTGTCAAGTAGCTTTTATAGGAACAACTCTTCCCCAAAATACAACTAAAACTGACAGGGAAAAAAATTAAGCAAATACTTGGAGCACTACAGCAAAATGATCCCAGAGTGTTGACATTAGGGAAAACTAAAATTATAATAGAAAACCCTAGTCTTGGGCTGGGGAGATGGTTTAGGTGATAAATGGGGACTGGAATTCAAATCCCCAAACCCCCATATAAACACTGGAAACTATGGGTAAGTATCTGTAACCCTGTGCCGCTACACCAAGTGGGGGGTGGGGACAAGAGAAGCTTATCAGGCAGCCAATCTGACTTGCACAGCACAGTGAAGAAACCCACTTTCAGGCAAAGTAGAAAGGTAAGGAACAATACCCAAAGACTGTTCTCTGACTGTCACATACACACTGTGATAAGTGAGCTTCTCATGCAAACATACATTCACACATTACACACATACACACAATAACAAAGAAAAAGAAAACCCGATCTTGAAGAACCAAGATAAGACAATCCTACCCACCAAAACATGTGGGACATAATCTTAGAAGAAAAAGCTGGAAGAGGCAAACCCTAAGTTCTATGTATAGAACCTGCCTAAATCTCTGGCTAAGTCTTGAATCTTGAATACAGGAAGGAAACTCTTTCAACTCATGAAGAATGAAAGGATCCAGTCAAGACTAGAGCTGCTCCCACCACAAAGGAAGCTATGTTTGCCATTTGACCACAGCCAAGTGCAGTGCCCGCAGAAAAACAACAAAATCCATGTTTTAGGGGAACATAGTCAAACCTAAAACCTCCACAAAATACTGTCCATAGTGTCTAATCAAAAATCGATCACATACAAAGAGAGGGGGAGGAAAGTGACATGCATTCAAGAGAAAAGGCATTCAAGCAAGAATATGCTGGGAACCCTGAGATGATCTAGATATTTGAGTAAGCAGATGGGATTTAAACTGCCTTTTAGCATATTTGGTCAGGCAAATTCCACAGTCATTGTTGAGAGATTTTTCACATGCCCTCCTTAGAAATTGATAAAACTGGTCAAAAAATAGCAGAAAAGAATAGTTTCGGTTTCTCTTCTGCTGCTGATAGAGATGCAGAGCTTAAACAGTTTAGGGGAATGAGAGATTGTACTCTTGCTTACTATTCTTGGTTACAGCTCATCAGCTTGGAAGAAAAGCTCAAACTAGCATCAGGAGCTGATGAAATTGTCTCGCCATATCCACAGAAAGAGCATATGAGGGGGGAGCATATTTTCTGCCTTGCTAGCATGTCTGTATGCCAGCTTGCTCTCCGTCTTCTCCTTGCCAGGGAATGGTTCCACTCACATGGGCTGAATCTTCCCACATTAATTAGTCAGCCTCCCACAGGGTTTCACGGGTTGGCCTTTATTAATTTTCAAGGATGTGACCAAAGTTCAGCCTTCATTGTCATCTGCAACTAACTACCACAACATAAATGGTATAAACAACACTACGAACTGCCTTGTTAATGACAGATGTAAGAACATCTATAGTAGATTATAGATGCACACGTCATGTCACCAAAACAGATCTCATTAAAAAGCTTCAGAATGGTCTTGCTATATGTAAAACAATTGAAACAACGCACAGCACTTTCTTGCGTGCATGTGTGTGTGTGTGTGTGTGCGTGTGTATGTGTGTGCACAGAGGACACTTGTATATGCCTATGGAAGCCCAAGGGTGACTTTTGGGAATCATCCTGGATTGCTCTTACCTCCTCATTGCTTTGCTCTGGGATTTCCCAGGCTTTCCCTTCCACGGCAGGAAGTACACAGGTTGCCACCATTTCCACCTGACATGTTTTACATGGCTTTGGGATCCGAACTGGGATCCTTCTGCTTGTGAGGGAGTGAGGTTTTCGCCCCTTGAGCCATCTCTTCAGCCCCTCAGAGTATGTTTTCTGACCACAATGAAATAAAACCAGTAAGTCGAAAAAAATTCCATATGCTTGAAAATGATCAACTGCTTTAGCTCATTATCTGACAAGAAGCAAACTAAGAGAGAAGGGTTTATTGTAGCTCACACTTGCAGGGTCCAGTCGTCATGGCCTGTAATTCACAGAGGCAGGAGCTTAAGGGAACTGGTTGTATGATATCCACAGTGGAGGGCAGAAGGCAGCAGGTGAGTGTGTGCTGGCTGCTCAGCTTATTTTCTCATACAGTTCAGGACCCTGGACCACAGGATGGTACCATTCACAGTGGGCGGGTCTTCACACCTCAACTAACCTGATCAAGACATTCTCCTGACAGGAATCCTCAGAGCCCCATCTTCCAGATGATTCTTTACTGTGTCAAGGTGACGACTGAGACCAACCGTCACATCAGCCTAATTTCAAATTTGAAATTCCAAAATTTCAAGAAGAAAGAATCATGCGTCAGAGGAAATGAGAAGCTATTGTGAGCAAAAGGAACCAGAATGGGTAGCTTTAACAGGGCTCAGAAGGGTCTGTAGACTTAAATGCTCATATTTTAAAAGAATGATGTGTCAACTTGCAAAGACTCCATTAGCAACACATCCCAGACTAGAGGTTCAAATAGCAGAATTCTATTTCCTCCTGATTCTGGAAGTGAAAAGTTCACAATCAAGGGGTCATGGGGTTAAGTGCCTTGCTTGTTGGTTTGGAAATAACCTTTTCTATCTGGTCATTCCTTTGTCTACCTCCAAATTTCTTCCTCCTCTGAGGACACAATGCCAGTCAACCATCGTGGATTAGGGTCTGCCTTGATAATCAGATGAATTGAAAGATTTTTTCTTCAAATTGATCCATATACGCCATCACTGCCATATACTCTCTTTGGTTCTTCTGTTTGTCTCGTGTTTTATAGATTGACAAGCTTGTTATAAAATTCACATCCAACTCATCATGAAAAGAGAAGAGACCGAGAAAACAATATACAACTTTAGAAACAGAGCGATTTCCCAGACAATTAAGCACTGAGCATCCATCTGTAAAACCTGGGAGATTTTGCTGAACTTAATTTCCTAAGTTGCCTGCCACAGTTTCTCCAATGTTGGTGAAGGTCATGAGATTCCAGGGTCAGAAATAAGAGGCAGGTTTTTTTAGTCACAGAGAAGAAGACTAAATATCAGCATTTGTGCCAATTCCTGGAGCCCAGTTCTTGAAGACAGCTCTAGCTATCTTCACACACCATGGACGCTTGACTAAAGCAAGGCTTTAGTGAAGTCAGAAAATCCAAGTCATTGGAATGGGCAGTCAGCCTGCCGGGCCTTTGCCCTAGAGAATGATATTATCTTTATTACACTGTGCAGGAAGGAAAAGACCTCCTTGCTCTGGAGGGACACACTGTCTTTCTAAGACAGTACGAATATCCTTGGGATGATCATTAGATTCATGCTTGTTATATCCACAGAAATATGAGAGGCTATATTGTCTTCCTAACCTATGTTCATTATAGACCCAGCAGTTCTCCTAGATGCTAAAGAAACATAAGAAATAAAGATTTATTTCTGCTAAGACACTTGGATATGAATTTCCAGAGTATAGGCTTATTGATCATAGTCCTATACTAGAATGAGCTGAAGTAAGTATCTATCTATCTATCTATCTATCTATCTATCTATCTATCTATCTATCTATCTATCTATCTATCTATCTATCTATCTTCCATTTATCTATTTATCTATTTAATCTATCTATTTATCTACCTATCTATCTAACCTGTCTGTCTGTCCAGCTATATAATGCTTGTGAATAGGGCCATGGGAATGCAAACTTTTGGTCCATGCAGGTAGAAGCACCTTACTCACTAAGGGGTAGACTTGCTGGTACATGACATAGCATGGATAAATTTCAACAGCATTGTGCAGAGCAAATGACACTGCACACACAATAAAGTACCAACTATACTAATGCCTTTGCAGAAATTCCAGAATGGGCATAACTGATCTATGGGTGGGAGAAGATGAGCACAGTGCTTCCCGTAATGAATGGGAGTTGAGAAAGACCAGGAAGTCATGTGAGGGCGATGTTCTCTGAGGTGACAGAACAGTGGATGATGCCTTCACCACAATTCACTGAATGACACACTTTAAATACATGTGTTTCACCATATATTAAATTTATCAGGAAAGTTAAATGCACCTGAAGAGATAAATCCTTTGGATGCCTACAGCTCACTGTAAAATACATACAAATGGATGGATGGGTGTTTGTATAGAAAATGGTCTTTAAAAATAAACTGATGTTGCGGGACTTAGTAAAACACAGTGTTGGCTGTAAAATTATTTCAACTTTTCTGTATTTCAATTTTTGGGTAGAATGTTGGAAACTTTTTTTAAAAAATAAATTATGTATGCTTAGCTTATTAGCAGACAATCTCTTGCCTTCTTGCCCGGGTCTCATTCTCACTGCCCAAGAAGCCCAGCATCTTTTGCTATACAAAGAGTATCAGTGGAGTTTCCCATCCACACGGACAGAGAGATCTTGGGGCAAATCTTCTGCAAGGCTTCTTTCTGTGTCCCTGTTGCCACGGAACAACCGTTCTGCGGGGGCGATTCTGGAAACTCACTGGTCCCTGTGGTTCAGTGGAGCAGGATGACTACTAACGGTCTAGAACCCAATGTCTCAGAGGTTTGATCCCCCAGACAGGCACTCTGCAGGGTCCATGGAACCTTTAAGAGGCAAAGACCTATTGGGAGGTCTTTAGGTCATTGAGGGTAAGGACAGAGGAACCCTATCCCCATCCCCACCCTCCCACACACACCATGGAATGAGAAGTTTTGCTTTGCCACACCCTCTGACTACAATGTGCTGCTTGCTACAAGTCCAGTACCACAGGGCCAATCAATCACAGGCAGAAACTTTTAAAACTGTCAGACGAAATTTACCATTTCTTTTTGTAAGTTGATTATCTGTAGCATTTGTGACGGAGACAAAGATCTGACTGCACAGCCATTGGAATCGTT
Source organism: Typhlomys cinereus (assembly GCA_023101885.1). Classification (NCBI taxonomy): domain Eukaryota; kingdom Metazoa; phylum Chordata; class Mammalia; order Rodentia; family Platacanthomyidae; genus Typhlomys; species Typhlomys cinereus. The sequence continues at coordinate 81,326 of JALPQD010000392.1, read as the reverse complement.
CAAGAGTTAAACTCTGACATGCTTAAGCTTCTAAGATAAGAGACTTGCTTAGCTTTTGATTTGAGGCTGAAACTCTCTCAGGAGCACGAAAGGAGGGCAGCTAATGATAGCTGCCGGCCCTTGGCTTCCAAATGCCTCTTTTCTTTCAAAAAACCATGCAACTTTTCTTTACACTTTTAAGATGCAAATAACCTAATGATGCCCCTTTCTTCAGATCATGGGGCCACTATCCTCTGAAGTGGGTAATAGTAACTGTGACAGTATTGCTACTACTAACAGTAATGTTTTTCCAAGACTCCATGACTCTCACTTTACTCTTTCAGGAGAAACATTGAAAGTTAGAGTGTGATTCCTATATCTACTCCTGCCAGGGAAACTGGGGAGACAGGGGAAAGGGGAACAAATGTGTATCTTCAGTGATTCCAAAAAGAATTTATGACCCTTCTCTCACCAAAGGAAATATTAGGCACACTCACAGTTAATCCTTAATGGATTCTGTGCTGCTTTTACGTGGGTTATACTTTCAAATGTACATGAATGATATGGTGTTGTGTTGCTATGTTTGGGTGGCTAACAAAATACAAATTAATGTGAAGACAATGCTAAGTTATAGCAACCATTCATCATTTTTTATTTCTTAATGAAGTGGGTATCAGAAGTCCAGTGTTTATCGAGCATGTGTGGGAGGGTGGGGTGGAATGCAGATGTTAGGATATTATATTGGTTATTTGTCTTCACTATTACGGAATACTTGTCAGAAGCAACCTACAGGAAGAAGAATTCACCGTGACTCCCAGTTTCATTGGTGCCTGTCCGTCATGGCAGGAAGGGCCCGACACGGCAGGAGCCAGAGACACAGGAAGGGGCAAAGGACAAGATGCGCCCAATGAGCTGCCCCCAGCAACCCACTTCCCCCAATTAAGGCCTGTCTTCTAAAGTTTAAAGGACCTCCACAAAACACTGCTGATTGGGGACCGATGTCCAACACAAGACCCTTAGTGAAAACTCCACATTCAAATCATAACAGGTATTGAAACCAAGGGGAGCATATCAAATGCTTACATCATTTATCTAATACAACTGTCCTCCTTTCGTTTCATGTCTTATTACCTGGGACTCTCATTGTTGTGTCAGGCACTACCCTTAACTGCTGTAGCTATGGTGATAAGGATGATGATATTTCGCTGACCACACGCAGTTCTTGGTCCAACTGGGAAAGTTGAGGATTTAGTTATCAAAACATGAGTGGTCAGTCCCCTTACAAACTAATACCGAGAAGTAAAGGAAGGAATTATCAGAGGGGCTATCCCTTGGCACAGAAGGACCCCGCAAGACTTTGCAAAGAGACCTTTCCTTAAATTCAGGCAAGAAGAATGTGCAAGAATTAGCCAAGTGAAGACAAAAGGCAGGTTATTTTGAGCTAGACCAGGGAAGGGTTTGAGTAACAACAAGAGGAAGGGAAGAAATCAGGCTGGCAGGGAGCACGCTATGGAGGACAAGGTGGAGGAAGAAGTTGGAGACTATCAACAGCAGCCCAGTGAAGAAGGGTTGTAGGGTGAGAAGTTTGAGAAAGCTGAGTTCTGGGGTTCAAAGTTACAAAGTGCATCAAGCACAGAGCCAGACTGGATTCTGACCAATGCAGACTTTAGGTCACTAACTTCCCCAAGGAAGGATTAAGGGCAGTCATCTCTACAAAACGAGGATGATGGGAGTAGGGTAGGGGTGGGGAGAACTCTGAGTCCGTACTTGCATCATTGCTAAGCACAAACAGTAGACAAGACTGCATTGGTCCTTATTACTCACCTGGGACCCAGGGTGCTAATTAATCATAGTGACGGCTGGCTGGATGCAGGTCAGAAGGATCTTTCTTTCTGAATGCCGCTACTTTAACCTGCCCGAGGCAAGACTTCACTTGATGACGTAGGGATAAAGGCTCCCTGAAAATGATGGATGCCTTTTGAGAAAGAATAACATTTTGATAAAGACCCTCCCAATCGGCCTCCGGGTTAGACAGGAGCAATTTTCCTTGCATGTTTTCACAGTCATCTTACGAGAAAGCAGCTCTATCTCAGGCTAACCTAGAGAAGCCGTTCAGGATCACAAATCAGACATCCAGTCTGCAGCGGGTTCTGACTCCGCATGAGGAATTGCAGCTGGAGCTGCTACTCAGATTCCACTTTGCGTCCTGACCCCAGTGCAGGTCTCCTTGTTCCTGCTGCCAACAACTTCACTCCCACCCACAACAGTTCACAAGATCAGGATTTGGGTGCAGGCCCTCTTCCCATCCTCTGAAAGCCCCCATAGTATAAATACTTTTGCCGCATGTTGATGCTTTAACCCAAGTTTGGTTTGGTGCAGGTAGGTTTGGATGGGTTTGGTAGGATTGGTGGTAAGTATGACTCTCTTCTCATTCACATATATCTCCGTTTTCTCATCAGAAAAATGCTTCTGGGTGAAGAGGAAAAAGAGAGCAAAGAATGAGAAATGGATGGAGGGACTTGGTGAGATAGCTTGGCCAGTAAGGCACCTTCTCCAAACCTGCCAACTCGAGCTTGAGCCCCGGAAGTTCACATGGTGAGAGAACTGACTTGTGAAAAGGTATCCTCTGCTCTGATTGTCATGGTGTCATGGCATGCATACACAATCCCCATCTTTTTCTCTAGGGACGGAGGGACGGAGGGAGGGAGGGAGGGAGGGAGGGAGGGAGGGAGGGAGGGAGGGAGGGAGGGAGGGAGGGAGGGAGGGAGGAAGGAAGGAAGGAAGGAAGGAAGGAAGGAAGGAAGGAAGGAAGGAAGGAAGGAAGGAAGGAAGGAAGGAAGGAAGGAAGGAAGGAAGGAAGGAAGGAAGGAAGACGCTCAATGCAGGAAGAGACGGGCCAGAAATTGATGAGACCAGGAGGGTTACTGCAAGACCCAGGAACACAGCGAGTAGGGTATGGAGTTGGAGACAATTCCTTTTTCATGACTCTGAAACTGTAACCCAGTTCCAGCAGGAACTAAATCCTCCCAAGATAATGGTGGTGAACCTCCCCAATAACTAAGCAGGCATGGTCCAGGGAAAGAGGCGTTGAAGCAGAACATGGGGTACAGAGAGATGCCTGACAGCGTGAGCTTGGTGGACACCTTGCAGGACATGGGGTACAGCCCTGGGCTCTGTCTTGGGGTCAGGTAGGGAGAGGGTATGAGCTGTGGACAACCGAGATTCAACACAAGAATGTACATCAGTGGCCTGACTTGTCACATAGGTGTCCCTCGTATTTGGAAGGTCAGGGAAATTTCCCTCAAGAGGAGATTAAGTATTGCTGATGAATCCTGAATCATGAAAACAAAGCAGCCAGGATCACAGCTACACACTCCACTTGCCTGCAGCTGAAACGTATGTATGAAACAGAGACTTTTATCCAAGTCGGGGGAGGAGGGGAAATAAGAATGATAATAATATTTCCTTTCTGCTGCCTGGATTGACACACTGAACATTCACAGGCAGGAGAAAAGTTGGAATTCGGCGAGGGCATTTTGACAGCCCTGAAATTTATGTCTGGCTGGAATGAGATAGTACCCCACATTTTTAAACAGTTTGGGTCAGAGGAGAAAAATGTAAAATGGGTCCCCAGCTAACGAGGCCCTGGTCTTCCGTTTATGCCGCGCTAGTCTGCAATTAGGGTTGGCCTGGTGTATAAACTGCCAGCGCACTCAGACTTTTAACAGCCTTATGATGTCAGGAGGGGAAATAAATTGTCCCGTTTGTACTGGGAGGGTATGTGATGGGGGGGATTATTAAGCTAAACATCCTGGGCCTGGCAGGTATGACTTCTTTCAACTTAACATGATGGATTCGCCAATGGCAGTTGGAGCTAATAGCATGAATCCATTGAGGACAGAGAAATACAGCAAAGATTCAGACTCTTATGCAAGCACCAGAGCCAGGCAGGATCTAGCTTGGAACTGCATGCAGACTTTCAGAGTTTGGAAGAAATGAAGATTTCAGATGTGTGACTGCAAGGGACTTGGTCTGCAGAGCAGGTAGAGAGTCTGAGGTGACAAAGAAAAGCAGAGGTAGGGACAGGGAGTTTGGGAGAGTGTCACACTGCTCATGGGCTCTGTACTAGTCACTCTTTGTGTTGCTGTGAGAGAGCATTCGAAGTCACGCAACTTAAGGGAGAAAAGGAGCTTTACTCAGCTTATGGTTCTTATGGTTCCAGAGGGGAGATACAGTCTTTCATGGCGGAAGCAGCATCACTGGTGGCAGGAACTGGAGGAGGCCTATGTCACATCCATCCAGAAGGCTGAGAGCTGCTAAACTGCCAACTGCAAGAGCAAACCTCTGCTGGAAGTAGGACAGGGTTAATCTACTTCAAGGTCCACCTCCTGTGACCGCCTTCCTCCTGCAAGGCTCCTCCTCCTAAAGGTGCCATGACCTTCCTAAACACATGAAACTATGGGGGACACATTTCAAACCACGACATTCCACTCCTGGCCCCCCAAACCAGGAGGACAAACTCTAAATCCTATAGCTCCCTCCACATCCAATAGATGAACTTCTTGTTGAAATCATCTCAGGTCCAGAGGGCTTCAGTTCAACATAGAACACATCATCCTCTGGGTTGACTCCTCCCACAATGTATAACGTTCCTTGACAGATGTCCCATGTAGACGCTGGCATCTCTAGCATCTTCACTTCTCAATGGCAAGCCAGGTTTTAACTCTATGGCACAAAACTATCCTTCCTGGGTCTCTAAATTACAGGCTTCCTGCCACATATTGCCTGGCTTCTGCCATTTTCTGAAACCTTGGAGGAGGGATCCACCACTTCCCCCTTGCATCTTTGATGCCTTTAAAGCCTAGAATGGTGTTGCCAAATCTGCTATAACTATGGGTTGGAAATTGGTCCCTCTCAGCTCACAGGTGGTTCAGCTTCACTGTGCTGACTACAGACAAAATTTTTCTTGGGCCTTTGTTTCAAAGAAGAAACGGACCTTCCCTTTGGACCTATACCCTTCAGTGCATTCCTTCCAAAAGGAACTTCATTCTTATGGGTGGGAGACTTCCACGAGGATCTTGCACTCAGGATAGGGCTTCCCCTATTATGTAAATGAAAAACGAGCTTTGATTCACTAAGGGAGCTAATCTATTTAACAACAGAGGGCATTTTGTTCTCTGTCTCTTCCTGGTTCAACTCTTCAATCTTATCCCTATTTTTTTTTTTTCCTTATCAGACCTCACAGCTTTTATTTCTTTCTGCTTGGCTCCTAGCTCTTTTTTTGTAACTCTGAATAAGAGTACTAAAAAGTAGCCACGTCAAACTGTCAAGACTGTCTTATCGTGAAAATTCTGCCAAACACTCAAGTTTAATTTCAGGCAAGCTCTCAGGATGAAGGCAAAACTTCACTAAATTTTCTTCCAACACATGGTTCCATTTGCCATTCATCCAGCTCCAAACACAGCTTTTGGTCTCCTCTGGACCATCACAAGCTGGGCTTCTACTATCTGCATCTCTAATAGTCTTACTCTCTTCCAAACTTTCATAGGAAAGGCCTATTCAGCTCCATCTCCAAGACACAAAGGCTTTCCTGCACAAAGTCCTCCAAATTTCCATATTCCTCTCAACAAACATTTCCAAAGACATATCAGCCACATCTCAGCCATGGCCATACTTCTCTACTCAGTAACAAGTTCTCTCAGCTTCACAAACACTTTAGTTTTTTTGGCACTAGATTCTCGGTCACAGAGCAACAGCCCAATACCCCACTATGTGGTACCAATTTCTGTATTGGTTATACTTTTCTGTTACTATGAAACAAAACCCAAAGTCAAGCAACTTAATGGGAGAATTGGGAGATTTATTCAGCTTATGGTTTCAGTCTTTCATGACAGAAGCAGCATGGCTGGCAGCAGAAGCTGGAGGAGGCCTATGTCATATCCATTCGAAAGGCTGAGACCTCTCCCAGAGGGAGAGTGGGACTAATCCACCTCAAGGCCTACCCCCTGTACTGCCTCCCTCCACCTCCTAAAGGTGCCACGACCTTCCCAAACACATGAGACTGTGGGGAACACGTTTCAAACCACGACAGGCTCCAAATGGGACCCCGGGGTCTTCCCAGCTCAAAGTGATGTATGCTGTTTCAAGAAGCTTCTAAGAACCCTGCGGAACCACAAACTGATAAGTCCAGACTTACAGAACTGGGTTTGATCCTGATGATTAATATGTCATCTGTTCTTCTCTGTCATGTTCTTTTCCAACTTAGTTTCTTGAAATGTAGATGGGGATTCTACAATCAGGGAAATTTCTTAACATGATTTCCAAGGACCATCCCAAGCAACGGGATCGTTGTACCATTTGTATTGTTGTGAGACAATACTTGGGCCCAACTTAAGGAAGAAAGAGAAGTTTATTTGGCTTATAGTTCCAGTGGGACTACACTCTATTGGGGGGGGGGATCACATAACAGAAGCCATGGCTGAAGACAGAAACAGAAGGCTTATTCAGGTCAGTGGATCTGTCGAGAGGAAGAATAAGAGCAAGCTGAGAGGAAGCAGGGTTGGGCCACCAAACCTCAAGGTCTTCCACTGCAATATTCCTCCCAGAGGTATCACAACCTTCCCAAATACTAACACCTGTTAAGGAATCAAACACATGAGCCTGGGGGCAACTCAGCTTCAAACCATGGAGTTAGCTCAAACAATAAAGTGCTTGCAGTTTACTGAGTTCAGTTTCAAGAACTGGGTTTGAAAAATAAAAGAAAACAGGCGTGGTAATTCCTGCTGGTAATCCCAGCACTGGAGAGATAGAAATGGGCAGATCCATAGGCTTTGCCAGCCAGCCAGCCAAGCCTATTTGATAAGTTACAGGCCAGTGAAAGATTCTGTCTCAGAAACAAAATGTCCTCCACACACATGCATGTGTGTGTGCACGCGCGCACGCGCACACACACACACACACACACACACACACACACACACACATCTTCCCAAGCATACCTTGAGTTATCTGTTCCAGCCTTATGATCCCCAAAGGCACCTGCTCAACCTCTGTTCTCCCTCATTCTGATCTACTTAATCCTTCCCAGAAATAGGTTTTACAAAATTCAATGCAGGGCATATTGGATAAATAGAAATTGCAGACAACAAATGAGTTTCAATGTTAAGTTTAACCCACGGAACACGGCTATGAACATTGGTACATGTTCATCCTAAAATTATATGCCTGAAGTTCGAAGTCAAGGAAATGGTTGTGTCTTTGCTTACTAGATTGGCAGTATTCTGACACTGCACCCAGCATTCTTCACTTCTGGGCCTTGTACCACGAGTTTCCCTTTAGTTGAAACATCACACTGTGCTCTCTCATTGCTTGGCATCTTGCCTGATAGGGCACCAAGCGTCATGTTCGCTTTCTGTCATGTAAGTGGCTATGAAGTCAGAAATAGCACATTCCCAAACCCCTGCCACCAGGCTTGTTCCACATCTAGACCTCAGCAGTAGGATGTGCATAGAGTGGCCAGAACAAGGAAGAATCAGATGGCCATCTCTTTCCTATTTCTTCCTTGCCATCTGAAGGAAAGAGCTCTGAGTCCCAGACGATAGAACCATAGGATGAATGAAATCAGAGTCCCTGAGTTGCTGTGAGGAAGACCACCCACATACTAGTCACAGTGGCAGTTACGTGGATGAGAAGCAAATTTGTACAATGTCACTGAAATGCAGGGTTTGCTCATTACGGCATCTATCACTACCCTAGCTACAATACTCACTCTTTGCACCTTAACTTTGGTAATTCTTCCTCAAGGAAAGCCTCCTATGCAGGGTAAGTAGCTTGGGGGTTCCTCTAGCTGCCCCTAAGCCCCACCATTCTGACTCCTTCAGTAACACCTATCATACCACATTACAATGAATTCTTTGGGGATTTTTTTTTCCTTCTAGAAAGATGTTTCTGGGTCATTGAGAAACATTTGGCTAGTTATGTCTGCAATGCATAGTACTGTGGAGTGAATGGGTAAACGATCTCTTCCATCTCTTAGATGCTGTTTCTGTTTCTTTAAATTGCAGAGGACAGACAAGATGTTTTGTAAGATGTTTTCCAAGCCTGTAATTCAGCAGCACTTGAATATAACTAACATGAAAACCTGTCCTCATTTTCCCAGAAACCCTTTTTCCAGTGGGGAATGGCACCCATCCATTCCACATGACTCAGCTAGACTAGAAACCGTGGCAGATCACACCACCACCCTCAGGAGCCCAGCCAATCACTGCCTTGGAAGTGGGAAGGAAATCTAGGATGAGTCCACGGCTCTGCTCCCCTACGACAGTGGTAGGTAGAGGATAGGAAAAAGGCCTCACCCAAACTTTTTCCAGAAAATTTTAAATATATATGTGTAAAATTACATATTTATAAAATGTGTGTGCTGAAAAATAGAAAGCTCTTTTGTCCACTGGGGTACTTATGATGGAAGAATGTATAGCCAAGTCTCTTGGGGGCAATCTTCTCATTAGTAGAAGGAGAATATATGTCAGATAAGCCTAGCACCCAAGGAGGTAGGAACCAGAGAGATGAAGAACAAAACAAAATAACTTCCAACAATATTTTCCAAGTTTCCAAATAGAGCTGTGTCTGAAGCCAACGTTCTCTGGACTTTACAGTCATGTAAGTTTACAAACTGATTGGGGGTTAAGCCAAATCTTACATTCTGTCCTTGACTAGAAGACAAATAACATACTGTATGGATTTAAAATAAACTATACCAGAACTGCACACTGCCTTGCACATTGTGATAGTTGTCCTTGGTTAGACCTGGAATTAACTGATAGATCAGCCATCAGGATTATCTCTATAAAGTTATTTGAGATACAATAACTTACCTACTTTCCAAGAGCTAACCAGGTAAAAGGAAGTATAATAAAGATCTATCTTTCTGTCTGTCTGTCTGTCTGTCTGTCTGTCTATCTATCTATCTCTCGCCTTGTGCTGACAACCTCCTCTTCCTTGCTGCTGCCATTTTCTGATGACATCAAAACCCAGCTTCTTTGACACTCCAACATGGCAGATGTTCAGAGACTCTCCAGGAATCCTATGACTTTCAGCACCAGACTGGGATTGCTGAGATATTCAGCCCCTGAACTAAGCAGCTCCAGATAGCCATTGTGGATCACCTAAATCTTATCTCATAAGCCAATCCACTACATTTCCTTTTTAAATATTCATTCTATCAGTTCTGTTCCTCAAGAGAACTCTGGTTAGTAGTGCACATACAGTAGATACAAAAAAACCTATTAAACTGGCAACAATAGATAAAAAGTGTCCTCATATTTGGCATAAAATGTAAACCACAGGCTTACATCATTGCCTATAAAATGAGCAATCCATGAAATATTCACTTCATGTTGTGCTGTGAGAACAAATCTAGAGAACACTTAATGTAGTTTCAAAAGTCCAAAGAGCCCTTATCCATGAGCACCTGTCCTTTCCTGCTTTTCATGAAGTACAGAAGGGAGGGCATTCTAACAAAGTTTGATGGATCTGTTGGGACAACTACCCCAGAAAGTTGGCCCGTGTCACCCCCCATGCCACACTGCCTAGTTCAGGTTTGAGTTAAAGAGCCCCCCTCATCTATGCTCATCTGACTCCCCAGCTCCCGGCACTTTTTTGTGGAAAGCTGGAACTTTTGAACATGTGGTCCTCAGGTAGACGTGAGCCACCAAGGGAAAGCACCAGCGGTTACAACCTGTCCCCTTCTGGCCCAAGCCGTCTGCTGCTGCCCGCCACTGTGATGTGACCAGCCGCAACAAGGTCCCTCTACCACAGAGCAAACCACTCCACACTATGCGGCTCCTACCATGATGGATGATATTCTGATTCCCACCAGTCTGTCCTGGCAAAGAGAACCAGAGATCTCTGTTTGCTCATTTCAGCATCTGTGCTCATCTTTCTGTCTCTCTGATTCCCGACTATTCACTCCTCTTGGCCTTCCCTAGGTATTTTTCCAGAGGATTTTTCTGCAGTTAGCCAACAGTCGGATTCCTTACTGACAATTAAAGAAATGTCCCTAGTGTGTATGGAGTCGGGATCATATTATTGTCCCTGGGGTCCATCAGTTACATCCATCTCCCTCTGTCCCCTCCTCAACCTCCATTGTGTGGAAGGATAGCCTATTTTCAAGGGATAGCCTTGTATGTGTGTGTGTGTGTGTGTGTGTGTGTGTGTGTGTGTGTGTGTGTGTGTGCACGCATGCATGTGCACATCAGAGGACCTGTGTGTCCCTGTGGAGGCCCAAGGGTGTCTTCAGGAATCATCCTGGATTGCTTCTACCTCCTCTTTGCTTTGCTCTGGGATTTCTTACACTCCACTGTCTAGAGTTGGACCGTGCAGACTGCTGCCATTTCCACCTGGCATTTTTATGTGGGATTCAGGATCTGAATTCAATTCTTTCTACTTTCAAGGTATAATCTTAACTCCTGAACCATCTCTCCAGCCCCCAAATACAGAGCAAACTTTTCAGAGTTGTGACTGTTTCACCTCATTGTATGGTATAGTGCCCCTGTTCCCTTGCAAGAGCCTCTATCTAATCGCTCCACTCTACAATGAGATTCAGCTAAACCTTCATATACTCTGTCTCTGAGTTGTTTTCACTAAACGAAAGACCAGCTTTACTCCAAGGATGAGTTTTGCTTGTAAACCCCAAGAGAAGAACTTACTGTGAGCAGCTTAAAATCACCATTTGGGAGCTGGAAAGATGGCTCAGCTGTTGACGCGCCTGCTGATCAAGCAAAAGAATCTGAGTTTGGATCCCCAAGTCCTATGTAACATGCCGGGCATGTGTAACAGTTCAACTGTAATTTCCACCTTAGAAAGCAGAGCATAGGAATCCACAGAGCAGGCTGGCCTGATAGTACGCTCTGGATTGGGAGACACAAAATGGAAAACAAAGTATACATATGAAAATTTACCCTTGCCTTCAGTCCTGAAGATTTCAGCATCTTAGAAATCCAGCTCATGACTCTCCACAGCAGAGAAGAACTCATTGTACTATTTTCTGGAATGCTGCCCTGCCCCCATAAGAGGCCTGCCTGACTCCTTGCCATCTTTTCTCCCAAGCTTGTGTCCCTCTCCCTGTTGAGGATTTGGTAGCTCCTGTGAAGCTGTTGGCCCGTCCTAAGTCACATAACACTGGACATAAGCCTGGCCTTTGCTTTGACTGAGGGTCACTGAGAGCCAAGGACTTGCGTGCAGAGCAGACATACTTCTTTGTGTCTCCAGACTCCTTCCAGACATCTGGCCTTCCTCAGGCAGCTGAGGTGGACAGGCCATGCTGCAGCAGGCAAATAGGAAACAGGCCTGCTGCTCGGGTGGTCTGCCGCTCGATGTCCACGGATGGCCAAGGAGCACAACCGCAGGCCATGCAGCTGCCCAGCAGGGCCAGGCGCATCTCCTGGGCTAGGGTGGCCTGTGGCATAAGACTCCTACCCCTACCAGCTATGCCCTAGGTCTCAGTAGGCAAGACTATGAAAATGATGGAGCAGTGCAGTCTCGCCAGCCATCTACCAACATACCTCACCTCCCGCCCACTTGTCCTCTGAAAGACTGTAATTTGTCCCCACTCTCTACTATTCCATGGTTCAGACCCTCCCACATCAAAGGTCTGGAGGTCTTCCTGTAATTCTAGCCTTGGAAGGCAAAGACTGTGGGACTCCAAAGCAACTGCCTAGTCAGATTAGCACTGTGGTAAGCTCCGGATTTGATTCGAGACACTGCCTCGAAAAGAATAAAATGGAAGAGTGACTCAGAATGATTCCTGATATCAACCTCAAGCCTCTACACATACATGCAGGCATACTTGCATCCACACACATGCAAGCATACATACAATATACATGCACCCCCTCACATACTTACACATGAAAATGAAAAGAAAGAAGAAGAGGAGGAAGACGGAGAGGGAAGGAGAAGGAGAGGAATTAGGGGTAGAGGAGAAAACCAGAGTTGAAGGCAGAGGCCAGACAAGAAGGGCATTGAAGGGCTAGGGTGGCTTGCGGCATAAGACTCCTACCCCTACCAGCTATGCCCTAGGTCTCAGTAGGCAAGACTATGAAAATGATGGAAAATCACTTCTGAAACCTTGTTATTATAAATGGCAGAAGGTCTTACAAGTGCAAATATGATTACTAGTCAGTGATCTTTGATTTAATGGACATAGAGCTTATTGTAGGCAGGACTGACTTTATCAGGTGGGAGATGCTTTCCTATTATCCTCACATATAAGAAAAGACCATATTGTAGGTTTCCTGAGGGGGTCTCCAGTTAATCCGAGGAGCTAAGGATTGATTCTGGTCAACAACCAAAAACAAAACACAGGATCTATGCTCTATAATCACAAACAAAAAAATCCTGCCATCTGTCTGCATGAGGATTGAAAGCTCTGTGTGAGACAAAGGCCACAGTACACACTTGTGTCTATGTCACGTGAGACCTGGAACAGAGAACCCGGTGCCCCAAGCCCATGACTCGGACCCACAAGAATAAAGATGCTCCAGAATATATGCCTGTTGGAGAATGCGCTTTAATTTTTCTTTGATGGACCTGCTAGATAGTTGATAAATGTAGACCTAATTTAATAAGAAGCCATTATGCAGGTTTCAAAGTAGAGGTGGCATTTTACATCTTTGTACCAGTCAGATGTGTGTCAGCTTGACAACTGAAGGCTGAAGCTTTGGGTCCATTTATGAAGGACTGGCAGTTAGGACGAATCCTGATCAAGCCTGTGGGTGCTTGTCTAATTGATGGTAGAGGATCCAGCCCATGGAGGTGGAGTCATTCACTGGGCAGGTGGGTAAGATCAAGAGGTTGTTCAGCGAGGTGACATAACTGGGACATTCTTTGGCATATTTGCATGCAGGCCTCTGGGAAGAGAGAACATTTGCCTCTCTCTCTCAGCTCTTCCATGGATATATTGTGGCCATGTCCCTTGACTCCTGTCTCTGGTTAAGAATTCTCCTTCCAAGTTAAACTGTGAACTGTAACTACAATCACAGGCAAGAATAAAACCTCTTGCTCCCCTATGCTGGGTCATGTATTTATCCATAACATGAAGAGAAACTGGAACAATTCTCAACAACCTATGTGTAGAACTTTGAGTTGTTCCATCTCTGGTTTTTATGTGCATGATAGAGTTAGACTTTTGATATTAACTTCCCCATTAGCTTAACAATTAATTATTTTTGCATTGCTATGATAAAACGCCTGTCAGAAATAACTTAGGGGAGGAGTGATTTATTTGGGCTCGTGGTTTCAGAGGATTGCAGCCCGTAGTGGCTGGGACCCACACTTTGGGGAAGACAAATCATAGCAGCCAGAATACAAAGTGGGGGACTGCTATTCACATCACAGCACACAAGAAGTCGAAGCCAGACATAACCTTCAAAAACCAGCCTGCAAAGTTCCACTTCTGCCAGCTAGGCCCTACCTCCTAAAGCTCTCAGCCTCCCAAACTACCAACACCAGCTTGAGAAACAACATTCCAACCGTGAGCCTGTTAGGAGCATTCCATATTCGAACCATGTAACACTCTTCTCCTGATCTCCGAAAGACTCGCGGCATGAAATGCAAAATACATTTAGTCAAACAGGAAGGGTTTCCAGAGTTCCCAAAGTCTTAACAGTTCAAAAGTTCACGCTGTTCAAAAGTTGAACGTTGTTCAAAAGTTCAAAGTCTCCTATGAAACTCAAGGCAACTTTTAGCTGTGAGCCTCTGCAAATGCAAAAAAAAAAAAAAAAAAACCCCTTTTTTTCAAAAGTTACATTCTTCCACTATGAAAATGGCACAGAGTAAACATTCCTGATCCAAACGGGAAGAACAGGGGTACAGGAAGGAGCCATAGAAGAAAATAAGACTGAAAGTCACCGGTGTTAATATGAAATCTTACACCTCCAGGTGCAGTATTTGGGATGGTGGCATGAGCTGAGCCTCACCATCCTGTATACACAGAACCCAAGGGACTTGCCATTTGCAGTCCATGGAGTTTTCTTGAACTAACTCCACTGAATGTCTGTAGTTTTCCTTGGCACACATCCTGCTTTCCCATCACCTCCAAAATCCTGGGTCTCCACTGTAGTTTAGGCTTCACTTTCAAAACGTCCTGCATTTCCCTGCCAGTGGCTCTCTCTATTAGGAACTCAAGCACAATGTCTGCCCATCCAGGATTTTCTCAAAAAATCTTGCTAGATGCTTCCATGACCCAGAAACTCTTGCATGTTGCATACTTGCAAAATTAGTTCCATGTGAACGATGCATCAGTCAAGCCCCGTCGGATGATAGCTGCAGTGGCCTCTGAGCACCTGGATGGCTGAACTGAATCAAACACCTTGGCACCTCTGAGGTCAAAGGAAAGTCTGTAAAGTAAGTTTGAAGTTTTGTACCTCTGAGCCATCAGTGGAAAGGGTCTCTTGTCAATTCTTGAAATGCCTTCAAATACCTTATGATTGTTCCATTATGGGTATAGAGAGCACAATAGAAGAGAAACCTGAGGCGGGAGGCATGGAGAGACAGTAAAAAGTTTGTAACCATCACTATGGAAAAATGGTAGGATGAACTGATGTGTGAGGATCACGTGGGGACTCACCCATGGTTACCAACTCTGAATTCACGGTGATACCACACTGCCTTGTTCTGCAATTTTTTGCATGTTGTTGTTTATCTTTTCCACACAGTCATTTCATTTGGCACAATGAAATCAAGTGTTTGTGTTCATCCCAGGTCTGTGTGAGATTGATTGGTAGGGTGAAAATCAGAAGAACTAAACAATTGTGGAAATGACATATTTGGGCGCACATACACTAGCATAAGTTGCGTATTGAGAAATAATTTCCATTAGTTATAGGTGAGAGAACTCAAACAAAAAGGAAGTTAAATAAGGGAGAGGTTTACTTCTGTCTTGCGTGAAAAGAATTTAGAAGTCTGGCAAGATGTGCCTATCTGTGTGATAGTGGCATGAACGGCATGGCTGTAACCATTTTCAATTTGTATGGAAGGCCTGCTCTACAGGAAGTAACTCATATCTGGTACTGTAAACCTGGCTAAGAACCCATGGATTGCAAGGTCATAGGCCCTGAAGGAGAGTCCACTACTGTTGTTTTGCTAAGTGGATGTGGCCACAAACTACCTTCTAAATATTTATCCTTAAATCCATAGACCAGTGCAGCTCTCAGCCCTCATCTGGGAAGCTCTTCGGCCGTGGTTTGTGATCAACACAGAGAATCACAACTGGACAAAATGCAGAGAATAAGTGACTGTGAATCACTCAGCCCTAAATGGGACATCTAAGTCACCCCTTCCTCTGACAAGGTGTAGGAAACATCATGGAAGAAGGAATTGGAAAAAATGTTAAGGGTACCACTAAAGACTATCCTCTGGACATGACAGGGCCGCTGCACCCACGAACTCACTGCAGCTGTGTTTACCTGTACAAGGCCTCCACGGCACTGGCCTGTCAACATTTCATCATGGAAAGGGAGGTGTTTACTGATGCCTGAGACACTATTGATAGCTAATGCTGACTGGGGGAAGGAGATCCACTTGCTTCAGTGGTGTTGCTGCTCATACATCACCTATGCTGCAGGAAGTCCCAGACACATACTGACACAGTCAACCTTCATAAACCAGTCTCTCTCTATCTCTCTTTCTCTCCCTTTCTCTCTCTCTCTCTCTCTCTCTCACACACACACAAACACGCAAATAGACTTATAAGTAGAAGGGGAACTTATTGGGAAGAAGGTTCTCAGGGGGAGAAGAATTGGGGATGAGTTAGGGAAATACAGGGAGAAAATGACAAAAAACCATCACATACATAAACAAAACCATCAAAGAATTTTTTTAAATGACTAACATGCTTCATTAACCCTCTAGTAGAATAATCTTCTATGCAAGAAGAAGGCAAGGATATGTGGAAACTTTCTACAGTAAAGAAACAGAACATTCTTCAATAAAGCAAAGAATGTACAGTAGAAAAATTTTGGCGAAAATAATGGGCAATTTGAAAAAGAAGAATAATAAGTGACAAATAAAATATACAAAATTCAAGTTCAACAACAACCAAGAATGAGAACTCCAAAACTAGTGCATGCTTGCTTGCATCCATGAGATTATAGAACATTAGCATCACTGCACAGGTCAGCTAGAGGCACCGGAAGCAGCCTACTTAGAACACTGGCAAGAGACAGACTTCAGGAAACCCTTTCTCAGGGGCAGATGTCACTTAAGATTTTAAATGTGGTTTTTGACACAGAAATTTTCCCTTTGGGGATATTTTTTTCTTATGGAAATCATCATATAGCATGTCAACATATATGCTTGCTACAAAATATTTTAGAATAGGGAGAAATTGTAATCCATCCAAGTGTCCATACCAATGAGACAAATATTAGTCATGAAAGTTAAATATGTTAAAATGTTCGCAGCAAATTCTTTGGGGAATATGTAAATGTTCCCCCAACAAATTCTCTCCCTCTCTCTGTCTCTCCGTCTCTCTGTCTCTCTCTCTCTGTCTCTCTGTGGTGTGTGTGTGTGTGTGTGTGTGTGTGTGTGTTTGCATGTTATGTTAAGTGGACCCATACCATGTAAGAATCTTTGAATGGTTGCTTTACTCAAGAAATTATGCATGGCAAGATTTCTGATTTCTTCACTATAATTTCCCATGTTTTCTTTGACTTTTAAATAAGCAATCAAATCAAATGGAAAAATAGCATGGTTTCATATTCGAGTTTGTACATGTGAGAAGAAGAGGGATACTTGTGCAGGATACACACCTGGAAAGCAGGTTCTACGAGAGCCTGGCTGAGAAGGTGCATGGACCTCCTCATGCATGCTAATGAGAGACTGGCCAGACTTTGAACTTGCCTCTTTTCCAGCCCTGCTGACCTCGGCCCTTGTTCAGCCTCACGCTTGACATATGTAAACCCTGGTGCTGACAGGTAGAAACACGTGAATCTGAGCTCGTGTTGCTGAGTCCACAGCCTCTTTGGATCGGTTCCCCTCTGCTACCTTCACTGCCCACTAAGAGAGGCAACCTGTATCTCTCATCCAGCCTCCTACTGATTGAATGGTGGCCCTTGAAGACTTTGTTATAGTCCTTTCTTTCCTTTGTGACTGTGCTCTCCAGCACACAACCCCTAACTCACGTGGCTATTTCAATGGAGAAGTGAGTAAGATTTTAAAATCAGTTCATCAGTTTCGCAGTTGGGTTCTCAGTATTTGGTGTCCACAAGTGACACAAGCATGGAATAGTCCCGACATCACAGAGAGTTCTGGGATCTGAGGGGCTGGCTTAGCTTTATATTGTGCTACTGGGATAAATGCATGACACAAACAATTTAAGAGAGCAAGGGGATTTTATTCCAGTTTATGGCTGTAGATTACAGTTGCTCATAGCAGGAGAGTTTAACAACAGAAGCCCAGGGGGCTAGCCACATCACGTCCACTACAAGAGCAGAGAGCAGATAAAGACTGATACATACTACCTAGCTTGCCAGTCTGCCAGTTTAGCTTGCCAAAATTAACCAATTCTCTCTCCATCTTATCCATCTACCCAATCGTGGTTCCACACACTGGAGACTGGATCTTCCTATATCAATCATGTAATTAAGACACTCTCCCATGGGTGTGCTCAGAGGTCTGCTGTAATGAAATCATTTCTCATAGGTGTACCTACCTACAAGGCCCATCTCTTCTACTATGGAAGACCTGAAGCCGACTATCACAGGGGCCAGGAACGGTGCTCAGTTCACCCCTGTGATCTCAGCAGCTAACGGCAGTCATCAACATGCAACGGACCCTTGACGAATGAGAAAGCAATACATGACCCCGTCCATCAACAACAAACACGCGCACTGATGCTGGGTGAAAAAGACTTTTGGCAGGAGCTAACCTATTAGCCTAGTCCCAAAGGTAATTCTATACCAATGGGTGGGTCATAAGGAGAGTGGAGTGCTCCGGATGGGGAAGAGACGTTGATTTAGTGAGAACCACACAGGGAATTGGCACCCTCAAGCTATTGTTCTCTACTTCTTTACTCCTGCCAACTAGAAGTCATCCTAGGCTCTGCTTCCTTATCGGGCTTCCTCCAGTGTACACGCAGCCAGGCTCGCTATTGTACGCTTTGGCTCCGACTGATAGGACTCTTGGCAGTTCCACAATCTGGCAATTTCTTTTTTTTTTTTATTTTTTTATTTTATTTTGTTTCATTAGTTAAGTTTTGATTAGAGGTGGGAGCAGACATGTACCCCAGGGAAAGCACAAGAAAAATTTCCAAGAGATTTCCAGTCCAACTGCCCTAACTCACATGTTCCCAATTTTGATATGAAAAGGAATCTGTTTTTATGACCTTGGAAGGGGGTGAGGCAGGGAAATACCTGAGTCCTTTACAGAAGTTCTGTTTCAACCTGGACAAGAGATACGTGGGCAAGCCCTGCTGAAGGCAGAAAACAGAGGTGTCCACCAACCGCATCGGAGTGTCTTCTTTTATTCTGGCTTCCACTTCATGCAGACTGCACGGGGCTGCGACTGAGCTCTCTCATCCACTAGCCGTATGACACCACTAAGCCTCAGTTTCCTTTCTGCAAAATGGGAACAACTTACGTGTTAGAAGCATGAAATAAAGCTAATATCTGGAAAGTGGTATGATAGTTAATTTCGTGTGTCATCTTGACTAGGCTCCCAGAGTGCCCAGATAACTTGCTTAAGCTTCATTCTGGGTGTGTCTGTGATGGAGCTCCTGAGTAGGGCTGTCACTGGATGTGGTAGACGGAAGAAAACAAATCAGCTTTCCCAATGACAATGGGCCTTGTTTAATCTGTTCAAGGACCGAATGGAACAAACAAACAGGAAGGGACACATTGCTCTATCTGCCTATTTTCAAGTTGGGACATCCATCTTCTCCTGCATCTAGACTGCACTGTGGCCTCAGATGGGAAGGATACCATTGGTTTTTCTGGATTTTCACCTGGCTGAACATAGATCCGTGGACCTTGCCAATTGTGAGCCAATTCCTGGACTTACCTTCCCTTAGTTCTAGTTCTTTGAGGAACTCTGACACCTCCAAGCACATGAAATGTAGTAGTCTATTAAATATATAAATAATTGTCCTAATACCAAATACATATGAATAGCTAGAAGGATGGGAATTATGCCAGATGCCATTTGTTGAGCTCGTACCTGTCACTAACTTTGTAACAATTTAGAGACACCCTCTTATTATCTAGTGCTGCAGTCGGTCTTCATGTTCTCGATAAATTCACTCCCAAAGAGCTCAGAGAAACAGGGAGTTGTATCCTTGCTTATGTTCTCAGTTACAGTTCTCAGTCCAGCTTGGTAGGAGAGTTCATACCAACATCGAGAGCTGAGGGCCCTGGCCACACCATATCGACATCATTGTTGAGAGAGAGCAAACTTCACTTGCCAGGCTGCAAGACTGCCAAAGTGTGCCGAAGGATACCAACTTACTGAACCAGTTCACTCCATCTTCTCCATCCATGCCTAGGATACTCAGATTTCATTCTGTCCATGTCTAAAACCTGTCAGGGGCTATCTAACAGAGAGATGGCTAGATTTAACTTTGTTATTGATAAGAATCTTGGGTGGGAGAGATGGCTTAAGAGTTAACCTCTGCCTCCCTAGCAGAAGGCCCTGAGTTTGGATTCTGGATCCCACATAAAAATGCCAGGCGGAAACGGTGGCAGCCTATACTTTTAGCCCTGGAAGGCAGAGCCTGGGAAACTCGAGAACAAAGGAAATAGGAGGTAGAAGCAATCCAGGGTGATTCCTGAAGATATCCTTGGGCCTCCACAGGCACACACAGTGCCCTCTAATACACACGGACACACACAGAGACACAGACACACACTTAGATGCGCACACACACACACACACACACACACACACACACACAAAATAAAAATAAAAAATAAATAAGAATCTTAGGATGTTTGCTTCATCTTCTGTGTCTTAGAGTGAACTTGTCCCTTCAGCAGGCTGAGGTGCATAAAAAATCCAGAACCTGCCAAAGATTGCCCAGCAGTTTGAAGTCTGTCTGAAGCTATGACCCTTTCTCTTTGCACAACGGCAAGTGAAGGGTGTAAGGTCACTACAGAGTACTAGGACTGTGCCCTACAAGTGCCCCAGACCCACTCCCAGGCTGGGAGGCTCCATGCTCACCTCTTGATTTCCTCACTCCTTGGAATCACCTCCCATAAAAAGGAGAAAGATTTTAGGGTATGTTCTGGCCACTTAACAGAGCAATAAGCTCAGTCCCTACCCCACCCCAAAGAGCTCTACTACAACCTTCCCTGCAACGCTTTACCTTGTCTTAGCTTGCCTCCCACGGTCCTGTGTTTGCACCGCTCTTCCAGAACGTTCTAAGCCTTGGCATGAAGGAAATGCTTACACCGTGGCAGGTATCCACCTCAGCTGTCTAATACTCTGTGACTAATGACATGGCAGGAGGAAGTCTGGGTCAGACATACCACAGATTCTGTGTTTCTCTGGTGCCTGGACAGACCCACTTGGGAATTAAACTAGTCCAGCCCTCCGGGGCGCTGCCATTTTGGTGCCCACTGCACACTAATCAGCAGTCAACATTGCAGGCTGATGTTGCGTAATGTATCTTTCATTCCTGAACGTTAGTGATAATTAGCTTAACTCTTTGCATGGTCGCACGTGTTTATAATGTTATGTTTTAAGATGTTTACATTCGTAGGGAGTTTTATGTGCTGTTTAGATCATAAGTTTACATGTCTGTGCCTGTAACTTCAATTCCTAGCTAAATGCTAACAACACCCAGTTTTATATCTCCATTCCAGACATTGCTCCTAAGTCCCAACTCTTTACACTCGACAGCCTGCTCCACACTGGGTCTCGCAGACGCAGACTCAGCAAGTCCAAAAACGAAACACATAATCTGCCTTTCACCAGTCGGCTTGTCCCCAATGCTAATTAAATGGCAGCAACCAGCCAATCACATGTTCACGCTAAAACATAATACGACCCTTGCCTTTGCTGCCTACTAGATGTTGCCCTTCTCATGCCTAACAGCTTCTCTCTTACATCCATCCAAATGAACCCGTGTATCTAACAGTTGCTCATTTCATAGACCCCATAGGAAGAGGTGGGTAAAGGACTGGGTGCTGGGGGTCTGTCAACTCGGGACTAGGGAGGCAGAGAGGTAGGAAGATTCAGAGTTTAGGACTAGTCTGGGCTACCCAGCAAGAACCCATCTTATAAGATAAATATAAAGGTGACACAATGCTAAGGAAAACAGACACCATGTTGCAGTTTGTCTTCATGGTTGCTGATAAAAATCACCACCAAATGGCTTTAAGGGAACAAGGGTTTATTTTCTTATGATAGTCTCGTTAACAGTTCTTAGTCCAGCTTGACGGGAGAGCTCACACCAACACCAGAGCTGAGGGAATTGGCCACACCATCACCACATAATGGCTGAGAGGGGGACGATCTTTATTTGCCAGACCAGCATGTTTGGCCAAGTGTACACAAGGATGCTAATTTCTCAAACAGTTCCCTCCACCCTACTCACCTGCTTTGGGACCAGCTCCACCCACCACAGTCTGGGCCCTCTCCATCAGCCAGACCATCTCCTGCAAGCCCATTCCAGGCCCAACACAACCAACCTACTCTCCACAAATGTGCCCAGAGACTGAACCCCCCACCCACCATTAAGCCAACGCCAGTACCCAACTACAACACATGGTATTTGCGTCTCATCGCTCACAATCCTAACAATAGCACATTTTGCTGAACAACGAGTCAAAATCATGGACAAATATAGTCTTAATGTATCATAAAGATTTTGTGTAATTTCATAATAATGCAATAATCACACTGTATTCATTATAACTAATGAATCTTACCTAGTCTATCCTAGACAGTATCAAAGTCCACAGATGGGCAGTACCGTGGCTAAGGGCACAGACTTTAAAATCAGATCGGATCATTTGGTCAACTGATAGATTCTTACACAGCTGCTTGTCAGCCAGGCACTCGTGTGGGCGCTAGGACTTCAGCTAGCAATAAGCAAGGTCTTTACACCCCCCCAATAATTTTGAACATATCCCTGTATTTTGGAAATTCCTCACCCTGATAGAAAGATGAGTTTCCCCCCTTTCAGGTTAAGAATCTGCTCACTTATCAACATTTGGCATAGCAAACTCCCTTACAGCTGAAGTGTGGGCATACGGCGAGTTCATTTCCTACCTGGTCGCCAGGACCCTGCAACTCGTCCGTGGAATCAATTCTTCCATTCAGCTCATGTGTTTGGATTGCTGCTGTTTGCAACTAAGAATCAAAGGTGAAATATTTTAAGTGGATATTTCTCGTTGACTTTAGCTTCTGCCAACCTCAGTTTCCCTATCGGTCCAATGGAAACCATTTCATGCCTGTGAGTTCACAAGGCAAGGCAGTTATGGTTTTCACAGGGTCCTCCTGAGGAGCTTCTGTGGAAGAAGAGGAGCTTCTATCGGAAGAAACCAAGGAAGGAATTCCCATCTTGTTCCTTTCTGGAACTCCTTCCACATCTTTCCTGGGTGAAAAATCTCTTTCCCGTGAATCCAGTCAGAGCCACTTTTCCTAGTAGAATCCCCCTGCCCCAGACACATCTGGGTGGAATTCCTGGCTCTATAGCTCCACAGGGCATAGGGGGATGCACTTAACACTACGCAGGCCTGAGTGCTGGATGCCCACACTTGAAGGGGAGGATTGTCCTGCCCCTGTGCACGTCACCAAACTCTAGAAAACAAAAACCCAGATGGTAAATGTTATCATCTTCCAGGGCTTCAGCAGCTAGTAGGGGGGAAAAAATTCCACACTGCCCACTCCTCTGACATGTTAAAGCACACTATGTGGCTGTTACTACATTCGATCAAGCAACAGGTTTGAGAGCGGTCTGGAGGGCAATTATCTTAATTCTTACTTCACAGAAGAAGAAACTGTGAGCCAGAGTCACTGATTCCACGTCAGGACTTTTCTGATGTTGGTGTGATACCCATACTAAGCTGCAAGGGGATGACCATTTCATGAAGTGTTTGCTTTTGAGCGTGGGTGTGGGGGGGGTGTGCACGTGAGATCAAGATGGCGCTTGAGTGTGTGTGCCTGTGGTCATCCTGGATTACTCTACTTCCTTATTGCTTTGTTCTAGAGTTTTTCAGACACTGCTTTCCAGAGCCAGAATTACAGGCCACTGTCGTTTCCACCCAGAGTTTTTCTTTTCTTTTCTTTAGATTTCAATGAATAATTTTATTCTTTTTTTAATTATTATTTTTTTTCCCACTCATACAAACTTAATAGATACTCCAGTCCTCTTCCTCCCTCCACCCCTCCCTGGACTCCCTTAGTCCCTCCCCCCCTTTTCCCCTTCCTTCCACCCCCCCTTCATCCCTTTCTCCTAGTCCCCCCCTGTTCCCCCCCCAATCTTTGGAGCATCCTTTAGTGTGAATGTCAAACTTTCCTCTGTCCTCCACTCTAATGAGGTGTAAGGACTCAGTAGCATTGCCTAGAGCCCTTTCTTGCGCTCCCCTTTAGTATGGGAACACTATTGTGACTGTTAATCCCTTGCTTCTAAGGATCCTAATGCCTGTGATCCATGCTAGACTTTGGGGAGGTCATTGTTATGTCAGTCATTGCGCAGGTCATGCAAAGTCCTACTATGGTTACTTCGGCCCTAACTTGTGTGGAGTATCCTGTGCATCGCTGCTCCTCCCCATCTTTGGGCTCTTATAATCCTACCGCCCCCTCTTCCGCAAATTTCCCTGAGTTTTAGGATGGGGAGAGATTTGGCTGGTCTGGTTCCAGGTGATTAATGTAGGGTCTCTGATGTTCTGAATTATGGTTTGTTGTTTTTTCAGTTTTGCTGTTCCTGCACCAGCCCTTGGCTCCATCCTGATTGGTATTGGATGTCACCCCTTGGCCAGAGATAAAGGGCTATTAAAATAGAGTCTTACTGTAAGAGTAGATTCAAAGGTAGATGGAAGAAGAGTAGGAGACCATGGGGGGGGGTCAGTGTCCCATTTGCAGGATGTCCCCTCAGAGTTTTTCTATGGGATCTCAGATACGAACTCAGGTCCTTTTGCTTGTGAATCAAAGACTAGAATCCCTGAACCATCTTTCCAGCTCCACATTTCATGAAGATTTTATAGAAAGAAACAAAGAAGTTCATAAATCAAGACATTTTTTAAAAATACATTGGTGGAAGCAGCACATGGGGAGGTTACAGCCAGGAAGTCTCTGCTACGGGCCCCAGATGCTATCTGGTGACATTCCTTGCCCTCAGGATGATGGAGGCTAAGAGTCTGTTTGTACGTTCCCGAAGGGTTTGCCTAATAGTCATGAGGATGTGTGTTCCCACACAGAGGTGGGCAATAAATGGCTCTTTAGGGACCCGGGATAATCTGGCCCTGGACCGGCTCTACAACAACAGCACTGCGGTTTTGATCAATCCATCAGCCCTGCAGAAGGTTTCACATAGATACCTCCTTTTTCTCCTAGAAAGTTCCAGGGATAAGAAGGGCATTTTGTCATTTTTTTTTCCTCCTGGACTAAAGTTGTATTCAGAAGATAAGAAATGGAAGCTGCTAGTTTTGCAGCATGCAGCCATGAATCTTTGGAAGGAGTTCCCTAACACAGGAACCATGAACTATGAAAGCCAAGGAGGGTTCTCCCACTGTTGGCACCTAGGGGCAAGACCTAGACGAGGCAGCAGGGTATGTAGGCTCAGCAGCTATGACTGCTGAGTAACTGAAGCAATGGTGTAGAGAAAGCGATGCTCTATGCCCAATGGCGACAAGATTTTTTTTCTGCAGGAACCTAAGGATCAGGTGGTGACAGCAATGGGGACAGACTGGCGACATGCTAGCCAGCACTTTGTGCCCAAGGACTTCAGCTGTGGCCTGACTTCCCAGGATGCCAGATCTTCCAAAACTTGGATCTTCCATCTTTCAACTATTTGAAAAGCTAATCGCTCCATTTTCAGTGCAGGTCTTTTCTTGTTCAAATTTGTTACTTGCATCCAACCCTCCTGAGTTCCCCTCAGGGGAACATCTTCCTGACACACTGAAATGTTCTCTCTACTCCAAGCAGGATCTGTGGCTAGGCTAGCCTGCTTCAGGCTCCATCCAAGGTCCAAAGTCTGAAGGGACAAGGATGGCTGAGTTTCTTCCAAGGTGAACTCATGACAAAGCCCATGGGGATCACAAGCCAGTTGGATTCCTGTGTCTTGTGGACACATGTTCTCATTATAAATTCTACTACTGGCATAGACAGCCTGAATACACAAATCATACATTACAAGCCAGAGCCAGACTCATAGGACATAGTGACAAGGTGTTTTCAAAATGCCTTTAATGAATGGCTCCCACCCAGAAAGAGATGGGGGCAGGCTCAGGCCTAAAGATACAGTGTGTCAGGAAGCCTAACGGAAACTGTTCTAGAACTTCCCCTCACACAGCAAACTTCATGGGTTCTCCCACTTCAGAGTCTTGGCTAAGTCCAGCTACTTAGCAGAAGAAAGAGGCCCTGCAGTCACCCAAACTGCCATCTTCCTGAATTTTCAAAACCTCTCCCCCTTCTGTGGGTTTTGCGAGCCAGTTCCGAGCATGGAGTTGCTTACTTTCCAGGCAATTCCTGGATGTTATTGTCACCTTCCTGCTGTTTACTTCTTAGATGCGGAAACTCGGAGAAAATAAAGCAACTGGCTCAGGGATGCTCAGGTATGAAGTGGCAGATCTGGGAGTGGAGCCCGGGTCCTTCCTGGCTCAAATGCTACATCCTTTCTGCTAAGAAATGGGGCTGTTTCCTTTCCCTGGGCAATTGGCAAGACGAGCTAAAAGCTAATGTCTCTGACAGTGGAATGAATAGAGTTTCATGGAAGGTTACTGTCCCTGAGATATGGGTTTGCCTGGATGAGGCAGGGTGATTTCTAATGGAGCTGTTTCTCCAGGAGATCCTGGTGGGGTCATTGCTTCTAGATGGGCCAAGAAAAGAAAGAAGAATTAGACCAGAAAAACATGAGGAGAGGAAGGAGAAGAAGAAAGAGAGAGGGAGAGAGAGAAGGAAGAGGAGGAGAAAGAGAAAGGGAAGAGGAATTAAGACTTTATTTTTATTTATGCCTTTATTGCTGTCCTGAATGGAAGTCACAGCCCTAAATCCAAAAAAGCAACAGGACTCTTCTCTAGAAATAAGCAACCCCTCAAGGCATTGGGCCTCGCCGGTCTCTGAGGCAGGACAGTTGTGCTCTCACCCCCTTCTGCTTCTCCACAGGACAGAAGCCTCTTTGGAGTTGTATTTGGTACCCTAGCCATGCATCATGCAGGATGGTAAGCAGGAAATGGAAGAACTTTTTAGACGTGAACAGAATGTCTTGTGCAGTTTGCTTCTTTTAGAGCCTTCTGAGGCCCACCTGGCCCAACGTGGTCCAACAGCACTCAAAGAAGCTGTCATAGTTGGTCACAGGTGTCAACTTGACAGTGGAGGGTTTGAGCTCTGGGCACATTGATAGAGAATTAGTGGTTGAGTTAAGCTCAGAGCAAACCGGCAGGAGATTGTCTAGCTGATGGGGAGGGCCCAGCCCATGGTGGGTGGGACTAGAGCCTGGAATAAAATACAGAGAGCTGGTTGAAAAGGTTGGCATCCTTGTGCACACTTGGCCAGATATGCTGGTCTGGCAAATAAGGACCGTCCCTCTCTCAGCCATTATGCAGACATGATATAGCCAGTTCCCTCAGCCCTGGTGTTGGTGCGTGCTCTCCTGTCAAGCTGGACTATGAACTATAACCAGACTATCGTAAGAAAATAAACCCCTTGTTCCTTTAAGCCATTTGATGGTGATTCATCGGCAGCCATGCAGGTGAACCGCAACAGGACCCAAGGCTCTCTGCAAACCACAGCTTCACCAAGGGGCAGGGTTGTCCAGCCAAGGGCCTCTTGAGGGGACAGCCACTCCCCACCTGCACTGTGGTTGAGTATGATGAAAATACGGGCAAGTGCCAGGGCGAGAGACAAGCTTTGCCCCCGGGAGCTGTTCCCATCCTGCGGGTAGGTATTCACCCTCTTGACCTACCTCTCCTTACTCGCTGGGGGGGATAGTGTGGGCTCCCTGGTTGGAATCAAAGACAAACTGATTATATTTCTTGAACAAGCTAAGGAAGAGGGTGGGACTTCGCAGGGCGCCTCTACCTCCATCCTCCGCCTAAGATGGTGTGCGGATCCACCAGGCCCGTGGCTGTCCCACGTCATTTGCTTCCAGGACAGCGCGGGGGCTGGGGAGTCACAGGCACAACCGTCTCCGGCCCTTGCTACAATTACCTCCTCCAGTCATAGTGACGGGTCCTGCTTTCTTTACTCTTAAATTCATTCGTCTGGGGCTAGAGAGATGGCCCAGTGCCTCGCAAGCTTAAAGGACCTGAGTTCACACCCCACATAAAATTATCAGGCAGGTATGACAGCTTGCCTATCATCCTATCCCTGGAAGGCAGAGCCTGGGAATGGGGCCCCAAAGCAACATGGCGAGCCAGAGTAGTGCTAATGGTGAGTTCTGCGTTTAATCGGAGACCCAGGCTCACAACAATAAGGCGGAAGAGTGATTGAAAATGATTCCCAATGTCACCCTTGGGGCCTCCACAGGCTCGTATACTCAAATGCACTTGTGCGCATACATCCATGCATGCATGTGCACCCACCCACATGCAAACACACACACACACACACACACACACACACACACACACACACACACACTCATAAGCATGTATGCACCCCATATACAAATACATAAAAAATCTATCCAAATGAATCCCCTCATTTAACAGTCATCCATTTCATAGCACTGACTTGGGAATGGGTGGTAAAGGACCCCCTCCCAGGACAAGGGAGGCAAAAGCAGGAGCATCCAGAGTTCAAGACGGGCCTGGGCTATGCAAGAAGAAAACAGTGATTGTTCCCTTCTCAAGCCCAGTTAGCAACAAAGCAACTATTTTCTTAATTTTTCCATCTTCATGTGTTTATGGAGCAGGGGGGGTACATGTATGTTAACATGTGTGCTGTCAAGCATGTAGGTCTGATGGTACATGCATGTAAAGACCTGAGGTTGCAATCAAAATCATCATCCTATTATTCCTCTTCCACCTTATTCTTTCCGAGACAAGATCCCTGATCAAACCCAGACGTCACCACCAGTAGAACCAGTGTGACTACAAGCTTGCCGTGGGGTTTCCTAGTCTTTATCTTCCAGGCTGCCACACCCACCCAGCATTTGACTTGAAATTTGGGGATCAAAATTCCTGTGCTTCAGCTGATGTGGTGAGAAGTGAGGAGAAGTGGCTTAGATCACTGAACCATCTCTCCAGCCCCAGAGCAACTATTTTTGTTGATACCAGCATTGTCAAGCCTCAGAGGCAAAATTCTTAACAAGCTTACCACCTCCTCAGGCTTAGTCACATGTCCCAATACCACTGCAGATGGCCTCGAGGTTTCTGTCACCACCCCACCCCACTGACTCCCCTCCTCACCCCTGTCTCCACCCTTGCACCTCCATCCATCACTCCACACCCATGTTACTTCCTGACTTCTTAGCAGGCACACTCTACCTTCAGAAGCAGTTTCCCGAGGTCA
Organism: Typhlomys cinereus; assembly: GCA_023101885.1. Classification (NCBI taxonomy): domain Eukaryota; kingdom Metazoa; phylum Chordata; class Mammalia; order Rodentia; family Platacanthomyidae; genus Typhlomys; species Typhlomys cinereus. Next base: position 52,676 of record JALPQD010000392.1, on the reverse strand, counting down.
CTTACAAAGAAAGGCTGTCATAAATAATGTGGAACTAACTCTTCGTTGTCCTTCTGTCTCGGGCCAGGGCCTTGTTCGATCAGCTTTGGGAAGGTCTGCCCAGTGTCTTGGACAGGAAGGGGCTCACCCCGGAGTCTGCTTAGTCCCTGGAGTATTTGCAGACATTCCCAGGCATTGAAGTAAGGGCTTACCGAGCAGATGGCATCCAAGAGAGGTGGAACTCTACTTTTGCATGCACGTGGGAAAGAGTACGTCTACGCAAACTCTACATTTGCATGCACACGGATAAGTGTGTGCCTGTGCAAACATGTGCATCTGGATCTGTCCGTACCCATAGCTCTGACAGCTTTGACTCGGTTTCTGATGAAGGCTCAATGGATGAGCTTGATAATTAATAAGGAACTGAAAAGAGAAAGTGGTCACCACAGCCCGTCTTCCGTCAAGCGGTCCTGAGAGGTCGATGGGTTGAGATGAGCTGGAAGCCCTTGAGGATTTATTTGCTTGTTCAACACTTTTTGCAGGAGATTAAGGATGGAGTGACTTAAAGGAACTTGGAGATTACGGAGTTGCCTAAAGCTTCCCAGTGGCACAGGGCTCTGGACATCGATGTTGTCTGGGAGACACTAAGACCATTGCATAGTGTCATTCATGACGTCAGCCTATGGAAGAGTGGCACCGCCTCTCACTTGCTCCTTGGAATCTGACACTTTCACCGCTCTCAACTCCTCCCATGTGTTCCCACTATCCCTGTGAAACTGAGAGATAGATGAGGCTTTCAGGGGCAGAAATAGACCTTAAGTGACCGCTGTACCCCAGTACCCCACAGAGACTGACTCAGAAGATGTAACTTGGGGCTAGGGAGATATCTCAGGGGTTAAAACTTTTGCCTTCCATATAAAAGAAACTGAGTTCAGATTCCCAGATCCCACATTAAAAATGCCAGGCAGATATGGCAGCGGTCTGCAAGTCCAACTCTGGGAGGTGGAGTCTGGGAAATCCCAGAGCAAAGCAGTCAGAAAGCAGAGCAAATCCAAGATGATCCTGATGTCACCCTGGGGCCTCCACAGTCACAGACATTCAAATGTCCTCTTGTACACACACACACACACACACACACACACACACACACACACACACACACGGGGGGTGGTAAATGAGGACATTTAGCTACGCAGTGTAGAAAGCTCCCCACGTAGCTGACAACACAATTGCACGCTATTCCCCGGGGGCCCTGCTGTGAAACATCTGATATATAACTTCTGTCAAAAGCCTAGCTGAACGATTGATGTTCCTGAAAGAAAAGGAACTCGGAAAGGTCTCTCGCCCACATTTCCACCCTAACTACAAAAAGAGGGGAAACTTGTTGCACACAAGTGTTTGCAGACATGACCTTAAAACAACCATTCCCCAAAGCCTGAGCACATTTCATCCAACATCTCATTTCAACCCTGGCTTTGTTGAGAGCCAGTAAAGCAACTAGTAATACATGGAATGTCTCCGTATTAAAACAAATTAGTGCCATTGTGGACACGATCCATTTTGGAGTCCAGGGTCCCTTTTCTTTGGCTTCAGGCAAACTCATAAAGAGACGAAGTGAACCCACATGGTCTGGAATGGAAGGCAGAGCCCACATCCCCAGACTCACACAAGTCGGGGCCTAGCCAGTCATGGTGGCGCATACCTAGCATCCCAGTACTTGGGAGGAGGAAGAAGTGGGAGGATGAGGAATTTAAGAACACACTCTGCTACACATCAAGTTCATGGTCAACCTGAGCTACTTGCAAAGAAAATTAATCAAGAGGCTGATGCTGAATACGGAACATTCTGGAACCCAGAAGGTAGTCATGACAACAATGATCTGCAGACTCAGGGAAATGAGGAAGAGGGTCAGTGACTCGGAGATAGATAAAAAGTCTTCCTAGAGCCAGTCGCAGCCCAGCTGAGACTGTGAGGGTAACAGGAGTTTGCTGAAAGTGGGGTTGAGGGGTGAGGATCAAAGAACAAGTAGGCCAAAAAAAAAAGGTGACTCATTTGAGGACAAAAATCATTCGTGGTGTCTAACACGCAGCTGACAAGGGGTGGAGATGAGGGATGAAAACCATTTTTAAAGCTTCAGCCCAAAACAAAAGGCGGCTACTGAAGAGTTTCGGCATGAAGACGCTGAGGCAGTTAAATCTCCCAAGTCATTCCCTCCCAGCAACGAAGAGAATGGATGACGACGCCAGGGCTGGAGGAGATGTTAGAGAAAGATGTTACCATGCTACAGGGAAAATGCAGTGGTTTGGAGCAGGGTGGAGACAGAGGACGAGGAGAGATGCACATAGGTCTAAGAGAGATCCTAGAGGTAGAACTGATTGTTTCAGGCAAGTGATGGAAAGAACAGACGGAGCAGAAGGACTCAAGCACACTTACCAGCTCATGATACTGGGAGCCCAACATGGCTGGGTTCCAATCTCCTGGGTCAGGGGCTCTGGGCCCTGGGCCATGCCAGGCATCCTCTCGCCCAATGGGTACACCTAACCCAGCTCCTAAATGCTGCAGTAGATCTGGATGGACCAATGACCGGATCCTTTCACAGACCCATCTCGGCTTTGAGGAGAGGTAACTGGAAACTTGTTTGGGCTCCCAGATTTGTGCTGTACCCCCAAAGTTATATCATGACAGCAGATCATAAGGGACTATAGTGAGAGAAGGGATGTTATGTATTTATTTGTCCAGCTACCAACAGAACAGCTGGATTCCATTCAGCGATCTTCCCCAGGGGACTGAGATCTTAGCCCCCAGAGACCCAAGAGGCACAAAGAAGTGAAGAGGAAGGTCAAGCTCCTCCTACATCTCCAAACTTACCTTTGCCACACTAACAGAGCCACCTGATCTTCCCCAACATGTCACCCCTCTGGAGAGAAGTCTCTCCTTTTCCCTCGCTCCATCCTGAGAAGGTTCCCACCCACAGCCTTGATAAGCAATTCTCCCTTGCAGCCTTCCAGAAAAAGTTCCGGCGACACCGTCCCCAGCTTCTGTCTCCACAGCAGAATTTCTGTCAGTGCCACCAGGAAGGCACATTCCGCGGATCCCATCCAAGTTCTTAGAGACGTCGGCATGTCATCCAACCATTTAAACCCAGAGGCCTGAGAGAAGCAAGAGATGAGGGGGTACAGGTATCCAGATCAGGTGAAAAGAAGGAGAAGCAGAAGACGGAGTAAAGGAAGAATACCAGTTTGGGGCGCAATCACCAAGATGCAGACCCCAGCGGCACCTTCTGCACTAGGCCTCCATGAGCAGAGCCCCGTGGAACTGTGGGTAGGAAAAGCCAGCCTGGGAGTCCAGAGCCTCAGTGTAGACCTGTGTGGATTATGCTGTCATGCACAAGGAACCTCACGTCTCTGGTCCTACCACACTAGGTCGCACTCACAGGTCGCATGTACCACCAAGGTCCCGGGCTTCAGGCACTGAGTGTTTTCCAAGGTTTGAAAATTCACAGCACTTATTTGTAATGGGAAGGAAAAAAAATTCTAAAAGTTAAAAAAAAAAAGTCAAACCTAAACAGTTCAGATTTGACAAAGGAGCCAAAGGGGGGGGGGGGACAACAGCCAATAGCTGGGGAAGTTTCCTGAGACGCAAAAATGCTCTGCCCCCTACCATGAGGCCATAAACTCTGCCAGACCTGAGGCTTGGATGGCCCACCCCACCCCTCCCCTCTGGCACGCCCCCAGCCTCTGTCCGTTCCCTACGCTCCTTAGCACCAGGGCCCCTTAATGACAAGTCCGAGCGTCCTGGGCCCCTTTCCAGCCAGAAGGCTGCACTGTTGACATGTATCTCTGGCCACTCGATGACATGATTATAGGAGAAACAAAGGAAGTGCATTTGCAATAAATCCTGGACCAAAAAAAGACATCATTAAAAAGTTGGGTCTCTCTCCAGTGCCCTTGGCAGAAAGGAGCAAAGAAATGTTTGCTCGTTGGTTTCTGCATCTTTAATTAGTTCTCACTGTTACTCACTGCTATGCACTGGACTGTACACACACACGAGGATATTTGGAAAGTGGGGTCTCTAAGAGACAACTAGGTCATGAGAAGTCATAAGAGATACAAGATTTCTCTCTCCCCCCCTCTCTCTCTTTCATATGATGTAAACCAAGAAGGAACATGTACAATCAAGAAGGAGGCCTCCCCAAATATCCAGCTTACCGTCTTCTTGAACTTGGACTTCCCAACTCCAGAACTATGAGAAACTAAATTTACTGCTCAGTCCAACCGTCTGCAGCATCCTGCTATGGAAGCCCAAACACACAAAGAAACTCTCAACCCTGCCCGATGTCCTGTGAACCTCAATATTGTCCCCCAACCCCAGCATTCCCAAGGGGCTCCCTTGTGTTGTCCCTGTCTGAAAGACTCATAGACAAGTTGTGGAGGAACTAAATAATGGTAAGAATGCAAGAGGAGGTTGAAGCAAAGACATTATCTGATTTCTAGGTGCAAGATTCCAAGGCCGGGCACCAGTGATCGTATCACAGCAAGTCTATGTCCAGCACAGCCCATTGCTCAATAGCCATTTGTCCAATGAAGGGATGAATGCATCAGTTTCAGTCTCTGTGATAACCTGAAGAAGGCTTCTCGCACAGATTGACAAGTCTGAAAAATGAGACTCTGAGAAGTCACATGATCCTATCCCAGGTAGAAGGTTGCAGACCCTACCCAAAGATTTGACTCTCTAGCCACAGAGGTGACACAGGCAGTTGTCAACATAATTCCAGGGACTGTGTCAATCAACAGATTGCTCTTGCTCCATGCACACTTTGATCTTGAATTGCATAGATTACATCTCAAACGTCTCTCATAGTCATAGTAGTGTGAACCCATGGTTCACTCTTCTCACTATTACACGAGTCGAAATAGTTATGAGACAGTTTATGATTAATCTTTGTGGCAATAAGTCACATTGGAGCCTAGATTCCTTAAAACTCCTGACTGTCACTGTGTGTCCAGGACCTCGTGAAGTTCTTCATCAATGCCCCTTGCACAATGGAAGGATGGATGGATACGTCTGTATAACATCTTGCGTTTCAAAAATACTTCAGTTGGCATTATCTTAGGGAATCTTGATGTGACTTCATGAAGTATTACTACTGATAGCCAAGTTTAAAAAAAATGAAAACACTTAGTGGACCAACAGTTTTCTGCAGGAAACTGTTTTGAATTATTTGAATGAGAATTATGAGCACCAAAATATTGATCCTGAATATGTGAAAAAGGGAAATATCAGAAGCAAATGGGAGGTGTTCGGGCAAGAGATGAGGAGATACAGGCATCCAGATCAGTGAAAAGAAGGGGGAGCAGAAGACAGAGTAACTAAAGAAAGGACTGAACTAGGGAAGTTAGTCAACGGGTACCTCCGTGGAGGTGGCTTATTTATTTATCTTTTATTTATTCATGGGAGAGAAAAAGAAGGCACATGAATTCATGCCAGGATACCTGGGTAGAGGCCAGAAGACAACTTTGGGAGTCCATTCTCTCCTTCCACCATGTGGGTTTCCAGGAATCAAACTCGGGCTGCCAGGTCTGTGACAGAGGCCTTGCGCGTTGAGCCAACTGGACCTTCAATACCTGCTACCTTCTGAAGTCAATCAGCTACGTACACACTGTGTAGACAGTCATCCTACCTGAGTTTTAGTCCCAGACCCTGGCAAGTAGGGGTTCAAGTCCAAACCCGCTGCCCACTCAATCAAAGGAGCGTGTGTCACAGAAATCCGTGAGACCAGCTGGAATCACAAAGAGACATGAAGAAGGGGGTGCAGATGGCTCCCTCAGTGAGCCCAGAATATTGCCAGTTGATCAAACCTGGCTGGCAGAGGTCCACACAGTGTTTGTAGCAACCTCCCTCCTCCACATCACAACTCTAACTCACGGGTTTTATGGTCCAGGTCAGAGCTGCATTGCGGAGTATTTGCTGCCTGTCCGCTGTGTTCAACACACCCGGGACTTGCGCTCACAGGACCTAGCTTGTGCTCACAGAGTGATGCTTAAGGAGTGGACAGGACCCTGCAGGCTTACAGGGCGCCTGACTAGAAAAATACTCTGAAAAGAAGAAGAGAGGAGATGAGAAGTGAGGAAAAGAGAGGAGAGGAGGGGAAGGAAGGGAAAGAGAGAAGAGAAGAGAGGAAAGGAGGGGAAGAGAGAGGAAGAGAGGGGAGAAAAGAACACATTAAGCAATGACTTGCAATTTGGACTGGAGCCACTGAATATTTATTAAGCACTTACTTTGCATCCAACACTTTACTATGCCACCCCTAGTCATGTGTATTGTAACTGTGACCAACGATGCTCTGATTTCAGTTGTGCAGTTCAACAATGGGGAGGAGGCACTGAAAGCCATGAATTCTCTGGCTGAGTTCCAGGCTTGGTCCACCATGTAACCTCAAACCAGAAAATGACTCAGCCCAGGTCCACTGAATCAACAAGGAGAGGGATGTGTAGCTGAGGAAGAGGCAGGTGCGTGTGCTGGAAGGGGCGAGAGCCAGGCGGAGGCCTGTGGGACTAAGGCTGCCTAAGATCCACCCTGACTGCACCTCGCGGCATAGTACTTGAGCAAGGAATGCTTTCTTTTGCCTTGTGGTTTCAGAGGATCTGCTTCATCATGGTGGGAAGTTTCAACAGCAGTTTATACATGGCAGGCCAGGAAGGACAGAACTAGGAAAGCACTCGTTGTGTGTCCAACACTTTATCTACATTTTCCCAGGCACCACAAAAACCATTCATCCATTCACAAGCTCTGAGAAGTCTTGTGTTTGCTGCCGGTGATAAATCCATGTACAAGACACAGTCTGAACCTACTTGGAGCTTCCCAGCCCCTGACGGATATATCAGCACACGAGACTACATATTAACTCATACGTATCAGAAGAGGGGTATCCTATGTAATTATCAGTCCTCTCTGGAATCATCCTCATAGACACACTCACAGGTGATTGAAACACCCCAGATAATTCCAAATCTACCAAAGATGACAAGAAGATTAAGCATCACAGCCTTTAAATGTTCATGAAGTCATCTTCAACTATATATTTTTTCAGGCAAGTGACTCATGGGGACAAAAGTGGGGGGGTCAGTGTTCCTCACATCAGTTTCATGAGCATACCAAAGCTTCCCACCACCCTACTGTCCCTCCCCAATCTTCTCCCTGGCCCTTAGAACCTTGTTTTCTCACTGGGATAGGCTATTTATGAACAAAAGAGGTTCATGTAGCTCACAGAGGAAGCAGCCCTTGGAGAGGTGGAGGTAGGAGCACACGGAGGGGACCAAACACATGCCGCCGTTCAGAGAGTGGAAAGAGAACTCTAGAGAGCTGTAGAGAACTCTGCAAATCCAGGCCTCCCAGTGCCACTGCGGTAAGGCGGCGTCTCTCCCCACGTGAGCAGACGGCGGTATGTGTTCAGTAAGCCTCAGCCACGTGCTCCCTGTGAAGATGATGCGAGAAATCACGTGACACAGGCCACGGGGCAGGCGCCCACGGAGAAGTCATGCCTTCTCTACATCTCAGTCCTTAAGAATGTCTTAGGTGCCTCCATATTTCAGAGCGCACGAGGACCCTTGGGCCTAGCGATTCTCTTTTGAACAAGAATCTGCCAGACCAGCAAGATGGCTCAGCACACAAGCTCAAGGCATGCAAGCCTGGCAGCCTGAGTTTAACTCTCTGAAGCCAACATGGCAGAAGGAAGTGACTTCCAAAAATCTCTCTCTCTCTCTCTCTCACTTACCTCACAACCCTCAGGTCTGGCCTCCCACCTTGCAGTGTGCCAACATGACTGTGTCACTGCGCGTGCCCAGATGCACGTGTGTGCCCTGTGGACATTTGCCCTGAATGCCACTAGACCCGTGTCGGTAAAGGAAGCACGTGAGTAACCACACCTATTCAGATGCATGCGGGATTCCCATTGCTAAGCATACTGAGATAAACACATACCCATGTCCTTATACATGGAAAGCTCTAGACACCCTCACAGAGCTCAGCTTCGACGTATCATCCCGTTCCATGCGTTGAATTCAGGCCAAGCTCAGTGCTAAGTGCACGACACTTGCCATTCTCTCAGTGTCGACAATGCAGGAGGGGAGAGTAGTATATCTTGCTCAGGATTCTGAGATTCAGAGAGTTTAGATTATTTCTCAAGGTCACAGAGCAGTTGTGATGGTGACCTCACGGGGAAATGAGTTCTTGCGAGAAGACACACAAAGAACCAAGAAGGAGGATCGTCTCCTTTTCTGAAATGAACTAGTCTTTTTGTTTTATTTTTGTTTGGGTTTGTTTTTTGGCTAAGTTTGGTTTGGGTTAGTTTGGTTTGGATTTTTTCGTTTGTTTGCTTTATGATTTTTTTTTTTTTTTGGTTTGGGTTTCATTTTGGTAGATTTTTGATTTGGCTTAGTTTTGTTCGTTTGTTTCCTTCCTTCTTTCCCTCCTTCATTTCTCCTGTATTCTTCCCTTCCTTCCTTGGTTTCAAGAGACGGATTAGCCACACAGCACGGGAGGCCGGCTACACATTCTATGGATGGGAGTAGTAAGGAAATGTTATATGGCTTCCTCAAGATTAGAAACCATGGCTTAAGAGCGTCTCCATTCTTGGAGACCTGCAGCACAGGCTGGAGACAACATGCAGGTGCGTCTAGGGAAAAAAGGGCCCTGATCACTGGAACCTCCGCCAAGGCCTTGCTAGGCTGGGATGCGGAGAGCTGAGGCATCCCTTACAAGTCGGTACTTGCCAATCAGGAGCAGGAATTCCTTACTGGGGACCCAAGGCAAAAAGTTTGTTCCTAGAGCTTGCCGAATTACTTAATTCCCAAGGAAAGAAGGGAAGGAGGACAGGAGAGAGAGCAGGAAGGCAAAAGGAAGAGAGAGAAAGAGAAAGGAAGGGAGGGGAAGAGAGAAAGAAAGATGAAGGAAGGGAAAAGAGAGGGAAAGAAAAAGAAAGACAGAGAGGAAAAGGAAGGAAGGAAGGAAGGAAGGAAGGAAGGAAGGAAGGAAGGAAGGAAAAGGACGAAGGAAGGACGGGAGAAAGAAAGAAAGAAAGAAAGAAAGAAAGAAAGAAGAGAAAGAGAAAGAAAGAAAGAAAAAAGAAAGAGGAGGGAGAGGGGGAGAAGGACAAGAAAGAAAGAAAGAAAGAAAGAAAGAAAGAAAGAAAGAAAGAAGAAAAAAGAGAAAAAAGAAAGAGAGAAGAGAAAGAGAGAAAGAGACAGAGAGAAGGAGGGAGAGGGACGGAGATAGGAAGGAAGGCACGTAGGAAGGAAGGGAGGAAGGGAGGGAGAAGAAAGAAAAGAGCGAAAGAGCCCCTCCTCCCCTAAAGAATGTCCCTGGGAAGGCTCCCGCACCCTGGCAGGTGGAAAAGAAAGCCAGAATTATTTGTTTTAGAAAAATAAAGCAAGCGTGAGGCCCCTCGCACTCAAGGGTCATGGGGCAAATCCGCTGGGCCTCCAGCTGTTGCTGGGAATTTCTCCCCCCACTCCTTGGAAGCCCACAGGCTCCCGGGGCCTCCAGCCTGTTTGGAGAACGTCACTTTTTGCTCCAAAGGGCCGCGGCTTCTAGCCGGTGTTGATGAAGGCACAGGCAGCTAGCGGCTCGTTACCTCCAGCTCGCCGGGAGACGATTGCAATAATTTACGCCTCTCACCTCTCCGTCGCCCCCAGCCCCCACAGTGTCGGCTGTGACTCACCTCCACTGCGACTGAGGGGTGGTAGCTCTGAGCCTGTCGCACACCACAAGGTTCGGGGGGGGGTGGGGGGCATCAAAAAGGAACAATAATAACATTTTCCAAAACATTGCAACACCCAGCTAATTATAAGTCAATCCCTACCTGTCACGCACAGGCCAGCCGACTTCACGCCGGGCAGCAGCAAAGCGATAAAACTCCCCAGTCGACCCTCACATATTTTAAAGCCAGATGGCTCAGCTCTGATCCCACAGTCCTGTGTCCCAGCCAGCGGCCCCAAGCCAGTGTTTGAAATATGACCTAAGACAGGGCTGGTGACAGAGTGGCCGATTCTGGCAGATTTCATCAGAAGTCAGTTTTCCTATGAGGTCCCTTCCTTCCCCGGGTACCAAGACAGGGGCTCCCGTCACCCCCAACACAGCGCCATACTTTCGCAGACCCAAGTCACTCTTCTTGCAATCCCCTCGGCCTTCCTATCTGTCCTAGACGTTGACCCTTGGCCACGCTTGCTCTGAACTATTTATTCAACCCTATTCAATCAGCCAGTGTCTGCTTAGGAGCCTGGTAGCGCCGTGGTCGGTCATGAATGCAGTGTTTGGATTAAGGGGTAATATGGGTTTGAATTTCATCCCTCTCCGTGATTAGCTGTGTAAATTAGCAAGGACTTTAATTTGGATCTTTTTCCTTTGTTGGCAAAGAACAGAAAAATGACGTAAACTCCAGGCAGGGCTTGGTGTAGCCCCAAGATGCACGACTAGTCATGAAGATAATGAATTGTAAATCGCACCCTACCAGACAACCTCTGTCTCCTCGGGGGCACGGGGGATCCTGGGTGACACTAGTCCCATTTCAAAGGGACTAGAATATGCCGGAAAGGTGGTTCAGAGGAGTGATGGTTTCTGGTGGCTCCAGGATTTGAGATCCTGGTAACTGCTTAAGAAGCAGTGCCCGGGGCAGGAGAGATGGTCCAGGAGTTAAGACTCTGCCTTGCCAAGCAGAAAGTCCTGAGTTTGGATCCTAAGTCCCATGTAAAAATGCCAGGCAGAAATGGTGGCTGTCCACACTTCCCACTTCCAACCCTGGTGGGTGGAGCCTGGGAAATGCCAGAGCAAAGCAAGGAATTAGAAGAAATCCAGAATGATTCCGGAAGTCACCCATGGTCCTCCACAGGGACACGTGTGCCCCTACACACACACACACACACACACACACACACACACACACACACACACTAAGTGAATGAGTGAATGAAGTTAAAAAAAAAAAAAAAAAAAGAAGCAGTGCCTAAAACTTGCAGGTCTCTGTGTAACCAAAATGACTGTACACACTGGAGACAGTATCAGAAAGATGAGAGGATCTAGTATCAGAGCTGTCAGACTGTAACAACTGTCCTTAAGGGGTTGTTATGGTTTGGTTTTAAAACAGCCACCCAGGGTTAGGGAGATGATGGCTCAGAATTTAAAACCTTTATCTCCCAAGCAAAAGGACCTGAGTTCAGATCCCCAGATTCCATGTAAAAATGCTGCGTGAAAATGGTGGTGGTCTGTAGTTCTACCCCTGAAAGGTAGAATCTGGGAAACCACAGAGCAAAGCAGTAAGAAGGTAAAGGAATCCGAGATGATTCTCAGTGTTACCCTTGGACCTCCACAGGCGCGCGCGCACACACACACACACACACACACACACACACACACACACACACAATTTACCAAGAGTCATGTGCCAAAAGCTTAGTTGCTAATGTACAGTATTTTGGGAAGGGGTGGGGCCTTTAAGAGGTGAAACTTAGTAGAAGGAAGTGCAGCTACTGGAGCATGGCTTTCAAGGGATCTTGGGACCCTGGCCTGTCTCCTCCCACCCCTCTGCTCCTCCTCCCCATACCCTTTAGGTCCCCTGGTCACCCCGAGCTGAAGAGCTTTGACCACCTTGTGCTCTCTACCAGCCTGAATTATTTTGTTACGGGTACAAAGGTAAAAGACCTCAGCAACCAAGACCACACCTCAAGAACCATGAGGCACATGAACGTGAATCCTTCTGAAGTCACTTAGCTCAGGCATTTTTGTCTCCGTAACAGAAAACTGACTCACCCAGGAGTCAACCTGCCCACCTTTCAGCCTAACTTCCTGGGCTCTTCAAGCTCAGGCTGTCTTGGCCTGGCTTGAAAGACCCACTAGTAAACCTACAGACAGGGGCTGTGCCTCGCAGCCGTGCTGCTGCTAGTTGTGTGGCCTTCAGGAGGTCATTCGCTCTCTGAGACCCATTTTCCAAGGTGATCGTCCTATGCCTGCCATGATCAAAGTGGGGATCAGGTGGGAAAATGCAAGGGACATTCCAGTGGCCGATACCAAGTCAGGAAAACAAACGCAGGTAACCTTCCCTGCAAACGCATCACATCAACACTTGATGCTGAGAATCTTCCTTGAAATCAGCCGTTGTGGGGCAGGGGAGATAACTCAGTCAGTAAAGGGCTTGCCTTATAAACACGAGGACCCGCGTTTCATTCCCCAGTATCTATACCACTGCCCCTGACGCAGACCGTCTTTCCCAACTCCTGGCTTCCACCCATGCCGTCCCCTCAAGAAGGCCACCTTCTTCAAGGTCGAGTTCAGACGCAGACCCTGGCGGCAGGGTGGGCCTGGCATTTGCTCTGCACTCGGAGCTCAGCTGTATCCCTTCCATGTAGCACTTCTGTCCCGTGTGGTACTCTAGGGACTCTGTCCACAGAACTCTGATGTTCTCAGACTCCGTATGATGATTTCTAGGGAATAAAATGCTATTGGGTCACAGTGGCACAATAAGGAGAAAAAAGAAATACAGATCTTAGAGAAGAAAGCTGAGAACACAAAGAAGGAAAGATACAAAACCGGAAAGGGGAAGGACTGAGGAAGAGGAAGGAAATTACGGTGACAGGAGTTTGTAAAGAACGATTAAGATAAGGGAAGTCCAACAGGGCGGGGCAAAGAGAGGGGGACAAGGGAGCCCTAGGTGACCCTATGAAGTAGGTGCTCGGGGAAGCTCATGATAACCAGGTTGTTCCAGAGAGCCAAAAGCCACAGGTCGCGTGTAGAAAACAAGCAAGGTCTCCAGGCTGCGGCTTGCAGCATGTCCAGCAGTGCCCAGCCGTCAGACGGATGCCAGGGAATGAAGTGGTCGGATACTCAGGGGACTGGGGAATCTCTACGGGATGGGGGTGGCCAGGGCGGGTCACCATGAGCCAGGTTTCCAGGCAGTTTGGCCCATCCTCTCTGGACAGCAGTAGGACAATGTCCACACACTCCTGTGGTCCGTTGAGTTGGACAAACCAGAGCCTCTAGGCCACTCTGAAACCTAGAACACAGGTTTCAGATCAAGCCAGGGAATGGTGTGGCTCAGTGGACAAGAACATGCCTGTGACTCTCACCCCCCACACACACACACATACGCCCCTTCTTCCTCCCATACCCCCCACCAGCACATTCTGACTCTGGGTACCTAGAACAGCCATAGGTAATGGGTGGGAGCCCTTCTTGGCCTGACCTGGCAAGGCAGAACATTCTAGTAAAAAGTTACCAGGAATAGAGCTGAAGAAATCGAACGTTGGTGAAGCGCTTGCCACACAAAGCATGAGAATCCGAGGTCCATCTCCAGTATCTATACAAAGAGCCGGACTCCGCGGTGCAGGCTTGTCACACCGGTCCTGGGGCAAAAGAGAAATGCAGCTCTCTGACCAGCAAGCTTAACCTGACCGATAAGCTCGAGGTCTCAGCGAGAGACTCTACCTCACCAAGAAGATAGGGGCTAGGGAGATGCTGGGGATCAAAGCTTTTGCCTCCCAAGCAAAAGGACCTGCGTTCAGATCTCCAGATACCCACGTAAAAATGCTCAGTGGCTATAGCAGCAGCCTGCACTTTCGGCTCTGGAAGACGGAGCCTGGGAAACCCCAGAGCCATAAGGAGGTAAAGCAATCCCGGATGGATGCCACCCTTGGGCTTCCACAGGTAGAAAGGTAAAGTGACTGCCAGTTCTCTCACACCGGTCAGACTTCCAGACCCACTATCCGCCTTCCTGCCTCATTCATTCACTCACTTCATTTGAACCCCGAACAAATAAAACAGAGTCTGCTGCAGAATTCAGGCTCCAGAGTCAGGCGAAGCTGTTTTTTGTACAGTAGATCTACCACTTACTTCTATTTTTGGATAAGTTATGTAGCCTCTCTGTCTCGATTTTCTCATCTGTTGCAGAAAGATGAGAATGAAATGCTCTCGTTGAGTCATGAGGATTATAGGAGGCATGGTAGATCTTGCCCGGAATGCAAAGAGAATTGTAACCTTCGACCTTAGGACAGTGCTACCAGACCACAGGAACCAGGTTTGGGCCTCAGGTTCGGGGCCACCCTCCCTCGTTCAATTAATAAAAGAGAGAAAAGCAGAAAAAGGCAATGAATTCATTTTGACCATCTGGGGAAAAGACTTATTCCGGCTCTTCAAAGTCAGATTAGAAAAGGTCGGGTTTAAATACCAGGAGGAGTCAGGAGATGCACATAACTCCATGGGTCTGCTCTGGGTGTGATTCTGCCCACTATGCTACATTGCCAGGAATGTGGGAGACAAATTCCTCCCCTCCACTGACATCAGTCCCTCGTTACTCCCAATGTGAGCTTCCTGGGGGAGTTTTGAACCTCAGAACCCATTTCTTTGAAAGTCCCAACAGTCTGTCAGCATGCTGAGGAAGCTCAGGACGTTATTCTCCTACTTTTTGCTGTAATATCATTAATACTATTAGTAGTATCATTGCTACTATTATTGCTGTTACTATCATTACTTTCAAAACGGTGCGAAGACAGAAGGCACTTCTTCCTAAATCATGACGCGTCAGTCCCTGTGTGAGAGATTCCACTTCCCTGGTTTCACTCTGTGCCCTCCAACCCTCCTCCTGGTATCCAGGAGAGAAACTAATTATTTATTTTACAAGTTTGGAAAGATAAATTCAAGCAGATGCCCCCAGCTCTCTCTCTTTCTCTCTCTCTCTCTCATATCTTACCTCCAAGGTGTGCAATCCACTGCACACACACACACACACACACACACACACACACACACACACACATCGTGTCTCGCAGGGATGTCCAGACCTTTTTAGGTGCGGGCTCTGAACCCAGAAACCCAGCAGGCCACAGATACAAGGCACATTTCCCAGCATGCCCTGCACCAGTATCAAAGGCAATGCTCTCTGCGGGTCCCCATCTGCTCCGTCTTATGTCTTGTTTCTCAATCAGAGTACTCTGATGAGAAAGAGGGGTGTTGTTTATTAGGCGCCTCCTCGAATCCCAACAATTAGACATAATTCCATGCATGCACACGGCTGCGACCCGCCTCTGCGGTTCAATGCAGCAGTTCAAAGGGGAAAGCTGATTTCAAACCTGGGGACTTTTTTCTTCCCTGGAATCCCACCCGCGTCCCCAGCAACATTCCAAACACTTGATGAGCCTGTGACTCCTAACAGAAATTTACAGTTTTGTTATATGAAACTTAAACTTAGAACCAGGGTTTCCTACCCACGTCTTCTTCTTAACCCCTTCTTTTTGCCCCTGGAGCCAAGGTTAGTAGTTTTCATTACTGCTGCCTGTTTTCTGGGTTTAGATCATCCCTCTCTGCTGAATTCCAGATCCTTATCCAAGCCAGCATTGCAGAACAGGGCTTCTTTTATGTGGTTTTGCTTTATACGCTCCTGGACCACAGCTACCTTCGGGAAACTACAAGCACCCCTAGGTCCCCGATGACAGTGTAGGCTGACTCTTGTTTGGAAGCAGTGACTTCACGAAGCAGAAAGATGCCGAGATTAGGGGGTCAGAGCATTCCAGCTCAATAAATCAATCCCCTTTTAATTGTGGCCCCTGTCAGCCGGCATTCTTCCCGAGACAGGAGGGCAGAGAGCTTGTTAGCTCAGCGATTCTTGGGTCTCCCTTTGTGTGCTGAACTGATTGTCAGATTAAGCAACAGCCAAGACAGCTGGAGAGGGCCCTGCAGTCTGTCTCAGTCCCAGGAAAGACACCAAGTGGGTCATACATACACTGCGGTCCAATTTGGAGCGTCTGTGAAATTTCCACTGGGAATTCATCTCTGCATTGACAACCAGATTTTGGGCTCATTTGGTGAGACTGGCAGGGCACGCTTTGCATATTAGAATGCCTTGAAGATAAAGATCATTTAAGCGATTGGCTATGGTTTCCCAGGAGCCTCCAAAAGCCTCCAAAAGGACAATAAACCTTCCATTGGGCATCCACTCTCCTTCCTCCTAACCATCCTAACTGCCTTATTCTCACAGCGAGGGGCTGGCACCCGGGATGGAGCCCAGCTGCACTTCACACAAAAGCTAAACATTTCTGGGTATTAAGCAGTGCTTGGTTTTGAGTAGGAATGCCTATTGGCTTCTCAGATGTTAACATGCATAGACGTCTCCAGAATTTCATGGACATGCAGTTTCTGATTTAATAATTCTGGGAAAGGCTTCACTTCTAATATTCTAATAGCTGCCTTTCTTGCATATGTGTGCATATATGTATGCGTGTGTGTGTGTGTGTGTGTGTGTGTGTGTGTGTGTGTGTCTGCATCTGTATATCTGTGTGTAAGCCAGAACACAACCTTGGGTTTTATTCCTTAGGAACATTATCCACCTTATTTTGAGACAGGGACTGTTATCAGTCTGAGACTCACTGATAGGCTAGGCTGACTGGCCAGTGAGCCCCAGGAATTTGCTTATCTTCATGTCCCCAGCTCTGGGATGGCAAACACAGGGCATCACATCCAGCTTTTCTCGTGGGTACCAAGGTTGAGTGGAAGTCCTTGGGCCTGTAAAGCAAATACCTTGCCAACTGAGCTCTACTATCTCTCTGGCCCACAAGCCCTCAGGTGATACCAGATGCTATTCATCCAGAGACCAGATTTCAAACCACAATATATAGGCAACTTCTTCTGCACAGTTGTAAAAAGAGAGGCTTTGAGGAGCACCGCCATGCCACTGATAGTTAGGATTCAAACCCAGGTCTGTCTCATCCAAGGGCCCACAACCTAGCCCCCGCACCCTACTGCAAACATTAGAGTTGGTGGCTTGGCTAAAGAACCACTTCAACTATCCTTGTGGATGATAGATATTATCCTAATGCAGCCACAGGAATCAGCAAAACCTCTCCGGCCTTTGGTTTGTGGGCAGCAGGTAGGATGATCACATATGCAGACATCTACACCCAGGAGAGCAAGCCAGAACTCAAAGACCAAGGATGGCCAAAGCTCTTTGAACAATCCCAGTGACCCTGGTAGCACGTGTTGTCTGGATTCTATGCCTGGCTGATGGTTAGGCAGCACTGTTACCTACCAGCTCAGTGCTGAAGACCCTATGGTAACTGTGGAAGATATGTGACAAAGAACTGGATAACCAACACATTGGGGTTCAAATCTCTGTGTGTATCAGCTGTGTTTCTCTAGCAAGCTCTTATCTGAGGGTCCTGGATCCTTCAGTGACCATGATAATGCCAACTTTGCAGGATCATTGCAAAGATTAGCCAACACAAGGGATATCATCTCTCTACATGTCACGTGTGTGCGTGCGTGCACACACACACACACATACATACACACACACACACACACACACACACACACACACACACACACACACACCCCTCACCCTATTCAGAGTAGAATAAGATTGAGGATTGAGGAAGACTGGAATGGTAGTGAAAGCTTGTAATCCTAAGCCTCCAAAGGAGGAGGCAGGAAGATAAGGCATTTAAAGGCATCCCTGGAAACACGGAGTTCAAGGCCAATCTGAACTAGCCTTCTAGAGCCTGGACTCATAAGGCACAAGACCTTACATCAAATATACATGCAATTGCACTTGTATATCCGAGAATCTCTCAGCACTTGGTCAAGAAGCATCTTTTTGCAGTGGATGTTGTTTAATGAAGAGAAGCCACAACTGGCCGAAGGCAGAGAAGAAGTTGACTGTGGAATGTTCATCTCTAAACAGGTCATCAGAATCATCCCCCAAATAATGGTTCAGGAAACCTTGGGGAAGACAAGCACAAAGAACGTGAGGGCATGAACGTAGGAAGGGGTACCGCCAGACAGTCTCCTCCGGTCATGGCAGGGGTGCCCACGCCCAAGAACTCACAGCAGCCATATCCACTTCTGCAAGACTATGTGACAGTTTGGCATATCAACATTTCACCATGAATGAGAGAAGATCTCAAAAAATGCTATACATCCCTGGGAGACTATTAAAAGTCAATGCCAGACAGGAAAAGGGGAGCTAATTTCCGTAATGATTTACCTACTGATAAGTCATCCATGCCCCAGCAAATACTCAGACGCCAGTACAGGCATCCCAGATGAAACCCAGTGGGCCATACATGCAAGAAGATATGAAGATAGTGGGCAGACTGACTGGAAAAGAGAAAGTATGAAGTGGGATGCAGGGGGGAGAATTAGTTGGTAAGAGGTGAAAACATATTAATTTTTGTGATTCTGTATGAACAAATCAAGGAATAATTTCTTTTACAGATTAAGGAAAACCAACTTGCATGTCTTGGATGAATCTGTAGGGAAAAGCAATAAGGAGGTAACTGTGAAGATAACGGGATGGGTCCCAGCTAGAGAGCCGGCATGAGCAGAAGCACAGAAGCAAAGGTGCAAGGACGGCTCTCATAGTCAGGCACAGGTGTGAACTTGACAGTTGAGGGTTTGAGCTCTGGGCACATTGGTAGAGAATTAGTGGTTGGATTAAGCACAGAGCAAACCTGCAGGAGATTGTCTAGCAAATGGGGAAGGCCCAGCCCATGGTGGGTAGGATTAGGCCCCGGAATAAAATACAGACAGCTGGTTGAGAAAGTTGGCATCCTTGTGTACATTTGGCCAGACATGTTGGTGTGGCAAGAAAGGATCATCCCTCTCTCAGCCATTATGTAGAGATATGCGGCCAGTTCCCCTGGTCTCTGGTGTTGGTGCGTGCTCTCCCGTCAAGCTGGACTATGAACTGTAACTGGTCTATCACAAGAAAATAAACCCTTTGTTCCCTTAAGCCATTTGATGGCGATTTATCAGCAACCATGCAGCTAACTGCAACAGTGGGGTTGCAGGTGTGGGATGTGAGGCACATTATAGCAGCTGAAGCATTAAGTTCGGTGCAAGGAAGGTGAGAATATAATCCTACCACAAAAAAAGCTCAGATCTATGACCCCCATGAGCAGAATGTCCCACATCAAGATTGCCTCAGAAACACCAGAGATGACGTCATAGCATCCTGGAGAATCCCTGCCTCCGCTTCAGCATCCTTTGGCCCCCACCTACCCCTCAAGTCCTACTGGCACTTACACTCTCTCAGTGGCAAACCTCATCTGGCAAGATTCTGGGAGACTTTTCTCCTGGCAGCTCTCTTGTTACTATAACAGCAAGAAATAATCAAATAAAAATGCCAATACCCATCACTAGGGATTAGCTAAATCAATGAAGGCACATTTAAATGCAGTTGTCCTTCGATAGCCACAGGAGCCCCAAGGTTACCAGAACTAGAGAACTTTACATCAGTACTACAAAATGGTCTAGCCGCCTTTGCCTGCTACCTATGAGTATCCTCCCATAGACTCTGAATCACTCTAGATCACTCAGAATACTGCCCCAATATGACTACTGGGTAAATGGCCTTTACGTGTGTTCTTGTTTAGGGAATCATGATGGGGCAACGGGGAGGAGTCTGTGTGTTTTTCTTTCAAATGTTTTTGATGAGTAGTTGGCAAGGTCCAATGCAAAACACGCAGGGACAAAAGCTTGATGGTGCACTGTGCTCTCAGCAACGAAGATGTTACTCCTCACTTAATAATTGAGAGAGAAAGGGCTGGAGAGATGGCTCAGGGCTTAAACCTCTGGCTCACAAGCAGAAGAACCTAAAAACACCAGGGAGAAATGTGGTAGTTTGCACTTGTATCCCTGGAAGACAGAGCCTGGGAAACCTCAGAGCAAAGCCCAAAGAAAGTAGAGCGAGCCAGGGTAGTTCCCAATGTCACTCTTGGGCCTCCACAGGCACATCCAGTGTCTTCTGATACACACACACACACACACACACACACACACACACACAGATGCCAAAAATAATAATAATCACAGGAAAATTTACTATGGTGAGAAGCTCGTCACAACCTAAAACTAGCTTCAACGAAGCAAGTATATCATGTATCAGAATGGCATCTGTGTTTTAAGAAATAAGGCAACACATATTTATATGCAATATAATATCATCTTAGGACAAATAAATGGAAACGAATGCTTAGGTTCCCAGTGTTTAGTCCCCCGCTAATCGCCTCCCCGTGGCCAGGGTCGTGTGTTTCTGAAAATCTGTCCACGACCTTTCAAAGTTCAGCCTTTTCCTCCAGGAACCCGAAGTCGCAGTCAGTCAGCTCCTTCCTGTCCTGGCTGCTCAACCCTGCAGCTTCCGTGTCACCCACCACAAGACGCCTCCTCTGACCACCTTTGCCTTGGTGCCACACGAAGCACCAAGAGTTTACTCCCATAACACTGGGTACTCTGTGGTACTTTCTCTGTGGTACTTTTTTCCCACTCTTATTATTTTATTTCCTTTCTATTCTTTTTAGAGTTGCATATATGAATACAGTGAATTTATGATTTTTTTCACACCATAATCCCCAATCCCATCCCCCATCATTTTCCATTCCAAATGTTCTTCTTTCCTACCTATCTCCTTCCTAGTTTTATGTCTTTTCGCATGTGTGGTCCACTGAGATTCAACCGGGTTGCTTTTGATGGTATGTGCATGTGCACTTGCTAAGTATGAATCACATATCAGTGAATAAATACACCATTACTGAAAGAATCTTCCCTCCCCCATCAGCATTAACCCTCATCAGTCTCTCTCTCTCTCTCTGTCTCTCTCTCTCTCTCAGAGGCTCTGTGACACTTTTCATGGGTCAGCTGACCTGCGTCTAAGCACCAAGAGGTAGGATTTAAGCTCTGTGCTTGGAGAAGCCACATTTGTGTTACACACGCATAAACACACACACACACACACACACACACACACACAATATGTCAATGCACAAGTTATCCCAGTACTTTGGGCTTCAAGAAACAAGCATTTATTATCCCCAGCATTCTCTGCAAATCAAGATTTCGAGCACCTCGATAGGTGGTTTGAGCTCAAGATCTCCATGAAACTATAGGCCAGAGGCAAGCCCATGGGTGCCCCCGTCAGACACTGGAAGATCCATTTGCAAAGGGGCTGAGATCCGGAAGCTTCTCTCCCACCACACTCATGTTCTCACAACAGTCAGTTTCTCCAAAGCAAAGGCAAAGCAAGAAAGGAAGCAGGAACCTGAGTTATACAGAAGGAATGGAAGAAAACAGGTCACGTGTCTGGGGCCGCACAACAGGTTTGTGCAAGAAACACTGGAGCTGAGAACAGTAGATGGCCTTTGATGTCATGGTGTGCTGCCTCTCGGCAAGGCGGCTTGGAAAGGATAAAGAAATCACTGTTTTTCTAAGAGCTGTGTGTTCGCACGTGCTTTCCTCCATTAGCTCATGTTTGACGCGGGCCAAACACTGTGCTAGATACATGAGGAGCCCCTCAGTCACGCACACGTCAGTGATCCCCACATGGCCCAGCCAGGAAACACCAACATTCCAGGGCACCAGTGCTAGGACCAGGAGAGGAAGCTGAAGACCCTCAAGACCCAGTTTCCAGGAAGGTTTCTCTAGGGAAGACACCTGAGTTCAGGGAGCCTGAGCCCAGATGACAAAGGCCCTGCGGCCCTGCAGCCTGCTCCCGCCCCTGGGGGACCAAGTCGGGACCTGGGTGTGCAGGGTGAGGCGGACCTGACGGCTAAGTCCAGTGATTTCACTGGAGAACCTTCTCCAGCTGCAAGAAAGCTCAAAGGGGGACAGCCCAGCAATGACGTCACCATGGAGGCATCGGACACAATGGCACCCTTGTGAGATGCAGCTTGTGAGCTCATGAATTCAGAAGCCCTGGGCCACGGTCCCTGCCCAACCCCAAGCAGGTGCAGCCGGGCAACACGCGATGCCCACGAGCTAATCAGAGCTTTTGCCTGTCGGAGCTCAGAGTCAACAAGGAGCCTTGGCGGCTGTTCCCTGAGGATGAACTTTACAACTCTGTCCTCGGGGTTTCGGATCTAAGGGGAGAACTTAAAGGTCCTGCCATGGGATTATGATGTGTTCCAATTCCACACCGGAGGATGATATGTCACTGTAAGACATTTTCTCGGCCCTATTCTGAGGGGATTTAAGACACAGGTGCAAATGATGTGACTAGAGCTCAGGAACTGAGTTGTGAGGAAAGGAAACATGGAGACCATGGGGAATGAGGTCTTGGTTCCACATAATCTTTCTGAAGGGGTTCCTAGGAAAATGAAACTGCAGAGTCCTTGACATTCGGTCTGCTCTGGTGACTCTGAACCTACTCCTGAGCAAGGTGAAGAAGGAAACCCACACAAAGGGAAAACTTAGGTATTCAGCATGGCTTCTGCCAGTCGGATTCGCTTTGATAACTTTGAGGACGGGCATGCACATGTATGTGGATGTGTCTTCCTCTGTCACTCCCCAACCTAATATTTGAGGGAGGGTCTCTCACTGGGCACGAGCTCACTGATTCTACAAGACTAGGCAGCCAGCAAGCTACAGGGATTGTCTGGTCCTCACCGGCCCAGAAGGAGGATCACAGGTAATGCTACCACTTTGAGCTTTTTCACACGGGTGCTGGGGAATCCAAACTCGGGTCTTTGGGGTTTGCGCGGCAAGCACTTTACGGAACCATCTTCCCAGGCCCTTCAATCACTTTTATTTTATTTTTTTTTAAAGGCTTTTTTTTGTTTTTGTTTTTTTTTATGATTATTATTATTTATTCAACTGCGTGTATGTGCGCGCATGCATGTGTCTGTGTGTGTGTATGTGTGTGTCTGTGTATGTGTAGAACCACGGACGAATTCGCGAACCACCATGGACGCCTCCACCTCCTTCTGCCCTGGGATTCACAGGCTCCGCCCTACCAGGACCAGAAGCGCAGGCCGCCCCCGCTTCCGCCTGGCGTCTATACGTGGGATCTGGGATCCGAACTCGGGACCTTCCGCCTGCAAGGCGGAGGCTTAACCCCTGAGCCACCTCTCCAGCCCTCTTCAATCACTTTTAAAATAAATTACAAATTCATGAAATAAAACCTACCAGTTGTTCAAGTGAATTATAGCTAACCCCTAGAAAAGATATCTGCTAGATATTCATGTATGAAATACTAAAATAAAAAAGATGTCAAGATTTCTCATAATATTTATGATAAACAGGTTGCTGAATAAGGGCCATGAGCAATAGCCTTATAAAAGTCTCTTGGTTCACGCCAGCAGTGTTACAATACTTTAAAAAGCCAGGGTTGGCAAACTATAGTCCATTAGCCGAACTTGGCCCTCAGCCTATAATTGTAAGTAAAGTTCTGTTGGAGACAATTATGCTTGTTTGCTCTTATGTATTGTCTGTGGCGGTCTCTGCACTATAAGGTCAAAGTTGAGAATTATAACAAAGCTTCCTCAGCAGACACACCATAAAGTAACCTCCACTGAACAGCGTCCTCAAAGATATGCCCCTGTGTGATAGACTATGGCAAAGGTGGCTGGACTTCAAACTGCTCATGAAGACGCTTCTATAATTTGGATACAGAGTGTCCCCCAAAGACCTACAACAACTTGTGATGCTATTGAGAGGTGGCCTTCAGGAGGCTGATCCTGGAGGAAGGAAATAAAAGGAATATGCCTTTGAAGAGGATACTGGACCCCAGTTTTTCTCTCTCTTTCTCTTTCTCTCTCTCTCTCACACACACACTCATTAATATCTAGTTGCTATCTGCTCAGGATTCGTATCCCAAATACATAAGAAATTGATGCAATTCAATAAAAATAAATAAACAATTCAATTAATAGTGGACAAAATAACCAAATAGATATTTTTTTCCCAAAGAAGATGTTCAAAAGGCAACAACTATATGAAAAATGCTCAGCATCGCTGGTCAAGAAAATGCAAAGCAAAATCCCCATGATGTCATGTCATACGCATTGGGATGATACCATCAAAAAGACAGGTTCCAAGGGTCAAGCACACTTGTTCTCCAGGGATGTGAGTGTAAATTGGTGTAGTCGCTAAGAGAAAACAAGAGAGAACTTCTTTGAAAACTTATGAATAGAACCACCCAAAGACCTCAATTCCACTTCTGAGATCTATCCAAAGGAAACAAAGTCAGTGTCTTCCAAAGACATCTGTACTTCCCTATGCCTTACTGCATCTTTCACAGTAGCTATACAAAAATAACACAGGTGACCATCAACAGGTACAGATAAGTTATGATATCAATAATGCTATTCCGTTATTACTCAGTCTTTAAAGAAAATAAGAACATGCTAATTAAAGCAACACGGCTGAGTCTGGAAGACATTAAATTAAGTGAAATAAGCCAAGGACCCAAAAACAAATACTCTTGAGATGCCACTTTTACGTGAAATCTGAACAAGTGGAAGTCACAAAAGTTGAGGGCACGACAGTTTTTCACCAGGGGCTATTGTGCGATGGGAGAGATAGTCAGATTATACAGAGTTACAACTACATGGAATGACCCAATCTAGAACCATACTGCACAAACGCAATAATTAATAGGACTGTGTGGTGTGCTAAAAGTCTCCCAAGGGAGATTTCCAGGACTCTTTTCCCAAGGCATATGATCATATAAAGAGACTGTTTTGACTGCAACGATAATTTTGCTACATGTGAATGAACATCTTGAAAGATCATGTTGGACACTTTAAACATGCACAGTTTTTATTTTTATATGAATGTCAAGTGGATACAAAATTAATTCTCCCACTAATTCTGGACCACTCCACCAAATTTTCATCCATGTAGACAGAGCCGAATCATTTCCCCCTTGCTACCGACTCCCGCCCCCTGCAAAATGTGAGAAGGGTCTTCTTCATTCTCCCTCTTTTCTCGGCTCTCCTGGCACACCCACCCTTTCTCCCAGCTGCTGAGGACTTCAGCCGACCCATTCTTTCCACAATCTGCCCTGACAAGGTGGCGTTAGGAAAATAAACATCCACAATACAGCTTTGGCTGTGATGTTTCCCTGTAAAATAGTTTAGGAAACGCTCTGAACACCACCACAACCATTCCTGCTGCCTCTCATGGGACACCCTTTAAAGTAGGGGTGGACGGTGAGGAAGAGGGGAGATGCTGTTACCAGGGGCTCGGTTCTTAAGTCTCCGAAAAGTTGAAGCCTGGTGAACACAGCAGAAAGAAGTCAGGATTAATTATTAATTACATGCTGTCGTCACTTGCCCGAATGTTGCTGACATAAATTCAAGACATAATGGTTTAACGGGGAACAAGGAGTTTTGACTTGTGATTGTCCAATTACATTTTTTAATCCAGCTTGGCAGGAGAGCTCATATCAACACCAGGGGCTGAGGGAACTGGCCACACCATCTCCACAAGGAATGCTGAGAGAGGGGCAAACCTCGCGTGCCAGACAACATGTGTGCCCAAGTATACTGAAGAACGCCAACCTCCTGAACCAGCCGCCCCCATCTTATCCATTTGCCCAGGTCCTCCCTCATCCATTAGACAATCTTCTACAGGCTGTGCTCACAGCTTAACTCGACTCTACATCTGTGTCCAGTTCTTTACAGTTGTGCTGGGAGCTCAAGCCTTCCGTTATCAACTTATATCTAACTACCGCACATGCCAACAGGCAAGCTGGGCATTCTTCACTCTTGGCTGGACAGAGTGATGGGTCTGCGTTCAGCTGAAGCTGGAGCAGGCAGCTGTGCTGGTCCCAGCTGGATTTTGTCATGTGTTCAGAAACTCATTGTCTGTCCCTTTTCCAGCATGGCATCAACTGGAGGAGGGAGGAGAAAGTTCATTCTCCTAGATGAATTCTCAGAAAGAATGGATGTGCACCAAGAGGGCTGAGGCCCAGACTCACCGTGCATGCGGCCTCATTTCATTGCCTGTTGTTAATCCAAGAGGTCACAGGTGAGCCCAGACTCCACATGGCCAAGGGGCGCCTCCTCTCGTCAGAAGGGCTCCAAGTCACTTTGCAAAGTCAGGCACAGAGAAGGCGTCCATTAGGATGGTATAATCATCCTTCAGTCCTAGCCGCCTTGGAGCCAAGAGCCTCCTACAGGATCTTGCTCTGGCAGATGCCCATGCCTGCCAGGCCCTTGATGTCAAGAGGGCAAGCCCCTGAGGGATTCATTCACTGCTGTCTGTCCAGTACTGAGCACGTCCTCATCAATGAAAGCACACAGATGAGGGTAAGAAATCAGTTTCTCTTGGGCTGGGGAAAGAGTTCAAGGGTTAGAACCTTTGCCTCACAAGCAAAAAGACCCGAGTTTGGATTCTCACACCCCATGTAAAAATGTCAAGGTAGATATGGTAGAGGGCTTCAATTCTAGCCTTGGAAGGTAGAGGCTGGGACATCCCAGAACAAAGGAAGAAGAGCAATCCAGGATGATTCCTGATGTCACCTTTGGGCTTCCATAGACAACACACACACACACACACACACACACACACACACTCTCAAGTGTCCTCTTGTTCACCCAAAACACACACGTGATCACATACACACTTGCATGCACACACACACATACAAGCATGCCAATAAAAAATAAACAAAACCAGGTTCTCCTCTCTTCCAGCGCATAACAACTCCAGAGGAGTACAGCCAGCCAGGCCCCTCTCCTCAGCCCAGCGTGGCAGCAGCCCACGCAGCACAGGCTTTTGCGTGACATGACTTGAAAAATTCCTTCAACTCAAGGAGCTCCGCAGACTCCAGGATCCAGAAGCGTCTCCCCACCCCCAGGAGAGGAGTCTCTGGCCATTGGACCCGGCTTTGCTATTGCCATGGTAGTGATGGTGTGGAGTGGAGCAGACCAAATGGGACCCCTCCCCTTCATCCATGATGTCAATCATCTCAGAACGCTCCAGCCAGCAAGCAGCGGAGATCGCTCCGCTCGGCCTCCGCATGGGATGGTTGGTGAGAGCCTGCCAGGGGCTGGGGGCGGGGGGTGTCTAGGTTTCTGTCCATTTCTCTCACACACACCCCAAGTCTGGTTCCTGGCCTTGAAGCTTCCCTCAGTTTCCCCTCCACACCCAGGTCGGGTCCCCTAACACTCCTGCCAAAACTTCCTCACTGGGGTAAGTCATCTTCAGCCCCTGCACCTCCATCTTGAGTGGTCGACCCTGCTGCTTCATCTAGAAGAAAGGGAGACCACTCCCGGGTCACCCATTCCAGAAGGATCACCCTGGTCGACTGAAGGGGCATGTGAAACACGCCTCTCTCCTGGGGCTGAGAGAGGCTGACTGTGAGGGGCCCGTGGTATGTTTTTTTATGATAACGTTCTGTTTCTTGTTTGTGACGGTGGCGACGCATGATCCAGTCCATTTCCCTTGCCCGACTTATTGCAGGTCCCCAAAGGATGAATCTCACTGGGTGTAAAGTACGCCTCCATAAACAGAGCTGGCGTTAATACTCTTTTTAAGATTGAGCTTCTCAAACTAGCGCTGTCTTTCACCCACTCCAAACAACCTTCATCTTTGGTGGGAAGAAGTGTCATAGGGAAATACACACCGAAGCCAAGTTTTGATGTGTGAGGGTGAGAATCTGTTCTAACAGAAGGGTCTCAAATCTGTCCTATATCTGGAAGTGAAAGTTGACACAAAGCACCTGGAGCCCAGAGGAAGATCCTGCAAATTTTACTCCTAGCTGAGCTGCTCAAGATAAAGACCGTGTGAGGAGGGGTGACCCAGGAAAAGAAGGGGATCAGTGAGGGCAGAAGAAAACCAAAGGAGAAAGGTACCTGGTCCTCCAGGAAAGAGAAAGTAGGATTGTTTGAAAATCCACCTGAGCAGAAGAACATTCTATACCCTTCCCAGGCTCTGAGTGTGTGTCAAACAACGTCCATATGCTCTGGCTCCAGTTTTGCTTTATATTGTTTGGGTGAGATGGGAAGGAAGCTTCTAGAAGACACCCTGATTAACCAGAGGGGAGAGACGTCATGGTGGAGTGTGTCATTGTTACCGTGGAAGGGAAGACATGCTTGAGCAGAGAGCCCCTCTGCCTCTCTCCAAATCCCAGTTCTAAGTCAGCTCCCCACATCCATAACCAACAGCTCCTTGCCCAGAGGTTGATCACCCCCCAACTCGCCGATCCAAGTGCCATAGTGGCCCAGAGGGAAGCCCCCATTTCTGAGACAGACGATTCACTTTCTTTAAGGACTGACACTCAGCCGTTATCTGCATATGGACAGGAGCTGGCTAGTGTAGGTTAGTGTTAGGTGTCAATTCAACTACGTCAAAGCCTCCCAGAGAGTGGCAAGGAATTATTTCGGGGTGTGCTTGTGAGATGCTTCAGGGAGAGACTGTCGTCCGACCCAGAAGGCAAAGTAAAGAGTGGGCGAGCATCACCCAAACTACCAGGGAATGAGGAACAAAAAGGCAATTTTTCCTTCTCTCCTGGATTTGGGACATCATGTCAGACATTAGGATGCCAGCTCAGGCCCTGCAGACTTTGGGGCGCATTCCAGTGGTTTCTCCGGCATGCTCAGGCATGGTGCCTCAGACTCACAGTTAAACCATTGGCTTCCCTGGTTCTCAGGAACTCAGTCTGAACTACCTCACAGGCTTCTCTTGGCCTTTAGCATCCACCCAGAAACATCCATCACTGTGGAGCCCACTTCCCA
Source organism: Typhlomys cinereus (assembly GCA_023101885.1). Lineage (NCBI taxonomy): Eukaryota > Metazoa > Chordata > Mammalia > Rodentia > Platacanthomyidae > Typhlomys > Typhlomys cinereus. The sequence goes on along the minus strand of JALPQD010000392.1, from coordinate 24,204 downwards.
AGATACATCCTCGCTCATCTACCTGCGCAAGAGGTCCCAGCTTCCAGCGATTCTGTTTATAGTTTTTCAGCTTAACAACAGTGTGAAAACTTCCGGTACACACTTCCAGTACGACACCCCACCGTGTTGGTTTGAACGTAAATGGCCTTCCACACAAGCTTAGGCACTTAAATAATTGGTTCCTAGCTGGTAGCACTGTTTGGGAAGGTCATAGAACCTTTAAGAGCAGGAACCAAGGCTGAAGGAAATCCACCAGGGGGTGGGCCTTGAGGTTTGGTTGCTGACACTCACCTCCTCCTCCTCCTCCTCCTCTTGCTCTCTGCCTCCCAACGGCTGCCAGCCAGCAGCTGGCCTTCTACTTTGGCCGCCATTCCCTTCTTGCATTGCGATTCCCACCATAGTAGTCTCTTCCTCCTCCGGGACCATAGCCAGATAAACAACCCATGCATTCTCCCTTCAACTGTCCGGGTAGGAATAGTTTCTCACAGCCACAGAGGAGTAACTGCGAAATCAATATATTACAAGAGTTAGTCAACGTTTATTGCAACAATTAGGCTTGTGTTAGAGGATTTTGCCCAGGTATGTGCATGTGGAGACCCAAGGGTGATACTGGAATCATCCTTGGTCATTCCTCAACCTCATTGTTTTAAATCTGGGTATCTAATTAAACCCAGAGCATGCCGCTGGGGCAAGCCCAGCTAGCCAGCTTGCTCTGGGGATTCCTAGGCTCCACCTTCCAGGCCTTAAATTACTAATGGGATGCCATATCCACCCAGCATTTTTTATATGGGCTGTTGGAATCTGAACTCTGGTATTTTTGCTTGTGGGACAAGCATTTTAATCACTAAGTCATCTCTCCAGCGCATCATTCATGACTCTTAAAAATCTTGGCAAAGTCTGCCTAGAATGGAATAGTTTAAGTCTGTCCCTACGCACACACATGCACACACGCACACACACACTAAATTTTATATATATTACATATATATAACTTAAAACATATATATGCCAGCCTGTGTGTGCATGCATGTACATATATAGAAAAAACTCATACCTAAAAGCAGAATGCTGAAAGTTTCTCACTTGGAATCAGAAATGACATGAGGTCTCTGGTCAGCATTCATTCCATATAGCTTTAGCCAGCATAATAAAGAAGAAGTCAAAAAAGTACAGGGACTCTGGGCTAGAAGATGGCTCAGTCAATGAATGTGCTTACCAAGTCTGTTGACCTGAATGCAACCACTAGAACCCACATGGTAGAAGAGAACTGACCCCCATAAATTATCTTTTCTTTTCTTTTACAAGTTGTCTTCTGACCATACTATGTATGTGCATGTGTTCATGTGCATATATAAATTAATTAATTAAATGTTTTTTAAAATTGAAGTTCAGGGATGGAATAAAAATATTGTCCCTATGACCAGATAACATATCTGTATATATAGAAAATGCAAAAGAATCTACATAAAAACAATTAAAATTAGGGGCTGGAGAGGTGGCTCAGGGGTTAAGTCTCTGCCTTGCAGGTGGAATGTCCTGAGTTCGGATCCTAGACCCCATGTATATACGCCAGGCGGAAGCGGGGATGGCCTGCGTTTCTGGTCCTGGTAGGGCAGAGCCTGTGAATCCCAGGGCAGAGTAAACAAGGAGGAGGTAGAGACGTCCATGGTGGTTCCCAAATTTGTCCGTGGTTCTACACACACACACACATACATACATACATACATACATACATACACACACATACACACACTCACGTGCACACACGCATACACACACAATTGAATAAATAATAAAAAAGAAAAAACAATTAAAATTAGACAGGAGGCTACCAAGTTGTACCAGAAATAATACCAACAGACTTTTAGAATAATATTTTGATACTCTGGATTAAAAAAATATTAAAAATAAGGCTAAGTTATATAATAACATCATAAATACTTATTTAATAAAATTGAAATGATAGATAATAGTTTCATACTATAAATCACAAAGTACTGTTAAGAGACATTTTAAAGACCTAAATGCATAATAAAGTAATCTATTATCTTTTCATGGAAAAAGCTTAAAGTTTAAAGAAGTCAATTCTACCTAAACTGATTTAATGAAATCCCAGTGGAATTCCCCGCAAAGAGTCTGGGTGTACGTACATACACGCATGTACACATATGTGTGTGCATGCTTATTTATGCATACATGCATGGGTATATGTGTGCCTCCATGTATGTGTTTATGAAAATTAATTTGCTGTACTAATTAACACATGTAAAAACAAGAAGGACAAAGAATCACAAGATAATCTAGAATTAAAAAATGGGAAACAACATTATTAGAAATCAAGAGTCATTATAAATTATAGTAATTAAGAGAATATGGTATTAGTAAGTGAAGAGAAGTTTGCAGAACGAGCCCAGAACACAGGAATAAAAGAAGCAAGAACCTATGGTGACAGCAGGTTGTTCTTTCAATATATGGGGTTTGGTTAATTGAACAACCATGTTATTTTAAACACATCTTGACTCCATCTTGCATTACCACAGAAATCAATTTCAGGTACACTGCAATTCCAAACATGAAAGGTAAAACAACAAAGCTTTTTCAAAGGTAACGTAGGCTCATAAACAGAACCAAAGGGGGGAAACAACTAATTGAAGTGCAATGAGATGAAGAACATCTGTTTTTCAAAAACACTGCTCATAGAAATCAAAGACAAGCCACAGAGTAGAAGATATTTGTGAAGGACTCAAATCCACAATATGTAAGGAGAAAAAAATGTCCCCCAAGTAGACACGAGAAAAAAAGTTTGCATTCCAATAGAAACATGAGCAAATGACTTCAATGGACATACATTTGAAAGAGAGTCCCAATGGCTGGTAAGCAGCAGAAAGGTGACCACTTCAAGAGAACTGCAGATTGAAGCAAATTGAACCCAGCACTGAGATCTGGTTTTGAGATACTGATCTCCTGTAAATGCAATCAGGGGTGTTTATGGAAAAGGAGAGTCTATGGTTGAGGCAGGGACAATACAGAACGAACCTGGATGTCTTAGTACAAGAAAGTGAGGAAATACTTTAAAAGCAAAAGAGTGGTGGGGATGGTGTTTTAAAGGGACAGAAGCTACCCAGAAAGAGCTGGAAAATCATAACTAATATACGCTGTCATATTGAGTTATAATCTAAAGTATGAAATACTGAGATGGATGACTGAGAGTGGATGAGTGGGTGAATGAAGAGATTAAATACTATAGTCCAAATACTATAGTCCAAATAATGTATGTAGACACTGCATACACTTCCAGAAGATGGAACTGAAATGCCCCTTTCTTCTGGGAACAGCCCAGACTGGATAATATGTTTCACTGCAAAACAGGGAAGAAAGTAGGGAAATATGGGTGCAACCAAGGGATGAAGGTCAACACCATCAGGGTTAAGGGGATCTGGCGGAGTCATCATGGCCTCCCTAATTATGGCTAGGACAAGGAGCATTTTACTTCTCTGGTGCTCTTCCCAGAACTAACTCCATTCTGCTCATGAGAAAATTGCCAGACACACGCAGTTGGAGGGGGCGTGGAAGATGTACGGCAGGAGGTCCCTCACCAATATTTCTCAAAGCCATCTTTGCAGTTATTCGCCTGCTGCTATGATAAAGTACTCCGACCCAAGCAACTTAAGAGAGAAGGGGGTTTATTGTTTGATTTGTTGCAGGGGGCAAGGAGGAAACATACGGCAGCCGAAGCAATAGACTGGCTCACGTCACCAGAAGAAGGAAGGGGACAAGAAGAAGGAAAAAAATGGGGAGAAGAATGGTGTCTCAAGATTTTCCTCCAGCAAGTCTCTGTCTCCTACAGGTCCTTTGCCTTCCTGAAGAGTACTGCTAGTCATATTAAACATTTGAGCCTGTCAGGGACAATTTACATTCAAACCACGACACCATCAGAATCATTACCCAAAGAGACCAGGACACTATTACAGACCAGAAGAGAATAAGACGCAATAGCTAGATTCAACTCAACCCCTAGGGAGGGCTCTCAACACACACACAGACACACACACACACACACAAAGAGACAATACTGGAAAAGCTTGTGAAATCTCAAAGAAGTCTGGAGTTCTGTTAGTAGCGAAACCACTGCCATTTCCTGAACTTTGAAAAACACGTAATAGCATCATATGTAAACAACTAGGCAAAACTAAGTGAGGGTTTATAGTAACTCCATACTGTCTTTGCAGTTTTTCTGCAAATCAAATTGCTCCACAATTAAAGTTTTATTAGAGGAACTGTATACTACTTCACTCTATGATAACATTTAAATTTAGAAATAACGGAGACCATATCAAATGTTGATAAGGATATTAGAAGAACAGTCGTCTTCCAGAAGTCAAAGCATATGTCGACAGAGCTCTTTGGAAAATTCTTTCAATTTGAACATGAATAGGTAGACTCACTAAGTAAATGCATGCATGTGTCCCTCAAAACACCAGGATAGGATGTATGGGTACGGCTCAGTGGTTGATGCTGGCCTAACTATGCAGGAAGCCCTGGTTTCTGTCCCCACGCTGCAATTTCTTTCTTTAATATTTTATTTATTTATTTATTTATTTATTTATTTATTTATTTATTTATTTATTTATTCTCTGTGTGTGTGTGTGTGTGTGTGTGTGTGTATCAGAGGGCACTGTGTGTCCCAATGGAGGACCAAGGGTGACTTCAGGAATCATCCTAGATTGCTTCTACTTCCTTTTTGCTTCACTCTGGGATTTCCCAGCCTCTGCCCACCAGAGCCTGAAGTGCAGGCCACTGCCGTTTCATCTGGAGTTTTTGTCTGGGACCTGGGATCCGAACTAGGATCTTCTGCTTATGAGGCAGAGTCTCTCTACTCCCTCCCCCCACACACACACTGCAATTTCAAAAAGCTTGCCTAAAATACTCTTAGAGGGCCACCATCAGATTCACCCTAGCTCAGAAACAACATGCAGAGCTCCCATAGAAGAATGGACAGATAAATTGGGATAATCAACAACACTTCCAAAACACCTTTATGGTGATTAATCTTGATTGTCCATTTGTAGAATCAACTAAGAGGCCTTAGGGCCAGTGTGGGAGGGCACTTCCAGGAAAGATTGACTGATAGAGGAAAACCTTTCCTAGAGTCAGCAAGCAGCCCCTTCCAGTCCATATATGAGGACGTTTGGGGACAAAGCTGCCCACCCGGCTGCCTTCACATCTTGCTGGTGAGTCTCTGTCCTGCTGTTGTGGCTGCCGTGGCATCAGAAGCCAGCTTCTTCGGCCTTCCCATGTGGACTGCGGGCTAACGGCTCCCCAGGATTCCTCCAGGCCTCAGCAGGCCAGGACTCCTGAGGTCCAGTCTCACGGACTGAGCAGCTACTCGGTCCTCGCCATACGGGGTTCCTCTGGGTCTAGAGTCTGTATGTAATCCAGATTCTTGAGTTCAGGAGTCGAATACGCATAGAAGATTCAGGCAGAGTTTATTAGAGGAGAGAAAGAACAGAACTCTCAGACACGAATCTGTGAGGGGCAAGAGAGCCCTGGAAAGCTCACAGACTGCAGGCACAGAATCCATGAGGGGCGAGAGAAATGTCAGGTGGAACCTCTTAAACTCCAGACGTGGATCCACGTGGTACTTGGAATAAGGGAGCCGAAAAATGGTTCCCAGGTCAGGATTATTTATAGGCGTTGGCAGACAAGGGTGGGGGAAAATGGCTTCTCCTCATTGGTTAGCTCCAGTTTCTGCAGACCTGATTGGCGCTTTGGGGCCTCTGGATCTCATTGGTTTGCTCATATTAGGGCCCAATCCAGTTGAGCTTGTGCTGGACCTCTCGATGGGGCTTATCTGCAATGGAGAACTAATCTCCATATCCTTTCATGAACAGAGGATTGGGGGAAGTTGGTGAGTTTAAGGTGTGTTCTTTCAGGGTAATCCCAGCCTTTGGGAATGACCTTTGAAGACCTTCAGAGACGGTCCCAGCATAGCTGCTCTAAAACTACCTAGCTTGGTCCAGCCTCTAGTGTGCAAGTGGCCACTGCTGGACTACTCAGTCAATCTGATAAATCCCTTTCATAAAATATATTCATGCTTTCTGTTCCATTCCCATAGAGAACCCTGCCTAAGACAACCACCATTGATTGTCCGTGTATTGCTCATTACCACACAAGTCCTAAAATACAAATAAAAAATACAAATACTGAGCTGGTTATTGCTACATTAAACAACTTGGATGGGTTTTACAAACATAATAACAAGCAAAAAAAAAAAAGTCAAATCCTAAATGAAAACTGAAAAAAAATTCCCTGATTTAATTTGCATAAAAAGTCAGAGCAAAGGTTACCCCCAAGATGATGTTTAGAATGAGACACAGGCAAAGGTTTTGCAGACCAAGTCTGTTTCCTGGATGGGGTTCCTGGTTACATGGGGGTTCACATTATAAAAACACACATCATTCTACTCCTGCTCTGCTTTTCTCCACAGATGCTAAACTTCAGTAAAAGCTTTTCGGAAAGCTAAGAAATGATACATACATACTTCAACCCTGTTTAATTTTGACCAAAAGCACACAAACGCGCACTCATTCCCGTGCTCCTTTGATGTGGAGCCAAGGCGTTTCTCTGAGACCCGTCTGCTAACTACAGCTCCTCGCCATCCTTCTTACATAAACCACACCCATAAGGCCTCTCCCTTTCCAGCAGGGGTTTCTTTGAAGTCCGGAGAGACCTCGGAAAGCCCCATAAAGCTATCTGAGCACAGAAATCTTGCTAGAATTTTATGATTTTCCCAATCCTTTCATTGTCTCATCCACACCTAATTCCAGTGCAAATTGTTTTAAGCGGTTCTCTTTGGTAAGTTTCTTCAAAGGTTTCAACTTGGCATTCAGAAACTTCTCTCTCTCTCTCCTCTCTCTCTCTCTCTCTCTCTCTCTCTCTCTCTCTTTCTCTCTCTCTCATCATGTACTCATACCTTGTTAATTTTGAGTTAATACTTTATTAAATAACTACTGAGATCGGCATGAAGAGCTTTGTAACAAATGTAAACGGCCCTTGGTAGACATGTGCTCTACTGATGGGAACAAATAGACAGGTATCCTAGAAACGGAACTTCACCTACAAGCCTGGCCCTTGATGTCACATGCATGCCTAAGGTGTTTTGCAGCAGAGATGAGCATTCCTGAATCTCCCATCTGGCAAGCAGAGAGGTCGCCTTTGCTATGGTCCACGCCCCTACACTCTGAGCTCCCATCACTGAGCCTTTGGCCACTTGGGAAATTCTCTTTTTGACTTTTTCCACACAGGTACCCGTTTGCCCCCTAAAGTATGAAGCACGTACCTGTTCTTACTAAAGAGTCTTTAAATACCTGGCATAGGACAGGTGCTCAGTGAGTGAATGATTAATGAATGGATGCATAGATTTTGCCCCCCCCCCAAGAGAAGTACGAGCTTTTCCGTCTACCCCACAAAGCCCTCCTCCCTCCCAGATCCTGCTTCTCTTCCCAGTCATCACACCTCCATGTCGTCAGTGCATCCCAGCTCCTATGATTGCTGAGGGCGTCCATGTCATTACACGCACCGATCCTCTGTCGCACGCTCTGTTTCCCATGGCCATCCATGCAGGGGCCTGTGTGAGACCCAGGTGACCCCTAATCAAAGCCGTGCCTGTCATCTGTCCCGACAGAGTGACTAGCAGCTCCCGCCCCCTGCTTCGCAGATCCTGGTAACGTCATCCTTTGGCCTTTCCTGCAGGCAACACAGCAGAGAGACAGACCTGAGGGCTGGGCTTCCCTCGCTTTGCTTGGCTTCAGATTCTCAATGTCTGGCTTGGCATATGGCTAGTTAGTACGCGACTCAGTTATAGAATCAGTCCTTGGCTGTCCCAAGTTTGAATCCTGGCTATACCACGGGAGAGTTGTACAGCCCTAAGCAGATTCACTCCCCAGCTCCCTGTTCTACAGAAGAAGAGCGATGATACCGACCTGATAGTACGCGCTGAATGACACCTCTAGGGAAAAGAGCCCAACACACAACAGTTCCTGGAGGGAAGCTAGGAGCACGTGGGAGTTACTACATAAGGTTAACAACAGCGGCTCAGGTCTTTCTGGATCCTGTAGAAGCCAGGCTGTGGCAAGAACCCTGCACCTGCCCAGGAGAGACACTTGGCTCACACAAGTGGCACGAATGGGCAGGTGATACATTTCTGTCCCTCTTCCTGTCCTCTGTCTTGATCTCCCTGCCTCCTCCCCACCCCCTTCCATCTCCAAGCCCCATCTCTGTGGGTAATTTGAAATAAAAATCCCCAAGTTATTTTTCTTAAGTAAGAACAATCACTCCCCGGTCTGCTGGCAGGGCATCCTGACAGGGGCCTGGCAACAGCCAGTTCACAGCGAGCCGTGCCAGGGGGAGACTGTGCACATGCTTCTAAGAATAACTCAGTGTCCAAGAATTCCGCCTGCTCTATCGCAAGCTGGGGCCAGCCGGCAGCTGGTTTGCATTAGCATGGAGGGCCATGGTATCCCACTTGACTACAGTGAGCCCGAGGCCCCTCCCTCCCTGCCTCTGCTTCCATTAAGTGCGCAGTCTTCATTTAAACGGGATCTACCGAGAGGTGAACTAGAGAGCTTCTGCATCCTTTCTTCTCACGTCTCAGTCATCCATCATCGTTCCGTTCGGGGTATCATTCTGAGCCCCTGGATGGAAATGCTCCAAGGTCACAAGACTATTCTACACACACACACACACACACACACACACACACACACAACACACACACATACACACAGAGGAACATGTTCTTGGGATGGTTCTGATCTTCCACCATTCTCTCATCCCCTCTTTCATTCATTTATTCGCTCATACATTCATTTCAACACCATCTTATTGAATACTAAAAGTAAGTGGAACCTGTTAGAAATGCCTGGAAGATGGAATTTTTAAAAAGCAATGCTCTTGATGGGCAAGAACTAAGGATACAAAATGCCCCAGAATGCACAGAATGCCCCCCCCCAATGAAGAATGGCCCAGCCGACTCATACCGAGAGTATCTCCCTAGATAAACGTGGCTGGAATGGAGTGTGTCTTCTTCAGCCATCCATTCCCCCCACTTATTGCATGGCATACTATTCATGAAAACTGGCTCCCTCATTTCTGGCCTCTCCATATCTTATCTTCAAGGATTTGCAATAGATTTGTTTGGTGGTGAAAGACTGGGGAAGATGTTCCATTCAGCTATGGAAATGAGCAGCTGATGTTTCTCAGGCCTCTGGACTTATCTGCCCCTCATAGCTAGAAGGTGGCTGTGGGCAGGGCCGCCATATTGCCCAGCTGCTTGAGTTGAGAAACAGGACTCGGCAGTGAGACATGACCTAGAGACCTGGATGCGTGCAGGCGTTGACGACACTAGAGGTCACCCGTGCAAACTGCCTTCCGCTCTGCTTGGCGTCTAATGGTTCCCTACAAGGTCCAGCCATTTTCTGCCTTCATCTTCCCACAGCCATCAAGTAACTCTTCAAAGATCATCATGCAACACTGAGTCTATGTGAGCTATGAGCTCAGTGTTCGGTGCCTGGTGAGGTGGCATGAAAAACACTCGTAATAAAGGCATGCTAGGGGCCAGTCAGATAGCTCAGTGGGTATGACACATGCTCGCACACCTGGTAGTCTGACTTCAATCCCCAGAAGCCCACAGGGTGAAAGGAAGGAAATGACTTTCAGAAGTTAACTGACCTCCACTCACATGTCATGGTCCCTCTCCCTCTCCATCTACCTACTTAACTCTCTTTCTCTCTCCCTTTCATAAATAAATAATAAAGTTCATTTAAAAGGCATGCTCTCTATTTTCATAGAATTGAAAAATTGGAGATTAGTTCCAAATGTGTAAGTGTATACAAATGAGTGTGAGACAGGTATGAAAATATAATAAACTATGGAAATTTGCAGTCTATCTCCTCGTTACCCTCTCACTATCTAAAAAGGAATAATCATCTGACCCCATAACCAGATCTTTAGGGTGCTAACAGAAGAGAAGATAGAATGAAAGGAGAAAGATGAATTGTGCTAAATGAGACAGGAGGGATGGGGAGATGGGTGGGCGGGCAAAGTACTTACCACACAAACCTGAGGGCCTGAACTCCAGTCTCCAGAACTCCCGTAAAAAAAAGCTGGACACAGTAGCACAACCCTCGGAGACCCCAGTGTTCCTATGGGGAGATGAGAGGCAGAGAATCCCCAGAAGTTCACAGGCCAGCTAGCAGAAGGACCTGAGTCCAGATTCCAGATTGCATGTAAAAATGCCGGACAGAAATGATGGTGGCCTGCGTTCCTGGCTCTGGAAGGCAGAGCCTGAGAATTCCCCAAAATAATCAAATAAGGAAGCAAAGAAATAGGGAAGTAGAGGAATCCAGGATGATTCCCAAGGTCACCCTTAGGCCCCCACAGGCATTGGTGCCCTCTGATGTACACACAAGGATACCCAAGGATTTGTCCTCAGACTGTAACGTGTATGCACAGCACATGCTTACCCACATCCACACGTACACGGAAGCAGGCATGGCACGTGCATATACACGCAAAAGGACAAGGTAGAACATGAGGGAGGAAAAGGAAGAAGGAGACATAGGAAATGAGAAAGAATGAATCTGGAAAATGAGAGGAGAGAGCTCTTAGGGCAGGCGATCCAGGAGAAGCT